>CM053771.1:307656995-307710380 GCA_028658325.1 Potorous gilbertii | reverse complement strand
TAACCACCTGTGCCCCCCTAATGTTAGTCCCCCACTGCCAGATAACCAGCCCCCCCGCCCCTTCCTGATTGGCTACCTCTCCTGGCACCTCTCCTCTGTTGAGGTCCTTTGCCTAGTAGCACCCTGACAACTCCCTCTGTTTTGGGGGCTCTTGCCTAACAACAAGCCCCCCTCTTGCTCTGTCAGAACTCTATTTGTTGTGGAAATCGCAAGGCTGTACCGAGTAGTGCCAAAATGCTTAAAATGCACTCACCCACCTCAGTTCAGGGTTGTCTCCTCTGGGTCTCTCCATGAGGCAGCCGCCAGCCTGGCTAATAAATGACGCTTTCAAAATTCTCAATTAATTTTGCCTGTGACTTATTAACTCCGTCCATTTCAATACTAGATACCTTCATTTCTCCTTTCATTCCCCCTTCAATCCTTTGCAATCTGGCTTCCCCCACCTCACTGAACTAACACTGTACTGCTTCAAAGTTACTAAGGATGCCTTCACTGTGACAATTGAATTTTCTTAGTCCTTATCCTTCTTAACCTGTTACAGGTAAGAACCCCCAAACAGAAGGTGGTTGTCAGGGTACTGCTAGGCAGAGGACCTCAACAGAAAACAGGTGCCAGGAGAGGTACCCAATCAAAGACTGGTTGTCATTCAACAAAGCAGTAGTTGTCAGGAAGGGGGGGCTCAGCAAAAGGTAGTTGCCTAGTAAGAGGGGGTCTAACATTAGAGGGGCACAGGTGGTTACCATGCAAATGGACTAAACAAGAATGGCTGTTAACAATTCATCAGATATTAAACCAAAGGGGAATAACATTTTGACTGGGGCCCAACAACAGAAAAACTGTTACTAGGCAGATTATCCAATCCTACCCAGTAACCTAACAGATATCTCTCAGCCTAGGGGCCCAGGGAGGAATAATGTCCACTTCACTCCTACATCTCTGACCATTCCTCAAGTCTCTACTACTAGCTCATCATATACATCAAATCCCCTAACTGTGGGAATTCCCCAAGGCTCTATTCTTTGTATTACATTCTCTTGGTAACCTCATCAACTCTCATGAGTTTAATTATTCACCTCTATAGAAATCATTCCCGTTTCTGTATATCCATCCAACTTTTTCCTGGAACTTCAGTCTGCTGTCACCAACTGTCTTTGGATACCTTGAACTGGATGTCCCAGAGATATCTCAAACTCAACATGCCCAAAATGATACCTATCATTTCCTCCCCAGCCAAACTTCCCTATTTCTTTCAAAGATACCACCACTTTTCCAGTTTCACAACCTCAGGGTTATCCTGTACTCCTCATTCTCTTCCACCCTACATATCCAATCTGGTGCCAATCTAACCATTTCTTTCTTCACCTCATCACTCATATCTGACACCTTCTCTCCATCCACAGGGCCACCCCTTTATTTCATATCCTCCGCAGTTCTGATCTATGGTGGTCTCTGAATCGGTTTCATTGCCTCAAGTCTCTCCCTACTTCAGGTGGATGAGGCTGTGTTGATGAAAGGTGCTTGAGGCAGATGGAACAAGCAGGATATAGGATGTGAGATAAGAAGCAGGGTATGACTGGTCAGAAAAGTGACAGGCATTGAAGTCCCCCACCAGGGACTTCCCTGTATGCTTTCATAAAGCACCTCCAATTCCAGTACAACTCTTCCCCCTCCCCTCTCCTATTCTCTGTGCTTATTTGTATAATAAAGACACCTCCAGATCACCTGATATTCCAGGCATTTTGGAGTCCTGCTTGTTCCTCCCATTCTCTTGTCCCCTTTCCTCCAGTCCATTAAATTGTATTTAAACCATACCTTTAACTTGGATAACTGCCTTTGACTCCTACAGGAAGGCAGGTAGGGGTGGGGGAGGAGGGCAGGACCTACAGCCTATGCTCTGCCTCCCACATGAGATAGAGTTCATTGGGGCTCTGTCTCATGGAAAGCAGGCCTTTAACTTGGGAGTCTGTCCAAGTGAATTCTTTCAGAACAATAGGACCTGAATATCTATTCCTGGGTAGCACCAACATCCTTGGGGTGCAACCTGAACTCATCAAGGTCATCCTCCACAGTGTTGCCATATTGTGATTTCCCTTAAGCACAGATTTTCCTTGCACAAATTTCAGTGGCTCCCTATTGTCTCCAGCTTAAAATATATACTCCTATGTTTGGACTTACGTGTGTGTGTGTGTGTGTGTGTGTGTGTGTGTGTGTGTGTGTGTGTGTGTGTGTGTGTATGTGTATTTATTTACAGTTTATTTATTTATTTTAAGTTTACAGCACTCAGTTCCACAAGCTTTTGAATTTTAAAATTTCTCCACCTCCCTGCTCTGCCCTCCTCAAGAGGGCATGCAATATGATATAGACTCTTAACATACATTTATCTTTGTATGTAAGGTGAATTTTACTGCAAGTAAGGTGGGTTTTAGTGTGTGTAAAGTGAATTTTTGTTATCATTTCTCAGAGTCCAGTTGTTTCCCAGGTACCAGATATGAGTTTCCACAGTTAGGGTTCAAAACATCTCCACCACACTTGTGCAGCATGATAAAATGATAAATAATATAAACATCCACTGCAGCTGTGCAGTGAGCTACATGGATGAGGTGATGTAAACTTGGGAGGCTATTGCTGGCAATATGCCTTCTTTGTCTGTTGGTCTATAAACAGGTGGTTACAGTGAATGGAGAAGCCTTAGGGTTGAATGCACGAATACAGCGTGTGCCTCAACTGGCTCCCATTGCGGCTTGGTGGGGGGAACCTCAGGGCTGAGTGCTCAAGCTGGAATGTTGTTCATGCCTTGATTGGACCCATCAAGGCTTGGGGAGCATCTGTGTTTGCCTCAACTGGTCTCCGCTGAGGTTTGAGGGCACTTAGGTAGAGCACAAGTTATGCTTATCTGCATTGACTCCACCAAGACGTAGGGGTAGTTGTCTCTCCTTCTCACTGGCCCCTGTGAGAAGGGTGTTTAGGGAATGCAATAGAAGTTTATGTTCCCATAATCAGCAATCCTGTTCTGAGAAAATGAGACTAAAGTAAGATTATTAACCCCTTCTTAGAGTCTTTCCAGTCTAACCAAATCAAGAGTGAACCTGTGCTAGCAGACCTCAAGTGTGCTGTGTTTATCTGTCTTACAATCTTAAACATACGCTGTAAAGAAGAATTATAACCAATGGAATGAACCATAAGAAACAAGAAACAAAACAAAAAAGAGAGCAAATAGTATACAGAGTCTGCATTCAGACTCTAATTCTTTCTCTGGATGTGGATGGCATTTTCCATCATGAGCCTTTTGGAGTTGTCTTAGAACTTTGCATTTCTGAGAAGAGCCAAATCTATCAAAGTTAGTCATCTAACAATGTGGCTGTAACTATGTACAATGTTCTCCTGGTTCTTCCTCCCACACTCAGCATCAATTAATGTAAGTCTTTCCAGGTTTTTCCGAAATCCGCCTGCTAATCATTTCTTATAGCACAATAGTATTCTATGACATTCATACACTACAAGTTGTTCAGCCATTTTCCAGTTGATGGACATTCCCTCAATTTTCAATTCTTTACCACCACAAAAAACAGCTGCTATATTTTTGTACATGTGGGTCCTTTTCCTATTTGTATGACCTCTTTGGGATACAGAAATGGTATTTCTGGGTCAAAAAAGCATGCACATTTTTATAGCCCTCTGGGCATAATTCCAAATTGCTCTCCCTATGTTCACTTTTTAAAGCCCTTAATAACTTGGCTCCAACATATCTTTTCATTATGAATTACTCCTCCTTTCCCACACTCTATGGGTCAAAAAAATGGTTTTCTCTTTGTTCCTCATATGTAGTCTTCCATTTCTACTCTCTATTTATTGCAGTGGACTGCCTGGTATTTATTTTGTATTTACTTCATCTATATTACTCTACATATAGTTATATATGCTCGCTAACTATGTATGTCCCAAGGCTTAGCCTCAGTTAGCTTTTCTTTTCTCTATATACTATCTTGTTTGGTCATCTCATCAGCTCCCTTGATTCAATTATCATCTCTATGCATTTGATTCTCAGACTTGTATATCCAGTCCAGGTCTCTTTCTGAGCTCTAGTCCAGTTTCACCAACTGTGCTTTGGGCATCTTGAACTGGACATCCTGTAGATACTTCAAACTCAACATGTCCAAAACAAGACTCATTTACCTTTACCACAAAAATCTATCTGATCCCCAATTTTCCTTATCCAGACTTATAACCTAAGTTATCTTGGACTCCTCATTTAATCTGCCTCCAGATTGTCTTTCAACATCTTTCTCACACTGCAATCACTGCAGTTCAGGTCCTCATTGGCTACATTACTGTAGTAGATGGTTAGCAGGACTGGATGTAGTCTTGTTGTAGGTTCTCTCTTCCCTTTCCTCTCTTCTTGAACTCACTCCTAGGGAAATGTCCATCACCTTTAACTTCACTGTTGATATTATGAGACTGTTCAATCATTAAGGAATTCACTAACATCAACCCAGCAATATAAATATATATAATGCCAAGAGAAAAAAATGAATCTGTAGCTAAATGGAAGAACGGACCATGCTACTGCTTAGAGAGGCAAAGAAAGGAGTTGGAAGAAAGCAATAAGAAATACATTTCGTAGGATGTGCTCCCCATATTTGCAAAAAGGCCAACATAAACCCGATTATGTACTTAATTTTGGTTTCAAAGGGAAGGAATAAAGGAATCTTTATAAAGAACTTGATAAGACTCTAGATATTCAATGACTTCAATGCAAATATGGGATTAGGCAAGAAGGGTAAAAACTGTATCAGAAAGTATGGTTCAATTAGAATGAGTAAGAGAGGACAAAGACTGAAATCCACATAGATATATTGACTGGTCCAGGGCTACACAACTAGAAAATGGTTCTATTATTGACTACAAATAAGTCTCACTCCTCTGCCTTAATGATTATTTTCTTCAAGAAAAGAAACAGTAAGTTTTAGACATGGAGAACACCAAGTAACAACACAAACAGTTGTTTAAATTTTAATAGACAGGAAAAGACTCATTGATGTGGGAGTCATCCCTGAATCAGCAGTCTGTAGTCACACCACTGACTTCTTAAACCAATATTGGAATTAGTGTAAATCTAGATTAAAAAATGAGAAGAAATATGATAAGCAATTAAAACAGCTCAGTTCTGAACTATTTAAACAAGTTATTGTTCATGAAAAAAGAGAAACAGGTAGTAGAAATGAAATCAATATAAGTTATAATAATTTTAAACAGAAGTTTAACTAATATAAATCAACTGCCATAATGAAGAAACATAAAGAGCCTAAAAAGCACCTTAGTCAGCAAATACTTCACTCACTTCCCCAGTAAATAGAGATGGAAGGTAAAGGCAATATTCATTTAGAACAAACCCATCAGTATAAACTTACAAAAGATAATGAAAGACTATGAGCTATATTGCTTCAAAAGTGGAGGGCAAAGGCAATTTTAAAAGCTTGACAAGAGAACTAGCTAAGTAAGTGAAGTTATTTATTCCAAGAACAAGTAAAAGATAAAAACAAAAGACCAACAAAAAGATTTTTACTACCAAGGAAAGCTAACAATACACTTAGGCTACCATCACAATCCTGGAGGTGTTTGCAGGAGGTAGAAATGGTACTAAAGAAAAAAAAAATCACCACAGGAAAGGACTGGACCAAGTTCACATAAAACAAATCCATGCTGGGGGAGATGCAATTTGAAGGGCACTAAAGAAACCATTCATGAGGTGTGTAAAGGAGAAGCTAAAGAGGCATTGGAAAAATCTGAGATCTTATACTCAAAACATCAGAAACTACCAACCTATATGCTTAGTTTCCCATGTATGCAAATTTTTATAAAAATCATCTCCATTTGAATTAAGAGCACCTTAAATGAGGATTTTAGTAGGGATCAAGAAGACTTTCAAAAACAATTTTCCACATTGTACTGAATTTTTTTCATCATAAATTAAACTGGAAGATGTAGAGAACATAAGATGCTACTGTGCTACCACTGACCACCCGTATGACCTTATGACCTTGGGCATGTCATTTAATCTCCTGATACTTCAAAGTCCTCATTTAGATGGTCTCTGTTATCCTGTGGTTATTGGGAACCGGTGGTGCAGTAAAGTGTCCTGTCTGAAGCAGGAAGACCTGAGTTCAAATTTGACCTCACACACTTACTAGTAGTGTTGTTACCCAGGGCAAAACACCTAGCCTCTGTTTGCTTCCTCATCTATAAGATGGGGGTAATAACAGCATCTACCTCCAAGGATCGTTGTGAAGATAAATGACACAGTATTTGCAAAGTACCTCGCACCGTGCCCCACATGTTAACTGTTATATGTTATATGTTAGCTCTTATTGTTTATTCTTTTTTTTAATTACTAGAAAGTACAAAACACTGGCTTAAAGGGACTCTTCCAATCTTGGGTGTTGCCTATCCGCACATTAAAGTCACTCAAGATTCCTTGAAGTATGTAACAACAGAGATTCCCATGATCAATGATCCTTTGAATATAAACAAGACTATCACACCAAGGGCAATGACCAGGTGCATGGCAGGTATGAAATGGATGCAACATATAATGGGTAACTTTGAAGAACAGGAAAAAAGATGTAATCAAGAAAATATGATAGAAAGAAAAGATAGTCTGCTCATACGAAAAGGGATGAAAGGTGGCAAGCCCGAGTATCCCAATGGTATCAAAAGAAAACCAAGAAGAAGTCCAGTGTCTTGGATGAACCCTAGTGGTGAACTCAAGAGAGGACATGCATGAACAAGTCACCATCTACACTATTAGAGGAACTCTCCAAAATGATGAAAACACTGATCATCTGAGTATCTGTGTTGTTTTGTTTGGTTATAACCACTTACAATATTCAGACAAGGCTTAGAATAGATGTAATTGACTATATTTTCATTTAAAAACTGTCTTATGGATACACAAAACCAGAATTTCAGAGCTGCATTGGATCTTAGAGATCATCTATGCTGTCTCTCTTACAGTGGTGTCAACTTAAAAGAATTTCTCTGGTTTCTTTCTAAAAATCTACAATGTAGATAATGGTCAAAGGATATGAACAGGGAGTTTTCAGAGGAAGAAATTAAAGCTATTTACAGTCATATGAAAAAATACTCTAAATCACTATTGATTAGAGAGATGCAAATCAAAACAACTCTGAGGTACCACAAGAACCTATCAGATTAGCTAACATGATCAAACAGGAAGATGATAAATGTTGGAGAAGATGTGGGAGAGTTAGAACACTATTTCATTATTGGTGGAGCTGTGAGCTAATCCAGCCATTCTGGAGAGCAATTTGGAACTATGCTATGAAATGTGCACACCCTTTGCCCCAGCAATTATTACTTCTAGAACTGTATCCCAAAGAAATCATAAAAATGGGAAAGGGTCCCATGTGTACAAAAATATTTATAGCACCTCTCTTGGTGGTGGCCAAGAACTGGAAATCAAGGGGATGTCCATCAATTAGGGCTGAACAAGTTGTGCTATATGAATGTAATGGAATACTATTGTGCAATAAGAAATGATGAGCAGGAAGACTTCAGAGAGGCCTGTAAGGACTTATATGAACTGATGCTGAGTGAAAGGAGTAGAACCAGATCACTGTACACAGTAACAACCATAGTGTGGGAGGCATTTTTCTGGAAGACTTAGCCCTTTACAGCAATGCAAGGACCTAAAACATTTCCAAAGGACTCAAAAAATGCCATCCACATACAGAAAAAGAACAATGGAATTGGAATTCAGAATGAAGCTGAATATTTTCTCTTGTGTTACGTTTTGTTTTATTTGGGTTTTTGTCATGGTTTCTCCCACTCATTTTAATTCTTCCATGTAACATGACTAATGTGAAAATGTGTCTAATAAGAATGTATGTGTAGATTCCATATAAGATTGCATGCCATCTTAAGGAGGGAGGGGGAAAGGAGGGGAAGAAAATCTAAGACTTATGGAAATGATTGTAGAAAACTGAAAATAAATTAATAAAAATAAAATTTAAATTTAAAAAAATTTTAAAATAAAAATAAAAATCTACAATGTATAAAACAAAATACACTATATATATATATATATATATATATATATATATATATGTATAGAACAGAAACAAAACACAAAACAAATCTGTGAAAAGACAGTGTTGTATTTAAAAAACAAGCAAATATCAAGGGTTAATTGCACATTAGTAGGTAATC
Source organism: Potorous gilbertii (assembly GCA_028658325.1). Classification (NCBI taxonomy): domain Eukaryota; kingdom Metazoa; phylum Chordata; class Mammalia; order Diprotodontia; family Potoroidae; genus Potorous; species Potorous gilbertii. Next base: position 307,702,154 of record CM053771.1, on the reverse strand, counting down.
CATGTCTAGGGAATTCCAAATTCAAAAATCAGCTGGGTATAAAGAATAGTCAATTTTTCCTCCAATCAATCTGGGAGAGGATTTGTATATGATGGACACTAAATAAATGCCAATTGAGTACAGGTAACAATAATAAAACATGGAAAAGAAATACAATGGAGAAGCCTACGGAATAAAAAAAGTGTTTGAGGGGAACTGAGAAGGAAGTAAAAGAAGCATTTATTAAGTGTCCACTAAGCACCAGGGACTATGCTAAGCCCTTTACAAATATCAGGTTATTTAATCCTCACAATGATCCTGGGAGGTAGGCGTTGTTATCGTCCCCATTTCATGGTAGAGGAAACTGAGGCAAATAGAGGTTACGTCACTTGCCCAGGGTTATACAACTAGAAAGTATCTTAAGGCTTGATTTGAATTCAGATCTCCCTGACTCCATGATGACTCCTGAGTCCACAATTCCTCCACTATGCTGTTGCCTTTAAGAAGATGTGATCATCCCAAAACTACCCCTCACTTCAAATATAGTAACTTGATAAAGTAATATAATAACTGGCAATGATTTTTTCATTCAGACCCATATAGCATTTCTCCTCCTATCCCCAACATAGAACATGCTTATAGAATACTATGCATTATCATAACGTAAGCTTAAGTCTTATCTTTCTAACAGACAATAATCGCTAAGAGAGCAATGACTGGGTTTCAACAAAGCTTTCTAAACGTTTATTGAATAAGTAACAATTCCATCTTTACGCACGGTGTATCAAGTGCCAGCCTTTGAGTCAGGAAGACCTATCCTCCGGAGTTAAATCTAGCCTCAGATAATTACTTACAGGCTGTGTAACCCTTAACAAGTCATTTAACTCTGTTTGCCTGTTTCCTCATCTATAAAATGAGATGGAGAAGGAAATGGAAAACCACTTCAGTATCTTTGCCAAGAAACCCCAAATGGAGTCATGAAAAATGGACACAACTGAAAAACTACTGAACAGCACTTCCTTACTGGAGGATCCCACTCCTTGAGTGGATTCAAGCTAAATGTTACGGAAGGAATTCATGCTTCGGTGAAAGACTATGCAAATAGGGTCACAGAAGTCAGATGGGAAGGAAAAAAATGACTCACAACAAAGGACACTAAATGGTTAAGTTATTCTGTAAGTTAACTGCTCAACAAGTACCTATTAAGCACATTCTAAATGCCTGGCTCAGTGATAAACTCTGGGGACACAAACAAAGGTAGAAGACAGCTCAGGTGGTTAAGGAGCTCACAATCTAATTAGGGAGACAATATGCAAACAATTATGTATAATACACACACACACACACACACACACACACACACACACACACACACCGCCCCCCACCCCCACCCCCAGATCAAGTGGAGATAATCAACTGAGGAAAACCCTAGAATTTACAATCAGGAAAGGCTTCTGGTAGAAGGTGAGATTTTGGCTGTGATTTAAAGGAAAAAGGAGAAGCCAGGAAGTGGAGATGAGAGAGAAAATTTAGGCACAGGCAACAGCCAGAGAAAACGATTGGAATTGGGAGATGGCCCAGCTACTGGAGGGAGTATGATGTCTAAGAAGACTGGAAAGGTAGGGAGGGGGCGGGGAAGCAGGTTATGAAGAGCTTCGAAAAATTTTATATTTGATCCTAGAAGTGACATGGAGCCACTGGAGTATATTGAATAGGGGACAGTGCATGTGACATGGTCACAGACTTAAACTTTTGGAAGATCACTTTAATAGCTGAGAGGATGACCCAGAGTGGGAAGAGACTTGTATCAGCGAGACCAAGTAGCAGGTTATTACAATAGTCCAGACATTAATTAGTTCTACAACACTGAGACCAAAAAAAAACTCAATTTAAACAACCTCTTAAAAAGGAAAGTGTAAGGGACTAGAAATGAAGATGGCTAGAAAAAGAGATAGGTAGAAGTGTACAACTTTGTTATGCTGGAGTTCGCAGGGCAGTGCTGAATTGCCTGGGAAGGTGAGAGGTAAGGTGAGATGGCAATGAGGAAAAAGAAGTGGCTGTCTAAGCAGATCTCATGGCAGGGGGCATTGAGAAGAAGCAGAAAAGATGATGGGAAAGTTTACAGAGTCCACAGGCAGAGGATAGAGGTCTTCAATTAACCTTGATACCCTACATTGTGGCATTTCTAAAGTCGAATGAAGGAGCCTTGAACTTGAACAAGCCTCCATCAAACTTGAAGGCAATGCCCCTGCAGGGTTTAAGAGTGCTCCCTCTGGATGGGTGGGGAGCATTCTTTAATGTTGTTCTTCCCCCCTCTTTTAATGTTTCCTGGTAATACTATTTTTAAAGACCTTGTAACCTATTTAACAATTTGTTGCTCTTTACAAGACATGGCTACAAAGAGAGAAAACTACATCTAGCATCATTTGGAAACATTAAACAAATTTAGCTAACATCCACAATCAAATTTTATTCATTGCACATAAGCCTCAGAAAAGAATATATTTTGGTGTTAAATTTAAAACTATTTCCTTGATCTTAATCCAATAACCACTGAGCAATGTGACTGCACATAAGGAGCAGCCCAGCAGTGAAGTTCACTGGATTTGGAGTCAGGGAATTTGAGGTGGAATCTCAGCTCCTTACTGCTTTGGAAGACCTTGGAAAAGTCACTCAGTCAACCCTTCTGCCCTAAGTTCCACCCATGTAAAATTTGGGATTGGCCAAGGTGACCTCTAAGCAAAGATCACTGGATTTGGAGTCGGAGGACCTTGGACCAAATTTCAGTTCTGTTATTTTTCACTTGTACAATCTCAGAAAAGTTATTTAATCTTCCTGAGTCTCAGTTAACTGAATTGGGCTATTTACCTTCCTAGCTCTTAGTGTCTGGTCCTAAAACAGAAATAAATTTTCACTCTCTCTACATACATAAACACACACTCTCACTCTGTGTGTGTATACATACATACATGTATATATATACATGTATGTATGTATACACATATACACACACACACACACACACACACACACATATATATATATATATATATATATATATATATATATATCTAAAAGAATAATCCTTAAAAAAAGATTTAATAAGATTATATGTTACCATTAGTGAGTGAATTATGAAGCACTGTTTAAATTTGGTTGTTAGGGAGTTGTATGAGCCTTAATTCAAATTATAAATGATTTAAGATCTTTTATTGTACTAGCACTCAGAAATTTTCATACATATAATATTACTCAAGGATATTTCTCTAAAGTATTTAATATATATTTCTACACATGTTTCTTTTCTAAGCAATCTTTAAATTCAAAAAAAAAATTTTTTTTTGAGTTTTCAACATTCACTTTTATAAGATTTTGAGTTCTAAATTTTCCCCCTTTCCTCTACTCCCCCACTCCCCAAAACAGCATGTAATCTGATACAGGCTATATATGTATAATCATATTAAACATATTTCCACCTTAGTCACGTTGTGAGAGAAGAATCCGAACAAAAGAGAAAAACCACAAGAAAGAAAAAAGAGAAAAGTATTCTTCGATATGTATTCAGACTCCATAATTCTTTCTCTGGATGTGGACAGCATTTTCCATTATGAGTCTTTTAGAATTGTCTTAGATCACTGAATTGCTGAGAAGACCTAAGTCTATCAAAGCTGGTCATCCCACAATGTGGCTGTTACTATGAAATATATATACATTTCTAAAGCAACTGCCCATATGCAAACATGGAGAGTCAGAAAACTCTGGTAAATCAGCGCTACTGATGTATGCTAATTTATAAATAGGATGATAAAATACAAGTGTTAGTAACTGGCAAAGCTTATCATATTAAAATCTAAATTTAAGTTTTAAAAAATTCCACATCATAATTAGTAAATATCTACCCACAAGACTTTACAGCAGGTACTTTTTTTTATGTTGTCTTGTTATTCCCAGAAACTTAACACAGTGCTTTGCACATAGCAAGTGCTTAATTAATGCTTGTCAAATCAAATGGTTTCATTTTTACTCGAAATTTTAAACGAAATGACATTTACATGTAACAAATTGATATTTTGTATCTGCTGTAAGCAAATTAGCTCTTGTTTAGAACTTTAGTAAGTACTCAAACACTTGTCACTGCAATTTTCTTCAGGGAGCTCCTGTTTTGTTTTTGTCTTTGCATACATTGTGCCAACCCACAGAAGGTAATTAATAACTGCTTGTTGGCTACTCTACTCCACTACACTAAATAGCCCTTAGTTAAATTTTTCTTAAATCCTTAAAATTCAGTTGAAATTAGGATTCTGTATTTAAAACCCTATTTTCAATTTGATCTTTGTTTACATTAATTTTAATTTTATTACATTTAAAAATTTGGCATGGATTTTAAACCAATAATAACAGTAGTAATAGCTACAAATTATATAGTACTCTTTCTATGCCAGATGCCTGCTACTTTTTTTTTTTTACAAATGTCATATAATTATATATCATCTCATTTGAACCTCACAATAACCTTTTCAGGTAGGTACTATTATTAGCCCCATTTTACAGTTGAGGAAACCCAGGCAAACAAAGAATAAGTGACTTGTCCAGGGTCACATGGCTAGAGTCTGTGCCTCATTTGAACTCGGGTCTTCCTGACTCCAGGGCTAGCACACAAAGCAATCTCTGTATGAAAAATTTAGGTCACAATTCTTCCCCACTATCCCCTAGTTTGGTTTCTTTGGAAAATCCAACCTGAAACATTTGTAAGACTTATAAAGACCAGTTCTGAAGCAAAACTCTTTCTTCCTCTCTTAGTCTTTTTCTATTAAAAAAATATAAAAATCCAAACCAAAAAGGAAAAAACTACCTCTCTGTGCCATAAATACTAAGTATATCACTGCACTGAAGCAACTGTCTATTATACAACATTCCCATAAAAGGGATTTTTTTTAAAAAAAACAGGTTTAGGGGACTAATAAGATATATTCTGAAAGTTTGTAATAAAAACTCTTTTTAGAAGAAAAGGCAACTAAGTAGCACAATGGATAAAGGAGCTTTGGACTTGAAGTCAGGTACAGCCTCTGACACTAATTGTGACTTTTCTTTGAAAGGCGCTTAAGTTCTCTGTGCCTCAGTTTCCTCAGCTGTAAAATAGGGCATTCCGGGGTTGTTGTGAAGATCCAATGAGACAACGTTTATAAAACGCTTGGGGCAGTGCCGGCCTAGTAAGCGCTATAGAACAATTTTTATTAGCTGTCATTGTGAATGTTCTGGGGCAGGATTTGAAGTCAGGCCACCCTGACTCCAAAGCCAGCGCACAAGCCACTTCCTCGATTCTGTCAACGACAGTCACTTAGAGACTAAGATCGCAAGCTGTGACCCCAGAGTTCCCACGTGGAGAAGGGAGGAGGGAGGAGGGAGGAGGGCGCCCGGCGGCGGGACCCCGGGCCTGGCTTGCGCCTGCTCCGTCGGCTCCACCTCAGCCTGGACGCCTCCTTCCCTCCCTCTCTCCGACGCTGGAGGGGCGGGGCCGGGCAGTCACGGCGGCCGCTGGCCCGGCCTCCCAGGGAAGCCCCTTGGCCCCACCCCGGGCCAGAGCCCGCCCTCCTCCTTCCTTCCTGTGGGATGTGCCCGCTCGCTTCGAGTCCCCCACCCGCCGGCCGGCGCTGTCAGGTCTCGGAGGCCTCGGGTACCCCGGCACGCCGGTGGGCGCGGGGGAGGAACCTTCCCTCTTCCCCTTCCTCCCCCCCGCGTCCTCACCTCGCCACCAATAGTTCTTGGACAGGTCATGCCACGTCTGGTGCCGGGTGTGGTGGGTGCCGTCGGGCCCCAGGTGCGCCGCCTCAATGAGCCCCCGGCGCCTCTCGGGCTGCAGCACCACCTCGAGCTCGGCGAAGCGCTGGCGATGGCGCTGCCGCCGCTGGTAGTAGAGGGTCCCGCCGCGCACCACGTAGCAGGCGGCTGCCTTGCGGATCTTGCGCTTGGCGTTGCCCTCGGTGCCCGGGGCGTACGGCTCCCGCTCGTTAGTCAGGTAGCGCAGGATGGCCCGGTAGCTCTCCTCGCTCGACATCCCGGACAACTCGGTCACCTGACCGCTCCACCTTGGGCCCTGGCTTGTGACACCGGCCCTGGGGAAGGCTGACCTTCCTGTCCGGCCACCCCTCCGACGGCGCCCGCGGAAAAGGGGTGGGGGGGCGGTGACCGGAGGGTTTGTAACCAGGGGGAACTGCACTTGCCCAGCGCGCGGGATCCGCTGGTGGCAGACAAAATGGCTGCTGCACCACCGGAAGTGACGTAGGCTAAGAGGACGGCGTTAGCCCCGGGGTGGTGCGTACTCTACCTGAAGAGGCACGAATAGACTTCGAGGGGCATGGCCGTCATATTGGAAATGGGCAGGCTAGGACCGGTCGCGCTTTTGATTGGCCATCGTAAGTCCTGGCATTTACCGGTTTGATTTTCCTCCCTTTTTCTGCGGGTGAGAGCTGTTGTGCCGGGAGTAATCGGAAACGCTCGGCTTTTAAGGAACCGCGAGGAAAAGAACAGATAAGTAGACACGCTTTTTACCCTTCATCTTTTCGCCCACCTATCACAGAATTAAGGAGTCTTACTCCTCCCCCTCCTTCCCGAGGTGGGAGAGTCCACGGGAATCTTGTCAGATTTTTTTCTATGTACTGATTGGGTTTGCTGATTATTTTGTCTTCACCCTCTTTTTTTCTTTTGTTAAAAGTATTTGTTGAAACGAAAAAAAAATTGCTTAAAGTCAGATGTAGGGAGTTTCCGTTCTAATGAGGGAGACCTACCCACTCCCCAATTTGTGACACTTTAAAAGGGATGGCGCTCATAGGGCAGAAAGAGGGAAAACAAAAGATAAAAAAGCGGTTAAAAAAAAGAAGGGACTTTAGACCCTAGATTCAAAATCCCTTTGCTGTCAGCCATATTGTATAGTATAGACTTAATAGTCGGTCCTTTAATCAACTTTTGAGTAGAGGTTCTCAACCTAAGATCCGTGTCTTTTTATTCTTACTGGATATGTAGGTATATCTATGTATAGTTGGTTTCCTCTTTAACCCTATGTATTTAAAAACATTCCGAGACGGGTTCTCCAGACTGCTAGAAGTATCCGTGACACACAGGAAAAGATTAGGGACCCCAGCACAAATTACCAGGACACACATTTCCCCAGTATTTAGCAGTTTATGGTATAGTAGTTGTATAGTATAGTATATATCTCTATATAGTATATAGTATAGTATAGGTAGTTCTTAAGATTCCTCCCCCACTCACTTGTTAATTGTTTGGGGTTCTGACCTATAATGTTATTGATGAGGAGAACCATCAGTACAGGGAAGCCCTTGTAATTGTTCTGACACCTACCCTGGGGAAGGTTTTGTAATTTATATCTTAGAAAGTTGACTGGCCCCTGAGAGGTTAGGTGATTTTTCTCAAGGTCACTGAGTCTGTGTCAGTGGTAGGTCTTGAAATAATTACCTGAAGCCAAGTCTCCTAAGGCCATCTCACTACCCTGATCTGCTCTCTTAACAGAATTTCTGATCCTGAAAACATTACATGTGCATAAAATGATAATATTTTAAAGTGTTTTAGTACAGTTTGTGGCCATAGGCACGATATAAATATAATTATCCTAAAAAAACCCTTGAATTCCAGTTCACGTGATTGAGTCTTTGATCAGCTTTTACCTAATCTAATCTTAAAGAAACAAAATCCTATCCTTCCTTTTGTCCTAGGAAAGAAAGGAAAGCAATTGAACTCCTCCCTCTCCATTACAATTTAATTTTGTTTCTTCTTACTCTTTTACTTCTGAATTACATGGACTTTCTAGGTACTAAAATCTGAGATGCCATTAAAAAAGCCAGCAGTGCCAGTTAGGTGGATAGAGGACTGAGATTGGAGTCAGGAAGATTTGACTTCCACTCTGACCTCAGACCCTTACTAGCTATGTGACACTGAGCAAATCACCTAACTCAGTTTCCTCCTCTGTAAAATGAGCTGGAGAAGGAAATGGCAGAGCACTTCAGTATCTTTGTCAAGAAAACCTCAAATGGAGTCACAAGACTCTGACTGTTAACAACAATTTGCTGTTAAAAAGTTTATATTGTAGCAAGACAAGACTACCCAAAGGCTAATTTGTGGCCAGGGTGAGAGACTTTGATACTTAAAGTTAATGAGATGTGAGACTAAAGGGAGTAAATTGACAACACTATTTAGGAAAAATTAGTTGATTTGATCATGGTTCCCAAAATTGTAAAGGGAAAGGATAAGAAAGAAAGTAAAGGCTATGTGAGCCTAGAGGAGGACACTTGAAGGGAGTCAAGTGAAGGAAGATGGTTGGGGCATTCCTGAAATAATGCTCTGAAAGAGAACTGCCAATTAGGAGAGCAGGGCCCCAGGTAGTTCCTCCAAGAAGGGGTGAGGGAACCTTCAACCTTGAGGCCACTTGAAGCCTTCAGGGTCCTTGGGTGCACCTTTTTGACTGAGACCAAGTTTTACAAAACAAGTATTTTTATCAAGGGGATTTGTTTGGTGAAGTCTGAATTCAAAGGGTCACACTTGAAGATCTAGAGGGTCATAAGGCCCTGAAGCCACAGGTTCCCTACCTCTGGTGCTAGGGAAAGTGGCTGCTGTAGCCCTCACAATGTTGGACAATAATACTTCCAATTGGAAAGCACTTTAGGAAGAATCCTTATGGAGGTTTGGATAGTCTTGGCAAGATTAAAAAATCCACCTTATACGTTTAGTAGTTATTATCTGGTTGTCACTTAACCCTTTCTATGCTTCAGTTTTCTCATTTAGAAAATGAGTGGGGGAGGGTGGACTTGAGTCTCTGAGGTCCCTTCTGGCTCCAAATCTATGATCCCTATGTTTTCACTTCTATCTCTGCTTTCCTTTGCAAAACCCTAGTCTTCATCCACACCTGACTACTAGTCCCTTGATCCCTCAATTCTCTCCCAGGCCACCCCTGCCCCTGCACTTGCCACTCTTTTCCTGATCTTGACTCCTTGGTAAACAAATTCAACACTACAGCTTCTCATCTCTTGAATTCCTAGACCTCTTATTTCACCAACTGAGCCCTGCCAAAATATCTGCCTAGGATCATGCCCACCATTCATCCTTGCTCCTAAATATGTGCTGCTGAATACAGGCAGAGCAACCGTTCTGACTGGGTTCACTACAAATCTGTTACTCAATCTCAACTGGGCCCTCACTGTAAAGGGCCCATTTCCAGTCATTCTGATGAATATCTGGTCACTGGATCCAAATGGCTCCCGAAGAGAAGTGAGGCTGGTGATCTTGCTTACTCAAAGTAGTCAAGTGCAAGTCATATCATTTCTCTAGGGGCATGGGCTTCTTCAGCAATTTAGGATGAACTCGACAACTTCCCCATATGTGCACTTCCACTGACACTGGCTCCTGGCTAAGTAAACAAGATTTTGTTTCTTGGCATTTTCTCTGGCCATTCTTCAAGTGTGAGACACTCACTCTCCTCTTAACTTTCCCTACTAACTTTAAATTCCAACTAAAATCTCGTCTTTTACAGGAACGCTTTTCCAGTATCTCTTAATTCTTGTAAATAACTGGCTTTGCATGTTTGTCTATCTCCTCCATTAAGTTGTAAGCTCCTGGAAAATTAGTTCCTGGTTGGACTGAAAAACAGGTGACAAGGTGATCTACTTTTTAGACTAGTCTAAATCTCAAGAATCAGTCTGACTGGTTTTAACAGGGCTTACTCCATTTTCCTTAACCATGCTTTTGCATAAAACCTGCAGTATATTCTCACCTGCTATAAACAATCGAGTTTCCTTAAAGCAAAAAGTGCTTTTTCTACATTGCCAGTTCCTAGTGCCATGTATTTTTGTACACACAGCCCCCTAGATTGGAGGAGCAAGACCGCTCATTTCCTTTTTATCCCCAGGATCTCTGGGAAAGTTTAAAAATGCTAATTGATTGACATACTGACTTGGTCAAATAACCAGAATTGGATCCTAGAATTAGTTTTGGAATGCTAATGTGAAATAACTAACTCATTAAAGAAGCTCACTAAAAAGGGGAGAAATGTACATCCACATGCATATTTTCCAAGAGCAAAATGTCAAAGATTTGCAAGTTACAGTAACTATTTCTGGGAAGAACAGCTTTAAACCCACTATAGAATTAAGTGCTCAGCTGAAACAAATCTGAATATGTGATGTTTCTTTGACAAAACCACAATACTTTATTCTGTGTCAGACATAAAATACTACAAAAATCCTAAAATTACAAGTTACCTAAGAATGTTACAAGAACTTGATTACATTTAATAATAACCGATCAAGGAAATAGCCAAACAAATTATGGCACATGAATATTTCTGTGTTATATCAAATAGTGAATGCAGAGGACTGATGTAAGGCTTTCTGGGAGAAGGGAAAGGACAGAGGGTGAAATGTAGGCAATGTGGAAAGATAATATATACATATATATTTAAAATAGCTCTCTTTGTGGTGGCAAAGAACTGGAAATGGGATCCCTATCAGTTGGGGAATGGCTGAATAGGTTGTGATGGAATACTACTGTGCTGTAAGAAGTAATGAGCTCAAAGTTTTTAGAAAAACATGCACAAGATAACAAAAAGCAATATTGTTTTAAAAATTACTTTGAGTTCTTTAACTATTATAAATAAATTAGTACTAGGTGTAAATTAGTAAATTATTATGAAGACACTGAGGAAGAACTGATAAATATAAGAATGCAAAGAATAATTTTACATATATAACTCTATGTTTAATGGTAGCCAGGAAGAACTGATAAATAGAAGAATGAACAGAATTTTACATATATAACTATTTGTGTTTAATGGTAGCCATCTCTAGACTGGGGAATGGAGAGGTACTGTCATTTTAATTTTGTACTTTAGATTTCACTTTCATGTGGGATCTTTTTTATTGTACCATTATGGAAATGGTTGTTTTTATTCCATAAATAAAAAATAAAAATCATTCCTTTGGTTTTTTTTTTCAAATTTTAACATTGGCATGTCTCGTCAGTGAAGTAAAAATCTAGCAATCTGTATGAACTCAGAGCAAAATTACCTAATTTTATGGCTTTTATGTCATGAACATAATACTGGAAATTCAACTTGATGAGAGTTAAGCAATGATCCTCCTCAAAAACTTTCACAATTTAAGGGCAATTCCATCGTTTCCTTAGTTTAGAACAGCTTGATTTTTAATTAAAACTGAAAGCATGCTTCTTAAGCTATCATTAACATCAAGCCACACCTTCATAATTGAGGTAAAATTCACAAAGCACTTGAAAGTCAACACAGTTGCTTTAAATTTTATTTTACTTAATCCAATTTAGTAGACAATTAACGTTTTCCACCAACTCTTGGCGCAGAAACTTTCACAGGCTTCACAATTTTTTGTTTAGGTGCTGCCTTTGTAGGAGCCTATGAAAAAGAAATGAATTAATGTTACATGATTCCAATTTTTCTACACATTGTTCAATACTTTAACATCTCAAATCAAGCACAAAAACAAAACAGCCAGCAACCTCCTTTCTTCCCTTCCCTCTTCTTCAAACTGCTGTGCAGCCCCTTCGCAGATCTGGTCCTGAATCTAGTATTAGTATATACCTTGCTTAAGATTGTCTACAGTACTTCTTAAGGAAACCTAGGTTAGCTTTGGGGTACACTGATAAAGATAGGTGACTGGGCCTGTTGTTTCGTTGGTAATAATAATGGCTAATATTTACATAGTGTTTACTAAGTGTGGGGCACTGTGCCTATAAATACTATACAAAAATTACCTCATCTGATTGTTGCAACAACCATGAGAGGCAGGTGCTGTTACTATCATTTTACTGAGGAAGGCACTGACGCACAGAGGTTAAGTGACTTGCTCAAGGTCACACAGATATTAAGTGTCTCAGGCTGGATCTGAACTTGGGGTTTCCTCCAGGTCCAGACTCCATCCAAAATAGGTCAGCATATTCTCTGCAACTTAAACTAGGAAACAAAAGAAGCTGCTTATTTGTGACTGGAGATGATCTTCTTTATATACTTCTAATGTTCAAATGAGACCAGTTCCAGTTTACCTGAAACAATCTCCATCTTCAATAGTCCCAACCACAAGTCATCCAACTTCTGCTTGAACTACTTTTTCCCATAATGCAGTGATTTATTATTCAAGGTAAATGTACTTCAGGAATCAGAGTACGACAACGATTACCTTAGCAGCAGATGCAGCTGTCTTCTTAGTTGCTTGCTTCGCTTTTTTGGCTTCCTTGGCAGCTCTGGAAAGTAAAAATTATCTTAAGCAGAAATACAAAATTGAAAAAGTGGAACCAGGCATTAGCAGCAAAACGGAAAACAGTTACCGTCTATAACCATCTTCCCACTCTAAAGAACATCATTATTTCCAACATGAATCTGAGAATATTCCAAAGTCCCCCAGAGCAAAGCACTCTTGGAGGGGTAAGGGTTAGCAGTGTAGAATACACACTCAAAAATTTGTCACTAAAACTCCAAATTCAATAGATCATTCATACCTTAAAGCTACATAACCAATTTTACAGTTTCATTCAGCTTCAATGTATGAAAACATATCGCCAATCTTGAGGTTAGCAGAGCAGCAAATTTTTAAAAAAATTTATTCACCAGCCCATATCCAGTTTGTGATAACAGCAAAATAACCTGACCTGTATCCTATTTAAGAGAGCAAATTTTCATACACCACACAATGGCCGTAATGGCTATATACATCTTTTTAGGTATTAACTTTTGATATTACATACTTTACAGAAAAGCTAATGAGGATAAGTGTGACCATTGATTAACACTACAAACTAATATGTGATTCCTTACCTGATGGCCTGTTCTCTTTGGGCCTTTCGAACTTCAGGTTTTTGGTTCCTTTTGGCCATTATATCAGCAAGAGAAGCCCCAGTGATGGCCCTCTGGAATTTAACAGCCCGGCGAGTTCTTTTCTTTTGAATCTCTTCCTGAAAAAAATTAATAGCATTTCATTAACTAGGGAGTCTGAAGAAGAGGAATCATTAGAGCATTGACTTAGAAACAATCTAGTACAACTTCCCTCATTTTATAGCTAAGGTTCAGAGAGGTAGAACAGCTTGCACAAGGCTATATGGTTACTAATAGTCAAGTCAGGAACTGGTACTAATTTCTCACCAAATTCAGTGTTCTTTCTACTAATATATTTGACACAAACGCTGGCAAAAATGTGCCCATTTTATTATTCCAAGGGCAGGAAGGCAAAACAATGCTTGTATTCAGTAGAAGAATTCCATTTCCAATATTCAGTTGCAAATGCCCCTTTCATTTGTCTACTCTGGCCATTTTTACTGCCTTCTAAAAGTTAGAAGATCCAAGTGTCCAGTTTTAATTTTACCTAGCACCTGCCTTTCATGACAAGCAATAATATGGATTCACTAAAACCTAACACCAAAAAACCAAAGTGAAATACACACACAAGACACCTGACAATACTCACATACATTCTACATCCCTACTTTCTGTCAAAAGGCATCACCAATACTTCCATTCAGCCAAGGTTCAAAGCCTCAGACACACCCGTAATTACCCCTCCCTTAATTACATACATCTAAATCAACTGCCAAGACCCGCCAATTCTACCTCCAGATCATCTCACCAATGTATTCCCCATCATTTCCATTTTCCTAATTCAAACCCTACCAATGTTTTTTAATTGGTCTTTGGGCCTATACAGTCCATCTTACACTTTACTGCCAAAGCAATACTCCTAAAAGCACATATCTGACCATGAAATTCTCTTGCTAAAAAAAGTTTCCAGTGAACTACACTACATAGTGTGGCTGCCCTTCACTCATTACATACTTCACTCTACCAAAGAACCTTACATTCTAGTCAAACTGGCCTACTTCCTACTCTTTACATATGATGACCTCTGTCTAGCATTTGATGTCTTCCTGACCTAAGCATATCAGAAGCTCTAGCTTGTTTCAAACCTCAGCTTCTTCCACTTTCTAAACAAGGTCATTCAGCAGGTTTACCTGAAGTGCTAGGTATTCTTCTGCCCCAAATCCTTGTATCTACTTATACTTGTGCAGGTTTTCCAGATCACCTGATATCAGATAATAAAGGAGGGTTGAGAGGAAGAGGTCATAAACAGTTGGGAGGCTCAGAAGAAATAAGCATTTCTTAAGTACCTGCTACATGCCCACAATCACTTCTTATCTCACTGACTTTCACAACAACTCTGTAAGGTAGGAGTTACTATCCTTATTTTACACTTGAGGAAACTGAAGGATCTGATGCTGGAACTGAACTCAAGTTTTGATTCCGGGTCCAGGCTCTAGCCACATCTATCCTAGATCCTTCTTGGGTTGGCTAATACATTAGAGAGAAGTATATATAAAAAAAATTGGAATCAGAAGGCCTAGATCATGTCTACCTTTTTTCCCTTTGGCTGTTAATTGTGACCCTGAAAAGTCTCAGCTTTAATGAAAAAATTTCATTAATAAAACGAGGTTAGACTAGGGTGTAACCTATGCACTATGATCCAACATAGTTCAAATGGTTACATAGAAACTTGCATGTAAATGTAAATTGTTATTACTAGGTTACTAAAGTTTGTTTTATTCCCAATGGCACATCCTTTGAAAAGACTTTGATTCTTTAACTCTGTCCCACTCTCACATCTCATTTCCAAATTTTAGAGCCTCAAACTTTCAAAGTACATACTATTTATAACTTTTTTACCTCAAAAAATGTGATTTAACCAACTGTTATGAGATTCTCTCTTGCTATGACTCAACAGAACACCTTAGAGTATTTCAGAATTAAAACACAAGCAACTTTCAATTACATCAATATCAAATGTAATCATGTCAGAAATGTCACTGAAAGAGGAAGACCAATCCAGTTATCATTGGAAAAATTCTTATAAACTAAACTATTAAAATCATTATTCTATTACCAAGGAAAATAGAATGACACAAATTAAGGCTCTCCTTTAAGTTTACTTTTTAAAAAACACGTTATCAATTTATTGATCTATTCTATTTCCATCCTGATACCAGCCATGAAAGATAAGTTGTAGTCCAGAAGGATGACTGTTGAATCAAAGTCTTCCTTATGATACATACTATCTGTAACCCAAAGTTGCTTAACCTTTCAGCATCTTAGGCGAATAAGACAGAACATTAATCATTTACTTTTCTGGACAAAGCTCCCCACCACAGGTTAAAGATGAAAAAAGGTCCACCAAAATACCAAACACATTTTACTAACCGACTGTCCCTTCTTGTGTTTTCTTCTATACAGAACAGTCCAGTTGATCTGCCGGGGATTCCTCTTTGAAAGGAATGCAGACTCGCATTTTGCATTCAAAAATTGGAAAACCTACAGTGAGAAAATTTTAACAGGTTATCTAGTCACACAAAATCTTCAAACATCAGTTATTACACAGTGGAAAGAATTACTATCCTGTTAGGTAAATGGCCAATGGGAGAGACAACTCCAATTTGTAGGAAGCCAGAAGGAATTATCATAAACTACCAGAACCACAGGCAAAGGATAAAACGGTTTACCAAGGACAACCCAGACCCTTACGTACAAACAGGTTTACAGCAACTTTCTGTTGCTAGAGAAGAACTGGAAACTAAGGGGAATACCAATGAGTCGACTGGGAGAATGACTAAATTATGGTACATGAACACAATGAATTATATTGTGGCCTATGGGGTGAAAAGGATGGGGGGCGCTTCCGAAAAACTTGTGAGAACTAATACAAAGTGAAGTCAGCAAAACCAGAACTTATACAGTAACACTGCAAAAGCAAAAAATCTTCAGAAGGAGTAAAATGACCGGCCATTAGAGGACTATACTACTCATCAAGGCTAGGGTAATGAATTCAAAATGATGAATGAGTCATTTTGGGGGTGACGATGTGGAAATTGGTATAACGCGGTATTTCTTATTTATGGGGGTTTTGCTTTACTTCCAAACTGGGATCGGGATGAAAATGAATGCTTGTTACTTGAAAAGCCAAATGAGAGTGGAAAGTGAGCCCAAGTGCGGTCGTTCCGCGCAAAGTGAAATGGTGGCAGCCCCCCCAGGTCGGGCGCCGGGCGTCTGCTCGCGGTGGGTCCGGGCCGCCCGGCGGCTCCGTCACGTCCCGGGGCCGGCAGCAGCGCGAACGCATCTCACCTTCCCGTCCGTGCGGGCGTAGCGCCGGCCGTGGCCCGGGTAGATCTTGTACCCGCTGAAGCTGCACAGCTCGACCCTGAAACGAAAACCACGGAGGTCAGTCACGGAGGCCGTCCCCAGCGAGGAAGGGCCATGCCCGCCAGCGCGGCGGCCCGGGAGGCCCGAGAGGCCCGAGAGGCCCGAGGATGGACGCGGATTGGGAAGCCAGCACCTTTACTTACTTCATGGCGGGAGGCGAGAAGATGGCGAAGAGGAAAGGAAGAGAGGATTGTGGGAAGGATGCTTATATACGCGGGCGGCCTCCTCCACCCTCTTCCGTCGCGTGCTCACGGGGCACGTCCCGAGACGACACCACTTCCGGTGGTGGGCGGAACTTTGGGGCCGCGGGCTGGAGTCCTTCTTCCCAGGGGAAGCGATAGAAGTAAACGACAAGTACAGTCCTCACTCTGTCATCTAGTCATTTTTGGCTGTGTTACATCGCCCAGTTTAGCTCACGTTTCTACTTTAGGGCTTGATATAAAACCTCCCTGTAAACTAAGCAGCACAGTTATTGTTCCCGTTTTACAGATGAAGAAATAAGAGGCTCCGGGAAGGGCAACGACGCGCAGGATCTACTCGGAACTGCCCGCTGAAGGAGAGGGAGGGAAAGAGCCGGTGACAACCGAGGAGAACCCAGCTCCTGGCCTCCGTGCCGAGTGGGCAGGTCAGGCTGGGCCACTGAGTGTGACCGTGAACTTGACCGAGCTCTACGGTCGCCCATTCGACTCGTTTACGCCTGGCTGCTCACGACCACCCCTCCCATCCCACCTCCCTGCGCCGGCGGCGGGGGATGCAGGGTCCGAGAGCCAGCGGGGCGGGCTCTAGCGACCCCTGGGTGGCCGGCGAGAGCGTGGAGGCGGGATCCGCGACGCCTTCCTTTTCCCCCTCGTGCCGAAGGGTGTATGAGGAGAACTGCGCGTGCGCAGAGCCCGGCGCTGTGGAGCCCACCGGGGCTAGACCCCCGCACTTTGGCTCTGCCCCGTCCCTGGAGCGTAGCCTTCCACCCAAAAGGTCACCTAGGCTGCTGGGAGAGCCCGGGCTCCCGCGTCAGGCCGCCCGGGCGCAGGGTGTTCTCTCGCTTGGCGCCTTGGTACGCTTTGAGCGAGTCACTTTCTCTGAGCCTCACGTGTTTTAAACTTAAATCTTTTCTTTTTTAAACAGTCATTTTTTTGTCTCTCCCGTTCCTCCTCTACTGGAAGGAACATAGGAAAACTCTCGTAAAAAAAGTGCTTAATTAAGCAAAACACATTCCCACATGGCCACACCCAAAAATATGAGCTACTTTCTGCGTGTGTGAACAGGTTATGGACTAAATCTGCCTGATGCCGAGGGACATAGATCCCTAAAATCCCTCTTCTGTTGGCTCCTCTCCTAATGCCTACAAACAGGCAGATTTTTCCCCATTCTTCCTTTCACAATCCAAACCCTTCTTTTCATTCTTAACCTCTTTACCTCCTTCTGCCCTGCAGCTGCTTGCAGTCTGGCTTCTGATCCACTGCTAGACTCAAACTACCCTCTCCTAAGTCACCGAAACCTCTAAAGTAATAGGTCCAATGACCTTTTTTCAACCTGTATCCTCAAATCTTCAGATGGTACAGGGCCTAGGCTACTGCTGAGCTAGGGGTCAGAAGGAAGTGAATTCAATTATAGCCTTGGACATTGTGTGACCTTGGGCAAGTCTCTTAACTACTGTCTACCTCACGTTCCTCAGCTGTAAAATGGACATAATAGTAGCACCTACTTCCTAAGTCTGTTGTAAGACTCAAATGAGATAATATTTATAAAATTCCTGGCATATAATATGTGCTTGATAAAGGCCTTTTTCCCTTCACCTTTTTTTCCTATTTGCAGCATTTGACACTGCTCTCCACTCTGTTACTTGACAATTTTTAGCCACATTTGACACTGTTGACTTTCCCTGGCTGTTGGATTTTAATGAAATTGTTCTCTCTAATCTGTCGGATCCTGCTAATTTATCTTTGCAGAGTCACTATTTCCTATCCATTCCCTGACTGCTTCTTAAGAAGACCTATTCACTCAATGGGCATTAACTTCCCTCTGTGAGTACCCAAAAAGACCAGCCCAAGAAGGCCAATGTCTCCCATTGCATCCTGGGCTGTCTCCAGTCATCCTGATGAATATCTGGTCACTGCACCCAGATGGCTCAGGAGGAAAAACATCATTTCTCTGATATTATGGTCTTGTTGAAAAAGGATGAATGCAACAATTATGATGCATCCTGTATCCCAAAGTATACTAAAAACCTCATGCTTTTTAAATGAATGACTCTCCAGCCACATGTCTCCCAGACCTTATATTTGTGAAAGTGTTTTATTAGTGCTCACTTCAGTAGCACAATACACTAAAATTGGAATAATACAGAGAAGATTAGCAATGGCCCCGGTGCAAGGATGACATGCAAATTCAGGAAGTGTTCCATATTTTTTATATGTAGAACCTATATCAGATTACGTGTCTTGGGGAGGAGGAAGAAAGAAAGGGGGAGAAAACTTTAAATTCAAAATCTTATGGAAGTGAACGTTGGAAATTAAAATAAATTAATTATTTAAAAAAGAAATTGATTTGTTAAACCCAAGTGTAAGACTTCAAATTTATTCCTGTTGAATTTCCTTCTACAAGACTCAGCCCACTGTTGAAACACCTCAAGATCTTTTAGAATCCAACTCTGTCATCTAACTTGTTAGCTAAGCCTCTCATTTTATGCCACTGTTATAAATTTGATGAACATCGCATCTATACTTTTATCTGTATTATTGATAATAATGTTAAACACCATAAAGCCAAGCATATAGATCCCTAGGTGTACACTGTATACCTTCTTTAAAGTCGATATAGAGTAAATTAATGACTACTCTGGGTTTGGCCATTCAACCAATCAATTAATAGACATTTATTAAGTGCTACTATGTGTCAGATCTGTGGGGATACAAAAAGAGGCAAAAGACAATCCCTGCTCTCAAGGAATTTGTGATCTAAATTTACCAACCTATACTATTATTATTTAGCCTGTATCTCTCCTGTCTAGAAAAATAGAAAGACTTTATCAATTCCCCCAACAAAAATCTTAGACTTAGATTTTTGATAATGGCAAGAATGGTATTTCAGACTTCTAGTGGTGGCAGCAAAAGTGAGAGATCTTGCCCCTAGTAAGTCAAGTTAGTTATTACCTATTATCTTTGTGTTTTATTCCCCACCTTATCCCCACACCCATGTTTATGTCATGGCAGGACTGAAACAGAAGCAATGGCACAGGGTGGTCATACACATTGTATTTGTAGATATAAATGCGTGCAAAAACCATATAACCAGATGAAACACTGGGACTTTGGGGTCTTAAGAGTGAAAGATTACAGTTAGTTGGTCACATAAATTTTGATCATCACCTCAACTGAACCAGTTCATGAAATTTTTTCTGTTGATATTAATTTATATGTTTTTGTCTTTCTGTACTTTATAAACACAGTCACACAAACACCTCTGTATAAAATGAACAGAAAAAAGGATTTGTTCATGGAACTATAAATCTCTGTAATGTGCAGCTTACATTTTTAAAAAGAATATACTAGATTCAATATTTTGGTTTTAAAGCTGTCTTATCTATCTTATTCTCTTATCCATAGAACTTTATGTACTATTCTAGATGAGTCTTAGCAACGTGAGAGGCATGAATTTTTTAAAAATGTTTTATTCATTTTGAACTTAAATACAAAAAGACAAAAAAGCACAATATAAAAAGAGGATACAATAGAAAATCATGAATTTCCATTTCACATTGTTTACTTCAAAAAAAAAACACTGTATAATAAATACTACACATTATTTCCAAAGCTACCCTGCTCCTCCTGTGCCTCCTTCTAATTTTCTTTTGATCTCTGCTATGCACTTCTTTTCTCCTTCCCCACCCAGCACTAGAGGAGGCTGTCATTAGATACAAATATATTCTATTTATCAGTTCTTTCTCTGGAGGTGGATAGCATCTTCCTTCATTGGTCCTTCATAGTTGATTTGAGTATAATACTCAAATTTACTTAGTCATTCAAAGTTGTTCTCAGGGAAATATTGCTGTTACTAAGTACAGTGTTCTCTGGGTTCTGCTCATTTCACTCTTCATTATCTCATGCAAGTCTTTCCGTGTTTTTCTGAAATCAACCTGCTCATAATTTCTTATAGCACAGTAGTATTATGTCACAATCATATAACTTGTTAAACCATTCCTCAATTGATGGGCATCCCCTCAATTTCTAGTTCTTTGCTACTACAAAGAGAACTGCTATAAATATTTTAGAAAATGTAAGTTCTTTTCCTTTTACCCTAATTACCTTGGGGAACAGACATAAGTGTAGTATTGCTGCATCAAAGTGTATACACAGTTTGGGCGTATATCTTTGCTTGTAATTCCAGATTGCTTTCTAAAATGTTAGGATTAGTTCATAGTTCTGCCAACAATGAATGCCCTGATTTTTCCACATCACTTCCAACATTTGTCACTTCACCTTTTTATTGTTAGCCAATCTAATTAGTATAAGATCCCTCAAAATTGTTTCAATTTGCATTTTTCTAAGCAAGAATGATTTAGAGCATTTTTTCATATAACTATACATAACTCTGATTTCTTCATCAGAAGCTACTGGGTCATATCCTTTGACCATTTATCATTTGGAGAATGACTTGTGTTCTTATGAATTTGACAAAGTTCTTTATATATTTGAGAAATTAGACCTTTGAGAAACTATTTATAAAGAATTTCCCCCAAATTTTCTGCTTTCCTTCTAACTGGTTATATTGGTTTTATTTGTTCAGTAACTTTAATTTAATGTAATTGAAATAATCCACTTTACACCGTATCACAGTGTTCTTTATCTTATTTTTATTCATAAATTGTTCTCCTATCCATAAATCAAATAGGTGATATGTTCCATGTTCTTCTAATTTTCTTGTGATATTTCCCTTTATATCTAGGTCATGTATCTATTTTGACTTTATCTTGGTAAGTACTGCAAGATATTGATCAGTGCCCATTTCTGCCAGACTGCTTTCCAGCTTTCCCAACAATTTTATTTTCTTTTACCAAATAATGAATTCTTATCCCCAAACCTTAAGTCTTTACATTTGTCAAACACAGGGTTACCATGGTCAATTGCTACTGTGTGTTGTAAGTCTGCTTTGTTCCCCGATCTACCTTTCTATTTCTTGGCCAATACTGAATAGTTTTATTGAAGATTTGGTACTGCTAAACCACCTTCCTTACTTTTTTTTTCACTAGTTCCTTTTGATATTCTTAACCTTTTGTTCTCCCAAATGAATTTTTTTTTCTAACTCAGTAAAAGAATATTTTGGTAATTTTGTTGGGATGGAATTGAATAAATAAATTAGCTTGGGTAAAATTATCGTTTTTATTATATTTGCTCTGCCTACCCATGAACAAGTAATGTTTCTCTAATTATTTAAATGTGGCTCTAAGTGTATAAAAAGTGTTTTATAATTCTGTTCATGTGGTTTCTGGGTTTGTTTTGGCAGGGATAATCCCAGGTGTTTTGTACTATCTATAGTTATTTTAAATGGGGTATCTCTTACTATCTTTTCTTGCAGGGTTTTGGTAATATATAGAAATGCCAGTGATTTGTGTGGGTTTATTTTATATTCTAGTACTTTGCTAAAATTATTGTTTCATCTAACTTTTTAGTTGAATCTCTAGGATTTTCTAAAAATATCATCATATCATCTACATCTTGTTGTACATTCTGATTCCTTCAATTTCTTTTTCTTGTCTTATTGCTTTTGATAGCATTTCTAAAACAATATTGAGTAATATTGATGATAAGGGGCATCCTTGTTTCACTCCTAATCTTATTGAGAAGTCTTCTAGATTCTCCTCATCACAAATAATGCTTGATGATGGTTTTAGGTAGATGCTTATCATTTTAAGGAAAAATCCATTTATATCTATGCTTTCAAATGTTTTTTTAATAGGAATGAGTATTGTATTTTACCAAAAGTTTTTTCCATATCTATTGATAAAATTGTATTTTTTTAAACTTATCATTGGTATAATCAATTATGTTAATAGTTTTCCTTATCTTAAACCATTCCTGCATTCCTGGCATATAATTCCTACTTGGTCTCAATGTGTACTCTTTGTAATATATTGTTGTTGTCTCCTGGCTAGTATTTTGTTTAGGATTTTTGTATCCACAATCATTAATAAAATTGGTCCATAATTTTCTTTTTCTGTTTTTGGTCTCCTTGGTTTAGGTATCAGTACCATATTTGTTTCATAAAATAAATTTAGTAGGGCTCCTTCTTTACCTATTATTTTAAATAATTTATTTAACATTGGAATCATTTGATCTTTAAATGTTGTAATGGTAATGTAAATGGGAAGATCTTTCCCATTCATTAATAGGCCCATGTGACCTGTGTGGGTCACATGGAAGTCTGAGTCATATGGTAGGAGGAGTTTACTGAATCCTTTCTTGTACCATGTGCTCTAAAAGGATGCTCTTGATAGTTCTTCTTTTCTGTGTTTAACTTAAAGTTTTTATGTCACACTCAAAGTTATAATTACCAGTTATTTTTATTTATTTTAATATATTTATTTTATATTAATATATTTTATATAAATAATTTTATATTTATTTTATATATTTATATCTCCATCTTATTTTTCGTCACTGTTATCTTTCTCTTTTTTACCCTATCCTTCATCACACATCTAATTTACTTCTAACTCCTACCTCCTTAATCTGTACCCTCACTCTTTACCCTTCTGTTCCTTAATCTATCCACCACTGTAAGAATCCCTCCTCCAACCTTCTTCTTGATCTACACACCCTTCCAAAATTTCCTCCCTTATCCTGTTCTCTTGTGTTCTCATTTCTTCATAAATTTAGAAGATTTTTATGCCCTTCTAGATGTAAGTTATTCCCTCTTTAACCCAGTTCTGATGAGAATAAGTTCCTAGCACTACCAGCCCTCCACCCCTACCTGCTTCCACTGTAACAGTTCTTCCATGCATGCCTCATTTGTATGAGATGTCTGCTCCATTTTACTTCTCCCTACCCAATTTAATTTTTAGAATCATTCCATCAAATTCAACTCAACCCCAAGCCTTATATCTATGGAAGCTCTTTCAAACAACCCAAATAATGAAAACATTCTTAAGAGTACACATTTTCCTATATTAGAAGTAAATAGTTTGACCTTATTGAGTCCCTTATAATTGATCATTAAGGTTTACTTTATGTTTCTCCTGGATTTTATATGTCAAATTTTCCATTCAGTTCTGGTCTTCTTATCACAAATACCTGAAAAATCTTTCAGTTCTTTAAATGTTCTCTCTCTTTTTTATTCAGAATTATACTCAGTTTTGTTGGATGTTATTCTTGTTTGCAAACCCAACTCCTTTGCTCTTTGAAATATAATGCTCCAAGCCCTTCTGTCTTTTAATGTAGAAACTTCTAGATCTTGTGTTATCCTGACTATAACTACACAGCATTTTTTTTCCTTGTATTTTCTTCTTGACTGGGCTATGATATTACTGTGAGTTTTCATCTTGGGATCTCTTTCAGGTGGTGATTGATGGGTTTGTTTTTTTTTCTGTTTCTCTTTTACCCTCTCATTCTAGAACTTCAGGGCAATTTTCCTTAATCATTTCTTATGATATAGTATCTAGACTCTTTTTTTGATCATAACTTTCAGGTGGTTCAATAATTCTTATGTTGTCTCTCCTTGATCTGTTCTCCAGATCAGTTGTTTTCTAATGAGATGTTTCACATTCTATTCTAGTCTTTCATTCTTTTAATTTTGTTTTATTGTTTTTGGTGTCTTATGACATCAGTAGCTTTCCCTTGCCTAATTATAATTTTTAAAGAGTTATTTTCTTTCTTGAGTTTTTGGATCTCTTTTTCCAATTGGTTGACTTTTTTTTTTTCCATAACTTGCTTGATTTTTTTGGATGGCTCTTATTTTTTTCCCCTAATTTTTACATGACATCTCTCATTTGATTTTTAAAGTTCTTTTTAAGCTCTTTCAAGAACTCCTTTTGGGCTTGTGACTATCTGACATTTTTATTTGAAACAGAAGTGACTTTTTTAACTTCATTGTTTTCTGAGTATGAACCCAGATCTTCTCTATCCTCATAGTTGCTATCTACTATGGTCAGCCTCTTTCTTTTTTACTTACCCCGTCTTTTTTTAAGTGGCTTATTATTATAGTCAGGTTCTACTCCCAAGGTGTGAGGAATGATGTCTCAGGCTTCAGATTTTTTGTACTGTAGTTTTCTTAGCTTTGTCTAGGAGCGTGACTTAAAGCACTTCTCTCCACCCCTGAGCCACAGCTAGGGCCCCCAGTCACACTGCCACTGCAAATTCTCTTGCTTCCTGTGGTCCCTCCTGGAGCTGCAAACTTCATTTCACCCCTCTAAACTGGAATCTAACCCAGGGACTTTGCTTTCCTGCAACTGCCCACAACTGGTAGGGTCCCTGACTACTCAAGTTCTCCTGACTCCAGGACTAGTAGTCTATCCACTGCACCACCTCAGTGCTACCACTGTAATCTTAAGGCACCCATGTAGTTGTCAGAAATATCCTCACTAATGCAACACCTGACAGCCACATAATGAGGAAATCAAATGGAAATTATCTGGTGACTACATTATTTGTATTTGACACTTTTTCTATAAATACCGTAAAAACAATTAGTTTCTTTAAAAATGTTCATGACTACGTAAAATATATTTGTTTCCGCACTTATACATTTATAACTCCAAGGGTTTTATAAATTCAAAAAATGAAAGGTGTCTATTATTCATATTTATGTTTATATTTAATATTTTAACCATCTATAAAGTATAAAATGTGATAATTTATAACCAAATTATGATCCCATATTACATTTGTGGAGGGAAAATTATTGCTACTTCTTGGATTTGGAAACTTCAATTATAGTTGAATTCTTCAAAAAAGAAAACAGGTGGAGAGGATGATGTTTGCTCATTGTGATGCATTTGTTAACATTTCTAAAAGATTTTAGAGGAACTCAAACTTATGTGAATATTACTAAATTGCACAATTTTTGTTAATTATTTCTGATTGTTAGATTCACCTTAAAATCTATTCTTATAAGTCTATTGATAGAGAAGAACTTTTTATTAAATGTTTTACCTTCATCAAATCTAACAATATTTTTGAGATTGTTTAATAGTTTTCTCTTTTCTCCATTGTCTATTATTATGATTCCATCCATTCTTAGTAGGTATTCTATTTCTTTGAGTTTTTCTTCTCCCCATATTAACTTTTAAAAAATAACCCTGTTGTCCTTAACTTTCTTTATTAGACTAGGCTCATTCTAAGCTTAAACGCTTTTAAATTTATGCTTAGTGAACTGTGTCACATTTTAAAATTTATTCTGTTAAACTTGTTTCCATCTTCTGCATGTGTCTTCTTAAAATTTAAATTAGTTGGTGAATTCTGTATATCTCCATTGACCTCTTTAGATAAATCCCCTTTTTTCTCCTCAATGAAATTGTTTTTCTTTTAATCTTTAGAAATTCAATCTTGAGAACTTTCCAGTCTCTCCTGGGCTTACTTACCTTACAGAATCGTTGTCTGCAAGATCTATTCTTTCTGTTCTTTCAACAGAATCTACTTTCCCAAAATCTAGGGTGCACATAAGACCAGCTTTCCCATCCTCTATCACAAAATCCCTTCTCATACTTGCTTCATTCTACAATAGGCACAAGAGAAAAGGCCAAGAGTGAGTTCTCATGATCTGCTTTTCCTTTACATTTGACTTTCTTCTTCTTCTTCTTTTTTTAATTGAACTGGCACTTTTATGAAATGTTTATTTAACAGGTCAACCTTCCCCTCCCACCCCAAACTGGAGCTTCTTCTTGTTTCCATACTGTGTGTGGGTAATGACAAAAACAGCTGCTAAGAAAGCTGAACAGAACAGACTATTTCAAGAGAGTATGGCTAACAGCAGCTTTAGCTTTGATTTTTCTTTCTAAAGGCAAAATATAAATATATATATATACATATATATATTTATATATACTCTACAGATCACAACAATGGTTTAGATGCACTAAGGAAGTTCAAGTGAGATCTGATAACAGGCACACCCAGGAACCAACAAGGTGAGTTGAGTTGCTTCTGGGGTTCTCATTGCCCCATCTTCTGGCCACTGGTTGAGTCTTGAGGGAGAAACTTGCCTAATGCCAAGGAAAGGGACTGGAAGCACTGCAGGGTCATGTTGGAAGGGCTGTGCACAGGAACCAGCAGGCAGGAAAGTGGCATCCATTAGACATTGCTCAGGGTGGCCACCACAGGAAGGACTTTGCCCTCCAGCAGCTCCAGACTGTCACCACCCTCAGTGCTCACATGGCTGACTTTGTCCTCAGTGTTCCATTTGGCACAGCAAGTGGCAGTATCCCCACCATCTATGATAGTGATGTAGTCCCTCTTGGTGGCCTCCACCACATTATTCCTTAGCTCTTTGGTTCCTCAAGCAAAGGCTTCCCACTCAAATACTCCAACAGGTCTGTTCCACACGATCTGTTTGGCCCAGGTCATGGCTTCCACTTCTTGCTGCTCTCGGGGCCACAGTCCAAACCCATCCATCCAGCAAGGATGCCAAAGGCCAGTGTGGTTTGTCCAGTCTTGGCATTCTCATCAAACTTGTCTGCTATGACTAAGTCAACAGGCACATGATCTTGATGCCGTTCTTCTCAGTCCTTGACAGTCTTGACCCCCCTCTTCATCAAAAAGAGAAGTTCCAATCTCCATGTTGTTGAGCACCTTGAGGAAGGTGAAACCCATCCCACTACCAATGATCATCTCATTGACTTTGTCAAGCATATTGTTGATCAACTGGATTTTGTGGGCAACTTAGCTTTGCCCAAGATAGCCAGGAAAGGCCTCTCAGGGCTCTCCAGAGCCTTGGCAAAGTAGGTCAGCTCCTTTCTCATGAGGAAACCACACACCTTCTGGGGCAGATTCACTCCCACCATGGAACTGTGGGCATGGTGAGCAGTTCCAAAAGCATCATTGACATAGATGTCCCCCAGCTTGGAGAAGGATGCTTAGAAGGCTTCCATTTTGACTGGCTCAGCTTTGATCTTGTTCCCAGAAGCATCTTTGCCTTTTCCTTCTTCTACATGGAAGCGAAGATTCTCCAGCAAAATGATAGAACCATTGGGTGGGTTAGCACAGTTTTGCTCCACTTCTGGACCCACACAATCCTTCAGAAACAGAACATTTTTGCCCAGCAAGGATTTGAGCTCCACAGTCACAGGCTCCAGGAGTATTTGTCAGGCATGGGGTCTGGTCGGCCCAAGTGGTTCATCAGAACAACAGATTTGGCTTCATTATCCAAGCAGTAATTGATGCTAGGAAGAGCAGTCTTGATTCTCTGGTTGTTAGTTATCTCTTTGTTCTTCATAGGAACATGAAAATCCACCCTCATGATGACCCTTTTCCCCTTCAGGTCCACCTTGTCCAAAGTCAGTTTGCTGGAAAGAGACATGTTGGCAGTGAGGAGACAGCAAGCTTGGTGGGATGGTGGCGGCGGTGGCAGCTGGAACTTGGCTTGCCCCATTTGACTTTCTTCTTGACTAATTCTGCAGCTTGATTGATAGCAAAATCTGCTCATACTTGCTTAAATTCTCAGTCCATTTTTTTTTTGCAAATGTCAGTGAAAAGGCAAAGAAAAGGGTACTGGCATAGACACAAATGAGTCACTCAGAAGTTCATGCTTTTTACATCTTGTGAGTATACCACTCAGGGTGGCCATTCAGGTTCTGGGAAGGCCAATATGTTACAACTGGCAAATGTGACTATTCAGAACTTGAAAGGGGCACCACCTTTATTTCTCTGTTGTCTGTACCCTACATAATCTAAAGTAGATCAAGAGACTCAGTTGAGTCCCCTACAAATTACATATATGTGTGTGTACATATATACATATACATGTGTACATCTATAATATATATTATGCTGTGTATTTACATACTCCACAGGTATCCTCTGCTCAGCCTAGCCCTTCCAGGGGTCTCAGGAGGTCTGCCCACTCAACCCAGATTTCATTTGGTTAGCCCAGAAGAAGCAAGCACCGTGGGAAGCCCTTTCCTCTGCACACTCTTGTGACGGCTCCCTTTCCTTTCCCATCTCCTAGATTGATGCTATTGTTGGTTCAAAGCTGGGAGAGCTGATTCAGATTTGAAAGAATTCACTTAGACCTTCTCTTTAGTCAACGAGAGCTTTATTGACACAAAAGCATATGGCCCTGAGATTTAGCAAGGAGCTAAACAAAGGCACTGATATAGGAAAAGAACCAGACTTATATAGACAGAAAGCTATGCAGCCAATAGAATGATGATGTAAATTTCAGGGTTTCTAATGGGGGTTAGAGATTTAAGGACAGGATGAGGAAGATGAATGACATAAGATAAGGGAGATGGGTGAAATTTTATGACCCAGGATGGGGGGACAAGGCCAGGATAAGGGGGAAGTTTTATGGTTTAAGGATTTATGGACAGGGCAGGAGGACACAGGTTAAAGATTAAAGGATCTAGGGGAACACAGCATAAAGGAAATAAAAGCACTTCTTTTGATATAGGTTCAAGATAAGGGGGAAAGGACTTTAGGGTGTTTTCAGGTTACAGAATAAACTAGGGGCTTCACATAGTCAACCCTGAATATTATTTTTAATTCTGAGGGCACTGTTTGTATCCTCATCACTATCTTCCCCCTTTTCATTCCAATGTAGAGATCCTGCTCTACTCTGATCTTTGAGCCTACTTCCCCCTTCCCAATGGTGGTGGGCTTTCCTTCCCTCCTACCCTCTCACCCTTCCCTCCACCACAGTTTGCTAGGTGGACATGGTTACTTACACCCTTTAGATGAGCAGGGAATTGGATGAGCAAGTATAGAGGATACCTTGGCCATACCATCTCCTCTGCCACTAACCTTCTGCCATCAGGCATTGCCATCTGACCAGCTAGTGACCTCAAAGGACCTTTGAATCTTACCATCCACCCTGAATCTTCACCCTTAGGCCAGTCATGTTCTTCCATCTACCTTGTAACTGAACCCACCAAATATGTTATGAACTCCAAGGGGAATGTGAACTTCGTAAGAGCAAGGATTGTCTTGCTTTTCTGTTTGTATTTTCAGTGCTTGATACATAGAAAGCACATGACAATTATTTCCTAGTTTATTTGTATATATGTATAGATGTGGCATAGATAGAGATACATAAATATGCTTATATACACACATACATATATATGTGTGTATTTTATGTACACACATGACTTGTATATACACATCATATATTTTTGTGAAAAATAAATCAGGAAAAAATTCAAGCAAGTAAATCAGATTTCAGACAGCTGTTACTTTCATATTCTTTCCATTCTTGATGGTTGATAATGGTGAAATTATAGGGAAAATAGAGTCACTGTTTAATTGTTATGAGACAGACTTGGAATAGAATAACCATTCAAAATGATATTCAATTCAAATCAGAGATACTGATTCTAATTTGGGAGCAAAGTTCATTATATCAAAATATCTCCTAATCAACTAACTTGACTTTGTATAAAAGCAGTTTGTGCCCTATCTAGCTCTGGAAGTTTTTATTTTTCCAGCAGGAAAATAATAGAAAGAGATCATCTATGATTCTTTTCTACCTGACTAAGGATTTCTTTAAATTGATGCTGAATTTTTATGAAGTAGTTGATGAAATGAAGTGCTATGCCTCCCAAAAATAATAAAAAGATTGGAATTTTGTGCATATCAAAAAGTTATCTCCTCTTCTGGTTCTGCATTGATTTGCAAAACCCAGGATAGTGTCCAGAAGTATCATGGGAGATGAAAGAAAGGTTCTTACTCCAACTCAGTTGGCTGACTAAGTCCAGGTAGTTGCAGTTGAGGCATAAGCAAAGTAGTTTAAAAGTCAAATTTAGCATAAGACTTTTTATGGTTTAGTGGATGTAGTTATAAGCCTGAAATTGCCCCCGTGGTTATGAATGAATGAAAAAGTTAATACTTTCTATTTCACCAGTTAGGTCTGGCAAGCATTAGTAAAGGTTTGTCAGCCATGGTTCTGAACAGAAGCAGACCCAAAGCTTACCTTGAACCTGGAATAACTTATTGAACCTATATTTGAGGGAAGTCTCAAACATAGGCTGAAACCATTAAATCTTTTTTTTTTTTAAGGCAGATGATAAGATTTCAGGTACATTAAAGTAGCTTCCCTTTTGGGAAAGGACTAAACTTTGTATATAAGACTGAATTCAAATTTGGTTTGCCAAGCAATTCTTGAATGGACAAGCTTTTAATAAAGTATGGAAGGAATTCCCCCTGCCACTTCATTTTCATGCTTGACTTAAAAGGACAAGAAAAAAGAGGGATACAAGTGTATGTGAAAAGGATAAAATTGCTCTCAGATGTTATATAGCTTTTTTGATCAATGCATAAGAGAAGGCATTCTTTTGTAAAAGCTATGTAAAGAAATATTAGAAATGTTATGTTAATACCTGAGCTCCCATAAAAGGAGATTATTTCTAAATAAAATTATAAAGCCTGGAGAAATTATTATATTTTTATTTATTATGAGAAATGCTAAATTGACTGTGTGTGCAGTCAAGGGGCTAAGCCTTCCCCTTAACTTAGCAAGCCTTCAACATTTCAATAACCATGTAAGTACCTTTTTACATAGAAGGCACTGTGGGAGGTAATACAAAGAAAAATATGAAAATACAGAGAAAAAATGAAACAGCTAGGGCTTTCAGGGATCTCACATCCTACTTCAACTTGACTCACTGATTTTGTTATGAAGCATATTCTAGAAATCATTTGTTCTTTTATAATTTAAAAAATCAAAGGAAATAAAATTAGCAATTTCATGCCAACCTTGCAAACTTGTTGGATGTTTAGAGAAAACTTGTTATTTGCAGAATCAGAATGTTAGGGAAGTGATTATTTTGACAGCTATAAATGAAGACTCAGAGTAAAGAAGTGATCTGCCAAGGTCAATCAGTAATTCCTCCTGGATCTGAATGTCTTCACTTCTGATTCACTCCTCCTTATCACTCTGGACTACATTTTGGAATGTTTATGTGCTTTCTGAATGCTTGAAAATATATTTCCCTACAGAACATATCATGCCAAACAAATAGTTGAAAACTTGTCACAGTGGGGAAATAGCCTGTTAAATGACCAAAGTATTATTTTAGATCTAGAAATAATAAAGACCAAACTCGTGGAGAAAAAAGATCAATACTCTCAAGAGAAATGGTGAAAAATAGTGGGAAAGGACTTAGCAATACCAATTCTCAAACTATACTAATCATCAAAATAATTTGATATGGGCTAAAAAATAGACAAGTCTATTCATGGAACAGATTGGATATATAACATACAGAAGAAAATAAATACAATATCCTAGTGTTTGATAATCTCAAGTTCCTAACTCCTGGGGTAAGGACTTGTTATTCAATAAAAACTGCCAAGAAAAGCTGAGCAGCAGGATGACAGAAATTAATTTTGAGACCAACACATCTCACTCTATACCAAGATAAGCTCAAGCTAAATAGGATGCATGCCAAGTGTAAAAAAGTCACATTAAAGCAGCAAGGAGGAAATGCCCTATTGGATCTGTGGATCAGAGAAGACTTCAAACAAGGAATAGAGAGGATCATAGAAGATAAATTATATTAAAAAGTTTTTGCACAAATAAAATCAATGTACCTAAGGTTATAATGGAAACTGTTAACTGGGGGAAAAATCTTTACAGGAAATTTCTCTGATGAAAATCTACTTCCCAAGAATAAGAGCCATTCTCCAATGGATAAGTGAACAAAGGATGTGAATAGGAAGATTTAAAAGAAAGAAACCCAAACTATCAACAATCACTTGGGGAAATAAATGCTACAAATCAATAGTTACAGAAATGTAAATAAAGCAACTTGAGTTTGGACTTCATAGCCTTCAAGATTGCAAAGGAAAATGACAGATGTTGGAGGGGGTGAGGGAAAACATGCACAGTAATACACTCTTGGGGGAGTTATGAATGGGTCCAACCATTATGGAATGCAGTTTGGAACTCTGCTTTCAAGAATCACCAAACTCTACATACTTTTTGACTACTATAACCTAAAGGGATCAGAGAAAGAGGAAAAGGATCTATGTCCTGTGTGTACAAAAATATTTATAGCAGTTCTTTTTGTAATGACAAAGAGAAACTAAATGAGTGTCCCTCATTTGGGATTCAAGGGTAATGGAATAAATCATGATGTATAAATATAATAGAATATGATTATGCCATAAAAAATGATGAAAGGGATGGTTTCCAAGAAACCTGGGAAGATTTGTATAAATTGACACAGGGTGAAGTGAATAAGACCACAGTAATTTATATAATAATAACAACACTGTAAAAACAAATAACTCAAAAGTTTAAGAACTCTAATCCATGCAATGACCAAGCAGAAGTCAGATGATAGACATACAACCCATCATCTGACATAAATAGGTGATGGGCTCAAGATCAGATTGAGATATTCATTTTTGGACATTGTGAATTTAAACATTTGTTTTGCATGACTATACATACCTGTCACAAGCTCCCATCTACTCATCCAGTGGGTAGAGTTAGGACAGTAAGAAAATAAAATGTTTGTTAATTGAAAAAAGTAAAATAAAATGAGTTATATGATAAGAGCTAACATTTAACACTTACTATGTACCAGGCACTATGTTAAACAAAGGCTTTACAATTATTCCCTCATTTGATCTTCACAACAACCATGAGAGGTAGATGCTATTGTTATTTCTTTTACCTACGAGGAAACTGAGGTAAACAGAGATTAGGTGACTTATCCAGGGTCACAGAACTAGAAAGTATCTGAGGCCAGATTTGAACTTATTCCTTCCTGACTCCAGGCCTAGTGTTCTATCCACTATGCCATTTAGCTACCCCTATTAAAAAAAGAAAAATGTTACGTTGAAATATTCCTAGCCAGTCTCATCATATTTATTTCATCCTTGTTTCTTACAAGCTGGAGAGAATTGGTAATTTGGCTAAGCTGAAAAAGTTTTATTAAAAGAAGACAGTATACAAAATAAAAGTGTGCTATTAATTATGTTTTCCCTTTATCAGTTGAGTTGTCAGTTAGCTATGCTTAGAATAGTAAAAGGTGTGGACTGGTTTCTTGCTTCAGGACTGAATATATCATAGATGTTTTATATGAATTCTTTAGTATAAAGGATAGGAGTCAAAACTTATGAACCTCTGTTTTCAGCTGACTCTTCCCATCTGGTACAGAAAAAAAAAATCCGAATTTTAGAAAAAACACATCCTTTAAAAATATGTAATTTTCATTTAGAACCTTTGTGTCAGAGATGTAAGACATGAAAGATCTAGGCATACTTTGAGGGATTTAATACCTCTGGCATATTGTCCCCTACTTGAAAAATCTAGGAAACATGTAAAACACTGCAATTTATTGTCAATAATTTCTCTTTCAAGCACCCAATTTATAAAACTCAAGAAAAGCTTTATTTACAAACTCATAATAGAACCAATGAAAAATAGTACCACCTGCCAACACCTTTCCAGAATCCTGTAGAGGCTCAATTATATAAAAAGCATAGGTGAACAAGCATTTTGTCTGAAAAAAGTTTTGGGGATTTTAATCAACAATCAATCATTAATTTATTAAGCACTTACTATGTTCCAGTCACTGTGCTAAATACCAATTGTCTGGGATACTAAAAAATAAAAAAAAAAGATGGCTTACATTCAAGAAGCTTACATTCTGATAGGAAAGACAACATGTAAATAATTAGCTACATACAAAATATACACAAAGGTAAATGGAGGATAACCTTAGAGGGGAGTATCTAGTAACTAAAGAGAAACTGCTGAAGGTGGGATTTGAGTTGAATCTTGAAGGAAGCCAGGGCACCTAAGAGATGGGGGGAGAGGGAGAGCATTCTAGACATGGGAGACAACCAGTGTAAAGGCATCAGAATAGAGACAAGTGTGCTATGTGAGGAGCAACAAGGAGGCCCATATAGTTGAATAATAGAACACATGGAGAAGAATAATGTGTCAAAAAAAGGAGGAGCTATGAAAGTAAGTGGTGGGGGTGGGTTGAGGTGGGGTGCAGGTTGTGAAAGACTTTATGTTTGATCCTGGAGGCAATAGGGGAGTCACTAGAGTTTGTTGAGTTGGATGGGTGGGTCAGCCTAGGCTTCAGAAAAATCATCTTGGAAGCTGTGTAGAGGATGAGTTGAAGTTGGAAGACAAGGTAGGGAAGACAAGTTGAGGGTCATTGCCATAGGTCAGGGAATATAGGTGATGACAGTCTAAACTTCACTTCAGTTCAGCTCTGAGTGGACCAAAAATCTCAATAAGTATTTTGAACTGTAACAATTGAGCATTTTGGGTATTGTAGTTCTTTACCCCAGCTCCCAAATCCTACATGAAGTTTCCTCCCTTTTCTCCTGGGCTAAAATGGTAAAGGTAAAGAACAATTCCCAAGATGCCCATCTATCACAGTTCACAACATTTGCCTTCAAGATTTTTAGCAAGCAGAGTTTTGTACATTCTGATAATAGAAATGGAAAAGATTTGGAAACTGATTGGTTAAGCACCAGTAAAGACTCTAGGATGATGCAAGGTTTCAAATCTAGATGATGAGGAGGATGGATTTAATGGACTGCAAGTTTTATACAAATCAACAATAGGATATATAGTAGGTAACAAAGCTATATAGGCTTAGGTTGTACTAAGAAGAACATAGAATCCAAGACTGGAGAGGTAAGAGTCCTACATATTCAGCCTTATCAGAGGATACATGGAGTATTGTGTTCTGTTGTGGTCACCACAATTTAGGAAGGACATTGATAACCTGGAGATAATCAGAAGAAGGCTAACAGGATGGTGAAGGGCCTTGAAATAATGTAATATTAAGACTGGTTGAAAGAACTTGGGATATTTGTCCTGGAGCAGATATTGGGAGTCAGGAATATGGAAGAAAGATTAGACTTCAAAGGACATAAGGTAGAAGTTGCATGACAGCAGATTTAGTCTTGGTATAGGAAAAAGCTTTATAGTAACTAGAGGTATCCAAACATGGAATGGGATGTCTTGGGATATAATGGGTTTCTGTGAACTGAAGGTCTTCAAGCAAAGGATGGATTACCATTTTTCAGGTATGTTATAAAGAAGATTCTTGTTCAATTCAACAAGCATTTATTGGTTACCTACTGAGTCTATGGAATTCTGCTAAAAAGTGTAGATGCAAAAGAAAAAAATTGTCTTTGCTCTTAAGAAGTTTACATTCTGCTGCAGGGTACCACATGTAAAGAGACAAGTACAAGTGGGTTTGATCAAGGGCTTTCAGTTGGTTAGTTCGACTTGCCTTTGTTTGGAACATTTGATAAATAGCTCCTCAGAGACATTATGGACCTGCCTGCTTATACTTGGTTAAAAGTGCAAAAGGTAACCACTGTTTATTTAGTCTCAGTGATTAGGCCTGTACCAAATAAACTGGTTAGAGCTACCTGTTGATGTTCTCAGAGGATGGGTTTTAATGATTAGTATCTGCCCCTAAGATGATAGGGTGGATATACTCATGGGAGTTCATTCTAAAAGCATGACAGTCAGCCCGTTGTCTTGGTTATGGAAAGCAGGGAACCAGCTCCCATGTTTAGGTCAAGTCATAACAACTGCCCTGTGACGGCAGTGGTGTAGGTCCCAAGAACCTGTAGCTGTAGCCTGGACCTTCATTGTGGCCTCCTTCCCCACTGCTGCCTGAATCAGATGATGGTATAATGGAATAACCTTGGGATGGTAGTAGTTACAGGCTGTGACCTAGATAGTCCTGTCCAGGTTGAAGGAACTGGTAGTATTGTATATATTTTATATCTGTACTGTCTCTGACTTACAGGATTCAAAGGGAGTGGTGAATAAGTGCTTCACCTACAGCAACAAAGTGCTAAGTGCCATACACTTCCTGTTGGGTAAAGGAATAAGCTTACAGTTCTGTCAACTGCCTTACTTCTCTGAGCCCTTCGTATTGCAGCCCTCCTTTGACTCCCTAGATTAGCTCCATCTGCACTGCCATTGCACCTTCCAGTTGATCAGGCCTTAACATGCACCATAGCTACAGTACTCTAAGGGACTCCCTGTATCTAAACCTTCTTACATATATTGTCAATCCCTATCAGGATGTTAGTCACTTAGAAATAGAGACTGTATTGATTTTCTATTTGTGACTCCAAAACTTGGAATGTTGTTTGGCGCATGGTAGACACTTACTGATACTTACCTATTCATTCATTCTGAGAGGAGCCATCTCTTTGAGATACTCTGTAAATAGACCTGCTTACTTTCCTTCCATCTTCCTTTGTCTTTCTTCCCCAGTGCCTTTATTGGGGGGAGGGATTTATTCCTTCTTTTAAAAGTCAATATGCCTGCCTTTCTGCAAAGCACAGGACAAACCACAATGTTTGTGCCTTACAGCCCGAGAGGAGACATGTTGTACCTCAAGTTCATAGCTGCTTTCTGTTTTTCTGTTTCCCTTTTTGAGCTTGGATTGGACACTGGAGAATGGAGAGTGGACTTTCCTAGTCCAAAAGACTGCAGTAGCATACATGCTGTAGTAGAGTGTTCAGAGTTTCTACTGAAGTACATGGTTGAAGCAGATATGTGCTTACCCATATGTCTGAAGAGGAGAGTTCATGTACAATGTTCCCAAACCCCAATATCCCGTGTAGAGGAGGGGGAATATAAATTTTCTAAGCAGTATGGTCCTGAAAGCTAGCCTTTTAGAGAACAGGGTAGGTTACTTAGACAGTGCCAGCCATGGGGTTTGAGAATTTGGAGATGCTTTGAGAAGAGGGGAGTTCCTCAGTGGTGTGCATCTTGGAGAAAGATTACCCACATGGTCTCTGTTTCAAAGGGGCTAAAAGAGCATCAAGAGAACAAAGTTATGACACAAATGAGAGGAAAGGAAGAGATCATGACCTTGCCATGTCCCAATCTTGCCATGAGTGACTTAGCTAGTCAGTCAATAAGTATTTATTAAGAACCTACTAGTGCCAGACTACTGCTAAGCCCTAGAGATACAAAAAGAGGCAAAAAAACCAATCTTTGCCTTCAAGGAGCTTACAATTTAATGGGATAGTACAGGTTTGATAGAAATGGAGCTGAATATTTGGCAGCTCTTTCTGAAGGAGTACAAAAACTATAGGATGGCACTACAATTCTGGGAGTGACTCTAAAACCCTGAGGAGAGGAGAGATTTCACTGAAATATCAGGGTGCTGCTTCATTGGCAATCCAAGTTTAGTTCCTTTCCAAGAGGAGCTTGAATGAATGAAAAGCCCTTACTAATGCTTACTATGTGTTAATCATTGGACATGTAAATAAAAAAGCAAAACAATTCATGTCCTGAAGGAGTTTATATTCTAATAAGGGAGTATAACACTTACAGGGAAGTTGTGGCCAGGGAAGGGGGCTTTGCTCTGGGAAGTCACCTTTCCAGAAGACATGGTGGTATCATTTGATCACAGGACTTACACCAAAAGATGGAATAACAAGAACATATTGGGGGTGGAGGGTTTGCTACATGAACAGTAATGGACTAAATAACAAGAAAATAGTGAGGCAGACATGATGGGAAGCTGGCTGGGGCTGTCTATAGATAGTGGGCCATGTGAGTTTGCTTTCATACATTTATCCATCAAAAGGACTTGGTCCCAGGACCAAGCACAGTCTCTAGAATTCCAGTGGTCTGTCTGAATGTCTGGCAGGTACAGAATGATAGAGGATGCCAAGAAAAAGCAGACTGGTAGCACAGTGGCTAGGATGTCGGACCTGGAGTCAGGAAGACCTGAATCCAAATCTGGCTTCACATCATCTGTGTGACCCTGGGCAAGTCATTTAATCTCTATTTGCTTCAGTTTCTCTAACTGCAAAATGGATTTTGTAGTTGTTGTGAGGATTAAATGAGATAATATTTATAAAGTTCTTAGTACAGTGCATAGCACATTTTTGTTTTTGTTGTGTTTGTCCTTCATTCTTGAAGAGAACCATGACATCAGGATGATGACATGACTTGCAGTTGACTTTGGTTTTAATGAGGGAAGGCTATGCAAGGTCACCAACATCACTTTCTTCTCCTGAGCCACTTTGGTCCAGTGGTCTAATATTCATCAGGACAACTGGAGATGACCCAGGCTGCAATGTGAGACCCTGGTCCTTTCAGGCTAAGGTCTTATCACACTCAAAGTGAGAGTGTGATAAGCATAACACATAGGTGCTATATGAATGTTTATTCCCTTCATCTCCCCCACCCCATCCCCACTATGAATATTTTAATATTTTCCCTATCTGTGGGCTCCTATGAATTCTTTGAACTTTGTGCATCTTTCTGTTCTTTATCTGGTAAGCATTTGTTATCATATGTACTTGTATTATGGGAGGGGGAATCCTGCTGTTCATGTTTGTGGAAACCTAGATGAGCTTATTTTGAGATTTTCCAGAGTAATTTTAGTGTGTGTACCTAAGAAGTCAAAGAGCCACTGACCTTTTGGATCAACCCCTGAGACACTACCCAATCTGTATGAACACAGAATTTGGGGTACCTTGAATTGCAAGTTACACAAATAATCTGAGGAAGATGTGAGCATTAATAACTAGAGGAAATCAGGAAAGGTTTCCCATAAGAGGTGGCACACGAATTGAGTCTGAAAGGTAACTAGGGGTTACAAGAGACTGCAGTGAGTAGGAAGAATATTCGAGGCATGGGAGAATATCTATGCAAAGGCATGGATGTTGGGGTTATAATTAATAATGCTAAGGTTCAGAGATAGCACAAGGACCAGTTTGGATTGTGTAGTTCACGAAGGAGAATAATGTAACATTAGTCCGTAAAAGTATCCATCAATAAACATTTGTTAAGTGCCTACTTTGTGCCTAGGACTATGAGGAGCAGTATAATCCAAAACCAAAAGTGAAAGTCTCTGCCCTAAATGTATTTAAATTCGAAGCCAACAAGTACTTAAATATAAGCAAAATGTTAGGGGGTTGTTGAATAGATCAATCAGTTACTCCACTTAAAGTGGTAAACTGCTGGGTCTGGATTGCTTAATCCGGTTAAGAACAAGTCTTGAATTTTGAATTGAGATTTGAGAGTCTGGAAGCTTTGGATAGAAGGTTTCCAGCTAAGAACCTGAGAAGGAATTGCTTTGGGATGGGGTGAAGGACAGCACTCCAGCTTCAGCGTTGTCCTACTTCTATCTCCTTTACTTGCAAACTTTGAAAGATCAGGAGGATCTTGGACCACCAATCATTAGCATCCTAGCAGCTTCCTCAGAATAGCAGTGGCTGGAGATGTTTGCTTTAGGGGCTAAGAAGATTCTAGATAGGAAAGTCAGATTCTAGGTCCCATAGGAACTCCATCAGAAAAGCTACATCAAGCCCAAGCCCAAGGGGGACTTTATGAGTAGCCCCACAAAAGAGAGGAAAGGACTTCCAGAAACCAGATCCCTCTTTGTGACATGTGCTCTAAGCTTCAGTCTACTTTCCCTTGGACTCAGTATGTACTGGAGGGAGAGTGAGTCACAGACTTTGGGGGAGAATATTTCCTGCCAATTCTTCTTACTATATACTTCCTTAGTAAATGCACCTTTCTAGAATCTACTTAAGTCTAGCTAATTGATATAAAGTGATAACCAGGGAGGCAGCATAAGGAATGACATTAAAAAACTACCCCCAAACCCTCAGGCCCAACTGAATTCTGAGAGGAGACAGGGCAGCTGCTCTATGGGGTCTGACCTATTAGTAGAAATAAGGAATTGAAAAAGTAACCATAGAAAATGTGTTACAAGAATATATACAAAATAAAAAAGTCATATGTGAGGTACTGGCAGCAAGAGAATCAGAAAAGGTTTCCTATAGGAAGAAGCACAGAAACTGAGCTTTGAGAAGGGAGAAAGTTTAAGGCATAGGAGACAAAGCAAAATAATAGAGATGGTATAAGGAATGGCAGGGAGGTCAGTTACGTTGGTAACCTAGAATGTGTGGAGAGTAGTAAAGTAAGAAGACTGGAAAGGCAGGAAGTCACCAGGATGTGAAAACCTTTAACATCCAGAAAATAATTTATATTTAAGCCTACACTTAATAGGGAGCCACTGAAGTTTATTGAAAAGGAGAGAGAAGAGGTGAGGTCAGACTTTTAGTTTAGGAAAATCACTTTGATAGCTTGGAACCATAATGTGCAGGCTTTAAAATGTGGGGCTGAGGAGTTTATATTTTACCCTGTAGGCTATAGGTCCCTAAAGATTCTTCTTGTTGTTGTTTCTCCTTTGTTCTTGAAGAGAACAATGATATCAGAAAGATGAAGCCATGACTTGCAAGTGAATTGGAATGAAGTGAGGCAGGGCTATGCAAAGTCATCAGCCTCACTCTCTCCTTTGGAACCTTCAGGGTCCATGGTCAAATATGTATCAGAAGAACTGGAGATGGTCCAGGGTGCAATGGGAGCCTTTTTTAAGGTAAGGTATTTCTGAGTTCTTACTTTGACTGAGGCAGGGGGATGATAGGCATGATTGGGTCATAGGATCTCTAAGTTCCTTTTTAATTTGGGCATTGTGAGTATAGATGCTTTCCCAGAAAGCATTGCCTCTCAAAATTCCTCTTTATTGGCTCCTCCTGTACTTTTTTGCAATTCCCAGCAGGTGGCAGAGATGCTACATCATCTTATGATTCCTTTTCCAATTTGGTTTTTGTTTTCAAGGCAATCTTACACTTTAGTAGTTTTCTTTTGTTAAAAGAAAGAACATGTATATACTTTGCAAATACCAATGTTGTCGAACATTTTTGATGAGATTTTTGTCACTGTTTAAAGTTGGCTTAGCAATTGTAGATATTGGCCTCTTGGTTCTGGGTTCACTCTCCATCACTTCATATAAATGTTCCCATATTTTTTGAATTCATTTCTTATTCCTTATGGAACAAGAATATATCATTATGTTTATGTATTATAGTTTTGAGAGGCTTATGGTTTGTTTCTGATTTTTTACTATTACAAATAATGCTGTCATGAATATTTTCATAGAATTAGGTCTTTTGCTGTTATCAACTACCTCCTTCAGGTCAGGCAGTAAGAATACTCTTTGACCTATTGCCCATTATGATTTGAACTATGAAAAGAAACAGATGTACATGTTGCTGAATTTAGCCGACTGAGTTCATGGATATGGCATAACCATTGGACTAGTCACTCCTTTGTTTCTGGGCTGTGGTATTTCAGCTGATGCGTTGATTTACTTCTGAGAAAGTAAATTCAGCAAATTGCTGCTCATGGTTGGCCCTCATCTGGCCTAGCTATTGTACTTGACCTCTATTGATCTGTGTGTGTGTGTGTGTGTGTGTGTGTGTGTGTGTGTGTGTATGTATGTGGGCATGGTTCTTGTAGGTTATGTGTATGTCCACATAGGTCTCTTTAAATGTGGACTTCAGAAAAATATGAGTAAATATCATTGGAATCTTATCCATTCCTTTCCTTTTTTCCTTTTGTTCTTATTTATTTTGTTTTAAACATTCATTTCCACAAAATTTTGAGTTCTAAATTTTTTCCCCATACCCCAAAGCATTCTGATTGTCCCTTCCACCAATGTGCCCTTCCTACTCACACCCTTCCTTTCCCTTATCCCCATCTTTTCTCTTGTCCTGTAGGGCAAGATAAATTTGTATACTCCATTACCTGTATTTCTTATTTCCCAGTTGAACACAAAAACAATTCTTAACACTTGTTCCTAAAACTTTGACTTCCAACTTTTCTTCCTTCCTGCCTCTCCACACATCCCCATTGAGAAGGCAAGCAATTCAATATAGGCTATATATGTATAGTTTTGCAAATGACTTCCATAATAGTCATGTTGTGTAAGACTATTTCTCTCCATCCTATCCTGCCCCCCCATTTCTTCTATTCTTTCTTTTGACCTTGTCTTTCCCCAAGAGTGTTTACTTCTAATTGCTCCCTCGTCCCATTTGCCCTCCCTTTCATGATCCCCCCAACCATGTTTATCCTCTTCTCCCCTACTTTCCTGCAGTGTAAGATAGATTTTTATACCAAAATGAATGTGCATTTTATTCCTTCCTTTAGTCGAATGTGATGAGAGTAAGCTTCATGTTTTTTTCTCACCTCTCTTTTCCCCTCCACTAAAAAGTCTTTTACTTGCCTCTTTTATGAGAGATAATTTGCCCCATTCCATTTCTCCCTTTCTCCTCCCAATATATTCCTCTCTCACCTCTTAATTTTTTTAGATATGATCCCTTCTTATTCAACTCACCCTGTGCTCTCTGTCGTTCTCTCTACATATGTATGTGTGTGTGTGTGTGTGTGTGTGTGTGTGTGTGTGTATAATCCCTCCAACTCCCCAGATACTGAGAAAACTTTCAAGAGTTACAAATATGATCTTTCCATGTAGGAATATAAACAGTTCAACTAGGTTTTCTCTTTCTTATTTACCTTTTCATGCTTCTCTTGATTCTTGTGTTTGAAAGTCAAATTTTTCTATTCAGTTCTGATCTTTTCATCAAGAATGTTTGAAAGTCCTCTATTTCATTGAATGACCATTATTTCCCCTGAAGTATTAACTCAGTTTTGCTGGGTAGGGGATTCTTCGTTTTAATCTTAGCTCCTTTGATTTCTGGAATATTATATTCCAAGCCCTTTGATCCCTTAATGTATAAGCTGCTAGGTTTTGTGTTATCCTCATTGTATTTCCATAATACTCAAATAGTTTCTTTATAGCTGCTTGCCTTGACTTGGGAACTCTGAAATTTGGCTACAATATTCCTAGGAGTTTCTCTTTTTGGGTCTCTTTCAGGAGGTGATCTGTGGATTCTTTCAATATTTATTTTGCCCTCTGCTTCTAGAATATCAGGGCAGTTTTCCATGACAATTTTATGAAAGATTATGTCTAGGTTCTTTTTTTGATCATGGCTAGTTTGGATTTAGCTAGCTAGATTATGGTACTCCCATAATGTTTAAATTGTCTCTCCTGGATCCATTTTCCAGGTCAGTTGTTTGTTTTTTTTCCAATGAGATATTTCACATTATCTTCCATTTTTTTCATTCTTTTGGTTTTGTTTTGTAATTTCTTAGTTTCTCATAAAGTCATTAGCTTCCATCTGTTCCATTCTAATTTTTAAAGAACTATTTTCTTCAGTGAGCTTTTGAACTTCTTTTTTCATTTGGTTAATTCTGTTTTTTAAAGCATTCTTCTCATTTGCTTTTTGGATCTCTTTTGCCAATTGAATTAGCCTATTTTTAAAGGTGTCATTTTCTTCAGCATTATTTTGGGTCTCATTTGGCAAGCTGTTGACTCGTTTTTCATTATATTCTTGCATCACTCTCATTTCTCTTTCCAGTTTTTCCTTCACCTCTCTTACTTGATTTTCAAAATCCTTTTTGAGCTCTTTCATGACCTGGGACCACTGCATATTTATTTTGGAGGTTTTGGATGCAGAAGCTTTGGCTTTTATGTCTTTCTCTGATGCTAAACAGATGTTCCTCATCTGAAAGGCTGGGAGAGAATACCTGTTCACCAAGAAAGTAACCTTCTATAGTCTTATTTTTTTCCCCTTTTTTGGGCATTTTCCCAACCAGTTACTTGACTTTTGAGTCCTTTGTGAAGAGTAGGGTATACTCTGGGGACCTATAAGTTCTCAGTTCCTCCAAGGTGGCATAATCCAGGAAGAGGAGTTACTCCTGGCTAAACTGGGGGCTGAGATTCAGATCATCTGCTCAGTTCCCCTAGGGGTTTTAGGTGGTGGGGAGGGACCTGCCATTCAGGGCTGAGGTTCAGATTAGCTACTCAATTCCCCCCAGGGGCTTTGTGT
This sequence comes from Potorous gilbertii, assembly GCA_028658325.1. NCBI lineage: Eukaryota > Metazoa > Chordata > Mammalia > Diprotodontia > Potoroidae > Potorous > Potorous gilbertii. The sequence goes on along the minus strand of CM053771.1, from coordinate 307,657,997 downwards.
TGAGGCTCCCACAATGCTTGCCCCAGCTACCACCATCTCAGCTGCTTTGACCTGCTGTTGCCCTGCTCCCTGGTCTGGGAACCTCTGCTGCTGCTGCTGGGGATTCAGCCCCCAATGGTCAAGGCGGGGCTAAGGTCTGTTGTGCATCTTGTGTGACAGTCCTTTCCCACTGACCTTCCAGGTCACCCTGGGCTGGAAATCTCCTCCATTATATCATTCTGTGGCTTCTGCTGCTGTAGAATTTGTTGAGTCTTTTTTTTACAGGTATTTTATGGGCTGTGGGGAAAGAGCTAGAATATACATGTCTTTCTACTCCTCCTTGTTGGCTCTGCCCCCTCATTTTTTTTCTTAAATAGAATTTTATTTTTTTCAATTACATGTGGAGAGAATTTTAACCTTCATTTTTTACAAAATTTTGAGTTCCAAATTTTCTTCCCTCCCTCCCTAAGACAGCAAGCAATTTGATATAGATTATATATGTGCTATCATTTGAAACATATTTTCTTATTAGTCATGTTGCGAAAAAAGAAACAGTTTACAAAAAAATTACAGTTTGCAAAAGAATAAAAAAGAAATAAAATAAAAATAAATAAATATATATGATAATACATACATAGACAAATAAAAAATTAAGAAAATGAAATAAAAGAAAAAATTAAAAAATAAAGTGAAAATAATATACTTCAATCTGCATTCAAACTCCATTAATTCTTTCTCTAGGTATAGATAGCATTTTCTATCAAAAGTTTTTTAGAATTGTCTTGGATTGCTGCTAAGAATATGTAAATCACAGACAACCATTGAACAATGTTGCTGTTACTGTATACAATGTTTACCTGTTCTACTCACTTCACTTTGCATCAATTCATGTAAGTCTTTATAGGTTTTTCTGAAATCCACTTGCTCACCATTTCTTTCTTTCTTTTTTTAAAAATTTATTTATTTAAGTTTTCAACATTCATTTCCACAAAATTTTGGGTTCCAAATTTTCTCCCCATTTCT
>CM053771.1:307632835-307647538 GCA_028658325.1 Potorous gilbertii | reverse complement strand
AGGCTTCTGCATCCAAACCCTCCAAAATAAATATGCAATGGTCTCAGGCCATGGAAGAGCTCAAAAAGGATTTTGAAAATCAAGTAACAGAAGTGGAGGAAAAACTGGAAAGAGAAATGAGAGAGATGCAAGAAAAGCATGAAAAACAGGTCAATACCTTAATAAAGGAGGCCCAAAAAAATGCTGAAGAAAATAGCACCTTGAAAAATAGGCTAACTCAATTGGCAAAAGAGGTTCAAAAAGCCAATGAAGAGAAGAATTCTTTAAAAAGCAGAATTAGTCAAATGGAAAAGGAGGTTCAAAAACTCACTGAAGAAAATTGTTCTTTAAAAATTAAAATGGAACAGATGGAAGCTAATGACTTTATGAGAAACCAAGAAATCACAAAAAAAACCCCAAAAGAATAAAAAAATGGAAGATAATGTGAAATATCTCATTGGAAAGACAACTGACCTGGAAAATAAATCCAGGAGAGACAATTTAAAAATTATGGGACTACCTGAAAGCCATGATCAAAAAAAGAACCTAGACATCATCTTTCATGAAATTATCAAGGAAAATTGCCCTGACATTCTAGAACCAGAGGGTAAAAAAATAATGAAAGAATCCATTGATACCTCTTGAAAGAGACATGAAAAGAAAAATTCCTAGGAATATTGTAGTGAAATCCCAGAATTCCCTGGTCAAGGAGAAAATATTGCAAGCAGCTAGAATGAAACAATTCAAGTATTGTGGAAATACAATCAGGATAACACAAGATCTAGCAGCTTACATTAAGGGATCGAAGGGCATGGAATATGATATTCCAGAATTCAAAGGAACTAGTAGTAAAACCAAGAATCACCTACCTATCAAAACTGAGTATAATACTTATGGGAAAAAATGGTCATTCAATGAAATAGAGGACTTTCAAGCATTCTTGATGAAAAGACCAGAGCTGAATAGAAAATTTGACTTTCAAACACAAGGATCAAGAGAAGCATGAAAAGGCAAACAGGAAAGAGAAAACCTAAGGTTCTTACTAAAATTGAACTGTTTGCATCCCTACATGGAAAGATCATATTTGTAATTCTTGAAACTTTTATCAGTATTTTAGTAGTTGGAGGGATTATATACATGCATACATATACATATATATATACATACTATATATATATATATATATATATATATATATATATATATATATATATATGTATGTATATAGACAGATGTCACAGGGTGAGTGGAATAAGGAGTGAGAGAAGAATATATTGGGAGGAGAAAGGGAGAAATGGAATGGGGCAAACTATCTCTCATAAAAGAGGCAATTGAGGGGAAAAAAGGGGAGGTGAGAGGGAAAAAGTGAAGCTTACTCTCATTACATTTGGCTTAAGGAGGGAATAACATGCTCACTCAATTTGGTATGAAAATCTTTCTTACACTACAGAAAAGTAGGGGAGAAGGGGTTTTCTGAAGATATTATTTCTCCCCATTGTCTTCCTGACTCGGTTGACCAGAGACCTGACTAGTATGCTCTTCAAATACCTGAAAAGTCAATTGCATGAACTGACAATTCTTTGAGTAAATATTACCCAGAATTAAAAGAGTATTAAAAGAAATTAGACCCAAAAAACTATACAAGGTGAGTCTGTTATTTCCAGATCAAAATTTAACAAAATGAAATCCATGTTAATTTCCCACACATGTCCTTTTCCCTTCCACAGTAAATTAGGCTGGTCTTTGAAGAAGGTAACTGTGTTCTATAAGGATTCCAGTCTTGTACTTTACTCCTTAACTGATTGTCTTTCATCCAGTGACACACCAGATGTTCCACAAACAAGACAATCCATTTTTAGGTTTCTAGCATTTTCTCTGAATGCCTCCTATGCCCAGAATGCTCTCCCTCCTCAATTCTGCCTACTGATTTCTCTGGTTTCCTTTAACTTCCAACTAAAAAACTATCTTTTACAGGAAGCTTTTCCCAGACCCTCTTAATTCTAGTGCTTTCCCCTCTTAATTATTTCCTATTTATTCCGTATATAGCTTGCTTTATGTATATTTGTTTGCATGTTGTCTCTTCCATTAGACTATAGGGTTCTAGAGAGTAGAAGCTGTCTTTTGACTCTGTATTCCCAGCACTTAGCACAGTACCTAGAACACAGTGGTTGATTAATAAATGTTTATTGTGTATGTTCAAAAGAAACAAACATCAGACTGAAATAGAGAAATAAATAAACACAAAGAACAATTCTAAGACGTCCTATCAAAGGAGAGGAGACAGTGCCAATTAATTATAAATTTTTTGCAGTTAGAAAAATCCATATATTCTGGAGAGTAGAGGAAGTTTTTTTCTTTCTTTTCACTTGTTATTTTTTCATTCCGGAGGCTTGTTGTTTTGAGAACAGAGACTGATGGTTTTTGCTTCTTTATCTCTAAGACTTATAGAAGAGTTCAGAAGATACTTGTCCTTCTTTTTCTTTCTTGGAGCACAGTCATTTTTTTTTTCTTTCTGAGGCCAAGAGGCTCAGAGGTTCTCAGGCTTTTTCTTCCAAACCAGAAGCTACAACATATCCTAGTAACAACAGTTTAACAGGACCCTGGGAAAGTATCTTTAATGCTTTGTTTTTCTTCTCTAAGGTGTGTTCAATGCAAGATGTAGCCTGCACTTCTATCCCTAATATTCTCCCTCTGTGTAGATCTTTTCTCTGTTCTTTGAATGGGACATATTTGTAGACTTTGGGTTATGTGTATGATTTACCTTTAAGAAAGCTAAATTATGCAAGTAGTTGTCTGAGTGAGCTAATTCTCATTTTGGTGACCAGTGATTTGTGTATGTATCAAGTTAAAATTTTCCCAATAGAAAGAATCAATGAAAATTTTAGTTCTGTATGCATAATAAATGTGAATGTGGGTTGTTAGATATAATTTGCCAACACATTCTGCTGCCAAAACTAAGATTACACATGCACAAGACTCATGTTATATGTGTAAAAGAAATATATGTACTTGAAAAGATTCTCACTAACCACTATGAATGGAAGGAGGCAAATCAGAATCCAGAGTGACGGCCTGGGAGAAAAGGGAAAGTCTAAAGGACAAGACAGTAAGTTAGTCAATCAATAAACATTTATAAGTACCTGGGAAGACTACACTCCAGACACTTTGCTAAGGATGAGAATAAAAAGAAATGCAAAAGACAGTTATTGTTCACAGTCTTTTGGAAGAAAAAAACATGTAAACAATTAAGTACAAACAAACTCCATATAGAATAAATTGGAAATGTCCATAGAAGGAAGGCACTAGAATTAAACAAGATTAAGATGTAGTGATTGCCATGAGTTGGGGTTCTTTTGGAAGACCTCATGGAATAAAACTTAGCTAATACTATCTAGAACTAATATTGTAAGCTTTAGAAAGCACTTTACAAATGTTATCTCATTGGATTGTTAGAACAACTTTGAAGGGAAGGTACTATCATTATCCCATTTTACAGGTGAGAGAGGTTAAAGTTGGGAAGAGTTAATTGACTTGCCTAGAATAGCACTGCTAGTAACTGAAGTTTAAACTCTCAGATCCATACTCTGTCCACTACGCCATGTAGAAGCAAAGAAGATGGGATCTTAGGTAGGACTTGAAAGAAAAGTAGGAGTTACAAAAGTGTAGAAAAAGAGAAAGAGCATTTTGTCAGGGGAATAATGCTAGCAAAGGCAGGTGGCAAACTTGCATAGTATATTAGGACAGTGAGTAACCTTGGCTATCTGGAACAAAAATAAGTAGAGGAAGAGTGGGAAATAAAGTTTGAAAGATGGGTGGAGGCTGGATCATGAAAACCCTTGAATACCAAGCTAAGGAGTTTGATGTTATAATAGAGAAAATGGGAAGTTACTTAGTATTTTTTAGCAAAAGATGGCACAATTCCATTCCATTCAACAGATACTAAGTGCTAGTGCTAGAAATAGGAGGGGACATTCAGTACATTTCTGCAATTTATAGTCTTAGAGATTACCCAGAGCACTGAGACATACAAAGGCACACATGAAATAGTTCTGGGGTTCAGTGAGCTTACATCCTACTGGAGGGAATGTAATATATACAAAAGACTACAAGTAAATACAAGGTAATGTGAAGGGGAACAGATCAACTGGAGCATGAGTGAAAGATTCATGGAGGAGGTAGCATCTGAGTTTAGCATTAAAGAAAGACAAAGTTTCCAGGAAATATATTTGGGGGCAGGTGAGAGCATTTCAGATATAGGAAATAGCTTGTATCAATGCATGGAAGTAGGAGATGGGACCACAGAGTACAAGAAATAGCTAACAGGTCAATTTAACTGGAACACAGATTGGAGGAAACTGGTCTGCAATAAAGTTGGAAAGGTAAGTGTGAGCCATATTGTGAAGGGGCTTAGATGCCAAGTTAGACTATAGGCAATGGGGAGTCATTGACAGTTTTGTAACAGAGGAATGACAATCAATTCTCTTTGAGAATGAAGGACAAATGAGGGGACTCTCTAATACTCTTTAGTCATAGGGAAGATGCAAGAGTATACTGACACAGGGAAATTCCTCATCTGGGAATTTCCCGTAGGAATTAAATCACAGTTCTAGTCCTGATTTCCTAGTGTAGAAATGATTATTAAACCCATGGGACCTGATGAGATCACTGAGAGAAAAAAGAGAGAAGAGAAACAAGACTGAGCCCTGGGGTTCCGACGAAACTTGAAAAAAGCTATTGCAAAGGAGACTGAGGAGTATTTGGATAGGAGGAGAACTGAACGAGAACAGATCATCTCAAGAATATAGCTAATATTTATATAGCACTTATTATGTCCCAGGCACTGTGTTAAACACTTTACAATTATTATTTCATTTGATCCTAACCAAACCCCTGGGAGAGAGGTGTTATTATTTTCCCCATTTTACAGATGAGAAAACTGAGGTAGACTGACAAGGTCACAGCTCCTAAGTGTCTGAGGCCAGATTTGAAGTCATGCTTTTCTCACTTTCAGGTCTTGCACTCTATCCATATGTATAGGCAGACATGTAAGTGTATGTGTACGTATATGTTTACTTCCAGCCCCTAAAAACCATAGCATGAGACATACAGACACTAGAACATGCCACCTGGCCCTGAGACAGGGAAAAAGTGAAATAAAGTCACTCACTCAGGTTGTTGTAAGGCTTGGAGACCCTTGTGGAAATGAGTGAGGAAATATCTTTGCAACAGTCAGACCATTTTCAAACACGGCTTGAGTGGATTTGTAAGGTAGGTTAAAAAACAAAAAAACAAAAGACAAACCAAATAAAATGATGGAATAATTCCTAAGCAATTCCTGGCCTCAGGCTCTAAGAGAGTAATAACATTTGGGGCTCAAGGCCCTGAGGCAGTTGAATCTAAAAAGATGTTTAAAAAGTGTTGCCTCTAGGCACTAATTCTGGGAGGCTAAAGATTTTAAAAAGCACTAAAAAGCTGAATAAGCTAAGTGCAGCTTCTCCAAAAGGTGGAAAGGCAGGCATAGGCAGCATTAGTGGCTTTACTATGGAGGACTGCTGGGGGGGGTCAGAGCTTCCAGAGATTGCTAACTGGAATGAAGGAACTGAAGCAATTTACAACTGAAACTAATGGAGACTTTGTTCCAGGAATAACATAAAACCGTTTTTGTTGTTCAGTAGTTAAACGGTATCCAACTCTTCATGACCCCATTTGGGGTTTTCTTGGCAAAGATGCTGGAGTGGTTTGCCATTTCTTTCTCCAGTTCAATTTACAGATGAGGAAATTGAGACAAACAGGGTTAAGTGACTTGCCCAGGGTCACACAACTAATCAGTGAAGTCTTCCTGACTTCAGGTCTGGTACTCTATTGACTGAACCACTTAGCCACCCTTCCTCTATTTTTTTCAGAACCTGAATTTTTACCCTTTGTGATTTGTTCATTTCCCCCACTATAATGGGAAATTGTTTTCCACTGATCTAAGGAGAAGTTAAGAAAGACTTTATGACATTGGTTTTCCTTTTGATTATTTTGTTGGTGAAGTTTAATTAGATGCATTATTTCATTTCTGATGAGTTGTCTGGTACATGAATAAAGTCTGTACTGAATGGGGACTTGAAGCTAATATATCTCACTCAAGCACTGAATTTGAGAGTTCAATGCCTGTTGGGTGGGAACTCCAGGGTGGTGGGGAAGAGACACCCCTATTGCAGACACAACTCCAAGGCAGACAACAAAGGGACCAAAAATGGACAAAGATTTGCCAACAGTGGAACCCCCACATTTGAACTCAATACCTCAGATTCAATAATATAATAAAGTAAAAATTTAAGAATTTGATGAAAATAAAGTTAAAATTTATATAACAAAGTAAAAATCCTAGAAGATGAAGTTGGGAAAAATATGTGCAGAAGAAAATCTGAACTGGAAACGACAATTTTAACAGCTATTGGTTTTGAAAAATTAATTTTGATAGTTTATTCTTACATTGTTTAAATTTCCCCTCCTATTCCTCCTTTGGGACATCTAGGTGGCACAGTGGATAGAACACAAGGCTAAGAATCAGGAAGACCCATTTTCATGAGTTCAAATCTGACCTCAGACACTTATAACCTGTGTGACCTTGGGTAAGTCCCTTAACCCTTTTTACCTCAGTTCTTCCAAAGTGAGCTGGAGAAGGAAATGGGAAACCACTCCAATATCTTTGCCAAGAAAACTCCAAATGGGATTACCCTCACAGAGTTCAGTCACGTTTAATAAGGGATTTAAAAAAGAAAAATAGGAAAAAAAATCAGTAAACCAATTAATACATTAAAAAAATCTGATAATATGTGCAATGTTCTACATCTGTGTAAATTCACCCCCTTCACACACACACTTTTGCAAAAAGGAGTGGAGAAGAGGTCCTCTCATATTTCTTTGCACTTTGTTTACTCCACTTTGTCTTAGTTCATATAAATTAGGGATTGATTTTTAGCGCATTTCAAAGATAGGAAGAACACAAAAGAATGGAAAGGATCATAGATGATATTATCACTTTAAAGAAAAGGGCAATGAGGCTGGTATTAGCAACTACTGACCCATATGTCTACTTTTCCATCTCTATAAGATCTTTAAGAGAAAGGTCTATGAATATATCAAGGGTCTTTCTGGTTTGGATGTGATTTTGTTGTTGTTGGGTCATTTTTTCAGTTGTCTTGAAGACCTCATTTGGGGTTTTCTTGGCAAAGACACTAGAGTGGTTTACCATTGTCTTCTCCAGCTTATTAATCAAGGCAAACAAGGTTAAGTTACCAGAGTCACACTGTTAGTAAGTGTCTGAGGCCAGATTTGAACTCAGGAAGATGAAGACTCCAGACTCTTGGCCTGGCATTCCATCCACTGAGCCACTTAGCTGAGTTCTTTGATATAGGGAACTCTCAGTAAGAGGATTTCTTCCATCAACGAAGATAAGAAACTGCTCCAAACAAATTGTAGTTTCACAGGTTGTACAGAGTACTTCAAGGTTAAGAGACAATCACTCCCTCCCCCTGTCTAGGCCATACAACCACTGTTCATTAGAACCCTAACCCTAAATGCTCCTCCAACTTGAAGCCACGCTCTGAGGCCAGCTCTTTTTTCACCATGCCATACTGCCTACACGGAGGGCGTACTTTTGTGAATGACTGTTTATAGCAGATCATACCTTCTCACCTGATTGAGAAGGGAAAGAATCCATTTACTAGTCAACAAACATTTAATTAAGAGCCTACTATGTGTCAGGCTAAGTGCTGGGGATACAAAGACAAATATGAACCATTTTCTGAGTTTATTATTACAGATTACAGAAAAATGCATTTTACTTGGTAGAGGAAAATACAGCCTTAAGCCACATTTCAAACAAGGAGTCATCTATTCATAAATTAAGGTTAAATAAAGTCCTTGAATGAGATATAACTTTGTTCAATGATCTTCAACTTATCAATATCAAGTCCTGGACAAGGAGACATATTTGTGGAAAAGGTTTGCCTGCTGTGTTGGATGTTATTCTACTCAAAGTCCAAACAGAAGAACAATTTCCTGTGGGTGGTGAAGTTTTCCTTCTGAATGTGGATGGCTTTGAGTCATGGATTCACCGGTAGATGAGCTATAGTCACTGATAACACAAGCCTCAGGTTCATTTGTGTCCCCTGGGTTCTCTTATTCTTGTGTGGTGATTAACAGGGACTCAGATATACTGACCTCATTTAGCTCTTTTTTTTAAATTGTTCCCTAAATGGATATGACTTCAGGGGAGGAAGCAAGGACTCAGAACATGTAAAAAGTCTTTAAGGGCTCTGGACAAAGGTTAGGTACAAGAGCTTCTGCCCTTGACCAAATCATACTCACTTTCCTTATGTTCCTTGAAGTCTTTTCCCTTCCCATACTTCAAACTTGTGGGTTCTCTAAAGCTCCTGTTCACTACCTCACTTCTACTCTTACTCATCCTTTGGGGCAGCTAGATGGTGCAGTGGTTAGGGCATTAGTACAGGCATCAGGAGGACCTGAGTTCAAATCTCACCTCAGACACTTGACACTCACTAGCTGGGTGACCTTGGGCAAGTCACTTAACCCCAACTGCCTCATCCTGGGTCATCTCTAGTCATCCTGATGAATATCTGGTTACTGGATTCAGATAGCTCTGGAGGAGAAGTGAGGCTGGTGACCTGCACAGCCCTCCCTCACTCAAAGCAAAGTCAAGTGCAAGTCAGTCACTATTTCCCTGAGGGCGTAGTCTTCTTCGGCCACGAAGGAAGAACACCCCACCCCCTTCCTTAGGCCCAACAAACTCATATTCTCTCTCCTTTTCATTCTATATGATTAGTCATTGCCCTAACCTCACACGCTTACCGTTACTCTTCAGTTGCCACCTTCAAGAAGATCTCCTAAGTAGGTCTAGAGAATTCCAGACGACCATGAAAGGTGGTGCGATCTTCCTGATGGATGACATTTCATCGTTTCGCTCCCTTTCTGGGATAACACATTATGAGTGAAGAGGCTTTCAATATGGGGTAAGTAGCAGGGGATGGAGGGAGGAGGTGGCAGGTATAGGAAACAATATGCCAATTATCTAAACTACTGTTTCTAAGTGATTTCCAGCTGTATAACTGAACTCCAATATTACTTGAATTTATTAATTTCTCTCTACCAATCAGAAAGCAACGGGTTCTCCCTTCCCACCGGCCCTGGGGAGGAGGTTGGCAGTGGGGTGTTGAGGCCTGGGCGCTGTGCATCTTGGGAATAGTAGTTTTGTGCTAACCCAACTAGACTACATACCCCACAGAGCTCCGGGAAGTCGGTTGCCTGGTGTTAGCAAGCGGGAAGTATGGCGATGGCGGCGCGGAGCGACGCGGCTTTACTACCACGAGAAGGTACGAGTACCTTGTTTGTTTAGTTTAGAAGTCCCTTCGCGGGTCCAGATTACGGTCATCGCCTCTCCGCAGAAGGTGGAGCCCCCATTTTATCGTTGCGTTTCAGTTCGTCCCTTGTCCAGCTGCAGATCCGCTGGGCGGCTGGGGCGGCGGGGAGTGCTGCCCTCTGGGAGTTGTAGTCTTCCCGCGCTCGGTAGCTCCTTCGGTGACAGGGCGAGGACCGGAGGGCTGGACTACAGCTCCCAGGGGGCTTCGTCCAGCCCCCGCGCTCGTCCCGCTGCTTGGGTGGTTTGTTTGGTGTTGGGGAAGCGTCCTCCCTGGTTGGGAATTGGGCCGAACTGGGCAGAATGAAGCGCTAAATTGGGCAGGAGCATGCTCCCCGCACCCTCCCTCCCCTTCACCCTACCCCTAGTCTCTCGTTGGTCGTGTTCCCGTAGGAGGGGACTGATGACTGTTGAAGTAGGGGCCGGGCGCCCTCGGGTAGGACCATCATTCATGGACCCACCTGGTCTTCAGGTGCAGGGGCTGAGAGACTGGGCCTTGTCTGCGTGCTGGTGGGATGGGGTCCTTCCTAATCAGAGCGTTCCCCCCGCTTTGCCCAGGCAGGTTGTCACCTTTGTTTTGTCTGGGACTGCAGAGGTTGAGACTGTATACCCAGCTCCTCCTGCTTGGACCAGGGCAGAGGGTAGAGGCACCAGCGTCAGAGGTTTTCCATAAAAGGTTTTGGAGCCAATGAACTCCAGATCCAGCGCGCATTCCACAGCACACAGCATCATGGAGGCCCTTGTGATGAGAGTACCCATATAAGTTCCCCTCCTTCTGTTCCCCCCCACTCTGAGGTTTATAGCCTAGTCTGACACTAGGATCTAGGAGCAAATGAGAAAAAACTGGAAGAGGGGAGCACCAGGGGGAAGGCCAGGCCGTTTGGGCCTCAAAAGTGGTTTTTGTTGGGTTTTTTTTTTTTTTTAGAGAAAGCAGGAGAAGGAGAAGAAAGAGGTCTTCAAAGAGAAATTTTGCCCATCATACCCACTGGCCACCAAATCCTAGTGTCAGAATAGGCTGTAAATCTCACGTGTCTTCTTTGGCTCTGGCATAATGAGCTTTTCATAATTGTCTAATTTATTTGTGGTTTTGACGAGCATACTGTGTTTGTTTACCAGCACCCTTGTGGAGAGGGGAAATCTTTCATTTTCTGTCCTCCCATTCCCCAACATAAATGCATCCTTTAGGGGACTCGCCTCCTTGAGAATATGTTTGTAGCAGAATTTGAAATACGTGCTGTGAAAGATTTAAAGCTAGAATGCCTCAGTTTGTGAAAATTTGAAACTATGGTTTTAACCTTTTCCAACTTATGTCAATTTCTTACGCCTAGAAAAACAACTGTGCAAAATATAGGGAAAAATCCTCGTTGAGGCCATTTCATTCCATCACTTCATATCTCTGGAGGTGGCAGAAAATATGTTCACATACTTTCAACTCCCATTGCCCTTACTTTGTATATTCCAAGAGGAGCTCCTTCCTTTAAACTTGAATATTGTCAAGAGGTTGGAGAGTGGGAAGAATGTTACATAGAAGAGGAAGGGGATTTGGAGAACTTTGTACTTGGAGTTAAAATAAGCAACAGATTAAGGTTCTTTTTGAAGGAGAGGAAGATATGCCCTGAGTGAAAAGTGGCTTTTTTGACCTCCAGAGCAGGCTAAAATAGAGCCACAGAAGTGATCAGGTGAGAAGTCATATAGTAAAAAGTCAGAGGAAGGAGAGAAAAATAGTGGCGATAAGTAATCTAGAGTTCTCAATTAGCTATTTGTTGACCTGATCATAACAGTGGAGAGGTCTGTTGCCTTTCTGAAACAAGTATCCAAAGCATAGCAGAAAAACTTCCAAATCTTGTCAAAAAGAATGACTGCTATACATTTATTGCAATTCTGTGGCAGTTGTGCTATTTGGCTACAAATAACTATGAGAAGGAACCTAGAAAATATTAAATATTACAAAACCATGTGCTAAACATGGGCACTTTTCCTCATTATTCCCCTTCAAAAGCAATGTATATGGAAAAGAAAAATTGATTTAAAAAGTTAACAGTTTAGTAAGAAAGTGATATCTGAGAATGGGATTTGGACTTTTGGATCATGGCTTAAAATAAAGGGATGGCTGACTACTGGCCAGGGATAGAATCTTCCTGACAAAGGAAGTTTATCAGGTATTTTGTAACTCTAATCCAAAGAGCTTTAAATTAAAAGCGAGTGGGCAAGTAGTATGTCCACATTGAAGAAAAGCTACAATGAAGGAAAATCAAAAACATTTGGGAGGCCCAGATGTTCACAGTAGACAAAAATCCAAGAAAAGAGCCTGTAGTAAAATCCATAGTTGCAAATGACAGGGATGTGTTAGAGCTAACTGGAACTGGCTTTCAAGCCAGTTGTTAAATTTTCAGTATGAGGTATAAATCAAGGCTTGTTTTATAGTTTTATTGACTATCTAGACTTAAGGACTCGAGAAAATGTTAATTATTCAGGTTAAATTGAAAAGCTTTTTGGGGTACATTTTCTTTTCCGGAGAGCCATTTATCAGCACACTTCTGACAATGCCCAAAGTTCAGGCAGCAAGCAAGAGGAGTAGATGTCATACTGCAGGGAGGCAAGTTGGTTCATGTTTCCCCATGGATGGGGAAACTGAAACTTTAAAAAGTCATGAAATTGTCTGTAGAATCTTAGAGGTAGTTTATCTTTACTCTCCAGTTTTGAGCAAATGTTCTTACTTCCCCTGGGCCTCATTGTTCTTATCTGTAAAACGAGGGGACTGCAAATCACCTTTTAGTAGAGGGTAGAAGGCCACATCTTCTGAATGGCCCAGTTTTCCCTTAGCTTCTCCAACAATTGTTATCTTCCTTTTTTGTCATCTTTGCTAATCTGATGAATGTGAAGTGGAACTTCAGAGTTGTTTTAATATGCATCTATCTAATTATTAGTGCTTTGGAACACTTTTTTAATATATTCATTTTATTTATTTTTAATGCTCTACAATCACTACCATAAAACTTAGATTTTGTTTCCTCTTACTTACCCTCCCACCACCCCCCTCCCTCCCCAAGATGGCATACAATTCTATATAGGATCTACACATATGGTCCTATTGAATACATTTCCATTATAGTCATGGTGTGTAGAAGAACTAAAATAAATGGGAGAAATCATGTAACAAAACAAAACATAATACACACACATGCACGCACACACGCACACAAATGATCTGCTACATTCTGCAATTAAATTACATAGTTCTTTCTCTGAATGTGGAAGGCATTTTGCCTTAGAAGACCATTGAGAATTTTTTTTTTTTAATATCCCTGCATCGCTACGAAGATTCAAGTCTATCAGAAAAAACTCTCACACGCTGTGGTCATTGCTGTGCACATAGTTCTCCTGGTTCTTCTCCTTTCACTCAGCATCAGATCATAAAAGTCTTTCCAGGCCTCTGAAGTTTTTTTGTTCATTATTTCTTATGGCGCAATAGTATTCCATTATATTCATATACTACAACTTATTCAGCCATTTCCCAATTGATGGGCATCCCCTTGATTTCCAGTTTTTGGACACTACAAAGAGTGCTGCTATAAATATTTTTGTACATGTGGGACCCTTTCCCATTTTTATGATCTCTTGGAGATACAGTCCTAGAAGCAGTATTGCTGGGTCAAAGGATATGCACATTTTTGCAGCCCTTTGGGCACAGTTCCAAACTGCTCTCCAGAATGGTTGGATGAGCTCACAGCTCCACCATCAATGAATTAGTGTTCCAACTCTCCCACATCCTCTCCAGCATTTATCATTTTCCTGTTCTGTCGTGTTTGCCAATCTAATTGGTGTGATAAGATACCTTAGAGTTGTTTTGATTAGCATCTCTCTAATCAAAAGTGATTTAGAGCATTTTTTCATATGGTTATAGATACCTTTAATTTCTTCCTCTCAAAATTACCTGTTCATATCATTTGACCATTTATCAATTGAGGAGTGACTTGTATTGTTGTATATTTGACTCAGTTCTCTATATCTTCTAGAAATGAGGCCTTTATCCCCGTGATTAGCTATAAAAAATTTTTTTCCCAATATACTACATCCTTCCAAATTTTGGTTGCATTGGGTTTGGTTGTGCAAAAACTTTTCAGTTTAATGTAATCACAATTATCCAACTTGCACTTCATAATGCTTTCTATTTCTTCTTTAGTCAAAAATTCTTCCCTTCTCCATAAATCTGATAAATACACTATCCCTTGCTCCTCCAGTTTGTCCATGATGTCAATCTTTATACCTAGATTTTGTACTCATTTGGACTTTATTCTTGTGTAGGGTGTCAGACAGGGGTCTATGCCTAGTTTCCTCCACACTGTTATCCAGTTTTCCCAGCAATTTTTGTGGACAGTGAGTTCTTATCCTAGAAACTGGGGTTCTTGGGCTTATCAAACAGGAGATTGCTGTATTCGTTGCCTATTGTGTCTTGAGTACCTAGCAAACATTCCACTTGTCTACCCTTCTGTTTCTTAGCCGGTACCAAGTGGTTTTGATAATTGCTGCTTTATAATACAATGTGAGATCTAGTAGGACTAGGCCACCTTCCCTAGTATTTCTTTTCATTAGTCCCTTTGATATTCTGGATCTTTTGTTTTTCCAGATGAATTTTGATATTATTTTATGCAGCTCTAGAAAATAATTATCTGATAGTTTGATTGGTATGGCACTAAATAAGTAATTAATTTAGGTAGAGTTGTCATTTTTATTATATTGGCTCAGCCTAGCCATAAGCAACTGATGCCTTTCGACTTACTTAGATCTGACTTTATTTGTGCAAAAAGTAATTGTAATTGTGTTCATACAGTCCCTGGTTTGTTTTGGCAGGTAGATTTTCAAATATTTTATAGTGTCTACCCTAACATTAAATGGGGTTTCTCTTTCTATCTCTTGCTGTTGGACTTTGTTATTAATGTATAGGAATGCAGAAGATTTTTGTGGGTTTATTTTGTAACCTGCAACTTTGCCAAAGTTGTTTATTATTTCAAGGAGTTTTTAACTTGAGTCTTTGAGATTCTCTAAGTATATCATCATATCATCTGCAAAGAGTGATAGTTTAGTTTCTTCTTTGCCTATTCTTATTCCTTCAATTTCTTTATCTTGTCTGATTGCTACAGCTGACATTTCTAGTACCATATTGAATAATAGTGGTGATAATGGACATCCTTGTTTCACCCCAATCTTATTGGAAATGCATCTAGCTTTTTTCCATTGCATGTAATCCTTGCTGATGGTTTTAGGTGCATACTGCTTATTATTTTATGGAAAGTTCC
>CM053771.1:307614614-307632335 GCA_028658325.1 Potorous gilbertii | reverse complement strand
GTTTTCCTAATATAAAACTAGCCCTGCATTCCTGGTATGAATCCTACCTGATCATAATGTATTATTCTCATGATAAGATGCTGTATTCGTTTTGCTAAAATCTTATTTAAAATTTTTACATTTATATTCATTAGAGAAATTGGTCTATAATTTTCTTTCTCTGTTTTGGCTCTTCCTGGTTTAGGTATCAAAACCATATTTATATCATAAAAAGAATTTGGGAGAACTCCTTCTTCCCCAATTTTCAAAAATAGTCTATATAGTATTGAAATTAACTGTTCTTTAAATGTTTGATAGAATGCACTTGTAAATCTATATAGCCTTGGAGATTTTTTCCTAGGGAGTTCATTGATAGCTTGTTCAATTTCTTTTTTTGAGATGGGGTTGTTTAGGTATTCAACTTCCTCTTCTGTTAATCTGGGTAATTTGTATTTTTAAAAATACTCATCCATCTCATTTAGATTGTTGAATTTGTGGGTGTAAAGTTGGGCAAAATAATTTCTAATTATTGTTTTAATTTCTTCCTCATTGGAGGTGAGTTCACCTCTTTCATTTTTGATATTAGTAATTTGGCTTTTTTTCTTTTCTTTTTTTAATCAAATTGACCAAAGGTTTATCCATTTTATTAGTTTTTTCATAAAATCAACTATTGGTTTTATTTATTAATTCAATAGTTTTCTTAATTTCAATTTTATTAATCTCTTCTTTGGTTTTCATATTTCTAATTTAGTATTTACTTGGGGATTTTCAATTTGTTCTTTTTCTAGCCTTTTCAGTTGTATGCCCAGGTCGTTGATCTCCTCTTTCTCTATTTTATTTATGTAGGCATTCAAAGATATGAAACTTCCCCTAAGAACTGCTTTTGCAGTATCCCATAAGATTTGGTAGGCTGTCTCATTATTGTCATTCTCTTGAATGAAGTTGTTGATTGTTTCTATGATTTGTTGTTTACCCACTCCTTTAGGATTAGATTACTTAGTTTCCAATTGAATTTTGGTTTATCTTTCCATGGCCTTTTATCACATATAGTTTTTATTGCATTATGATCTGAGAAGGATGCGTTGATTTTCTCTGCCTTTTTGCCCTGGATTGTGAGGTTTTTATGTCCTATTACATGGTCAGTTTTTGTATATGTGCCATGTACTGCTGAGAAAAAGGTATATTCCTTTCTATTTCCATTCAGTTTTCTCCAGAGATCTATCATATCTACCTTATCCAGAGTTTTATTTACCTCCTTAATGTCTTTCTTTTGTTTTGAGCATAGATTTATCAAGTTCAGAGAGGGGGAGGTTGAGGTCCCTGACTAGTATAGTTTTGCTGTCAGTTTCTTCCTTCAATTCCCCCAACTTCTCCTCTAAGAATTTGGATGCTATACCACTTGGAGCATACATGTTTAGTAATGATATTGCTTCATTGTCTATGGTGCCTTTTAGTGGGATATAGTTTCCTTCCGTATCTCTTTTGATTAGATCTATTTCTGCTTTTGCTTTGTCTGAGATTAGGATTGCTACTCCTGCTTTCTTATGTCAGCTGAAGCACAATATATTCTGCTTCAAGCTGTGACCTTTACCCTGTGTCTATCCCCCCATTTCAAATGTGTTTCTTGTAAACAACATATTGTTGGATTATGGCTTTTAATCCATTCTGTTATCCATCTCTGTTTTATGGGAGAGTTCATCCCATTCACATTCATAGTTATGATTACAATCTTTGTATTTCCCTCCATCCTCTTTCCCACCCTTTGTGTTTTAGCTCTCCCATCTCCTTTCCCCACCTCAATAGCTTTCACATTTCACCACCACCTCTGCAGATTTCCCTTTCTTCTTTTAGCCCCACTCCTTTTACTCCCCTTTACCCTTACTGTTTCTTCCCTCCTTTTTAGTTTCCCCTCCCCTTTCTTCCCCCTTCCCCTCCTACTGCCTATAGAGCTAGTTAGAATTATATACTTAAGTTTATTGTTCATTCCTTGAATAAATCAGATGAGAGTACCTCTCAAACAATGCTCATCCCCCTCCCCTCTTTCCCTCTACTATAATTTTGTACTTCTTCCTGTGATGTAATTTACCGTTTTCTGCTTTGTCCTTTCTATACCTCCTGTTACAATCTCTTTGCATGCTTAAATCATATTTTTAACAAGACATTTACTTTATACCCGTTTCCTCTATGTATATCCCTTTTATATTTCATAATAGATGTACAGTTCTCAAGATTAACAAGTATCGTCTTCCTTTATAGGGAGGTAAACAGTTTGCCCAAATTGAGTAACAAATTTTTCCCCCCTGTTTACCTTTTTATGCCTCTCTTGAGACTTGCATTTGAAGACTGAATTTTCTATTAAGTTCTGGTGATTTTGTTAGGAAGATCGGGAAATCCCTTACTTTGTTGAATGACCATCTCCTTGCCTGAAATGTTATGCTGAACTTTGCTGGGTAGTTGATCCTTGGTTGTAGTCCCATCTCCTTTGCCTTATGGGATATCGGATTCCAATTCCTTTGATCTTTTAATGTAGAAGCTGCAAGGTCCTGTGTGATCCTGACTGCAGCTCCTCCATACTTGAATGGTTTCTTTTTGACTGCCTGTAGTATTTTCTCCTTCACTTGATAGTTCTGGAATTTGGCAACGCTATTTCTTGAAGTTTTGAGTTTGGGATTTCTTTCGGGAGCCAAACGGTGGATTCTTCCAATGAGTATTTTGCCCTCTGAATCTAGCACTTCTGGGCAATTTTCCTTGATAATTTCCTGGAAGATGTTGTCTAGACTCTTTTTTTTCATCATGGCTTTCTGGCAGGCCAGTAATTCTTAAATTTTCTCTCCTGGATCTATTTTCCAGGTCAGTTGTTTTTCCAATTAGATATTTTACATTTTCCTCTATCTTTTCATTCTTTAGATTTTGTTTGACTGATTCTTGCTGTCTCAAAGAGTCATTAGTTTCTACTTGCCAAATTCTAATTTTTATCAAATTGTTTTCTTCAGTTAACTTTTGTATCTCCTTTTCCATGTGACCAATTTTTCTTTTTAAGGAGTTATTGTTTCCAGTTAATTTTTTACTTTCTTTTCCATTTGTTCAATTTTCCCAGTCAGGTTTTGTGCTTCCTTTCCCATCTGTCCAATTGGCTAAGGGGTTATTTTCTCCAGTTAATTTTTGTACTTCCTTTTCCATTTGTT
Organism: Potorous gilbertii; assembly: GCA_028658325.1. Taxonomy (NCBI): domain Eukaryota; kingdom Metazoa; phylum Chordata; class Mammalia; order Diprotodontia; family Potoroidae; genus Potorous; species Potorous gilbertii. The sequence continues at coordinate 307,629,171 of CM053771.1, read as the reverse complement.
CAATGTTCTCATCAGTGAATTCTTTTTTTATACTTTTAAAATCATTGGCCAGTTTTTCTTCTATTTCTTTATTCAGTTGTTCCAGGAGAGCTGTTTGTGCATGTGAGCAGTTCATAGTCCCTTCTGAAGTTTCAGATGGAAGTACAGTCTCACTACTGACCTCTTTGGTATTTCTGTTTTGGTCCTTGTCCCCATAGAAGAGTCTATGGTTTTTTTATGCTTGTTTTACTTTTTCTTGTTCATGATGGTGATTGTGTCTTGTGACTTCTGGTTCTTTCAGTTAGAAGCTGCAGAACTTGGTGTTGAACTGACTTGTGTGAAAAAGCTAAGAGCAAGTGTCTTTTTATCTTTTTTGTGTTTCCCCCATCTGCCCTGGGGTTAGCTTGTTAAGTGTTGGGGAGGAGTGGTCTGGTCATGGGAGATCTCCTCAGCTGAACTGAAGCAAAGGCAAGCTCAGGGGATGGTGATCCCAGCTGCGTTATTGGCTTCCCATTTCCCCTGGAGTGCTGAGGCACACCTAGATCCTAATGCGAGTTTCCACCTCTCTTGGGGCTCCTAGCACTGAGCCTTGCCTGGGTCTTAGTTCGAGTTTCCTCTGCCCTGGGGCCTCTCTCCTTCTGATTCACCACTACACATAGTAGGAGGAATCCCCCTTAGCTGTTTTCCTAGCCTCAGGTGCTATGAGACTATTTGCCCCTCTGCTGTCTCCACTGATCCAGGATTTTCTGGGGAAATATTTTATGGTTCTTTCAAGGTCATCAATGGGGGAGGAGAGAGCATTTACTGATCACGTCTCCTTCCTGGCTCCCGGAAGTTTAAGTAGGTGACTTACAGAAGTTTAATCTGTGAGTTGAAAGTCTCAGGAGCTGCTGCAGCTGATATCTGGCACTCAGCCATTGTCACTGGCTTGGCTCTGATGGTCTCTCACCCTGAGCCAGTGGACACGCTGCACTGTGTGCTGTGGGCTTACTCCCGTGGAACAGATCCTTCCCGTGGACCTTCCAGTCTGTCCTCGGCTTTGAATCTGCCACAGTTTGTCTCCTATTGTATTCTGCACTTCCAAAATTTGGTCAGATTCTTTTTAGAGGTATCTGAAGGAATTCATACAAGAGCTTAGGTGAGTCATTGCTCTCACTCAGCCATCTTGGCTCTGCCCCAGAACACTTTTTTATATGTTTATTGATATATTAGATTTCTTCCATTTGATAATTTATCTACTGATGAATGATTCTAAAAGCCATTCATTCTGTGGTCTGAAAGTACTATTAATTGTTAGGAAGGGTGAGTTTTTTTCAGATCTGGAGTCTGTGGCTATGAGAGAGTAGCTGATTTCCCCATGATTCTTTAATTCATTAAGTGAAACTCACCCTACCATTAATTACATGCTCTTGGTCCTAATTCTTGCTCTAAGCTGAATAAGTCTAATGACTCTTTTACATGACAGCTCTTCAGATGTTTGAAGATTATTTTCCTCTTCAACTTTCCCCTTCCAGGCTAAAATATCCCCAGTTCCTTCAGCTGCTCCTATATGATATGTATTTAACTCCCTTAGTTTATCTATGTTTTATTTTGAAACATGATTTGCAGAGCTGTACACAATATTTTGAATGTGGTTTGACTAATCCAGTTTATATTGGAGAGATTTCTTCCATTGTTCTGAATGTTGTACTTCTAATAATACATCTGTGACTCATCACACTTTTGGCCCACATTGCACTTAGTCTTCTAAAACTTCTGTGTTTTGTTTTTGTTTTTTACATGAGTCTAAATGTAAAACTTCACATTTATCTCAATGCAGTTTCATCTTAAATATCCAATATTTTGTTCTCAGTCTAGTTAAAAAACTAATCTCTCTATGCAAAATTATCCAACTGTCTTTATTTTCTAACAGTTTTCCCTCATTTTTCAAGGTGCAGTGGTTGATTGGTCAGGCCAAGGATTGCAGAAATTGGGTCCAAATTTGTCCTGTGATGCTGATACACATACTTTGATTCTTGACAAAAATCAGATTATTAAATTGGAAAATCTTGAGAAGTGCCGAAGACTAATACAGGTCAGCTTTAAGTAATACTTGGGAAAATGGTTGATTTAGGAACTTATTGCCTTGGAAAACTATAGACATTAAAAAAACAAGACCATCTTGTTTTTACAATGAACACATTCATGCCAACTTTACACTAATCTGAACAAAAATTGTTAAAGTGATTAAGGTTTCTATTAAAGAGAAAATAATGTTGATAATATATTGATATGATAAGATATTAAATTAAATGTTAATATAATGAAATAATTATAATGACAATATACTGATATTATATTATTCCCAAGGTACCCCCATCCTCGGTAGATGGCTAAAAGCTTGCTCTTTTATGAAAATTTTCTTGGCCTATGTAACACATGGTTCCATTTTGTTCTGCATATTATTTACAGATTCTCAGTTTTAATTTTGTTTTGCTTGGAAATGAAAAAATAATATATACTATATGATGTTGGAAAATGGTGAAAAGGTCTTTAAAACTTGAACAGAAACAATTGTGTATAACTGTTGAAGGGAGATTTTTTCTTTTTGTTTTAATGTCACCATGAAGTTTGTATATATCTTTGCTGAGAATAATTTGTCTTCCTTTGTCTTTACAGTTGTCAGTTGCCAATAATCGACTGGTTCGGATGATGGGTGTGGCCAAACTGACTCAGCTCCGAGTGCTGAACTTGCCTCATAATAGTATTGGCTATGTGGAGGGGCTGAAGGAGCTAGTACAGTTGGAATGGCTGAATTTGGCAGGAAATAATCTGAAGGTAAACAGTTTTTAAAAAGTAGAGATTAGCAAAGTAGGAACCTTTGAAAAAATTATTTTAGATGTCATTTGAATGGAAGTAAACAAGCTACTTTTTCTTTTCTTTACTATGCATGTCATATTCCAGATACTCAAATACCTAGGTCCTTTAAAAAAACAATGGAAATGCATAAAGTGATACATTAAAATCAAACCTCTCAAAAGAAGGATTCATCTACAGTAAAATTAAATTCTTAAAGGAATATTTGTCACCCTTGAAATCAAACTTCCCAAGGATTTATCACATAAATTAGTTTCAGATAGAGATGACTTGAGGCTTACACAACATTGTTGGAGCAAGTCCTGGAAGAGGAGACCAGGGACCTGAGTTCCACTGTTGCTTCTGCCAACCCACTAGGCTGAGTCATTTCATTCCTTTGGGGCTTAGTTTTCTCATCTGCAAGGTTGACTTAGGACTCCTAATGGTTTTTTCTCTTTTTAAAATTCAATATTGTTTCTCCTGATTACATGTAGAAACAATTTTTAACCTTCGTTACTTAAAATTTTTGAGTTCTGATTTCTCCCTCCCTTTCCCCTTGCCCCCTCATTGAGAAGGTAAGCAGTTTGATGTAGATTATACATGGGCAGTCATACAAAACTTATTTCCATGTGATAAGACTTTGAGCTCTAAGATTTTCTAAAAACCCTGTTAAACATACCACAATATCACAATAATGGGAGTCTGTTGTGTAGTCTCTCTCTCTCTCACTTTCCCTTTCTCTCTGTCTTTGTCTCTCTTTTATCTTGACTTGTGGTTTCAACTCATGGTGAGAAACTTCCTCTATCCATGTGGATCAGTGCCTTCTCTATAAATTATAGACTTTTAAAATATATTTTAAAAATTTACTCCAAACTTAAAAAATGCCAGATAAAGTTAGCATTTCTGTATGCTGCCTCTCTCATAGTATTGTTGTCTGGAGTGCCAGGAAGTTGAGTTTTGTCTAGGGTCACTACAGCAGAATGTGTCAGAGGTGGTACTTGAACCCAGGGCTTTCTGCTTCCAAGGATAACTCTGTGGCCACTGGATTGGTATGATGTTCTTCCTGATTGCTCTGATTCTTCCTCAGAGTCCCTTCTTTTGCCAGCTTCTATCTAACTTGCTTCCAGTAATTATGGAAGAAGTCAGAAGAGATTTGTAGGAGTTGTGAACTAAAGAAGTATTTTGTTTTATGGGCCTCATGCGTAAATTAATATAATTAATTTTTTCTCATCTTAGGCAATAGACCAGATCAGTAACTGCACAACTCTACAACACCTTGATTTATCAGACAATAATATATCCCAAATAGGTGATATTTCTAAACTGATAGCTCTAAAGGTAAGTGTGCCCTCTGACCTCATGTCTTCTTTGAGATTTGAAGACACTATGTTGACAGTTAATGATCTGATCAATGTAAAATCATGCTTCTGTGTGAGAAGAGTCGACTATGTTAAAATTAGCATTTCCATAATTCCTTGAAAAATTGCTTTCTTTCTGTGTTTCTTTCTAGCTCCCTTCACCATCTCCTGAATATTGGAATTGTATTTGAAACTGATGTCTAGGTCTAATCTTTATTTTTTTTTCCTAAATGCAGCATTTTTTAAACAGAGTATCTTATTTTTTCCAGTTACATGTAAAGACCAATTTTAACATTGATTTTTAAAAAATTTTTGAGTTTTCAGTTTTCTCTCTTCCTCTCATCTCCTTCCTCCTTAACTAAGCAATTTGATATACATTATGTATTTTCATTCATGCAAAATATATTTTCATATTAGTCATGTTGTGAAAGAAGAAACAAACCAAAAGAAAAAAGCCATAAAAATAATTTGAAAATAGTATACTTAGATCTGCATTCAGACTCTATCAGTTCTTTCTCTGGATGTGAGCAGCATTTTTCTCCATCTTGGATCATTGTATTACTGAGAGTAGCTAAGTCATTTGTAGTTGATCATTGTACAATGTTGTTACTGCATACAATGTACTCCTGGTTTTTAGGCCTTATCTTACAAGATAAAAAGTTGACGATTCTTAACTAAGGATAATCTTTATCTCTTGTCTGCACATGTTGGCATTTCCTTCTCTTCAGCCAATAAAGGTTATTGGCCTTTAGAATACAATCTAGAAACCCTTGATTTGACTGAATTTCTAGGGTAGTGATTCCCAAATCTAGTTTTGTGACACACCCAGACATCCCTGCTTTTTAGAGACTGTCTCTAAGATAGTTGTTTTTTTTTTTTTGTCTTTATGCCTCATTTGGATTATTAGCAGCTTGGTGGAGTCATTCAGCCTTGAAGTCAATAACATTAGCTCAATTACTCCACCTTTCTTAGTAGAAATCATCTTAGTAATTATCATAAAAGATTTGGGGCAGTCAGATTTTTAAGATAATAGACGAAAGGAGAGTCTAATAAACATTAAAGATGATTAAAATAGCTTTTTTTTAAAAAAAGAGGTTTGGTTGATATATTGTCAGAACTCCAGATCAGTCTTTTTTTCTAATTTCTATTGACTTGAGATCAAATGATTCCCATCATCTCAGCTTTAGAAATTATTTTCTGCTTTCTTCATGTATGCTATTGATCAAGTACTTCAGTATTTAAAAAATGACCTAAAATTGCCAAATAATATATTTAAAGAGAAATTTTACTTCACCTATTATTTCTCTAATGCATTTATTTTTCTGTTTTGTTACAAAATAAAGAAATATCACTAAGATATCATTATAAATCTCATAGCCTGTCACTAACTGGTTGAGTGACACTGGGCATGTCACTAGTCCTGGGCAAGTCCTGGGCCTTAGTTTTCTCCTCTGTAAAGTGATGGGGTAGTAGCTATCTAAGGTTCCTTCTAGTTCTAACATTTTATAACTATGCTTTTCTACAGCATAACTAAATCTATCTCGGTATCAAATTTAGACAATATTGCAACACTGCCAAAGTAGATTTTCTTATGTACTACTTTAATTGGTATCTATTATTTGATCTTGCTTTAAAGACTCTCCTGCTACATGGAAATATCATCACCTCTCTTAGAATGGCTCCAGCTTGTCTACCTCGAAGCCTTGCTATCCTTTCACTGGCAGAGAATGAAATACGAGACCTAAATGAGGTACATATTTGATAACCATTTATATGAAGGAGAGAGCTAAAAAAGATCCATTAGAGAGGGTGGGGTAGTTTCATATTTTCAGCACTTTGGAGGAATTTAAAAATCGTTTTTTACTTCTTGTATGTGATTTCATTCTTCTTTCTCTTCCTTTCCATCCCCTCTTTATCCTGGTATATTAGTGTAGGATTGGACTGCATTCACTTTAATGTGCTAAGCTCATAATAATCCACCTGTGACCATCTGGGTAAAAGAAGTTTGACACTGTGCATATACCTTTCCCTCAATTATCATAGATGGTTTTACAAATAATCTAGTTTCTTTGTGTCAGGGAAACTGATAGATGATACTTTTCTAAAGGATAATCCAAGTCTAACAGCAGGACAGATGATTGTTGCTGATTTTTTTTAAAGTTAGCAGATAGAGCAGAGGGTGGCCCATTTTCAGAACAATAGGGAAATTGTTGCCTTCTCCAGTTTTGTTAAGATGTGAATCATCAGAAATCCGGTGCTTGACACTAAGTTGTTCTTTGGTTTCAACAAAGATCTCCTTTGTTCCAGATTTCTTTCTTGGCATCCCTTTCTGAGTTGGAACAGTTGTCAATTATGAACAATCCCTGTGTGATGGCCACACCCTCCATTCCAGGCTTTGACTATCGGCCATATATTGTCAGCTGGTGCTTAAACCTCAGAGTCCTAGATGGATATGTGATTTCTCAAAAGGAAAGGTGAATATAACCTCTTTAGCATCACACATCATAGAAATCAATAAAAAAAGACTTTTTATTTCTAGCTAACAGGAAATGGATAAGTTATACTATTCTTAAAATTCACACTGTGAAAAGAAAGTCACTGAAAAGTCACTTAGTTACTTAGTATTTATGGTTCTCTTTTAATGGTGTTTTTCTTGTGCTTTTGATAACTAAGTCACACTGGTCTGTGTCCTAAACAAGCAAATTCTGCTGTAGAGTGTCTCGTTATAAAAGATTTAATTATATTTAACATATGTGGGCTTTGGGTACAGTTTTAAATTCTAGACATGAAATGTAGCTATTATTTTTCTTATATTTTCTAGTTCTTGAAAAATTAGAATTCTGCTGTCTCTTTTTTCTCAGTGCAATGTACTCTCTGAATTTGAATGAGCAGCGCATTTTGTGAGGATGTAAAATGAATTTAATTTTAATCTATTCTTGGTTAAATGTAGATTTTTTTTTGAATGAGGCATTAAGGGTAGATTTTTATGGTCAAGCAAAAAAAAATTAGAGAATATTGAAAACTCTTTACTAAATTGATATTGTTTGTAACAATAGAAAAAAATATCCCTGGGGCTTTTTCTTTGTCAGTATAGTGATATCTCTGCAGACTCATGATGACTATAATCTCTGATGAAAAGTTAAATTGAACAAAGACCTTGAAAACTGAAATGATTTCAATCCTTTTTTCTACTTCGGTTATTTTTAGGAAGCAGGTGTCTTTAGTGATAAGATATCACATTCAGGTGCTGGATCTTTTAAAGAAAATGGGCACATGCCTGTAATCCCAGCTACCAGGAAGACTGAAGCTTGTGGATCTTTGGAACTCAGGAGTTTTGAGCTACAATAGGCTATACAAATTGGGGGTGCACAGTTTGACACAGTATGGTGAGCCTCTAGGAGCCGGGTTGCACCTAGTTGCCCATGGAGCAGGGCAAACCTGTTCAGGTTGGAAACAAAGTCAGGACCATGAGTACCCCAGGAGATTCTAGCCTGAGTGGGATGATGAGATGAAATCATAAAAAAAAGAGAGAGAGATAAAAGAAAAGAAAAAAAATAGGACTCCCAAACTCCTTATGTTTTTTTCTTTAATTCTTTTAGAATTGGCATCCTTAAAAATCATTTTGTTAACTTGAACATCAAATCCCATTTCAGAATTTTTTTTGTTCTGCTCATTTCAACATTTTCTCATTTTATATGGTAGAAGCATGTAAATAGTCCTTACAGTGTATAAAAAGAGTACTAGATGTAGAAGACAGTTTCTACCCAGATGTACCTTGCATAATTTCATCAACTGATTCCCTAAAACGAGGTTTTACCTGGGGGCAATGCTATAGAAATAAAGCTGAGCAGCCTGGAATTCCCAGTGGGATGCTAGAATTGCCCAGGTGGTCTCAGGCAGAGATTGCCCTAGGAATGAGAATTAGAAACTGTACTGAGCTGAAAGGATGTAGAAATTGGAATGGGGGCTGGGCTGGAGTAGTTGGCTTAATGCCATTACAAGTGGGAATGGGAGCATTAAGGTGGCATTGGTGTAATTGATGTGTATTTGATATTAAAATGTGTATTTGATATTAAAAAAGCTATTAGCATTGTGGTGTAGCCCTAAAGAGGAACAGTATAAAACCTGAGAATATTTAGTGTAACATTTGTATGTCATGCAAGTAGAGCACAGTATTTGTGACTTTTAGTCTGTAGTTATTGGTATCCATTTTAACGTCAGCAAAAAAGAAAAAATTCTTTCCCTCAAACACTCATTAGTTGTGTGACCCTGGGCAACTCACTTAAGCTCTGTGTGCCTTCACTTCTTCTACTGTAAAATGGGAGCAATAGTAGCGTTTACCTCCCAGGGTTAATGAGATAGTAATTGCCAAGCACTTAGCAAAGTACCTGCCCCAAAGGAGGCATGATACGAGTGTTAGCCTTGTATTACTTAACCTCTGTGTCTCAGTTTCCTTAACTGCAAAATAGAGATAATAACATCTGCCTCACTGGGTTGTTGGAGGATCAAGTAACAAAATATTTGTAAAGCACTTAGCGCAGTGCCTGGCAGACAGTAGATGCTGAAGACATGCATGTTTCCTCCATGGCTATCTCCCTTCTACAAAACTCCAGCTGGTGATGATCTCCCTAGCGCACTCCATACAAGCCTTTGTAAATTGTATTGCAATTAAAGTACAGTGTTGTTGAGTCTAACCCTCATATATAAATGTATTTCTATGGGAAAATGCGTTTAGTGTTCCAACCTGTTACCCTAACAGTGGAAATTGAGGACTTCCCCTCCCTTCATCCACCATAAACCTTGTTCTGGCAGTAGGGATGTCCCTAACACCAAGCCTATATCAAAGGCTTAAATAAAACCAGGAGTAGGTTAGGGAGAGGGGTCCCTAAGGATTAGGGGAAGAGGAATTGATGGAGGGGATAGTGTTCTGGAATGCAAAGTTGAATGGGGGTTAGTGAAGAAAGGATATCGAGTAGGGTTACCTTCTTGCTCCACTTTTTTTTTTCTTTTTCCCTCTTTCTCCTCCTTTAACACTCTTCTCCTCTGCCCCATATGGGGCAGCTAGGTGCTGCAGTGGATGGAGCATCATTGCAAGAGTCAGGAGGACCTGAGTTCAAATTTCATCTCAGACACTTTGTGTGACCTTGGGCAAGTCACTTAACCCCAATTGCCTCATCCTGGGTCATCTCTAGTCATCCTGATGAATATTTGGTCCCTGGATTCAGATGGCTCTGGAGGAGAAGTGAGGTTGGTGACCTGCACAGCCCTTCCTCACTCAAAACAAAGTCAAGTGCAAGTCATTTCATCATTTCTCTGATGGCATGGTCTTCTTCGGCTGTAAAGAACGAACACACACACCTCTCCTCTATCCAAAAAAGGGCAAGGAAAAGAAACAACAGTTTGTCTTTTCCTCTACTTTAAAACAATTTTAAAATTCATTTATATTTTTATTTTGAACTTAATGAACCCTAAATAGAACAGGTATTTGCCTTTATCTGGTAGAACAGAGAAACATGTGAAACTGCAGATGTCTCTTAGGTATAGCTTGCTTTCATTTTTAAATATGTCATAATATCAGCTTACAGCTATCAAAGCTGTCCTGTATGTGTGACCTTCTTTCTAGCCTTCCTTCTGTTCTCTCTCGGTTTAAAAGAAAGAGAAAAAGATGTCTCAGTGACCCTCTTTTCTTTCTTTTGTTTTTTCCTTTTTCCCTCCACTTTCCCTTATTACTGGCTACTTTGACCAATTAGAAGGATGAACAGCTGCAGCTGGAAGGGGTTTTCTCTCCTCCTTATTTTCCCTTCTTCTTCCTCTTCCTACAACCATTCCTCTCTACCCTGTTCTCTCTCTCTGAAATATTCCTGACAACACTGGTAGATGGCAGGGAGTGGAATGAATTTATTGCTTAACCAGAGTATAAGTATCAGTAGGTAAGTGACTCATTTAAGTCTTGGACTACATAAATTAGAAAGACATTTTCTCCCTTTTTTAACAGTTGATGGTGCTCTAGTAATTTTTTGGTTTGTATTTGAGGGAACTTGATTATTAAATTAGTCTTGTTATATTTAGTGTGCAGGAGTGATAAAATCTGTTTTTGAAATGCCCCTTTTTTTCCTCTGCTCAGGAAATGTTACTTATGTCCATGTTACCTGAAAGTTTATGGGTAAGGATTTTGAAGAGCACTTAAACCAGTTGAAGTTAAGGGGGACTTTAAGGAAAATAGAACATAATTATACAAAGTCTAAGTGTCTGCATTTTCAAATAATTTTCTTTTGGGTTTAGATTCTCATTAATCATTCTGTACAAAACTTTGCAGTGATTGCAGTATTGTTTTGATTCTTTCCATATAGAAAGGTCGTCAGTGGGATTTTTTTCTTTTCTTGTAAAGCAAGCCATCTATTTATAATCTTGAATCTGGGAGTAAAAGAAGTAGTAAGATGAATAAAATCTTCAAACCATTTTCCTGGTTTACACTTCAGCCTTAGATCTCAGGAGCCTGGAAATAAGTTTTTGATTTTTGTTTGCACTCTGTTTAATTGTTATTGCCAAGAACATACAGGTTCATGTAAAAATGCTCACCAGCCATATGGTGTCAGTAGTTCTCTCAGTGAATTATCTCTCTTAACAAATTTAATTTATGTCAGATAATCTGTATGTAGAGAGCACTACTGTGCATGTTCTAAGACCATAGGACGCCTATCTAAGGCATGATCCCTGCATTGGGGAGCTTTCAATAGGAAGAGAAGACATGAACATTGGTAAATACTTCATATACTTAAGTGGATCTATCTCATCAATTCCTTTACTCCTTTGGTTCTACTTATCCTCCCTGTGCCTTTCCAAACCAAAACACTCATCCCTAGCCATCATTCCCCTATAACTCTTGTCTGCCTCTATTAAAATGTTGCTCATTGAGAGTAGGGTTCATCTGCTTTTTGTATTTAGCACTTAATCAGTGTCAATGATGCATATCACAAACTATCTGAGCTTGGCCATCTTATGCAATGCTTTTCCATGTTCTCCCACAAGGTCCTCCCAGAAGATCTGCCCCATGTGCTTCCGAGCATCTCATTCACTTTCTCCTCACATTGCTTGGATGCCATTGGAGCGCATGTACATCCCATCATCTTTCCCCTTGCTGTTATCTGATGGTCAGTCCATCTTATTGTTGGAGCATTCATTTCCTTGACAGCATCCTTTACTGACATTTGTCTTTTTACCTTTGTATTTTTTATGCGGTGCAGCCAGATCACATCTATCTTGTGCTCCTTCACTGTTCTCTTAGTGATACACATTTTTGATTCTTTGTGGATGATAAGATTATATGATTTATAGCCTCATTAGCATATCCTAGGGTCCTAGAGCTAGAGCTGGAGGGGACATGAGAAGGTGTCTCGTCCAACCCCCTTATTTTACAGATGAAGAAACAGGCTCAAGGAGGTTAAATGATTTGCTTGAAGTCAGTTTTCTGAAGGGAAACCAGTCTTCCCTAGAATTTTAAAACAGTTTTCCTCGTTATGATGCTGATACTGTAGGTCCATAAAATGATTCACTTAGATTCTATAATTGCACGATTTTACGTACACAGAGAAAATTTTTTCACGTTAGTCTTAACAGTTAACTAGACCAGAATTTCAGGAGTGTTAAGAAGTTAGGAAAATTATCTTTTCCCCCATAGTCTGTGGCAGAGCCTTAGCGGGCCGGTGGTACGTGTATCGGTGGTGATGAGGACCCAAAGTGTGCCTTCTTAAGGCTGCAGGGGGCTTTGACATCTTTGTGTGATTGTGATAATTACAGTCTTTGTGATCTCAGGATGAGAATGGATTTCTGTGTCAGAATGATAGTGTTTCTTCTTTGTCTTGGTGCGCAGTTGTCACAAAAATATCCCCAAATTTGCAGTCAGTGTTAAAGGTGTTTAGCCAAATGTAGATTAGGAAAGAGAGTGAGGCCAGGTTTTAAGACTGAATTTTGTGAACAAAGAAAAGATCATTACAACTTTTATAGTGTACGAGCAAAAGACTCCAAGAGCCGGAGCTGTCCTCAGGCTTTACCTGTGGTCTGCTTTGGGCTTCTGCTTGTTCCGAAGTACTGCTGCATTGGGGCAAGCACGTCTTGCGGTCATAAGATGAGGACCAGCAGTAGCGAAATGCCTTCCATTGGGCCATGCCATCCTAGACTATTGTTCTTTCTTTTTCTTTTTAGTTTGAAAGCTGAATGGCTTTATAGCCAAGGCAAGGGAAGATCATATCGACCTGGTCAGCACATCCAGCTGGTCCAGTATCTGGCAACTGTTTGTCCTCTTACTTCTGCTCTGGGCCTTCAAACTGCAGAGGATGCCAAACTGGAGAAGATACTGAGCAAACAGAGGTGAGCATGTCATATATAGCAGCTGATGGATTCCAAAGGAAAGCATTTTTGGCTCAGCAGTATGGCATTATTAGTTCTAATTCCAGCACATGGTGAAAAGGTTCCCAGCAGTGTCTAACACATAATAAGTGTTCAATAAAGGCTTCTTGATTGATGCCTGTAAGTGCTGCACCTTCTATTACTGAGCATTCAAAACTCCTTGTTGCTGTTGGGGATACAGAAGCAGAGACACCATACTCTGTTGCCAGCCATAAAACTTAGGGCTCATTGCCTTTCATTGTTGAGGAGGAAGAAGTCTAGGTAGGCAGAGAATGAAGGCATACTCCATACACATATGTAGATGCATGAGTACAGTGTGTATGCATGTATATATATTGATATATACTTAGAGTATTGTTTACCCAATTAATATTTCCAAATGTGCTTGCTTATGAAGACAATAGAAAATATTTAGTTAAATGTAGAGATCAGGTTTTTGCTGGGTAAAGCTTTAAAGGGTTTTGTGTATCTAAGTGCCATGTGCAGAATTATTTCTAGCCTTTCTTTTTTAACTCTTCAAGACAAGGCTTTGGAATTTGGAAGGAGGTGGGGTTGAGAAGCTACCTCATGAGAAACAATGAACTGCCACCTGCTGTAAACTGTAATTTAAAATTGATATGTTTCTAGGCTTCATCAGAGGCAATTGATGTGCCAAAGTCAAAATGAAGAATCTTTGTGTCCAGTTGCTAGTGAAATAGAGGTGGCCACTGCACCTGAGCAGCACTCGGATCCATCTCCAGGGAGCCCAATAGTCATGGAAAGTGGTAAGATTCCCATGTGTTCCTGTGAAGGGTACCTGTGGCAACATGCATGTATTCTGTGTACAGATATGTTTTGGTTTTTATTAGGGTTTTAGTTTTAAAATACAGATCAATTTCTAAATTAATTTCTAAAATACAGATCTATTTCTAAATTCTTCTAAAATTTTATTGGTAGCTTTTGTTTTTATGTCACCTTGATTTCTAAAACCATTCCCCTCATTCCCTTTGCCCATCGAACCATCCCTTGTAACAAAGTATAAGAAAGTAAGGGGAAAAATACTAATTCAACAAAACTAACCAATTTTTATGGAGGAGCTGCAGGAGAATAGGCACATTAATGCACTATTGATGGAACTTTGAATTAGTCTAGCCATTTTGGAGAGCAATTTGGAACTGTTCTAAAAGTTACTATACTACATAGCCCTTAACCCAGCCATACCATTATTACATCTATATCTCAAAGAGATCAAAGACAGGGAAGGACACATGTGTACAAAAATATTTATTGCAGTTCTTTTTTTGCTGTTATTGTTGGAAAAATTACATTAAGGGGGGTGCTCATCATTTGGAGAATAGTGAACAAATGATGGTATATGGATGTTATGTCCTGTTGTGCCATAAGAAATGATGAAAGGGATCATTTCAGTGAATCCTGGGAAAATATGAACTGATGTGGAGTGAAGTGAGCAGAACAAATAGAACAATTTATACAATTAACAACACTGAACAAATAAATTTGAAAGCTTTAAGGCTCCTGATTAATACAGTGATTGACCATGATTTGAGAAGACCAATGCTGAAGCACTTCTTAACAGAGAAACAATGGACTCAGACTACAGGATGAAACATATATAGACATGGCCAATGTTGGAGTCTGGTTTTCTTGATAGGCATATTTGTAACATACTTTTCACTTCTCCAAGAGTACATGAATGTAGCCAACTTTCTACAATCCTTCCAACTCTTCACTATTCTCATTTTTTTGTTATTTTTGTTAATTTTCTGGATATGAGGTAAAATCTCAGAGTTCTTTTGATTTTTATTTTACTATTGATGATTTCAAATGATTATACTTATGGTTGATTATTTTTTGCAATTCTTTTGAGAACTCTTTGTTCTTTTGGTTTAAATTATTATTATTATTTTTAAAATAAATTTATTTAACTTTTTACATTCATTTTCACAAGATTTTGGGTTCCAAAATTTTCTCCCCCTTTG
>CM053771.1:307514785-307614114 GCA_028658325.1 Potorous gilbertii | reverse complement strand
ATCCGAGTCCCGGAGATCCCCCGCTCCCCTCTCAGCCCGTCTCTCTCACTGACCTGTGAGTCTGTGGGTGGTGGGACCTTCGCGGCCGCCCGGAGATTCAGGTCCCTGCCGCCTGCTTGGGTCTGCTGGCTCCTCTCAGTGCCGTGTGGCCGGGCTTGGTTTAAATTATTTAAAAATTTTTTTATAGCACTGTTATTTTGGAATAAGAAAATAACATCCTGTTTATTAATCTGATGGCTCTTATTAAGAACTATGTAGTCACTGGATTTTTAGAAAACATGGTTTGGAATTTGGGGCATATTGCGGGGAATCACTGTTATTTGATTGCTTTTTTTTTTAGATACTTGATGTTAATGCAGAATTTGTAGGTAAAAATTCAAATTCATAGTAATTCAAATGAAACTATCTTTGTTTCTTCTAGAACCTGTCATTCAAGTAAATTCTTG
This sequence comes from Potorous gilbertii, assembly GCA_028658325.1. Classification (NCBI taxonomy): domain Eukaryota; kingdom Metazoa; phylum Chordata; class Mammalia; order Diprotodontia; family Potoroidae; genus Potorous; species Potorous gilbertii. The sequence goes on along the minus strand of CM053771.1, from coordinate 307,613,668 downwards.
GGTTGGGGCAAGTGCCCATGAGGATCACTTATATGCTGTTAAGAGTAATCTGGCAGCCTCAGTACAGACTACAAGATTTTCTCGAAATGACCTACACCTAGAAGACATACAGACAGATGAAGACAAGCTGAACTGTAGTCTTCTCTCTTCAGAGTCTACTTTTATGCCTGTTGCCTCAGGATTATCCCCAGTATCTCCTACTATTGAACTGAGATTACATGGTATAAACTTGGACCTGGAAGATGATGGCACTGTGGTTGAATCTCTGAAAGAAATGAAAAAACAGGATGTGGACAAGGAAGTAAAAAAGACTTTGTGGGTTTCAAAAGAGAGTTCTGTTAAATTAGCAAGTGGTGAAGGAAATCCAGAGACCAGTGACAGAGATGGAATATTGCTCCTCCCTGAGATGGTCACAGCAAGTGATGTCTCAAGAAATGGTGTTAATCACTCCCCCATAGCCTTTCCTGAGACAGGAGTCTTCAGGCTTTCTAGTGCCCAGCTTGTTAATGAAGGCACATTTTCTCAAATCATTTCAGAAAAAGTACCCTGCAGGCTTTTCCCTGAGGTATCTGTTGCATTGGACAAAGATTCCACCATACTTCAAAGAATGAATGATGCAGCCACCAAGCTCCAGGCTTGCTGGAGGGGATTTTACATTAGGAACTACCATCCTCAAGCCAAAGAAGTGCGCTATGAAATCCGGCTGAGGAGGATGCAAGAGCACATTGTTTGCTTAACGGAAGAAATGAGGAGGTGGGTCTGAAGTTCTATTTCTGGTGGCACCTAGTTTGTGAATAGAGGTCTTAGTTTGTCTTGGAAGATTGAGTTATCAATATAACTGGGATATGGCTTAAACTTACTGTGCACAGCAGGATTTCCTTTTTGGAAATCTACACTTAGGCCTTCTGCTGATGCCTCTTTATGGTATGGAGACAACTTGGGCCCTTGAGGGCTATGTCAGTGGAATATATGTTTTGTCAGCTCCAGTTGTGCTGGAAAGGCTTTGAATGTGGGCCAGCCCCAGACTGTGTGTCTGTTGACTGAAGCTAGCCTGCATAAGTCTAGACAAGTTAATTATCAGTTTGGCTACAGGGTGATAAATTTCCCAGCAAGAGTAACTCATGAAAGCCTATTACTAAGGCATAGTAGTAGGGCTTGTGATCTGTGGCAAGAGAGAGTGAAATTTCACACAAGTGAAATTGCATATCCTTGAAAATTAAACAATTTGTTTCTGGACATGCAAAAGAACTGTATGAGCAAGAAAAGACTCTCAACAGGGTCAGTCAGTCATTCACCAAAGGTTTATTAAGCACCTCTTATGTGCCAGATACTTGGCAAGTACTGTAGACAGAGTAACTGAAATGAAATGGTTCTCATACTCAAGGGGCTTGTGTTTTCTCAGATTCTGAAAAGATGGAAATAAAATCAGTAAATAGCATAAAGCTTATTGACAGTCCAGAAACAGCAGGAAGCCAGAAGATGCTAGTATTTTTCGGAAAATAAATATGATTATTGGTTGGATTGGTTTCGGTAAAAATACTAACAATAATAATGTCACTTTTTAATAGACTCTTAAAGTTTGCAGAGCCCCTTCTTAAGTTTCATAGCTCACATGATCTATTTACTTTATCAGACAAAACTGTTAAAATTTCATAGGTTTTTGTTGAATAATGATATTTATTAAGGCTGCCTAACTTAAAATGTAAATACATTGACCTCTTTGCAGTGAAAGAATTCATTGAGTATATTACCCTCACTTGGGGTCATGGATGAACTATACCAAAATAAATATAAAAGGGCAGATTAAAATTATTGGGTATGTTATAGTTTCCAACATATACCTATTTATTTTTATTGATGCTGAACTGGGAAACCTGTTAAGTGACCTTTCATTAATTGTATTCTCTTAAAAAAAAAACTGTTAGGGATTCATTTTGTTTTGAGACATCAGTTAATTCCCATAAAGCAGTCCCCTTGATTCTTTCCTAGGGTGAATGACAGTTTACTTTTCATTAACTTTAAAAAGGTTAAATTTAAAACTGTATCTATATCTATATCTATATCTATCTGTAATTCTTCAGCGTCCATTAGTTGGGACAGAATAATACTGAATTACTACTTTAAAATCAGTTTCCCACAAGCCTGGTTAAAATGATGTGGCATTTTGTTTTACGCATGCCATTCTGGTTGTTACTGTTACTGTGATTGTGTTGCCATTCTACAGAGTGAGTGCTGTGTAGAAGTAAAATATTTATTTGTTGATTTTGATATTAATTCATATTTATTAGGCATTCACATGACTATTTTACTTTCACTTAAGGTTTTCATTTAAGATGAGATACAGAAGTAGGAAGGTTATTATTGGGCCCTTAGAAAATTAATCTCTTGAAACCGTATGCATTGACTGTGCTAATCAGTAATTCATAGTTCTACCTTCTGTTGGTAACATTTTTAATTATAGATTGAAAAAAGAAAGAGATGAAGAGCATATTCAAAAGCTTGTGCAAGAAGAAGCTGTCAGATTCCTTTGGAACCAGGTAAACACCCTTCCATTGATTTAACTCTGTGTAAACAAAAGATAACATTTCTGGGAAAAGGAGTAAAGCTGCCCACCCTGGCACCCTAACTATCCTTTGCAAAGATTAAGGATAGCAAGTGCGTTAATTGCCATTTATTTTCCTATGTGGGAGTAGCAGATTGAGTGGGTGACAGTTTTAAGTTTTATTTTGAATGAAAAACTTTTTGTTTTCTGAGTAATTCAAGGAAATGAAGATAAAATTCAGAGGAGAAGGGAAATAACTAATAGAATTTCTATGAAAACATGCTTTTAGGCAGAAGAGCATTACAGGGACAAGGTTTGATTCCAATTTATTAATGACTTTTATTTCAGACTTCAGGCCCACATCTTCAGACTTTTTCTGCCTTGCACTCAAGACACTTCCAGTGGGGTACCATCCAATCTGTCTCTATCTCGTATTGCTCTTATCTCTTCTATACTGTGCTCTGGGCAAAAAAACCTTTCCTTTCTATCCTCTGAGCACTTTTCTGTTTTTGGCTTTTGCTTACACTAATTGCCATTCATCTGTTTAAGTTTGACCTATTAAGTTCAATTTAAGTTAATACCAGCTTCTCCATTGAACTACCATCACAGCTACTGGCTTCCTCTCTCCCTTGTCTCTAATGACCCTGCCCTGGTACTTTGTTTTATATCTTTCCAATCACTTACCATGTAATCTTGTGTAATATCATAATCCATGTTTGTGTCTTATCACTCTACTAGACTGTAAATTTTATGAAGTACTTTATTTGAATTTTGTACCATCTCATTTTGTACCGTAACTGGTGTTATGTTTGTAGCAGATATTTTTGCCTATTGGATCAATGAATATTAAAATGACATTGGTTAGGACAGTAATTGCTTGGCACATAATAGGCACTTGATAAATGTTTGTTGAGTGAGGGACTAACTCCTATAAGGAAAACTCCTATCATTTCTTCCAAGAAATAGCAACAACCGAATTTAAGGATGTTTTATATGGAGTATCTAGTTACTTTGTGGGATACTGTTTGACTTACATTTGACCATGAATTGAGTTTTTTAAAAAGTGTATAACTACATGATTGTATGTCCTGAGAAATATAGCATAAGCTGCTTTGTCAAGTAAATTCAGGTTGACTTTTATTTATAAGGGACCATCTGAATTATTTTCTATTCTGAAATTTTACTTTGTCAGATACTGCTTGATGATTTCTGGTTAATCATCCGATATTTGGAATCTTTTTGTGATGTTATTTGTAGCAGGAATTTGACATATAGGCTTTTTAGAATCTTCACATGATTTGACTCTAGTAGCCATGAACTAGAAGTTACTGAGATATTTTCAGAGAATACATTTACTCTATCATTGATCAACATTTAGGAAACCCTTCTGTCTGCCTACAGGTCTAAATCATTGTTATAGTTGTATATATCATATGGTATTTTCTGCTTTAACATTTGCTGGATTTAATCTGTCATATTTAATAGCTTTGTCTCTCACTTGTAAAAGGTGTATCCCGAGTTTCACATAGAAAGATAATACTAGTGACTCACTGTTCCTTTGAATTATTTTTCCACTTGGTTCCTCCTTGTTTCCTTACCCAATTCCCTTTGGGACCAAGGTGTTCATTCTGTGGCCAAAAGTTGGAGTATATTCTATAGTCATTAAACATGGCAGACAAGGCCCCGCTCACCACTTGGATTTCATTAGTAACTGGACTAACTGGACATTGACACTGTTCCTTTATAAAACTGGAAAAAATAACCTAAGAAGTGCATGCCCTACTGATTGTGGTTTATGTTTGTGTTTTAAAGTCCACTGCATAATTATGAGCCTCTAAGTCCATAATGAGACTTCATTCTGTGGTTTGCAGGTGAGATCTCTACAAGATTGGCAACAGACAGTGAACCAGCACCTCAGTTCTGCCTGGCAATCTAATGCTCCCGTATCCAGCATCCTGTTGTCCTCCCAGTCTTCTCCATTATTTATCTCAAGTCAGGAGCCCTCTTCAGCCAGTACTTCTGACTGGTTTATTTCAGATATTGAGGCTCCCCAGGAGAAAGTCTTACCTGAATTCCCAGACTCTGGCTTTCACTCCTCCCTTGCAGAACAAGTTCACTTGCAGTATTCATTTGATTCTGAAAAGAGTTCCATGGGAGGGAGTGATAGTTCTTTAATGGGGAATTCCTTAGAAACGGTTAGATATTTCAAAGATCCAGATACAGAGAACGCTGGTGAAGGGCACGATGAATGGAATAAAGATAGCTCTAACAATGAACAAGATAACAGTCTTCTGGAACAGTATTTAACTTCAGTTCGGCAGCTAGAAGATGCTGATGAGAGGACCAGTCTTGAGGATGGCACAGAAGATAGTAGCCTTCAACCTACTTCGGCCCCAAGTTCATGTTCCTTGTCTGACTCAGCTGCTGCCGCTAATATAGCTGATAACAACGCTGCTCCTTTGCAAGATGACACCACTCAGACACCAGACACTTGTAAATCAAATGCAGAAGTTCAAGGTCATCAATCAGAATGTGACTCTGCATTTCAGGTGCTGCCTGTTGGTATTGCTGTGTAGTGTTTCTGGTGCCATGGAAAACTGAGGAATTATTTAATTCTTCCTAATTTCACTTGTCCTTATATTTTCTTTCAGGTATGTTTAAAAAAAATCTTCATAATTTATATAGAATTTATATTCTCATCTCTTGTTTCCCATTTTTCAAATGTCATATTGAGGCCTCATTTTTGACAGCATTTTGCTACTCTTGTATGTTCAAATACTCAGCTGTATGATGCAGAGTAATATTTATATTGAAAGCTATATGCACTTTATTTCTTAATAATTGAATTGTATCAGAATAGCTTTTTCTTCTGTGAAATGAACTAAGATTATAGTTTCCTCCAAAGAGAATTAAACTAAAGCATCTTCAAATTTAGGGAATTTTACCTAACTGGTTATTGCATTACTTCTGTTCTTTTTTGTTAATGTAGAAAATAATTATATAATACATTCTATATAAAAAGAAATCTAATTCAATGAACCAGTTATGTACAGGACAGTGAACTGTTGAGAGGGGAACAGAAGCTAACTGCTTTGCCTTCTGAAGCAGCAAGAAGGTTCCAGCCTTGCTTTGTTTTTTTCTCCTTTGGAATAAGGGAAAAAAACTTTGCAAGCATATCCAATAGGACACAATAAATCCACAGAAATTTTTCAGTAAAGATGATTAGTTGCCTTAAGAAACAGAACTTTAATGAATATCAAAATATCTTTAAAAGAACAGGATCTTCAACAGTGAAGTGTTTCATCCAACTCTGTAGCTTGTATTACTTAAAGGAAGCAATAATAGAAACCCTTCTCTCAAATGGGAGAAAGCAAGCACAAAGATAATTCCATTTATTAGTAATACCATTGTATGTGTTCTTATTCTTTGATTTAAAAACATACTGGAATGAGGTTTATTTTTATTTTTAAGCACTCTTGACATGTTTCCCAATTGTGTACCTTTTTCAATATTTTAAATAAGAGTTCCTATTTCTATGTCCCTTTACAACGCACTTTTCTCACATTAAACCCATTTTTTAATTTTGTTTATTTATCCCCAGCATAGTGCCTTGCATGTACATACTAGGGAGTTAGTAAATGCTGTTTGGATTTGGAGATAGCAAAAATATTATTAAAGCCATTTTATTTTATTTTGTTTGTAAATACTTGATTAATATCACTGTCACTTCATTCTTGCTCCCTCACTCTCTAGCACAACTGTTCCCTGTAACAAATAAGTACAGCCAAATCAACACATTAGCCATATCTAAGAACATGCTTTGTTCTGCACCCATGGCCTGCTCTTCTCTGAGAAGCTTGACGCATGCTTCACACTTAGTCTTCTGAAGTTGCAACTGATCCTTGCATTTATCAGAATTCTGATATCTTTCAAATTATATTCACTTTACAGATAAACTTTTTTTTGTGGAATCTGTGTTTTTTTTTTAAACTATTTACCAAGGGTCACACAGCTACTAAATATGAAAGCTGGGATCCAAGCCTAGATATTCTGACTTCAAATATTTCCTTTTTTTACCATTATGCCATACTGCTTCACCTCTATTTAGATAGGAAATATTCTCCCCCTCTTTTCTGGGGGATGGGGGAGGAATTAGTACTTAGATTTGGCAATGGAGGTCAATAGATGACCTATACACTGTCACCTTTTTAATTCTGCTCTTAGTAAGGCATGTACAGACCTGAAGATAAATACTGATTGAAGAACTTGAGCTGCCCTCTTCTCCCCCATCTTTGTTTTTAGCAGAATATTTCTCACAGCTTTTAAAAAGTCCCACATTTTGGGTAGAAATTAGTGGTGGTAGGAAACCATCTCTTTTGCCCTTCATTTGGTTAAAGAATTCCCCAAATGTACAAAGAAAATATTTTATTTTGAAGTCATCAAAAGTTGATCTATAAATCAAAACATGCATAATCTAACTTTGGGAAAATGTTTTAATTGTTGGAAAGTCATCAAAAGATGTTCTAATATCTTTTAACCGCAAGTATATAGAATCATGGTGTCTATGGAATGTTAGAGTTGTGATTCAGTTCTATGTAACAAACATTTTAAAGCCTCTACTAATGTGTGTAAGGCCCTAGTGGTACAAAACCAAAAATGAAACAATTCCCACTCACACTCTCAAGTTTACCCTCTGTTGGGAAATTTTATGTAACACACGTAAATTAATACAAACTATAAAAAGTAATTTCAGGAGAAAGAGAGTACTAAACTGTGCTAGAGATTATAATTTCTAACCAGATTCTGAGGATTACCACAATTTAGAACATTCAAATAATCTGAGATTTAAGTTAGAAGTTGCAGACCTATTTGTAATTCCCTGTAACTCACTGGGAATCCATTCTCTAGAATTATATAAAATCAACACTGAAACCTTCCAGAATAAATACAGTTAACGTTGGTAATATTTATGCTGGAATTATTTTTTCTGTGTTCATGAATAGGTAGCACTCAGGTTAAGAACTCTCATGCTTCCAGAATGTTTTGCTAAGGAAAATTTCCATCTGCTTTCTTTAGCTATCTAATCCTAGAGTAAACACAGTAGTGTTATGTTTGTAGCCATTAAGTGGACTTATTATATAGTTTTTTTTTACCCCCCTACTGATAACATGTCTTATTGGTCGCTTGTTAAATAATAATTGAAGGATTTTTCAGTCTTTGGATTATGCTAATTGTTTTTTATGGATCATTTTAGATTTCTTCTTAAATGCACCCTATTTTTCTATTTTTTACAATTAATTGCCTAATTTCCTACCAGGAGTTAGACAAAAAAACCATCCTGTGTTGCCCTAGTGCCAGAGTTCTACTTCTCATAGCATTAAAATTTTCCATAAAAGCTGCTAAAATTTCCTAGTTCAGTATTACCTAATCAGACTTAGCTTGCTCACACCTTTTTCTTTTTCCTTTGCTAAGCTCATTCTTGTACTAACATTTATCCACATTATTTTCTTTCTTTTGATATGTGAATTTCATTACTTATAACTAACCTTCAAAAGAACTTAATTTCACAAAGATTTAGCAAAATAACCACATCAGCTAATATTTTCATTTCTCCTTTATCTTTACTAAAGTTTTGAAGTACAAGAATATTAAGATGTCACTTCCTTTTTCTTTTGGACCTTTACAGTTTATCTTGCAAGTAGTTGAGATTAAAAGTAGTTTAAAGTTAGAATGTAGGAAATGTGTGGACCAGACTTAATATATCCCGAGGGGTTTAAAATAGTTAAAAACTAATTTTTATAAAATTTTTGGTTTCAAAATCACAGTGTGTAATAGCAGATTGGTGTAAGAGACTAATGTAGTTTAACAAGATTTGGTAGTTGGCAGAAAAGGATGGGTATGGGAGTTAGTTCTTTGAGTATATTGGCCTTGTTTTAAAGTGTCTTAGTTAAAGGTTAGTTAAGGCAGTTCAACAATATTACTTCACTTAAAACTTTTTCCAGTCTGTAGAATTATACAGGTTTAGGGTTGGGGTAGAAACAATTACAAAAAACTGAACTTGAGATTTTGATATAAAAAATTTTGTACTTTACAGCAGTGAGTTTACTTTACAGACAATTTCCCTGTTTATTTGTTCTGTCTTTGAAAGGAAAACAGTTTTTCCATTGAAGGTAGAACAGTCATTAAAAAATAAGAAACAACAAAATAACTGTGATTTCTTTCCTAAGATACATAGTTGTATTAATTATATGTTATAAAAATGAATGGAAACTACGTAAAAGTTTAGCAAAGGTTCCCTTCTTCTATACATCAAGGATCTGTAATTTCATCAGTATGAATAGGTACTCCTACCAACTGAGATCTTTCCACATCTTAGTAAACAGTTTTATTAAGTTGCTGGGGCCAAAAAAATTTATCCTTTGATGGTGAGCTCTTTGAACTTGGCTGTTTTAGTCCTTAGTTAATGTACATTGCTGGGCCTGTACTAGAAACTTTTCCAATTTGATGAAAGGCCTGTTAGAGTTATGGCTTAGATTTTGAGAACCCAGGGTCCTCTTGATACCATGATGAGATATAATTGTACCTTAATCAAAGAACATCTGATAATAAAAAGTGACATGTTGTTAATCAGAATAAAGATCTAGTGAATCTTTGAATTGGATCACTTCAGTCTCAAGGTTTACTGAGCCAACGGGGTGTGAAAGTACAAGCCATCTTAACTGTTACAGAACGCACTTGTCAGGCTAATCAACAAATATGTAAGTTATTTGTATATTTAATTATAAAAAGCCTCATGCATGCTATAGGTAGAAATATAAATGATTGAAGACAAAGCTATTCTTGTGAGTGTGCAGGTAACTTTTTTTGATCTAATAATGTAGATCTTGAGAATTCGTAATATTTTAAAGGGGTTTGTGGGGAGGGATGGTATTTTTGTTAAAATAACAAAAAACCCTCTGTAGTGGTGTGTTTCTATGTGCCTACTTAATTCTGTCTCTTATTCCCACTTTTGTCAGTGTTTTTTGGGAATTGAGCTTAATTGTCTAATTCCTGGTGGTCCATTCTGATGATTTGTATAGTTGTATTTACAGTACGTTAAATACCATAGTACTTTCAGCAAAATAGGCAAGGATAGAAGCAGTACTATCTAAAAAATGAAATGAATACAGTATAAAAATATAGGAGAAGATATTCCTAGGAAATAGATACAACATGAAAAAGATTAGTGACCCGTTCGTAAACCAGGTGGAAAGATGGTTTGCTTATTTAATATGTGAGTTTTTTATTTTGCTGATTATATTGAAGTTGAAGTAAATTTGCTGTACTGTGGTCCTTCCTCATAGTCACTTCTAGGTAAAGTTTATGACTATTTTGCCATGGATTTAAACAGAAAATTTAGTCAAAAAATACTTTTAAAGGTTTTCTGAGTTTGCTTTCCAAGATAACCTATGGTGCCATATTAAAATTTCATAAATAAAGTAAATGACAGAAAAAATAGTAAAAAACAGCCTTGGAGAGTATCCTTGTACTTAATTGTATTTTTCCAAAAATGAGGTGCTTTTTGACTTTGCATACCATTCTGAATCCAGTTCACTCCATTCATTACAGTACATGGGGGAATCATGCTATGGTGGGTTTGTTCATTTTACAGTTGCTTTTCTTTATTTTTTAGGAAGGAGAAGTCATGTTTTATGTAGATAATAGAATCTTAAAAATTCATTTGTGGTTTATTTTTAGTTTTTTTCCTTTCTAAAAAAGTATATGGCTTATGGTTAAAGTGATTACAGTGTGCCTTTTTTTTTTTTAATGACTGCTAACTTTTAAAATTGTGCTTAAATGTTTAGTTTGTATTTTTGAGGTTCTAATTTTAAATAAATTATTTGTATCTTTGCTTTAGACTTAAATCTGTTTTTTTAAACTCCTAGTAATGTGTTTATTCATGCTTCTAATGATTAAACAATATATGTTGTTGTGTTGTTTCAATTATATTCAACCCTTCTTGACCTGTTTGGGGGTTTTCTCATCAAAGATACTGGAGTGGTTTGCCATTTCCTTCTCCATCTTATTTCATAGATTAGTAGGCTCAAGCAAACAGGGTTAAGTGACTTGCCCAGGGTCATGCAGCTAATAAAGGGCTGAGGCTGGATTTGAACATATGAAGATGAATCTTCCTGAGTCTATCTGTGTACTACCCCAAAGGATTTATATATTATACAAAACAAATTGCATATGTAATATTGTATTGAATTTTTTTTTTTAAGTGTGCTTCAGTATAGTGATAGAGGTCATTGTTAACTGGGAAGTAGTCTGGTAAATTGATGTTTGACCCTTTTTCAAAGCAACTGAAAAGTACATAGGAAATGACAAGAATAATTATGTGTATTTGTAGAAAGAAAGGATACAGGTCTTTAGTTGTTCCTGGAAATAATTACATGTATTGATAAATATTATATATGTTATATATAATACAATTTTATTCCATATTCTGCCCTTTTTGTGAAGAATTCAAAGCACTCTCAGATATGTCTTACTGTTTAAAAATTTTTCCTGACAATCCTTTAGGTAGAGAAGGGTAATTATTTAATCATTTTATAGGTTAAGAAACTTAGTTACCGAGGGGTCTGATTGATGTCTGCGAAGAGTGGGACGTGGTAACCAAACAAGCGAATTTAATCTGAAGTTACCTGAAGAGAGGCCTACTTTTCAGGATGCAGAAAGTGATATATTGTGATGTATATTTTATATTGTCCTGTATACTGTCTTGATTAGACCACATTTGAAGTATTATGTCACATTTTAGGGAAGGGCATGGTAAGCTGGGAACAATCTAGAAGGAGTGTGACTAGGATGGTGAAATGTCATTTGAAAAAATCAGGATCATCCTGAAGGAGAAAGAATATAATTCTGCAGACATGATTACTATCTTTGTTATTTAAAGGGCTGTCACATTGAAAGAGGATTAGATGAGTTTGTTTAGCCTCGGAGGGCAGATTTAGGAGCAATGAGTTATAAAGAGTTAAATTTAAGACATGAGATAAAGAAAACTTCTTTGCAATGACCTAAAAGTGTAATGGACTTCTTCAGGAATTAGTGGGCTTCCTCCTCCCTGGTGGTCTTCAGGGAAAGGCTGAAATCACTTGGTGAGCATCTTGTAGAGGGGACCTTTTTCGTGTACGATTTGGACAAAGTGGCCCTTCCCATCTCAATCTCCATGCAACTCTTCAGATTCTATGATAATGCAGGAAATACCAGTCCTGAAATTTGATTCCAGTTTTCTAACAGGCTAGTGCTCCTTTCTAGGTAGCATTTCCAGCAGGTAAGACATTTATAAATAAATGTTTAAAATTGTGTTTTATAAATAGAATTTGGGTCTAAGAATTTGTGATTACCACAAACCTGCAGAATCCCTGAATTCCCACTTCTCTTCCATCAGCCCTCCCCTCTACCTCAGTCTCCTTTCTAGCTGTCACCTGGAATCAAGTATCCAAGTGTCCAAAAGGACTTAAGAGGCCATTGAGTCCACCCCACATTCATTCCTCTACATTCTCCAATGAAGGAAAACCATTACTTTCTGAAGCAGCCAATTTCACTTTTGGATAACCTGTCTACTTACTTGGAAGTTTTTCCTTATGTGTAGCCTAAATCTGACTCCATAACTTCCACTCATTACACCTGGTTCTGTTTGAGACCAAAGAGAAGTGATAGTCCTTCAAATGCTCAAACTCCTGTCATGTCATGTTCCTTCTAAGTCTTCTTTTCTCTAGGTTAAATATTCCCAGTTACTTCAAGCAATCTTTGTATGGCATGGTTTCTAATTTCATAATCCTGATTGTCCTATATCCTTCCTAAAGTGTGGTTCAAAGAACTGAACAGAACACCTAGGGCAGAGAAGACTGTAACTAACATCTCCCTGGTTCTGGATATTATTTTTTTCATAAAGACCAATTTTTTTTTCAGATTTGAAAAAAGTTGAGCCATATTGTATATATAGTTCACCTTGCAAGATATCAGGAAATAATCAGGTTGATCATTTCTCACTGTGTTTTCTGACCATGCTGATATTTCTTTCCCCTGTACCAATTCCCCTGTCCTTTTACCTCTACTGAAATTAGCTTGGCAAAAGTGTAAGTTTCTACAGTAACTTTAGAAAATACCTTCTTAAAAAAAAAAAGGAACGAGGAAGGACAAACTGAACTAGATTTCTAGCAATATAATAAAGGGAGAAAGTGAAACTTCAGAATTGGGAACTGAGGCAGTACACCTTCCCCAATTCCTAACCAGGTCTGCATATTATTTTTCAACATGGCCTGGGAATGCCATTAGGCCTCTCACTGTGAGCTTGTAGTCCACTTAAAACTCAAGATATTTTTCATAAGCATTACTATTTGTGAAGTTAATTTTTTTTAATCCAAGTGTAGAACTTCACATTTATCCCTATTAAATTGCATCTTTTTTAGGTTTCCCCACTGTTCTAGCCTATTGATTTTTTAGATCCAAGGTCTATCATCCAATATGTTAGCTATTCTTTTTAGCTTTGTCATCTGAAAATATCACAAGTATGCATTCTGTGGTTTCATACACAGAGCTCCAATCCCTATTGGCGTTTTTTCCACTGCAAGTATACCTCCTCTTCACCTAGACCTAGACCTTGGAGTGGATGCATGTTTCTGTTACTCTCCTGCTGCCCCTGAAATCAGAACACAAGCCTCCAGTATTTTAAAAGGAAAGTTTTACCAGGAAACCATAGTTGTTTACATAAAAAACAAATAAAAAAAAGTACTAATCTTTAACATTGAGAAATTGCTGCTGGGCCTATAGCAGTCAGGGCACTGTACCTCTCTTGTCCACTAAGGGGGCTGGCCCTCTGCTCTGGACCTAGACATGTAGTCTAATTGGATACAGTCCTAGGGAGTATGGCCTCTAATAAGAGAATTTAGGTTGCCTATTCTCATGTTCTTTGACTCTCTAAAACCCCATTCCAGCATTCTGGAAACAAGCTTAGTTATAGCTTAGAGTCTTTAGTTATAGCTTGATGTCTCATGTTTCCCCCAAAAGAAGATAGTAAAAAACTGCTAAATGTATGATATAGATAAGGTATTACATGTATATTTTATTCCTATGTACAAAAGAAATACTAAACATTAAAAATAAACAAGAAAAACCCTCACGTTTCAATATTTTTAAAAATCTCCCTTCTACTGCCAGTGCATTTTCCCCCCAAAGCCAGGGTTTTCTCAAGGTATGAGGCCATTTGGTCATTATGCCAAGTAGCTTCCAATCTATATGAAGCAGAGGTAATACCACATTGCAGTGGGTATTTTCATCAATTCCTTTAGCTATTATATAATTGTTTCTCTTATTTTGCACGTTTAAACACATAATTCATTTAAATCAATTGACTGACAAAATCAATGTAGCTCAAAATAGAAGGGCATCAAGAAATTGAGAAATAATATTTGCAGTAAATTTCTCTGATAAAGGTCTCATTTCTAAGATATATAGGAAACTAATTGAAATTTATAAGAATAAGACCTATTCCCAAATTGATAAATAGTCAAAGGATAAAAATAAGCAGTTTCGGAGGATGAAATCTAGGCCATAAAAAACCATATGAAAAATGTTCTAAATCAACAGTTGCAAATGCCGATTAAAACAACCCCGAGATACCACCTTACACCCATTAATCATAGTTGCAAAGTTGGCAAAAAAAGTAAAATGACAAAGGTCAGAGGGGCTAAGGGAAAATAGCTACATTAATGCATTGTTGATGGAGTTGTGAACTTATTCAGTCATTCTGGAAAGTAATAGGAAAGCTACTAAACTTTAATAAGTCCTTTGACTCAGCAATGCCACTCTGTTGTTGTTTAGTCATGTCCAGGTCTTCATGTCCCCATTTGGGAATTTCTTGGCCAGAGATGCTGGGGTGGTTTGCATTTTCTTCTTCAGCTCATTTTTCAGATGAAGAACTGAGACAAACCGGGTTAAGTGACTTGCCCAGGATCACACAGCTAGTAAGTGTCTGAGGCCAGATTTGCACTTAGGAAGATGAGTCTTCCTGATTTTAAGTCCAGTGCTCTATTCGTTGCCTTTTAACCTACTCTCTGAGGTTAGCAGAATCCACATCCTTGTCCTAGTCTTTATCTGACTTAAGATTAGAAAGTCCCTGTAACTCCTTGGAACTAGAGACTCCATTATTAGATTTATGCCCCAAAGAAGCCATTAATAATCCTTACAAAAGGAAATATGATTATTCTATCACGACCTGGTTAAAAGGCAGATTAAATTCCTGAAGGTTTAATTAGCTATGTGGTGTGGGTTCCAAAAGAGTTCAGGCTAAGATTCTGAAAAGTGACAGATTTCTAGAAAGGCGATGAGCAGCTAAAACTCTGGGAATTGGTTGATCTTCCTCTCATATTATGGATAGAAAAAGTGCTGAATATCTTTTTTTATTCTTGTGACTAGGCCTGCCTTTCCCACTAAAATAGCTCTCTCTGGTCTCTAGGCTAAAAAAGATTTCTTTTTTTAGTTGAATGAATTGTGTCCTCTTGCTGGCTAGTAAAAATGAACATGGTCATGGCTGGATGCAGACCCACAGATTACCTTGCATCTGTGATAGATTTTCTGGAGGGGGTGCTTCCTAGGGGAGAGGTAAGCACCTCAGCAGAGGTCCAGTTGAGCACAGCTAGTGAAGGAAGAGGGAATGGAAACAGCAGAGACAAAAGAATCAGAAAAAAAAGCAAGGAGCTACAGAGATATGCAATGCCCAATCCAAACGTGACAGAACAATCAGGTAGAAGGTCCAGCAGAAATCACATAATGTTATCACTAAAAGTCCTCATTGACCCAGATGAAATGCCTCTCAATGTGTGTACGTTGGCTACACATTCTTCCCACATATATGTTCTTCCAAGTGTATACTCTGGCCACACATGTTCCCTATATATGTACCTTCTATTCATTTACCCTAACCACATGTGTTTTGTACATGTGTACCCTCTACATATTTCCCCAGTCACATGTATTCCTTATATCTGACCCTCCATTGATGTGGAGGGCCACATATGTATGCCATTTCACATGTGTTCCCAGTGGGTGCATGTAAGACCAAGCTTGACACTTGTGGCACATATATTTGTGGGAAGTTGTACCCCAGTTTATGTGGGAAATATTGAGGCAGTTAGGTGGTTCAATAGACAGAATGCTAGTCCTGGAGCCAAGAACTCCTGAGTTCAAATCTAGCCTTAGATGCTAGTGTGTGACTCTGGGTAAGTCACTTCACCTCTGTGTGCTTCAGTTTCTTTATTTATAAAGTAGGGATAATCACAGCACCCAAATCCCAGAGCTATTATGAGGATCAAATGCAATAATAATTATAAAGTACTTAGCACAATGCCTGGGACATAGGAGGTGCTATATACATGTGAGCTTTCTATCTATAAATGCCTGATGGGTCAATTTTCTTACTGTGCTCTTTCATTAAATGAATTGTGTCCTCTTGATGATTAGTAAAGATGAGTATGGTGAGGGTTTTGAGTGGATGAAGACCCACATATTACCTTAAATCTAAGTTTTTAGGGGAGCTTATATATAAGACATGATACCCAGCCTCATGGAGATTACTGTCTAGTAGAGATATGAGGCAAATACAGACACCAAATAATGTATAATGTTACACAGTCAGCACATCAGATAATTGCAAAACAAAGGTCTATGTAAGGCCCAAAGGGGTAGGTTTTGCTAGCAAGAGGTAGCATTTGAGCTGAGGCCTTAAAGGGAGATTAGGAATTAGGTGAAGTGGGAAGGAGGCTATTCCAGGGAAAGGAAAACAATCTGAGCAAAGGCCCAGGTACAGGATGGCAGAAAGGGGCAGAAAGTAGCTTAATGTGGCTAAGTATAGAGTGGCAGGACTGGAACAATATGAGATAGCATAAAGCACCATGGTGATGAGACTGAATTTAACCAGGTTGTTTCTCAAATTACAGGCACACACAGTTGTTTGTCCTAGAATCCATACTTGAAACCTTTTCAAGTGTTAGGCCCTGTCACAGCCTTAAGAATCTGAAATTATATTCATGCCATGATGGGGCTGCAGAAGAAGACTTTAGTAGAAGCTAATTATTACTGGTTCTAACCAAGTAGAAGCTACAGAGAAGGCAGGAAGATCACATGCTGTATCTCAACAATGGCTCTGTGAAATGTTATAGTAGAAAGAAAGCTTACTAAAGTAGCAGAGGAGATTACGGTCTCCTTGGGTCATATGCTACTTCCTTTATGAAAGAAAAAGCATAGATATCTACACACCAACCCATATTGGAGTACTGACACTGAACACCAGGAGCTGAGGAGAAAAAGCTAGGAGAGAGGAAAGGGAACAGAAACCTTTATCACAGTAACCTTGCAGGAAGTTCAGAATCTCCTTGGTCTGGAGAGAAATGCTCTCTGCTGGGCAATTATGGGTGAGGCTCCTGCATATCACCCCTCATATCTTTTGGAGGTCTTCAAACAGAGATTGGATGAAGGAAATATTGTTGCAAAGGCTATGACTTGACTAAATCCTTAGCTCTTTGAGAACTGTACACCTAGTAGTAGAGACAGACCCCTCCAAGACCATCAGTAGGTTACTGCTCTCAGGTGGAAACACATTCAGTTTTGCTGGGAAAATTGGAAAGCAGTCAGGCAGAAGCTAGATATAATAGACCAATATTTTACATCATTTACTAAGATATGGTCAAAATATCTATGGCTATGTTATATCTATGTCATAAAAGGAGATATCAGGTAAATTAGAAGAACATGGAACATTTTACCTATTAGATTTCTGGACAGGTGAATTTACAAATAAGTAAGAGATAGAGGGCATTGTGGGATATAAAATGGATAATTTTGATTACATTAAATTAAAAAGGTTTTGTACAAAAAAATAACCCAATGTAGCCAAGATTAAAAGGAAAGCAGAAAATTGAGAAAACATTTATAGACCGTTTCTCAGTAAAGGCCTCATACCTCAAATATGTAAAACAGAGTCAAATTTGTAAGGATATGAATAATTCCCCAATTAATAAATGACCAAAGGATTTGAATAGGCAGTCTTTGGAAGAAGAAATCAAAGATATACATAGTCATATGAAAAGTGCTATCATTGATTAGAGAAATGCAAATTAAAACAATATTGAGGTACCATCTCATAGCTACCAGATTGGCTAAAATGATAGAAGGGGAGAATAACAAATGTTGAAAAAGATGTGAAAAAATTGGGACACTGTTGGTAAAACTGAACTACTCCAACCATTTGGGAGAGCAATTTGGAACTGTGTCCAAAGAGTTATAAAACTGTGTACTGTGTATGTCCTTTGACCTAGCAATGCCACTATTAGGTCTATTTCCCAAGGTGATCAGGTAAAAAGGAAAAGAATTTATATATTTTAAAATATTTAAAGTTGTCCTCTTTGTAGTAGCAAAGAACTGAAAATTGCAGGTATGTCCATCAATTAAGGAATGACTGAATAAATCGTGATATATGATTATGATGGAATAGTATTGTGCTATAAGAAATGAGGAGCATGTTGATCTTAGAAAAGACATAAGACTTAAGGTAATCTGTGGGTTCTTCATCTACTCAAAACCATAGTTCAGCCCCCGCCATATTCATCTTTATTAGTCAGCAAGAAGACACAATTCATTCAATAAAAAACTATTTAATGAAATAGAAAAGTGACAACCAAGGGAATGCTGAATGCAGTAACAGCTATATTGTTCAAAGAGTAACTGAATGACTAAGCTGTTCTGAGTAATATGAATATTTAAATTAACTTGAAAGGACTTAAAAAGAAAAATGCTATCCATCTCCAAAGAAAGAACTGATATATTCAAGTATGTATTGTACCATATATATATAATGTATGTATATGTATATATACATATATAGCTATATCAGATGATGGCATTCTCTAATATAGGGTTTAAAGAAAAATGCTATCCACCTCCCCCCCAAAAAAACCCCTAATATATGGAAGTATGTATTGTATAATTCCATATATATGTAGCTAAATTAAATGATTGTATTCCTTAATGTAGAATTGGGAGGGAGGGAGACAACTTAGAATTCAAAATGTAACAAAAAATAAATATTTAAAAGTCATTCAGTTCAAGATTGCTTCTGCTAACATATTCTTATGATTTGCTAACCAATCTTTGTGAAATGAATCAATGAATGGATTAAGAACCTACTATAGAAATAAGTATGACCTCAAACAAGAGTATTGAGAAGACACTCCTCAAAATTCCTTTGCAGAACTGTGTGTGTGTATAGATGAGGAGAGTCCCCAGGTAAGAAGCACTGAATATTATTTTCAGGTTTTGGAATGCAGTGTTTAGTTTTGCTGATTATTTTTCTTTATTTTTTCCTTTAAAAAATTCTTTGCTGTCTGGGATGGTTCTCTTGGAGAACAAAGAGGAAGTAATACAGGAATGATAAAAACAGGAAATATCTATCATCTATCTATCTATCTGTCTATCTATCTATCTGTCTGTCTATTGTATCCTAAGCACAGCACTATTAATGATATTATTGAGGAATACAACAGAAAGAGAAAAATAAGTCTCTCCTTTTGATTAGTAAATGATTTTGTACTCCCTATGCTCCTTAGACTTCACAAAATTATCAATTTACTTTTTAAAAATCTGCGGAAATTATTGCTTTTGTTTTAATATTAGTCACTTCTATATGTACTCTTTACTCTCCAAGTGAGTCTTCCTTTATAACAAAGAAAGTAGCTTAACAAAAAATGAGGGATAAAGTGAACCTGATTGACAGGGTATACAACATTCCAGCCAGGAGTCTCCCATCTTTCTACTAAAGGAGGGACTTGCTTTCTTGTCTCTTCTCCAGGCCTAGATTGGTCATTACACTTAGTCATAAATCTTGGTTTCGTATTGTTTTTGTTTACGTTAATGTAGTTAAGGTGTTACTGTTCTTTTGGTTCTGTTCACCTTAACTCATTGGTTTAGTTTTTAAAACAGGAAACAATCACAAAGGACTTTGGTACTTCTAAAGATAAATATACCTTCTTAAGTACAAAAGACTAAGAAAGGGGATACAAAGCAAATAAAGGGCAGCTAGGTGGCACAATGGATAGAGTGCCAGGCTTGGGGTCAGGAAGACTCATATTCATTAGTTCAAATCTGGCCTCAAATAGTTTCTAGCTGTGTGACCCTGGGCAAGTCACTCAACACTATTTGCCTCAGTTTACTCATCTGTAAAATAAACTGGAAAAGGAAATGGCAAACTACTACCAGTATGTTGCCAAGAAAACCCCAAATAAGGTCACAAATTGGACATGACTGAACAACAACAAAGCAAGTACATTAAGGCTCTTATTTTTTTGTGATGAAAGATATCTCATGTAACATATTTAGAGTTGACCTTCTTGGTTCTATTTGACCATACTAGGAGCTTTGGGACCTACTTCTGGCTTTTTGGTGACTCAGCACTGAAAGAAGATGGTATGATGTTTCCCTGGTCCCTACTCCACTCTGGTCGGGAGCTGTGACTGTTAAAAGGAGAGACTGACTGCCTGTAAATGGTGTGTTCTGTTTCTAGATTCTCCCTGATGGGAATTGGAGGAATGGGTTGAGTTCTTTCCCTTCATCCTGCTATTATTTCCACTTGAAGCAACTCAACTAGGTGAATTTCGGTCTTGGACTGACTGCTTTTTTCTATTTATGTTTACTTTCCTGACTGGGTGATCAGATATTCTTCTTGAGACAGCTATGTCCAGGAAGTGACGCTGAGGATTCAACAGATCTAGAGGTCCATTGCTGAAGCTAATGGCAAGGAAAGTTTCTTCTTTGGAGGAGATGACCATGGAC
Source organism: Potorous gilbertii (assembly GCA_028658325.1). Taxonomy (NCBI): domain Eukaryota; kingdom Metazoa; phylum Chordata; class Mammalia; order Diprotodontia; family Potoroidae; genus Potorous; species Potorous gilbertii. The sequence continues at coordinate 307,593,258 of CM053771.1, read as the reverse complement.
TAGAAGAATGGTGTAAGGCTGGCTGCTTTTAGCATGGATGGATACTGAAAATTGTTTGAACATTTCAGAGTCATAGTATATGCCTAATCAGCTGTACTAAAAAGTGCTTTATGTTCTGATGAGGTTTACATATCAGCTTCTCAGGTGATTCTAACAGTAGTGAAGTTATTGAATCTTGCTTTAAGTGATTTTGTTAATGCATGCTTCCAGTCTTCTTTTGTGTAAAATACCTATCCCATACCTGATTCATAGTGTAGACCGAGTACCTTTCTAAACTCCCATTTGGGGAAATCCTGGATATGAGCCTAAAATCAAATTTTAAAAAATTTGTCCCTTCAGGCCACCAATGGAAGGATGAACCTAGGAAAAAAGGGAATTTAGCACTCTTCTCTTAGAGAGAGAACTTTCCCTGGACTGAAACAAGTGAGGACAATGACTCTGGATCCACTGTAGAGAGGCCCTTTTAGGGAAAGGGAATAGGTGCATTTTCCAGGATCCTCCAAGCCCAAGCAAGAGAGGTTCCGCAGTGTTAGACTTTGTTAAAATTTACATACATAATAATTTAAAGATAAAATATTTGAATTTTGTATTGCTACTTAATAAATACTTCTTAGTGTTTGTTAGTAGATACAGCTTGCCAAGTCATCTGGGTCCAGTTCCTGGCCAAAATCTAGCAAGAGTAAACAACAAAGTAAAGAAAAACAAGAAGACAGCTGCTGAAGAGACCTGCCTTCCACTCGTGCTTGTTTTGGGAGACCCTGGGAAGCGGGGAATAAACCCATAAACAAGCCGCCCGTTCTCACGGAGACGCATACGACCAGGAGATGCGTGTCTTCCAGAAATAAAGGATGACTCTCGTCGCCCGCGAAGCCCACCCGGGACTCTGCGGGGAAGGCCGCGAAGAGAGGCAGACCCCGAGCCCCCGGGGGCAAGCCCGCGTAGCCTCGGGGGCTGCGGGGCAGGAGGTGAGCAGAGAGGGGGAGGGGACGATCGAGGCAGCTCCGGAGGGCGGGGCTGGGGCGGCCGGGGGCGGGGCTGGGGCGGCCGGGGGGCGGGGCTGGGGCGGCCGGGGGCGGGGCTGGGGCGGCCGGGGGCGGGGCTGGGGCCGCCGAGCCTCGGTCTGACCCGCTCGTGCTCAGTTTCCGTCCCAGGCTCCGCCTCTCCCGAACCCGACCCATGCCTGACTGCGGACGGGTGAGGGTAGACTCCGGGAAGTGGGAGGCCGGAGGCTGCGGACGCCCCGGGGCGACCCTGGGCGCGACCCTGGACGCGACCCTGCTTGGTTTGGCGGCGCCTTAGCTTCCCAGCAGTTAAGTGAGGGGGGGAGCCGTGGGAGGGGTGGGAGCGGAGACCCCCAGGCAGCAGGGGCGCCTGCAGCGGCTCCTCCCCACCCCAAGCCCTCCGGTCTACGACACCCCCTCCTTCCCCCACCTCCCTATACCAACTCCCTGACTCCCCCGGCCCCTTCTGCCCCTTCCAGCCTCCCGTCAGCTTTGTCCTTCCCCTTTATTCCGCCTTTTTTGTCCAGTCTCCCTGGCCTGGGGGCACAAGGAGCCTCCGGAGCCCGCTTGCTGCTCCTGGTGCTGCAGGGCCGGCTGCGGAGGAACCCCGCCTCCCGGGTGGCTCTCCATCTGGGCATGGTGTGGGTGGTTTCCTTCGGCATTATAGTACAATCCTGGGAAAAGGAGAGCCGGAGGAGAGGCAGGGCGTGGGAGTAGGGGGATGTGGAAGGAAGGCGGGCCTTAGGAGGGCACCCCTGGGGAGGCCAGGACCTTGTGACCGTCCCTCAGCTGGTAGGACCTCCTGCCATCATCTCCCACTGTCTTCTTTTGCTTTGCTTTGGCAGCGGGAACCCCCCCCCCCCCTTTTCCTCTGTTTTCTCTAGGACAAACGGGCCTTTGCCCACATTGTTTTTCTAAAAGCAGAGTTGTCCCTTGGGGGAAGCAGGATTAGGGGATGCTATTGATAGAAATATTTGAAGGAAAGTGTGTCTGAGAATGAGTGCAAGAGTGTGTGAAAGGGAAGTGAGCAGGAAGAGCCATGCCCTATTAGAAGATAGGGGTTTGAAGTATCCTTGTCATATCTTTGTCAGGTCTCACACACACAACAGTCGACCTAATTCTCCTACATTTTTTCTTGATGCCTTGGGATAAGCTTACTGCCAGTACCAGCAAGGACTCCTAAAACCCCACTCAAGTTTAATTGACCTTATTCCAGAAAGGGAGAGCCAAATTACATTGTTATATTTCCCTCTCACCCCCCCCCCCCAAAGTGCTATGCTATAGGATCTGGAATTGGAAGCAACCCTGTCCCCCTACTCCTTTTACAGAAGAAGAAATTGAGATCAAGAGACTAATTTAAATAACTCACTCTTATTGTCTGTAGTAGAGGCAGAATTGGAACCCAAGTCTTGTTGCTGCCCAGACTAAACGCTGTTCCCAGATTTCTTAAAATTGGTATATTTCCTCAGTTATTGTGTATATGTGTGTGTGTGTGTGTGTGTGTGTGGTATTTTTAGTCTGGCACTTAGGTATATTTGAAAATTGTTTTAGAGGTACCCCAGGTCCAGGGGTTCTTATTTGTGTATGTCATTATGTCATGGACCTCTCTGGCAGTTGGATAGAACCTATGGACCCCTTCTTAGAGTATTAGAGTTAAATGCATAAAATAAAATACATAGGATTTCAGAAGAAACCAATTGTAATGAAATTCATTTATCAAACTATATATTAAAAAAAAATTCACAGAGAGCCCAGGTTAAGATATCTTGCTGCGGTACAACTCTTACCCGACACACAAATCTCTTCAATAGTAAGTTATTCAGTCTGCTTGAAAACTTTAGTGATAGAGAGCTCACTATTATTAGGCATTGTCGTTCAGTTGAGTCTGACTCTCCATGATCTTATTTGGGCTTTTCTTGGCAAAGATGCTAGAGTGGTTTGCCATTTCCTTCTCCAACTCATTTTATAGAGGAGAAACTGAAGCAAAACAAGGTTAAGTGATTTGGTCAGGGTCACACTGCTAGGAAGTGTCTGAAGCTAGATTTGAACTAGATGTCTTCTTGAGAATAGGCTGGGCACTCTATCAACTTCACCACCTACCTGGCATTATTAGACCTTTCGTATATTAAAATAAAATTTGTCTCCCTATAACTTTTATTTATTGGGTATTGTTCTTGACAAACCAGATTGTCTCTTTTCTATGAAATAACTCGCCCAGTTTGAAATCCTGTCATCCTAAGGAACTTCCTGAGAGGAATGGTACCAAAAGGAAGAGTGCGTAATTTCTCTACAGTTTTGTCTAAGATTGGCTTTGTATTTTTCACTCTTCAGTGAAATCTCTCATCCTTCCTCATTATTTAGGTAAAGTCCGAATAAAATTTGCTTTTGAGTAAAATCCAAAATATAGTAACCAGATACGAAGAAAAAAAGAAAAGACAATTGCTGTCATAGAGGAATGGTTCGCAACTTTAGGATGTACCTAAGTTAAGGTCACAAGGTCTTTAAGAGTCATCAGTAAAACTTCAAAGTGGTAGATGAGAATATCTGATTAGGGTACTTACTGGACCATACATAGGCCCGGTGGTCTGTAACTTCTCCTATATAATTAAGGCCCATATCCTCCCCTCAGGTTTTATAGGAACAGGAAATATTTGAGGATCTCCCAGATACATCCTCACTGATGCTCACTCATCTTGAAGAGGCAGTCTTTGGAAGGAACACTAGAGCAGGGGCTCCTGGGATCTGTCTTTGATCTTACCATGTTTAACAGTTTTGTATTAACTTGAAAAATAGGTAGATGGCACATGCCAACTTTTCAGGTGACAAGATGCTAGTAGGAACAAGTATTATAGTTGATCATAAAATTACTATTTAAAAATTTTGGCAGCCTGGAAGACTAGTCATAGTGATGAACCGGGAGCAGTGAACTGGGTCATCTCCATGGCAAGCTGGGGGCAGATTATAGTGTATCATTTGGAGGAGGAGTACTGCTCATAGATAGAGAATAACTGCTCTTGTGCAGCTTTGTGACAATTGCTTTTCTTTTCTTTTGGGAGAACAACTCCAGATCCATGATTTAGGAAGAAGGTAGGGAAACCTTCTCTGATGTCAGCATTTCTTTCTTTCCCAGAGTGCAGGGCTTTGGGAATGTGGCTCCTGGAGTCACGTGTGGTTCTGTTGTCCTTCTCTTTGGACATCTTGTATATTTTGGCTATGCTTGGATTCCTGTTGATTTTGGGGGTGGTATTGGTGGTCAGACTTCCTATATACATTAAATCTTGAGAAAGCCTAATACTGATTGTCTCAAAACCTCTGCCTTTTCAAAATTTGGGAGCTTACATTGTTAATGTATTTTTATGCTGTCTTGGCGATAGAGAGCTTCGTAAAGGATATTTAGTAGTGATGATGATGATGAAGAAGGTGATGATAACGATAACAAAATCTTTGGACTTTGCCATCAGGATGCCTCAGCTGCTGTCTCACCCTGGAACATCCATCCTTCTCCTGAGGCCTTCTTCCCCTTGAACATTCCCTGCCATGCTGGCCCCTTTCTCCCATGGGTGAGTTCCTCCCAGGATCTCCATTTTGGAGAAGGACCTTTTGACATTTTTTGGAATTCAGCATCAGGCCCATGAACAGATACTCTCCCTCATCCCCTTTTCAACACTTTTTTGTATATTTTCTTCCTCCATTGTAATGGAAGCTCTTGGAAGACAGACTGTCTTTCTCTTTGCTTGTATTTGTATGGCCAGTATTTCTTAGCACATTAGCAAGCGCATAATAAATATTTGTTGCTTTGCCTCCTTGAGAGTAAGGATTGTTTCATCCTTTTGTATTTGTATTTACAGCATCTAGCAGGTAATAAGTGCTTAAACATACTTGTGGATTGATTGAAATATAAAAGTTTGCACTTGGTTTAAAAAAGTCAGTTACTTAAAAACAATGTGGGAGAAAATGACTTTTTTGTGTTAAAATGTTCTGATGATTTTTTTTGGAGCAGTAGTAAATCAACATTGATGTGGCAGGTTAAAAATCCAGTGTGATTTTATATTTTAATAGTTAAGTGGATCTGTAAGCTTATTATTTGTCTGTGCCTTTCAGTAGTATAACTCATAACTCATCTATACCTTCTTATCCTACGTGACTGTTTTCGAAGTCATACAATAAATAGTCTGTGAGGGGTCCCCTCAAGATGGGGACCTATCTCTATTTTTCTTACCATTACATAGATATCAATACAGCATTCAGATTATCTCTTATTCCTTGTTATTGTTATATAACCAGCCAGCCCCCTTTTCTGGTCATGCATTTCTTTGATATCTTTTGTGCCACTACTTAAAAGTAATTTATCGTGGATAATATATTATACTCACAGTGTGCCTCTTTACTGACCTTTGGGTGACCTACAATTTTGATTCTGCCAAGATTATAATTTGCCTGATTTGCAGCCATCTAAACATCACTGCAGGAATAGTGATAGGAAAAAAAGAAAGGCTTTCGTTTTGGAGAGGTAGGTGCTATTATCTCCATTTTACAGTTGAGGAAACTGAGGAACCACACAGCTAGTAAGTGTTTGAAACCACCTTTGCATTTAGGTTTTCCTGACTCCAGACCCAGCACTGTGCTACCTAGCTGTCTGCATGGAAACTATCAGATAACTTGCAAATGGTGAAGGCCTCATGGCTACTTACTACCTCCAATTTGTTGAGAGCTGAGCTATATGGATTCTTATCCAGGCTATTCCTTAATCCCTGTCTACTTCACATTTTATGCTGACTCATCACTGTGATGAGTCACTGTGTGAACTTTTTGCTTGTTCATAATTTAAATCTTTAACATATTTATTTGATTTCTCATATTACTTGTGCATTGTGGAATATTTCTTTGTGAAACTAAAGTAATAACTTCTTTGCACCTTAATTTCTGTATATATTGAATAAATACACTTGGTGCCTCTGCTCCTATCTATACAGCCTTCCTCATGGGGCTGTAAAGTTCGCATGAGATAATATATGGGAAAGCAATAAGAACATACAAGATATTACTATTATTACCTTAACTTCAATCTCCTGCTTCTGATATTTGTTTCTTATTTAGAAACTCTTTGAATGATATTTGCTATTTAAGTCTATTATATTAATACAAGGAATTCTAAATGTTCTAACAGAGAGAAGCAACGTTATCTGGAAGTTTGTTTGTAACCCTGAGAAATAATGACATTGACCTCTGTGGAGCAAAGGCAGCATGGTGACCACCATGACTGATGGAGACACAAGTAGACAATGTGGACGAATTTCTGCAAACCATGGTTTTTCTGCTGTCTCCTGGCAGCATTGACCATTGTGCTACTAGTCCTCAATGTTAATCAGCTAGAGGTGAGTTTCATTTCATTCCCAGAGAACAGAGACCCTGGGATTCTTGGGATATAGATTGTGTATGTTAGAGGGTAGGGGCATGAGAGAATGAGCGGGTCATCAGAGAAACTTACTTTGCTTTAAGACTTTTTAAAAAATCATATCATCAGAGGTATCCTTTTATGTATCTTTCCTCATTTAGTACTGTTAGGTATTCTGCATTTTGTGATTCCCTGGTCTTGTGGTATTCGGGACCCAGGACTGACAAAACTGATTTGTACAGTGATGTGTACAGAGGTTAGAGGGACATATAGAAAACTGCGCAATACTGAAAATAGTAAAAATAATTACCATATTGACTTTCTGTAAAAGTGAAAGGATAGCAGGGTACCTGAGAGTGACAGAAATTCTAAGAGTGACAGACTGGTTTTCACCACTGTGTGGAGAAAGCATTTTCCACTGTTGACTGAAATTATCTTCCCCCTCAGCAGTTTCCACTCATTTTATAAAGATCTTGAAAAAACCTAAAACAATGACAAAAAAAATCAAAACCAGAATTCTACAGCAAAGGGGAACAAAGGTATATAGTTTTAATTTAGTATTTTTTAAAAAAATTATCAAACAGAACAATAGCAATAAATTAATGCATCCTTAGAGAAACTATTTTCCTGAAACCAACCATTCCTTATTTAATTTCTGATCAAAGGTGGACAAAGGATAGTCCTCTTTATTGAATTTAACAAAGACATTTCTAGTCTTTATTTGGTCACTTCAGATATTTAATTTCAAGAAATTATCATCTTTCCCCCAAATTGATTGTTTTCTATTCAAGAACAACTGATTTTATCTCAGATTCAAGTGAGATGGAAGACTTCAGACTGATTGCTGCAGATGGTCTTAGACATGAACTGTGTGGCCTTATTTAATGTCTTTTTCCCTCAGTTTCCTCAACTATAAGAATAATAATACAATTTCTTTATATTTCAAGGGACAGTTGTTATAAGGATGAAATAGAAAATATTTGTAAAAGATTTAGCACAGTGCCTGGCATGTAGTAGGTGCTGTGTACATTCTAGCTATTATTAATAATAACAATTTCTTAATATTTTATAATAGGTGACCATAGGGCTATATGTTTCTATTCTGTCAGGCTGGGTGATGCAGTGGACTTAGGGTGAGGAAGAACCAAGTTTCAATCCAGCCTCATAACACTTTGTGTTACCTTGGACAAGTCTCTGTAAGCCTCAGTCTGTAGAGTGGGGATACTGATAGTACCTACCTCACAGAGTGGAATTTTTAACTTCAATGAGGAAAGTGCTTTGCAAGCCTTAAACTGCTACATAAATGCTTATTGTTAATCGTTACAGTTATAGTCTATGAGCCACCCTAATTGTATTATTAAAGTGGTATTCTCCATCTCTGTTTAAAGTCTACCATAATTAGCACCTGGCACTTAGATCTGCAATGTCAAATATGCAGCCTACTGGCCTTATGCAATCTACAACACTCTGTAGTGAGGCCTGAACAAGATTAAAATGTTAAGGTTTTCATGTATCAATCTAAAATTATATAAATACAAGCATATGTAAATAAATAAAGAATATATAAGTTAAAACATAGTTTATATGTAAATTTACATATAATTCCTTATTTAAGCCCTATTTTTCAATCTGGTCAAAGTGAACAAAGAGGCACTCCTTTATTGAATTAAACAAAAATATTTCTTGTTTTTGTTTGGTCACCTCAGATTCTTCATTTACAAATATATAAATATATTTATAAAATACACACACATACATATACACCCACATATTCTCCGCCCCTCCCCCTACATACACATACACAGGCCTGGAGTCAGGAAAACTCATCTTACTGAGTTCAAATCTGACCTTAGATACTTGCTACTTCTGTAACCCTGGACAAGTCACTTAACCTTGTTTGCCACGGTTCCTCATTTGTAAAATGAACTAGAGAAGGAAATGGCAAATCACTTCAGTACCTTTGCCAAGAAAACCCAAAATCGAATCATAAAGAGTCAAACACAATTGAAATAACTGAGCATATCATATTGTTCCAAGTTTCCTGAACTGTTTCTAGTTCTTTCCTTCCTTTTTCTTAATTAGTTTCTTTAATTCTGTAAGTATAGCTCTATCCATTTCTGTGTTTCCTTTTAACATTTTTTTGAGATAAAACAACTTATGCTTTCACTGTATCTTTCTGCTCATGCCTTAAAGTTCTTTGGTTTGTTCATTGTTTTAGATAATTTTTAACTTTGCTTTAAGGATTTGGGATCATCTAGTCTCTTTTTTTAATTCCTTGAATTTCTTTTTCTTTTTTTAAAATTATTTGTTTTCAGTTTTCTGAATCACTTCCTTAATTTTTAAATTTTCTCCCCTCCCCTACCCTCTGCAACACGGCATGCCATATTATATGGGCTCTACCCATATATAGTCTCTGTCTCTTTTTGAGGGCATGTTAATGAGGGAGGTTTCTTGTGATTTCTTGCTTTGTCATCTTTCTGGAAGTTTCCCCATCTTCATTTTGTAGACACATCTAGTGAGGCACTTTATCTTTTTGTGAAGTGGATGTAGTGAAGCCATTGAGAACGATGTCTGTGAAAGTACTTTGATCTTTAGTTAGAAAGGGATTAATCAAGGATACAGTGTCAGTTGGCATTGGGTTGCAAGGTACAATGAAGTCTTTGCAGTTAAGAGGCCTAGGTTAAAATTCTATGCAACCTACTGTACCTTAGTTTCCCCACCTCTTCATTGTTTAGTCATTTCAGTCATGTCAGGCTCTTCACAACTCCACTTGGCAAAGATACTGGAGTGGTTTTGCTATTTCCTTCTCCAGTTCATTTTACAGATGAGGAAACTGAGGCAAGCAAAGTCCAGGGTAGTAAGTGTCTAAAGCCAGATTTGACCTCAGGAAGATGAGTCCTCCATGATTCCAGGGTCGACACCCTCTCTACTGGGCCACCTAGCTGCCCTTCCCTCACCTCTGAAAGAGACGATAGTATACTTAACACTTTCTTCACAGGATTATTGAGGAAAATATTTTGAAAGCCAAAAAGAACTTTCCAAATGTGAATTATAACTTTATTTTGTTTAAATATGATTCAGTGAGTCCTCAACAGATTATAAATCAGAATTTAAGGTTAGAGTGGAATAAAAGTGAATCAGTTAGACATTTTAGGAAAGAGATTTTCAACTTCTCACAATTATAGACTACCCCAGCCCCTAATTTGAGTAATTTTTGGCTAATAACTGAGTAGGCTTTAAAAATGTTTGCCAATTTTCTACAATTCCAAGTTTGTTTTGTAGCTATAAAAGTCAGACCTTTTTCCTTTACTTGTCTGACATTTCTCACTGTCCTCACTTTGGCATAGTGTTGTTCTTTAAATTAAATGTGTTGTTCTTGATGTGTTGTTCTTTAAATTAAAATGAGGCAGGAGTTCCAAGCTTTGGCTAAAATCTCTCCCTTTTAGGGAATTTTTTTGCATTGTCTTTAAAAAATTACTGCTTTGCATGTTCTGTTCAATTTGTTTGCAGGCATCCAGTTTACTGTGTGACTCTAATTGTGTATTTCAGCAGAAATGATGACACCTCACATTTTGATTGGATGGAATTTATGTTTGCTGTGGGTCAGATCAGTTTGTATGGTACCATCCTAATTTTTTTTTTTTTGCCATTATCTACTTTTCTCTTACTTATCTCATGGTACAGTAAAAAGGGTATTGGATTTGGAATCAGAGGATGAGGGTTCAGATTGTGGCTTTGCTGTGTCTTCTCACCTATAAAATGAGAAATTGGGTTAAGTGGTCTCAGGGGTCCCTTCTAGCTCTAGCTCTGTGATCCTCTGGAACAGATATGTCACACATGCAGCTCATGGCCACATATAGCCCATAACACTCCTAGATGCAGCCTGAACCAGATTAAAGAGTAATGGGGAAATATATCACAACATAACTAAAAATACAATAAAGCTTAGATAATGTTAATTTGTGGTTTTCTAAGTTAATATGACGCCTGCAGGGATCCTGGTTAGTGTCTTCTGTTTTTGAGCTTGACACCACTGCTCTAGATCAAGGGTTCTTGATCCTGTAGTTCATTAATTTATTTTTAAAAATGCAATGTATCCTAAAAGTCTTAGTGAAGTTTTGTAGTTTAATACCTCAAAAACTACACTTACTAGATTAAAATTGACAGACTGACATAAGGGACCAAGAATTTGGGCAAATCTCAATATCTGTCATTGTTGGGGACCTCCCCACCAAAGTTTAAAATCCCCTGCTCTAGATCTATGATTCTGTGATCTGGAAGCTGATAATTTATAGATACTCTGCAAGTAATAAAATCTTCTTGAATTCATTGGGGATATTTCTCTGCTCCAAGTGGAACTTTTTTTTTTTTACTTTTTCAGTATTTTATTTTTTCCAATTACATGTAAAGATAATTTTCAGCATTCTTTTTTGCATAAAATTTTGAGTTCCAAATTTTCTTTCTCCTTCCCTAAGATGCCAAGCAATTTGATATGGTTTATATATATGCAGTCATGTAAAATGTCTGTCCGCATTGGTCATGTTTTGAAAGAAGAAACGGGACAAAAGGAAAAAAACCTGAAAAAATTAAAGTAAAAATAGTATGCTTCGATCTCTATTCAGACTGCATCAATTCTTGCTTTGGATGTGGACAACATTTTCCATCATGAGTCTTTTGGAGTTATCTTGGATCATTGTATTGCTGAGAAGACCCAAGTCAGTCATAGTTGATCATTGTACAGTGTTGCTATTACTGTGTACAGTGTTTTCCTGGTTCTCCTCACTTCTTTTTGCATCAGTTCATGTAAGTTTTTCCAGGTTTTTATGAAATCTGCTTTATCATCATTTCTTATAGCATGACAGTATTTCATCATATTCATATACCACAACTTGTTTGGCCATTCCCCAGTTGATGGATATCCTCTCAATTTTCAGTTCTTTGCCACCACATAAAGAACTGCTATAAATATGTTGGGTCCTTTCCCATTTTTTTAATGTTCTCTTTGGTATACAGACCTATAAGTGGTATTTCTGGGTAAAAGGGTATGCACAGTTTGATTACCCTTTAGGCATAGTTCCAAATTGCTCCCCAGAATGATTGGATCAGTTCACAATTCCACCAACAGTGCATTAGTGTCCCAACTTTCCCACATCCTCACCAACATTTGTCATTTTCCTTTTCTGTCATAATTGTCAATCTGATAGATATGAAGTGGTATCTCAGAGTTGATTTAATTTGCATTTCTGTAATCAATAGTGATTTAGAGTATATTTTTCATATGTCTATAGATAGCTTTGATTTTTACATTTGAAAACTGCCTATTCATATCCTTTGACCATTTATCAATTGGGAAATAACTTGTATCCTTATAAATTTGACTCAGTTATATATATATATTTAAGAGATGCCTTTATCGGAGACATTTGCTATAAAAAAATATTTCTTGACTTTCTGCTTTCTTTCTGATCTTTGTTTGTACAAAACATTTTTAATTTCATATAACCAAAATTAACCATTTTACATCTCTTAATGCTCTCTATCTCTTGTTTAGTCAAAAATTCTTCCCTTCGGTAAACTATTCTTTACTCTCTCAATTTGCTTATGGTATCACCTTTTATGTCTAAAACATCTACCAATGTTGACCTTATCTTGGTATATGGTGTAAGATGTTGGTCTCTATCTAGTTTCGTCATACTATTTAAGTTTTTCCAACAGTTTATGTCAAATAGCCCAGTGGAAAATTAAAAGGGTCAGAGGAGACTTGTTACGTGTTGGTAAGTGGGGAAAAGGATAGTGCTATAGCAAACCTTTAGGACTGAAGAAATTGGGGATGTTACTTCCAGCATGCCATGCTTCTTTGAACAGGCTGTTATTTAAAATAAAATAAATGACCAGTATGGGAAAATCAAGGGACAGGCTTAGTAAGATGGAAAAAAATGATGAGAAATTTGCACCTTTTCTTTCTCCGTTATATGCAAGCACTATGATTGTGGTCTGTCTGCCTATAAAGAGTAGAAGGAAATTGCTAGCCATGAAGTTCACTAGCCATTTAGCATTTTCAGATCCATCAGGCTGGATTCCAGGATAAGAAATCTTCAAGTGGAGGATCATAGAGCTAGAAGTAGAGGGGGTCTCAGAGAGCATCCAGTCTTGACCCCTCATTTTTTTGGTGAGAAGACTAAGGTGCAGTAAGGTTAAGTGATATATTGAAGGTCACATGGCTATCCACTGGCAAAACTGGAATTTGAATCTGAGGCCTCTGACTTTTTCTACTGCACTATGAGAAAAATAAGAGAAAAAGGGAAACTGGTAGGAAAAAAATTAGGATTATATCATAAAAACTGGCCTGACCACAGCAAACATAAACTTCATTCAATCATCAACATTTCTGTTGAAACCGAGTCATATATTAAGCTGGATGCCTGCAAACAAAATTGAACAGAACATAAGAAGGAGTAGTTTTTTTAAAAAAGCAATACTATAAAAACAACACTTCCTAAAAAGAAGAGACTGTAGCCAAAACTTGGCAACTCCTGCACCATTTTAATTTAAGGAAAACACATTAACCTGCTAAGTCATGAGTGAGGACAGCGAGAGATGTCAGAGAGATACATAGAAAGGGAATCTGATTTTTAAAAAGCACTTGGAATAGGAAGCACATTCCTTAATTTAATCTTTCATTTGGGAATTCACAGAGCAACACACGAACGCTTTCCAAATTATCCACAAGGGAATATAGAGGATAGTCTGGTGTATACCTCGTGTAGAAGAACACATATGTCTATAGCTGGAAATTATGGACACCTGGGGAAATTCTGGCAGAATTCAGGCAATCTGGAAAACTTGGCAGGCCTAAGGTTTTAAAATTCCATAAATAAAAGGTTGCTGTATTGACTCATTTCCTCATGGCAGAGATACAGATAAGTGTTCCTCTGAGATCAGACACCTTCATTTGTTTTGTATTGGCTCTCATACCCATGAAATGTGGCATTAAGTTAGTGATGGTTCTGTATTGAGGACTTTGATAGCTAAATTGTATCCTTCTTGGGTCATTTATGAATTGAGTTCTATCAAAAGAGCAACTTGGTGTACTTGGAGTCAAGAAATATGGTTTGAATCCCACCTCAGATATTTAATTAGGTGTATGATCATGGCCAAGTCTCTTAAACGTTCCTTCCATGCAAGAATATCTCAGATGGAGAACCTTTTCACCACCACCATTTCAGGGTTTTTGGTAAGGAAATCATTTTATAAAACCTTGCAAAAACACCTGTGTGGTGTAGTGGATAGAACACCTGGCTAGGAGTCAGAAAAACCTGAGTTCAATTTCAGCCTTAGACATTTGCCAACTGTGTGCCCTTGGGGAAGTCACTTACCCTGTTTGCCCCAGTTTTCTCATCTATAAAATGAGCTGGAGAAGGAAGTGGCAAATCAGTCTAGTGTCATTGCCAAGAAAAACCCTAAGTGGGGTCACAAAGGCAACTCTTGGCACACTTGATAGAACACTGGTCCTGGAGTCAGAAAGAAGTGAGTCCAAATCTAGTTGCTGATACTTGCTAGCTGTGTGACCCTGAACAAAGCAGTTAACCTTTGTTTACTTTAGTTTCTTCAGTTATGCAATGGGGATCACAGTAGCATCTACTTTATAGGGTTGTTGTCAGGATCACATGAGGAAATATTTGTAAAAGTACCCAGCACAGTGCCTGGCACATAACAGGTGCTATATGAATGCTTACTCCTTCCTTTAGAAAAGTGGATCATAACTACCATTTGCATCTCTTTCATTCTACATATAAGGTGAGGTTTTGAACACCATTTAATTTGTGTCAGAGTGCAGGCCTGTAGAGTACAGTGCTATTAAAATAGCTTAGTTTGTTGCTAGAATATTCATTTTGTCCCATATCTACAAAGACTGCTGAGTCTTTTAATCCTGTCATCCAGTTTAGTGATAGACTTTCTTTGACTGCTATTGACCTACCATACAGATTTTTATTACTTTAGATTGATTGTGGTCCTGGAGACAGAGTAATTCAATCAACAAACCACAGACTTTGCAGTCTTTCCTCTTCCTTTCCAATGAGTGAGTAATCTAAAAGATCTGACTTCACCATTTTTGCTCATCTTTGAAATGGGAACAACCAAATTTTTAAAATAATTTTTGTGAAATCTGGTAGTAAAAATGGTTGTGCCCTCAATAAGACATAAAATGATTCCATTAGCAATTTCTTATTAGACTAATTATCTTGAAATTTTCAACCTCTCTATCATTTACTTTTTCCTTGAATAAAATGTTTGTATCTGTGTTACAAGGAAACAGGCTTTGCAAATTCCATACTCACAAATGTTTTGACGTTTGTGAGATATCATGAGATCTTAGGGATAGGGATTGGACTTGTGATTTCAGTAATATAAGGAATTCCTTGATAAGACAATTCCCACTACCAATGTGGGTTAGCACCTTCTGTGCATTGCTTAGATAATGACAGGTTAAATGACTTGCTCAGGGTCACATAAATAGTTTATGTCTCATAGCACCAAAGAAAACATTACCTCCTAGCTATGCTGTTTGCTAATTATTTCTATTTCTGTTTTGGGTTCTTTAATCCTGGGGCTTTTGTGCATAAATATCTCCATCAGCTTTCTTTTCTTTCTCTCTGTCTTTCTCCTTCCTTCTTTCCTTCTTTTCTTCTCCCCTCCTCTGTCTTTGAAATAGGCAAGAATTATTTTTATTTCTAAGTTTGACATGATATTCAATATGAATCTCAAAATATTTATGACCTAATCCAGGAATACTTAACCTTTGTTTTATCTTGGACCCCTTTGGCAGTCTGATGAAGCCTATAGTCCCCTTCTCAGAATAATGTTTTTAAATTCATAAAATACATAAGATTACAAAGGAAATTAGTTATATTGACATAAAGATTTTTTTCCCCATCCAAACTCATGGACCTCCTGAAATCTATCCATGTATCCCTTTGGGGTCTGTGAACTCCGGTTTAAAAATCTCAGTTCTAGTCCAAATTCCTCATCTTATACATGGGTAAACTGAAATGTTCTTTCATGCCAGTAGTCAGTAACAGATCTGGGATTTGAACCCAGAAATGCTTACTCTAGATCCACTATTTTAATAATGTTACAACAAAACCTCAGTTATATAGAATCCTATCATCTTAGGACTCTCACTTAACTGGAATTGTTATTCTGCATGCATTAAAAAAAAAGCAGAAAAAAGGCAAATAACAAGAAAATAAATATCAAGGATTTATTCTAAAATGTTACTTCTCGGCCATATTCTGATCTCAGGACATATTCCAACTTCCTATACTTTCTCTAGCTACGTAGGTAAAATTTACATGTAGAATGATGCCTATGAAAAACTAAATGATTGTCAGTCAACAACAAAAATTCTAAAAAAACAATTAAAACAAGTAGGTTATAATAAAAAGCCCACCAAGATATCTTTGGGAAAGGAAGAATGCATTCATAGGCAGACTTAGCATATTGTAGTCCCCAAATAGGAAGTGGCCCCAGGGTAAATGATTAGAGCAAAGGTTCTCAACCTGGGGTTCACAAGTTTATTTTAAAACTCCTTTGACAGCTTATTTCACTATTATTGATTTCCTCCATAATCTTATTATTTTATTCATTTGAAAATACTGTCCTGAGATGGGATTCAGAGGCTTGGCCAGACTACTAAAAGAGTCCATAATACAAAAAAAGTTAAGAGCCCTAACCCTAGTAACTAGAGTGTTTCTGGAGAGAGTGAAAGGGCTGACTAGAGTGAGGAGAGGGAAGGTGATGAGAAAACCTTTGCAAAATTTTCTGTAGAGGAATAAAGCTTATGCTACTGAACAGATGCCATCATCAGTAGATTCAGATCACCCGTACCTAAAGGAATTCCCTAAGAAGAGCTAGCCTGCTTGAAGAACCATTTACTACAGTGCTGTCAGAGTGTTTTGGAAATGTCCAGCGAAACAGATGTGCCGTATCATTCTTCTTTTGGTTTGTTTTGTTAAATTCACATTTGTTTTAAAGCAAGAAAAGAACATGGAAATGTTTTGTTAATCCTAATGACAGTATTTGCTAAGCCTCTGGAATGTACATTAAATAAAATTTGTAATTATCCTAAAAACAGTTGAATTGAGCATTGGATGGGGCGGGGGAAATAAGTGTTTTTTTTTTAAAAATAAATCCTGTCAAGAGAAATCTGATAGGATAAAAATGAATAGAAAAGTAGATGGATAGGGCTTTTTGTAAGACTGTGGTAGAGCATTTTTACTTTCAGAATGAGGTTAGTTTGGCCAAGACATGAACAGTGTCATACATTGGAAACTCCTGGAATTACAATTGTACAGCCGCTGGTAAACAGAATAGCTCCCTACCACCTTGTACCCACCCGTATTCCCTATTTTCCATACTCAGTAAATGAGATTCCACAAAAGGACTTTGTCTGAGTGAGTTCTGTAAGTCAACATGACCTATTAATACAAAAATCATAGAATTCCATGAAAAGAATTATAGACTGTCAGAGTTGAAGGAGACTGCAGTTTATTTAGGCTGATACACAGTTAAATCACAAGTCCACTTCCCAGTATATCTGATATATGATAATTTCATTTCTTCCTGAACACGTCCTATGATGGGTTTACTTCTCTCCTGAGATAGTCCATTTCAGTTTTAGACATTTCAGTTTGCTAGGAGGTTGGTTTTTAGATCAGTGCTGAGTGTAATTTATATTGTGACCAGAATGGGGGAATGGGAGCCCAGGTCTTCCTTACTCTAGGCCCAATATTGTAGCCAACCCAGTGTTTATCAAGGTGAGAATGAATGAAGTGTCACAGTTTAATATATTTTGGCCAGGGCAGCTTTGATGTGCTATATTTCTGTGATTTCAATCAATTTTAGCCCACTGAAGTGTTAAAATAAATTTCCAAAGATTACATATAATTTCTTTGGAAATACTCCTACCTTCTCCTCACTATGGGGTATCAGGTGGTGTTTTTTCCTTGAACTCTAGGAGACTGCGTTGAGTTACCTGAGACACTTACATTCCTCTTTTTTGTCCTTAATTACCTACTAGTTCTATTTTGGTTATTTGGTCTTTGAACTCCCAGGGGACCATCTCAAGCCTTCCCTAAAAAGACGTGTCCTCGGTTTGTGCTTTCCTGGGAGTTTCTGGGACCTGGGACAGTGTGAGACTGCTCTTTTGGACCAGAGGGCATTTATTTGGTATCCATGGGATTATACCTAAATTTAAATTTTTTCCAGGTATTGGGAAGCTGTCAAGCTATAGTCATAGCCATATGCTTAGGTCAGCAGGATAGGCTTTCTTCAGGTGTGAGTCACCACCTTGGAGGCATTTTCATAGGAGGAAGAGGTAAATATGGCATCTCCTGGACCTTGGCATAGTAATAGTAGTTATGATAACCAGTAATTCATACAGCAGCATCCTTACAGTCACCCTGTGAGTTGGTGCTGTTACTGTCTCCATTTTACAGTTGAGAAAACTGAGACAGATTTTAAGAGATTTAACCTGGGTCACGCAGCTAGAAAGGGTCTGAAGTAAGATTTGAACTGAGGCCTTCCTGACTATCAGGTCCAGTGCTCCATCCACCATTCCACTTCTTGACTAGGTATAATGAGAGTTTGCCTGTTTTTAGGGCTGACTCTAGTGTAGGTAGTTGCTTTTATAGTGTGTTGAATCATCTGAGCAAAACTGTTTCCTGGGTTATCTGAAGCCCTTTAAATGTCAGTCTTAGGAACTGTTTTTATGCTAGGTTATGGTTTCACGTTATCATATCACATACATTAGCAGGAATTATTTTAGTTTATCTGGTAAACTTAGATTCCCCCCTGGCTTCCCTCTCCTTCACCTTCTAGCCAGCATATTACAGTGATTAGAGCACTGGACTTGGTGTCTGGATTGGATCCTGGACAAGTCACTCAATTTATCTGGGCCTCAGTTTCCTCATCTGTAAAAGAAGGGAGTTGGACTTAATGACCTCTGAGTTCCCTCCCAGGTCTGAATCTGTGTTTATTGCTTTCTAGACCGCATGCTAATCTTGGCCTTTCCCTCCCCTCTTCAGTTTCTGTGATGTATCCCAGCTTGTCAAATCATTGAATTTACTCTGTTATATAAAAAATAGTATACTTAAAGTTTTGCAAAGCCTTTGATGCTTCCTTCTAGACAGTGTTATACTAACTCAGGCTCCAGACCCTAGTGAATGGTGGGTCTTACATCATCTAAATGTGAGAGGGAAACTGAGATCATTTCAAAAAATTATGTATTTGACTTAAAAAATAGGAGCAAAAGCCAATAGAAAAAGTTCCTTAGACTTATTGTCTTTTGAGTTACTTTTAATTGAAATAATAATGTTACCTCCTCTGTTAAAGTGTTATCCCTGTTCCAGCTTGCCTCTCTCTGTCATATAAGGACTATTACCTCTATACGTGTACATACATTGCATATACATTATCTCTGTGCATACAAGAACTCCTTACCTCTATTTCAGAGAATCCTCTTCCCTGTAGACACAGCTCAAGCTCTGCTTTCTTCTTGAAAACTTTCCAGATCCCCTCAACTACTAGTTTCCTTCCTTCTCAAGCCAGCTTGTATTTAATTACTTTGTATTCATTTTTTAAATTCTCATATTTATTCTGTATGTATTTATATATGTTCTTGTCATCCCCATTGCAATGTGATGTTGTTAGGAACTGATTCATTCATTATGTTTATATTCTCAGTATCCAAGTGCTAGGCACATAATAGGTACTTAATAAATATTTGTCAATTAATTGTATAAATGTCCAAAATAAGAAAATATCATTATGTAATAGCTCAGTTGCTGAAAATCCTTGCTGCAGTCTAGGATTACCTCTGCTTCATATGCAATTTGGGAGCTATTTGGTAGCAGGGGTTTGACCAAATGGCCTCATACCTTGAGAAAATTCTGGCTTTGGGGAAAAGCACTTTGGCAGTAGAGGGGAAAAACGTGGACCTTTAGTGAATTACCACACTTTCATTCATTTCTGGGGTATGATGGGGTTTGCTAGAGTGCTTGATGCCTTTTGGAAATCCTGGAGAATGATTTATTATGTTCAAAGGACATTCATCATAACAAAATTGAATATAGGATTTAAAATACCTTGGAAAAACTCTATGTACTGTAAGAAGAGAATTTTTAAGAAAGATAGCTAATATCTCCCACAAAATCAGATAATAGTATTTCCTGAGAAATTAGACTATTGAATTACAGATTTTAGAGTTAGAATGTACCCCAGAAGTCATTGAATCTAACACCCTCTTTATACAAGGGAGTCACAGTTTTTATTCTTGAATTATATAGGCATTAAGCATCTGAGGTAGGTTTTGAACCCACGTCTTTCTGACTCCAAGTCCAATGCCCTATTCATGCTGTTTCTCTTTTGATTGTAATCACTTAGCTTCTAGATGTATTTATGAAAAATTATTAATTATAATAATACTCGAATTGGAATGAAAAGAGCATGGTATTGTCTGGAGCTCTGTCACTCTAAATAGCTATGTGACTAGGCAAGTGTGTCTCACCTGGGCTATGATTATTAACTAATCATTTACCTCTAATGTCACAGACAGGGAGCTAAGAAGTAGTGACCAGGAGATGGCTCGCTGCTGTCAATCAAGGGACATGGAAGTTTATAGCATAGAGAGTTTTAATTAGAGCAAAGATAACCTTTCACAAGAAAAGTGGGGCTGGGAAAAAAAGAACTAGGGTTACTGCTAGTTTGCATTTGATCAGAACAAGCTCCACATTCCCTTTATGAGAGAAGTAATTCCCAAGTAGCTAAAAATTAAACCATATATCTATAAAACATTAAATCATAGATCACAACTGAAAATGACCTTGCTAGGTTTAAAGCATCATATATTTCATATGATACTACATATATATATATATATATATATATATATATATATATATATATATCATACATAACTATATATAAGACACATATATAAGGTTAGTGGAAAGAACACAGGATTTGAAATGAGATGACTTGAATGCCACTTCTGTCATTTATTACCTGTATGACCTTGAACAAGTCGCTTAACCTCAGTTTCAAAATTCTGTTATTCTATGGATGCCCAGTACAAGGGTGGCAGCAGACACTCTATTCCTTTTCTCCCATCTTGAATGAATAGTAATATATTAGATATTTTTATAAAACTGGACTTCTTGTAAACATCTTAAACTTTTTATCCAACACCTTTTATTAAATACTTTATTCAAACCATCAATCCTCTTTTCAAACACAATTTTTCCCAAAAATTTATTAATATTACTTTAAAATTTAGCCTCAATAATGTTAGGAGTTTACTTGACTGATTAGAAGGAAAATTTGTTTTATTTTGTTTCTTTGTGGGTTTCTCTTCAGCATTTGGATCATGAAAGTGTTTTAGCTACCGTCATTGATAGCAGTGGGCATGATATTTCCCCTCAAGCAACAGGACTTGGCAGAAAGCCCTACTGTGGTTATGAACATCAAACCCTGTCTAAGAGGGAACGTTTGGAAGAGGACTCTTTGTTGGCAGCCTTGCAGAGTCATGAGCCATATGCAGATTTGGTCCCGTTCATGAAGAGCACTGACCCCTCCTCTAGCTATTTTGTGATATTGAACTCTGGAGCTTTCTTCAAGGTGGGGAGCCAGCTTGAGGTGCTGGTTCAAGTACAGGATTTTCAAGGGAGGCCCAAAAAGTATGGTGGAGACTACTTACAGGCCAGAATCCACTCCCCCAAATTACAAGCTGGTGCCGTGGGGAGAGTTGTAGACTACCAAAATGGATTCTACAAAGTTTTTTTTACTTTGCTTTGGCCAGGCAATGTGACTGTATCTATAGTTCTGGTTCACCCCAGTGAAGCAGTCCAGGTCCTTCAGCATCTACAAGAGGTGAGGCCAGATAGAGTCTATTTTAAAAGTCTCTTCCGGTCAGGGAGGATTTCAGAGACCACCATATGCAATGTATGTCTACCAGGAAACCTTCCTGTGTGTAACTTCACGGATCTCTACACGGGGGAGCCCTGGTTTTGTTTCCAACCAAAAAAACTTCCTTGTAGCAGCAGAATCAACCATTACAAAGGAGGGTACCTCAAGGGTCTTCTAACTACCGCAGAGAGTGCTTTCTTCCAAAGGTATGTGGTATAAATCAGAGTGATCATTTCCGATTTGGGGCAGTTCTTTATAAATCTACCCTTTCCACCCTTTGTTGTTAGTAATGCTCATTAATATATTATTACACGAATATTGTAATAATTATTAGTATTAACTATTAATAATAGTTTTCCTACTATGATTATATTTTCCTTGAATGTTACCATACAGAGTTCAAAATAAAACATAAGCATGGAAGAACATCCAGATTTAGTCATTGCTATATACATATACATATATACACACACATGTATATATATATACATATCTATGTAGATTTACATGTACTTTACATATGTATGTTAGCTATTTTCATGAAAATTAAGTGGATCCTGGAAAATCCATTTGCTCTCTTTTTGTCACTATATATACCTCCTGATTTGATATTTGTGCATACAAAAAATAATGTCTGCAGAGTATATTCGTATTGATTTTTGCTGAGAATATTCCTTCATTATCCATTCATTGTTAAATGATGGGAAGGGAAAAGGACGACTAACTTGGGTGTTAGTTGGAGAAAGCTAGAGATAATGAGATAATGAGATAAAATTAACACTTATTTAAAAAAAAAATTAGAGTTGGATTTTGCTCCTGTCAGCTTCTTTTTTTAATTACATTTTTTTCCCAACCATCATCATTTTTGGTCCCTTCCACCTCACTCCTACTAAAGAAAAAAAGGAAAACAAAACCTTGTAACAAATATGCAAAATAAATTCCTACTAGCTTCTAAAATATATTGTGCCTCATTCTATAATGATGTAAAGTTGATAGGGAGTGTGCTACTCATAGGAGCCTGGATTGGGACCTAGATGAAAACTTAGAGGTCATCTAGTTCCCTTTTCCTTCCTATTTTGCAGATGAGGCCGAGGCCCAGAGACTTGGCTAAAATCACCGATATTAAATTACAGAATTGGAATTTGAAGCCAGGTCCTTTAGTTCCAAAACTGTCATCCTTTCAATTGTATCTCTCCATGTAAAATACTAAACTGTTCTGCAGTTTGAAAATTGAATTAAATATTTTAAAAAGACTGCTTGGCCTTATGCACCGTGCGATGGGAAAGCACAAGGACAACCCAGAGTGTTACATTAAGGTAACTTGATCATTATCTTAATAGTTATAGCTGGAAACAAATAGGCTGAATCTTGGGTTTAAATCCCAGGTGGGCAACGTGCTTTCTTCTTATCTGACTGTGGGCAAATTATTTTTTAAATGCATCCTAAATACTAGCTGATTATCGAGAACAGTCTATTACTTAGAGCTGTGTTTTAATATTTCATTTGTAAGTAAACTAAGTTCTGTGAATTCATATCCATGCCTTTGCAATCGAAGATAAGGAGGTGGGAAAAAACCCAAATGTTTGCCACTCTCAGCTCATAATTATTTCTCTCCCTCTTCAAGTGACGTCAATATCAAAATGCCGATACACTCCAGTGGACTTGATTGGGTGACTGTGATTCCTCTAGGAGTAAAAGGTAAAAAATGAATGAGTCCTTACTTTTACTTACTTACCTTACTTTTAATTGTTAAATTGAATGCAGAAAATAGAATGTATATTTTTAATTTAACTTACTTGGGGCTCTTTTTTCACTGCTGTTATAAAACTTTTTCCTCTGTTAATTTGTTTGTTCCCTAGGCACAAATGAAGATACAAGTGAAGATACCGAAAGAACATTTAGGATTAAACAGAATAAACCAGTTTAGACCTTTGGTGTAAATTCCTGGGTTTTGTTCCTTATATAGAAGGCAGCTTAATTTCTTTGTTCCATATGAGTGTCTGAAGGTGCTTTTGAGATATATGAGAGGATGGAAATTTTTCAAGGAAGGTGGTATTTAAAATGAGAATATTAACTAGTATAAGAAAATAACCCCAAAGACACTAGAAATGAAGTGTATTAATGCAAAATAGGTATTATTAGATGTAGAGACTTTGAAGAGGAATGCATGAATATTATCCAGAGAACTTCCATATATATTACAAGTGACAGACTTCATTGTGCAGGAGGACAAATGAGTAATAATATCATGCACAATATCACAAGTAACAAGGATCCTCAGCAATTTCCTCCCCTCCCCCATGTTCAATGGGAAGAAAGACTTTTATACATAAAAACAATCTTATAAGGCCAGTTAATTAAAAAGAAACAATATAACATTAGGTAATCTGACTTCTAATTGGGTGAAAGCTTAGAGACTTCCCAAATGTGGAGGGGGAGAGTGAAAGGTACAATTCTCTGACTTCAGAAAAGGTTTTGTCCCACTCTCTAAGTATCTGTAAATACTCAAAGGAACATGGAAACAATAACTGCTTGGCAGGGGCCAGTTTTCAGATAAGACATATGTGTTGCTCTCAGTCATTTCCTAATGAGTAGCAACTTTTGGTTTGCTGGAAAATTATTATAACCAATGTACAATCTGTTAAAAAAGTAATTATTCAAATAAAACTTACCATTAATGAGAATGGGTTAGTATCATTTTTGGGGGGCGGGGGGAGAGGAGGGTGAAGGACTCAGGAAATCCAAATCCAATTAGTCTTACATAAGAGTTTAATTGATACCTTGAAAAAGTGCTTAGTGATTGTCATGGCATTAATGAAGCTCCTTGAAAAAAGGCCTTTGGAGAACAAAATTCTCTCTTCTCATACAAGTTATCTTTACTCAGAGTTCAGCCTAATCTCTCCCCTCATTAATATACTTGCTTGATGACAGATCCTTTAATGTAATTCAATCAGTTCTTCAGCGTTTCCCATCACTAATAGGATCTCTACCAGTCCCCTCTCTGAAAACCCTTCTCTACCTCAGACTCATTCACTAATTGGATTTCTTGTCCTCTTCCTTACAGGACTTCCCTAACGCACAAACAGACACACAGACCCAGATACACATACACAAACCCAGACCCAGATACACACACACACACACGTACACACACACACACACACACACACACACACACACACACACACACACACGGTACACAAACTCCTTGGCCCTTTATCATGTCTCACTTCTTTGAACATCTCCATCCCTTCTCTTACCACCTCCTTCCAGCAGTACCTAGCTTGGAAGTGTTTTTTGGAAACATCCTCTCCTTCCTACTTCCTGGAGAAGTTCTAGAATGAGATGGCATTGCCTGCCAGTCATGCATACTTACTGTTCTCTCCCCCACATACTCTATAAAATAAAGCGGTCACGTTAGAAGTTTCCTAAGACCTCTTCCAGCTCTGATTTCTCATGATTATATGAGTAATCTCTCTGTGCTTTTTAATTTGAAAGATTTCCATCTTTCCTTGATGTTGATAGGTGGCTTTGTGAAGAAAACTCCTGAGAGGAGTCTAAATTTTGGAATGGTTTAGTGGTTTATGATAAGAATGTCTATAGGTTTTAGACACTGAGTCTCCCATACATTATTTAGTAGGAAATATTAGGAAGGATAGAAAGGACCTCAAGAACTGGTGAAGATGACAGTGGGAATTTTGAAGGAACCAAATTTAGATGAGGGTAAATAGGACAGTTTTGATTTGGAAGACACTAACAAGAAGACACTAACATGATGGTTATAGCATCACAACTTCTTTTTAAATAGCTAGATCATTCATTTTGGCCTTAACCTTAGGCCACACCTAATGTTCCCCTCAAGGCAGGTCAGGATGACTAGCTACCATCTCAACTTGTTCCAAGAAAGATCCCAGAAGGCAGTCATAAGATCCAGAAGGGACATTAGAGCAAACTCTTTACTTTCACAGTTGTGGAAATTCAGAAGGGTTACTACAGTTAGTGGTGGAGGAGGGATTAGCAACCAGTTTTCCTTGAGGTAGTTGGGTGGTACAGCGGACAGAGTGCTGGGACCTCTAATAAGGAAGACCTGAGTTCATATTTTGCCTCAGGCAGTACTAGCTGTTTGACCCTGGGCAAGTCACCTAACCTTTGCCTGCCTCAGTTTCTTCATCCCTAGACTGTGGATCATAATAGTTTCTACCTCGAAAAGTTGTTGTGAGGATCAAGTGAGATTGTATTTATAAAGTGCTTAGTACAGTTCTTGGCACATGGTACATGCTTAATAAATAAGGACGTGTTCCCTCCCCAGCAAGTCCAGTGTTCTTGCAACACTGCCTCTCAAAAAGCTCCTGTGGAGTGTCTGATCTTTATCCTGGGGTAGGGGCCTGCATTTAATTCAATTCAGTTCGAAAGCACGTGTTATGTGCTGTGGGCAAGGTATTATACTAGGTATTAGGACAGTGATTCCTAAAATGTGACACAAAAACCCCTCCCCAGGAGGCTCCCATGTTCCTTAGCCTCCACCCCGCCCCAACCCCGAGCTGAAATTTGCTGCTTCTTTTTCTGGCCTGGTGTGGGCAAGTTTACAGTTGGAACTTTATCCCCAGAGGTGTTCTTCTGCCAACTTAAATATGAAACATGCCACAGTTCCTCATAGCAAAGAATGTTATGCCATGTGCAAAAGAAGTTTGGGAACTATTGTGCTAGGGATACAAAGACAGAATGAGAGACAGTTACATTCTGTAGAAAAGATAGAACTTTTGTTGTTCATTTGTATCTGACTCTTCATGACCCCATTAGGGGTTTTCTTGGCAAAGATTCGGGAGTGGTTTGCCATTTCCTTTTCCAGCTTATTTTACAGATGAGGAAATGGAGGCATATGAGGTTAAGTGACTTGCCCAGGGTCACACAGTTCAAAATGTGTAAGGCCAGAGTTGAACTCATGAAGAAGAGTCTTCCTGTCTTCAAACCCGGCATTCTATCCACTGTGCCACCTAGCTACCCCATTATAATAGTAAAGCGTTATGGTTTGAGAGGGGAATTAGGTCCTCAAGAGGACTCAGGCTGGATCAGTAGTACTTCCATAGCTAGATTTTGATCAGGAAACAACTCAAACTTATCATAATAGTAACAACTGGGGCCATAAACTCCTGAGTTCAAATCCTCCCTCTGACATAATACTGACTGTGAGACCTTGAGCAAATCACTTGAGTCCTCAGTATCTCAGACTTCTCTGAGACTACAATGTTGCAAAGAAAGTGTTGATTTGCATGGGTAAAGAGAGTTCCTCTAAATTTAGAAATACGTTTATTGATCTAATGATTGATTCAGTGTTTCAATCTTCTAGGTAGCTGGGCATTAAAAAAGAAAAAGCAGGAATAATAATTATATTTTAACTATCTGCCAAATTGCTTTCTAGTTTTCTTAGTAATTCGTGTTGAATAGAAGTCTTTCCCCCATTAATTTGTTTTCTGATATTTATAAAACTCTAGTTGTTGTTTTTTCCCTGGTCTTGTTTATCTAGTCTGTTTTACTGATCAAGTTTTCTACTTTTTGCCAGTACCAAATAGTTCAAATTCTTCTACATAGGTTTTGCCTATATAGAAATGCTACTAGTATTCTGTGCTACCAGTACTCCTCTGGTTCCTAGAATTTTTCTGTGAATACATCTTCTTCCTTTATAATGCTGTTCCATATTTAGTTATTAAATATTCCATATTTAATTTAGCTATATTTAGTTATATAATAGTTATATATTTTATAGTTATATAATTAATAATCAGTTATTTAAAAATCCATATTTAGTTAGTATTTGAAATACTATATATCCTTCTAGAGCCATATTCCAATCTTGGGGTCCAGTATTACCAAATTTCAGTGAACATGGAGGTTAAACTTGTCTTCAATTAAGATTTTTGGTTTTATTCCCAGTTCTTTTCTTGGATTTTGACTTCTGCTCTTTACTGCTGTTCTTCTTTCTGTGTTCTATTGTCTGATACTGACATTGATAGCTAAATACAGGCAGTTTTCTCCCACCTATCTTTTCAGCTTAAAGTCCTTTTGCTTGGATATGCAAGACTCCAGGTAAGGACATTTTTGACTAGTCTATATTAATTATATATATAAAGGACTTTACAAACCCTTAAAGTATTACATAAATGCTAGCTATTATTATATAACTCTTTCATTTTGAAAATGAGGATACTGAGACTGAGTTAAGTGAATTTACCAGCTGCAGCATGAATGGCCAAAAGCCTGTCATTGCTCTTCTAAGTCATGATCCATGGATCCAAGTCCTGTTCTCAGCCACTGTCATCTTAACTTGCTACTTAATTCCTCAATCTGTCTTACTCTTAAGAAGCCCCTTGTTTTTTCTTGGTAGCAGTGATGAATACACACCACCAGTGCCCCTTAGGTCTGCATATTTCAGTCCAGTATTTCATATTCTTTACCAGTGGTTCCCAGGTTCCTTTTGGCATGATCACCGTGATCTTTCTCTTGTATCACCAGAAGTGTGTATTGCCCATCAGTTTTAGCAAGCGTTGGGAGGTTCTCTGTCATGTGTTGGATATGTGCCCTGGAAAGGTAGCATACCTCTCTATTATTCGTGTAATAGCCACTCTTGTACCTCAGTACCAGCAAGAAAAGCCATGGGTAGCTAGCTGGCACAGAGAGAGCTCCAGGCCTGGAGTCAGGGAGATTCATCTTCATGAGTTCAAATCTTATCTCAGACACTTACTAGCTGTGTGACCCTGAGCAAGTCATTTAACCCTGTTTGCCTCAGTTTCCTCATCTGTAAAGTGAGCCTTAGAAGGAAATGGCAAGCCATTCTTTGCCAAGAAAACCCCAAATGGGATCACAAAGAGTCAGACACAAACTGAACAACCACAAATCTGCTTGATGGGTATCTTCCACCATCACTCCTTATCTTTATTCTTCTGATTCTTTTTGGTTGATCTCTCTCCTGGTGGCATCTGTGGATCATGCAAGTGTGGTTTGACTTTCAAGTGTTTCCTTTTCAGAGTATTCAATTCCTCAAGAAGAACCTCATATGTTTTTAAATTGTTCCTTTTCCACCTTCCTATCTCATGACATAGATCAGAATTTCCTTCTGCTTGTTCAGGTTGTTTTTACTTCTTTATTTTTACTCTATTTATGTTTATTTTCTTGTCTTTCCCAAGTTAATCTGCTCAAGTGTTTTTGATCAGCAGTTAGCAACTTTCTGCCCATGGCCTAGTGCAAAGACATTGTAATCCATTAGGCATGGGAACTGCTGGGATATAGGCTATCCATGAAAAGCATTCCTTTTTATGTCTCAGTCACAGCATTCCAAGATTCTTTGATTCTGTCTTCTGGGACCCTTCTTGGAATGAATCTATTTTGTGGGTAGATATCCTGACTTACCTTGAGGGGAACATTAAATATGCTCTAAAGTTAAGGCCAAATGTGAATGAGATAAAGGAATGAGAGCATGAAGGGAAGGGAGATGGCATTATGTCAATATTGTTTTCTACCATGTTTTATTGCAAATTACAGTATATACATATATGTATATAAGTCTGTGTAGACAGGCACACATATATATGCCTACATATGCATGCATATGGAAACTCTTAAAGTATACTAAATTTCTGGCTGCTTCTCTCTTTTAAAAATATTAAGAAGTCATCTTTTCTCAGCTTTTGTTTAAAATCTTTACTCCTGCCAGAAAAAAAAAAACTTTTTTAACACTTAATAATCTTCATCTGAAGTCCTTTTAACATTCTTTTTAAACCACTTTCTAAAAGGAAACAAACTCAGAGTTCAAGGAGGATCTTTATTCTCCCTCAAAACAACCCTAACCCTAAATGTTCTTGCAGAGGACCAGATAACAATAACCCAACGACTGGGGTAGCTAGGTGGCTTGGTGGATACAGCTTTGGGCCTGGAGTCAGGAAGGCCTGATTTCAAATCTAGCCTCAGACACTTAGCATCTGTGTGACCCTGGGCAAGTTACTCAATCTCTGTTTGGTTTAATCTACTGGAGAAGAAAATGGGAAATCATTCAAGTATCTTTGCTAAGAAAACTTCATGGACAATATGGGCTACAGAATCCCAAAAAGTGGGACACATCTGAGCAACAAGGATTGGAAGGCCCTGATTAATGCGCATAAAAACTATAATCTAGTGAGTGGTTGGTCTGATTTTAGGCTTTTTACTCTGTACTGGAATAAAATGAGACACTCCTAAGTTGTTCAAGAGTTAACAAAAGAAGTTAACAGGATATCTAATAAGGATATTCTAGCACTTAGCTTGGGTAGACATTCATCCTCCTGCACTGGAAATGGATCATCTGGTCAGCAGGGCAAGGTATTTCTTGGGACATCACTAAATCTGAAGGACCTCCCTTCATTTCATTGTGTCTCTTTTTTATTTCTTAAGTGACTAGGAAGATATATTAATTTGGCCAGTGGCTACCAGGAAGCTGTATGAAGGGAGGTATAATTTATGCCTTAATACCTCCCACCCCCAATCAAGTTTCAAGTTGGGAGGGTGGGGTAGAAACCAGCCCAGCTTATGTTGGCAGGGATGATGAGGACTCATGGTCCTAGCACTCCTTACTTCCCTTTATCTATGTCTTGGCCAAGTTAGAGAGATAAATCTCCAGGAGGCACCCAGAGCTGTCACTTTTGTGACAAAATTATTGCTTGGATTTTGTCTTCCTCCTTAATCTTGATAATGAAATTTACCTTTGTCCTAGAACCTTAAAAATGGTAATTAAACAATGGTTTGGGTAGAGAGTTTGAAAAAAACCAAACAAACCCATAGCTTTTTAAAGCCAAGATGGACCTCTTTCCCTTTTGATTTTTATCCCTCTAATTAAGAATTTAATTTCTTAAATTTTATTTTATAATCAGATCTGCATTTTCTTTCTCCCCTCTGTACTGTTGAGAAAGCAAGAAAAACAAAACCTGTTATAAACGTGTATAGTCAAGCAAAACAAAATTTCGTATTGTCCGTGTCTAAAAACAGTCTCATTCTGCACATCTAATTAATTTAGTTAATAAATTTGCCTCTGGCAAAATATGCTCGAAATGCAGAATACTGATTTTTCCTTCACAAAACACAGTTATCTATATTTCAGTTATATGTGTTAAATAGGATTTTGTGGAATAGTTGTGTGACCCTGAGCAAGTCACTTAATCTTGATTGCCTTAAACATCTTCCTCTGGGAATTTCTCCCCGAGTTCTAAACACAGCTGACATACAAATGATTCACAGTCTAATTACAGTTTGATTGAAATAATGATACTGCATCCAGAATATGACTCCTGCATCAAATGACCATTGGGGGGCAATCTAAGCATATGTTTTCACTTTTCTGTTATTGTCACATCCCTTAAGAATGGGTGTCACGTACAGTAATTGATTTGATTTGCTTGACTTGCTTCTGATAGTAATTAACATTGAATTGAAATAGTTATTGTTTCCAGTGTGAAATGCAGTGTTCTTAATAACAGTGCATCTGATATATAACAGAAAAGCAAGCCATATTCCTGAATAATGCCTCCAATTAACCTAATTTAGATGCCTTAGATGTGTAAACTTAGATTCTAAGCCTATGAAAAATTGTCACTTGTCTAAGGAGGATGTTCAACTATATGCCCTAGTACAACAGGACATCTTTAGATAAAGTTCTTTGGAAAAAATGAGAAACAGAGGAGTTCTAAGTAGCACAGATGATACCAAGGGCTTTAGATAATAGTTAAGCAGTTATATAATTGTTTCTGTGAAAGAAAATATATTTACATTTCATTTGCTGACTCTTAAGAATTTGGATTTCCAACACTAGACAGTGGGTGGATGTTCAGAGTATCTTTAAATGTAGAACTCAGATTTTGGAAGAGAATGATGTAAAAGAGAATTCAAAATTGCCCATTAAAAAAAACAACCTGTTTGAATGAGAAATATAAGTTATCAAGTGTAAACCTTCAACAAAAATCCAAGAGAAAATAAAAAATGTCTTGGAAGCATTTTTTTTTCAAAGTACATTAACATTTTTCCTATTCATACTCCCCATCAGTCAATTGAAGCAAGAAACTTACTTGGTTCTAGTTAGGAAAAATTTTCTGAAGGGGGATGGTTGATCTGGGTCTCATAAAGCGGGACTAAGGAGTTTGATATATATTTGGTGGCCAATGGGGGAGGGTCTTTGAAGGGTTTTCATCAGTGCAGTGACATGATCCCTCCTGTCCACTAGAAGGACCAATATATGTAAGGTGTGTATAGTATAGATTAGATGGAGGCTGGACTGGAAGGATAGAGACTAGATTAAGAGGCCAGTTGAGAGACTATATGTATAAAAACGTTGGACAATGAATGGGCTATGAAAGACAGCTCTATACCCTTGTCACTGGTTTACTGGAGACCAGTTAGTTCTATCATTTCTCTGTGATTGAGCATATCTATTTATGAAGTACCTGTATAAGGTGGCATCTGCCTCTGGTGAGAAATGAAACAGCTTATATTTGCGTAATTGTTTCTTTGGATCTTCTTCCATTTCCTTCAGCCAAATGAGAATGTACGTACCCAGAGGAAAAATTGAGCTGCTTTTTCCTTCCTTTCTCCCCAGAGCATCATCATACTCAATACACACCTATAAGAACAGTACTTGTGTGTAGTGCAGTGCCTTCTGTGTGTCACTGGACAAAGTAAGAGGGAATTCTTTTAGGTCTTAGAGCAGGAATAAAAAGTCACATTATGTTGGCACATTTACGTCATCACATTGAGATTTTCTTTCCTTTTTTTTTTGTTCTGTGTCTAGAAGATGTTCAATGATTTTCTTTTGTCTTTCCAGAAGCAAATGACCCTGAACCCTCTCAAAGTATGGAAAACTTCCCTTCTGGTTATTATTACAAAAACCAGTGGAGGCCTAGAAAGGTCAAGATGCACCAGTTTAATGAACCTGACAACGTTACAGAATGTTTACAAGGAAAAGTGATCTATTTATTTGGTGACTCTACCATAAGGCAGTGGTTTGACTATCTGATCACATTTGTTCCAGGTTGGTACTTTGGTTTTTCTAACAAATGCTTCGGAAATACAGGGAATAATTGTACATATACCCAGGTGTTTGCGGGTAGTGTGGGGAAAGCACTCATGTAGTCTAGAAAGGTGATGGCCTTTTCTCCTCACTAGAAAGGTAGGGAACTATGGATATGGAATGTTATGTGTGCTGTCAGAGACTGATGTCTTAGTTGGTTTTGCTTAACTGATTTTCTTTGATATAGGAGAAAATTCTTCGGATGAGAGGGGGAGAAGAGAATACTGGGAAGTGATTGTGATGTAAAAACAAAAGTCATCAATAAAATGTTTAAAAAAACAAAATAGTCTCAGTTCAAGAAAAATGTTTGGCAGCTGATGTTACTAGGGAAAATACAATGGTTTTGCAGAGAACTGTGGGTTGTGAATCAGAGACCAGGTTTCTGATTCTAGCTCTGCCACTAACTAGATTTGTGACCTTGAAAAAGTCAATTTCTTCCTTTTTGAAATGAGATGAAATGAAAACAGAATAATAATCATAACAGTTCCTCATATACCTCTAGTTCTCTATTGTATATAAATGCTTTTCTCATAACAACTGTGGTGGGGAGGGCTGGAGGGAGGGTTGGATAGTAGCCTACTTCTGGTGCAGTGGACTCTCAGACCCAGAGCTTTTAAACAAACATTTCTTTTACTAAAATCGTTTCTATACCCTTAGGTGCAAGGAGTTTCAAATTGCTTTTAAGAACAGTCCACAGGGTAATAACCAATAAAAACCACTGGAAGGAAGTTTAAAAAATATAGCAGTCATTAAGGAGGTTTCCTGGGGTCTCAGGAGCTCCTCACCAAAGTCTCAAAAAACCTTGTGATACTTCTGTTGTCCAAAGGAGCAGCTGGGATGTCAGATCAATCCACCTGGAAGCAAAGTTATGCCCAATTGCCCCAGGTCTGCAGTCACAACTTGATTGCTTACAACACTGCTGTCCGGTATTGTGAGATTGTGAAGGGTTAACCTATACCTACCCAATTTCTTCCCCACTACAATAATCCTGTGAGGTAATCAGGGCATTATCCTCATTTTACAAGTGAAGAAACTGAGGTGTAGAAATTTTATATGATTCATCCATGGTTAAAGCTAGTAAAGGGCAGTCTGTACAGGAACTCAAACTTTCTGGCTACATGTCCTGTGCTCTTTCTGTACTCCACTGCCTCTAAGATGATCTCTTAGTTTAAGTTTCTATTATTCAATTATGCAAAAATGTTGACATCTTTTAAACCTTTGACTTGTTCAGTTCCCAACTTTACCTGGGAAACAAGTAGGGAAAAGCATTGACATTAGATCTGTAAGCTTCTCGAGGACAGGGACTATCTTTTGGCCCTTTATTTTACTTCTTGCCTCATGGTGCTTTGGGTGAGTGTAAAACTTGCCCTGCATTAAGTAAGATGCTAAATGGTTTAGGAGAGTCCTGTGTGTGTAGAGAATGAATATGGGGACAAATTTGGGGGTATTGTGAATTCTAAGATTAATTATAACTTCTTTCTAGTCTGATGGCATGGCCATCACTTAATTTATTACATCTGAATGCTTATTCTCCTGTTGCTTAGGGGAAGAAAGCTACACTTACTAATTAATTTTTACAAAGGGAAGAAAGAAGTAGATGCTAACCATAAAAGGAGAAAGAAACTCATGCTTTTTTTTAAAACAGTGATACAGCCTAGTCTAGTTTCAGAGAGCACAAAATTGAGAGTTCACAGCTGGGGAAAACTGTGTGATTCCTCCCTGTCTTCCCTCCCACACATTCATTCGCTTAATCAATCACTAAACACTTTTCTCTCTCAAGTCTCTCTCCGAAACATCTCTTATATCTGTCTTTTCCACTCCACTGGTACCATCATAGATCAGCCTCTCGGTCTTACTTGAATTGTTGCAAGTCTCTTCACTGGTTTCCCTGTCTCCTGTCTCATCTTTCTCTAATCCATCCCACACACAGATTTCTGTGCACATAGGGGTGTGGGGTTGAAGAGGGTGAAGGGAATAAGCATTTATATAGGATCTACTATGTTACATTTATTATATCAGGCACTATGTTAAAGCACTTTACAAATATTATCTCATTTGATCCTCAGAACAATCCTGGGAGGGAGGTGGTGTTATTTTCTCCTCATTCTTATAGTTGAGGAAACTAAGTCAAACAGAGGTTAAGTAACTCTTTTGGGGTCACATAGCTAGTAAATGTCTAAAGGCAGACTTGAATTTGGGTCTTCCTGTTTCTAGGTCTAGAGTATGATCTGTGTCACCTAGCTGTCCAAATGACCCTTGGTGCAGGAGCATTATCATCACTCCACTGCTTATCAGCCTTCAGTGGATTCCCATTGCTTATCAGATATATAATAGAATCCTTTACCTTACGTTCTATATGCTTCTCCATTTGGCTCTGACCTGTTGTTTCAGACTTAACTCTCATGTACTCTAGGCTCTTGGATACCTTGGTGCAGTGGATAGAGCACCAGACCTGGAGTCAGGAAGACTCATCTTCTTGAGTTCCAATCTGGCTTCAGACACTTCCTAGCTGTGTGACCCTGGACAAGTCACTTAACTCTGTTTGCCTTAATTTCCTCATCTGTAAAATGAGCTGGAGAAGGTAATGGCAAACCATTCCAGACTCCTACCAAGAATACCCCAAATGGAATCACAAAGAGTTAGACATGACAGAAACTACTGAACAACAACAATGCTCTAGGCTCCTGCCATCTTTCTAAGACATTCCATGCTTTCCCACCTCTGTTCATGCTGTACTTTTTGGAGTTCCTTCTCTCCTTCCTCATTTCTGTCTGTTGGCAACTTACCCATGCTACAAAACCCAGTCCAACTGCCTTCTGCTCATTGAGGCTTTTTCTGATTTACACAGTTGATAGCATTTCCTCCTATATCTGATTTCAGAATATCTTATAAAAAACTTCATATTTTAATTAGTTTTCAATTTGACTGTGCCACATACCTCAGCTCTGTGTGACAGATTATTAATATTATCAGGATAATACGTAGATTAACTTATGGAGGTCCATAGGATTACAGATCCAAAGCTGGAAGAAATCTGAGATTAGTCCAATAACTTAATTTTACAGATGACAAAACAGAGGCCCAGGGAAATTAAGTGACTTGCCCAAGGTAACACAGGTTTAAAAACTCTTCGAAGGTAGCATTTGAACCCAGGTCTCTTGGTTTCAGAGCCAGTACTTGTTCTTCTATTCCACAGCACCTCCTTTGGGGAGTGAATTTCTCCCCATTACCTAACATAGGTACTATTTGTTGAATGAATGAAAACGTGAATCAAAACCATCAAGAAGCATTAACTGGAAGTTTGCTTATAGTACAGATGCTAGTTTCTGAATAAAGTAGATTGTCATAGCCCAGGAGGTTATGGCTACTTAACCTTTATCTTTCTTCCAAAACTAGTTGATGTTTTCTTTGATGATTGAAAGGCTTCAGGATCATCTTGATTAGTTTCTCATTCTATAGCTACCAGTTGTTACCTAGGTAAAGCATAATCCTGGTAATCAAACATGATCCATTCAGAAGGAAGAATGGACTTATTATTATTTTTGGAGGACTTCAGCTTTTATTCCATTTAATTGTGGCTGGAAGGTAAACAGTAATGAATTAAGTGGGAGGATTACAAGAGGCCAAGGATTGCCCAAGACATTTTCTAAACTAATTTGGCCACAGAATACTATTGGGCTTGAAAATGCCTTAAGAAATACTGATCTAGGGAGACTGAAAATGTGGACGATTCCACAAATCAAATGGGTTAGTTGGGTAATTTTGGAAGCATAATAGAGGAAATGAAGTTTATTTTCAATGATCACCCCCACCCTCCAAATTGATGTAGGTATTAAACATTGTTATTATGAACCTCTCTTTAAATGCATAAAATATCTAGGGTTACAAAGGAAAACAACTATATTAAAATACAGTTATCAAAACATATTGAAATAATGAGAAGCTCACAGACCCCAGGAGAACTCCTGTATTTAGGGATTCAGAGGAGGAGTGTTATGGTATTGCTAAGGACTGGGGAAATCTGAGGTTTTGAAGAGGACATAGGACGTGAACTGGATTGTGACAAAAGGGCACAATTTAGATAATGAGACTGGAAAGAGGATAGTATTTCTTTTAGCTTCAGAGTTAGTTACTAGTCTTTTTGCACCTGTTTAAGAGACAGATTTCTCTTTAGGGAAATTGACTGGACCACAGGATGAAACCAACAGATGAAAGATATGTCATTGCTTCCTTGCTTCATTTTCTTTTTCCTTTTGTTTTTTATATCCCTTTCATTTCTGAATATATCCCTCCCCCCAGCACCCAGAAAGCAGCCCCTGTAACAAGGAATAAAAGAGAAAGAGAAAAAAAAGCAGTTCAGCAAAACCAATCAGACATTGACCATGTTTGCCTGTATACAGAGGTCCGTTCCTGTAGTCCCTTACCTTTGCCATGAAGGAAAGGAGGTCCATTTTCTCAACTATTCTCTAGGACCAAGCTTATTAAATATAGTTAGATAGCATTCATTTTCATTGTTCTTTCCATTTACATGACTATAATCATTCTTTGTATTATTTTCCTGGCTTTATTTATTCCTCTCTCTATCTTCCTTTGCTTCTCTGAATTGCTTATGTTCATTGTATTTTATGACATAGTGATATCCCATTACATTCATGTACTGCAGTTTATTTAGTCATTCTCCAGTTTATACTTCCCTTCATTTCAAGTCAATGTATTTCCTGTGTGCCCAGCACTAATTCTCCGCCCTTACTTAATAGTAGTGCCTTTCCTCTGTTGATCATTTCCAATTTGTTCTGCATCTATCTTGTTGTGTGTATGTTCTTTCCCCCATTAGAATGTGAGCTACTTGAAAGCAGGGACTGTCCTTTGCCTTTCTTTGTTTCTGTAGTGCTTAGCACGACACCTAGAACATAGTAGGTTCTTAAGAAATACTTGTTGACTATCTGACTCATAAAGTTTTAATTTTGCTTCTTGGAGAAATGAAATGAAAGTAGCAGACTGATTTTCTTGAATACAGTAACCACCTAATACAGCAAGATTTCTTGGTCTGGTGGACAAAGTTACACTGAAATGAGCTTGTTTTTTCCTCTAAGGAGAAGCTATGGATGCAAAAAAACCTTAGTGGTCACATTTCTGGCAATTGAATTTTTTTTTAAAGCAAAGTCAGTCTCAACTATGTTAGAGTAATAAGGTAATAGGTTTAAAGGGGTTTGTGGCATCATAAATTTAGAACTGTAGGGGACCTCAGAGGTTTATTAATGATACCAGCCCACTAATTTTTTTACATATAAGGAAACTGAGGCTCATGGAAGTCACATGACTCACCCAAGGTAACAAGTAATGAGTGACAGAACTGGTGTTTGAAAGCTGGCTATTTTACTCCAAATCAAATGCTCTTTCAACTATACCCCCAGGTGAAGCATTTTCTTCTTCCATTTCCTTTGTAAATAAATGTATACTATCCTTCCTCCTTACATTTTAGAGGTTCCTAACTGTTAACTTATTTTGCTTTCATTCAGATAGATATTCTTTGATTCCTTTAGGTATGTGGGGTAAGAGAGAGAAGTATTCTGTTTTTGTTGTTGAACGTTTTTATGCAAATATATGTTTCAGATTTGGTGGAGTTTAACCTGGGCAGTCCTAAAAATGTGGGCCCCTACCTCGCAGTGGATTTGAAACACAACATTTTGCTACGGTACCGTTGTCATGGGCCTCCCATCCGATTCTCTACTGTCTTAAGCAACGAGCTACACTATGTGGCCAACGAGCTGAACAGGATTGTGGGAGGGAGGAGCACCGTGGTGGCCATAGCCATATGGTCTCACTTCAGCACTTTTCCCTTAGAAGTTTACATCCGGCGGCTGAGGAACATTCGCCGGGCAATTGTCCGGCTCCTAGACCGGAGCCCAAAGACTGTGGTAGTTATTCGAACAGCCAATGTCCAGGAACTAGGACCTGAGATTAGCCTTTTCAACAGTGACTGGTTCTCCTTTCAGCTTGACACCATTCTAAGGAAGATGTTCTCGGGGGTAGGCGTGTACTTAGTGGATGCCTGGGAGATGACACTTGCCCACTACCTGCCACACAAGCTACATCCAGATGTAGTAATTGTCAAGAACCAGCTTGACATGTTTTTGTCTTTTGTGTGTCCAGCGAAGACTTAGCTTTGTCCTTTGGGGAGTCCTTCTAAGGGGATTGTTGGCATTAAATTTTGTGAAAAGTGTTTCGTACTTGGGTTCATATAGTTCCTGGGTTTGTCTTGGCAGGTAGACTTTCAAGTATTTTCTATTGTCTACAGTTATTTTAAATAGAATTTCTCTATCTCTTACTTATGGACTTTATTGGTAATATATAGAAATACTGATAATTTATTTATATCCTGCAACTTTGCTAAAGTTGTTATTTAAAGTAGTTTTTTAGTTGCTTCTCTAAGATTATTTAAGTATATCATCATGTCATCTGAAAAGAGTGATAGTTTTGTTTCCTCACTGTCTATTCTAATTCTTCCATTTTTTTCTTATTGTTAAAGCTAACATTTCCAGTACAGTATTGAATAATAGAAGTGATAATGGGCATCCTTGTTTTGCCCTGATCTTAATGGGAAGGCTTGTAGCTTATCCCTATTACAGATAATGCTTGTTGATGGTTTTAGATGGATACTACTTATCATTTTAAGGAAAACTCCATTTATTCTTATAGTTTCTGGTGTTTTTATTGAAACAATCACATGATTTCTGTTGGTTTTGTTATTGATATGGTCAGTTGTGGTGATAGTTTTCCTAATATTGAACCAGCCCTAGTGTATAGTTTTACTGTCTATTTCCTCCTGTAACTCATTTAACTGGATGCTATACCATTTGGTGCATATATATTTAGTATTGTTATTAATTGTTATGGTACCTTTTAGCAAGATGTAGTTTCTTTCCTTGTCTCTTTTAATTAGATCTATTTTTGCTTTTGCTTTGTCTGAGATCATGATTGCTATTCCTCTTTTTTTTTTACTTCAACTGAAGCGTAATAGATCCTGCTCCACCCTTTTGCCTTTATTCTGTGTGTGTCTCTCTACTTCAGATGTGTTTCTGGTAAATAAAATATTGTAGGATTATTGTTTTTAATCCACTCTGCTATCTGCTTCCATTTTATGGAAGAGTTCATCTCATTCACATTCAGAGTTATAATTTCTGTGTATTTTCTTCCATCCAGTTTTCCACATTTATACTTTTGTCTCTCCTTTCACCCTATTCCTTCTCATGATCTTCTGACTATCGTCTCCTTCAATTTGCCCTCCCTTCTATCAACTTTCCTCTCCCCAACTTTTCTTGTTCCTCTCTCCTCCTACTTCCCTATAAGGTAAGATAGATTTTTACACCCAGCTGAGTGTGTATGTTATTCCTGCCTTGAGTTGGCGTTAAATTGAATGATTTCCTTTTCATCCTTCACTCTATATGGAAGCTACAGTTGGAGAAATGGCTAAAAAGACTATACTTTATATAATAACTTTATATGATAGTAAGAACAGGGCTTTTATAAACTCAGGTTTTAATTAATACCTTCTTAGCCATGGGAATACTATCTCAAAGTAATGGCAATACTGTCACAAGTATCCATTCACCACATCAACATTGTGACCAAAGAGCAGGGGTTCTTGACTCTGTGTGTGTGTGTGTGTGTGTGTGAGAGAGAGAGAGAGAGAGAGAGAGAGAGAGAGAGAGAGAGAGAGATGAACTTAGCAGTCTGCTGAAACCTATGGATACATTATTAGAGTAATGTTTTTAAGTGTATAAAATAAAATATATAATATTACAAAGGAAATCATTTATACAGAAATAGTTATAAAATATAAAAAGTCACTGACTCCAAGTTAAGAACTGCTGCCAAGAAGATAGTTAATATATTTGTTCAGAAAATTTTCTTTTGCAGAGGACTGCTATTCTCAAGAGTGTAATATGTAAATTGGTTTAGGTAATGAACAGACAACTTTGATTGCAAAAGGAGTGTTTCTGATCTCAGCATCAGTTGAGCACCTCTGAATGAAATGAGTGAATGTTTTTCTCCAGTGTCTTAGAAGGTTAGGCGAAGATATGGTTTCTGTGTCTTCTTTGAGCTTGATGGAAGCCATTGGATTACATTGTGTTGGGAGATCCTCTTCTTGATCTCCTAGTAAAATGCCTTGGAAAAGCCATTATGCTTGGTCAGAATTTTATTTAATGATCTTTTAAATAAGAAAATGTTTATTTATACACACACATACAGTATTTTCTGCTTTTCTGTTATGCAGGATATGCTATTATCAGAGAACTGAAACAAAAGAAAATTAATGATGTGAAGACAGTGATTGTAAAACAAATACTCTAAACTGATGCTTGCACTGTGTGATTGTGTCTAATTTAATAGATTCAGTTAAATTTTCCACAGTAATTTACTCAACAGTTGGCCAATGGCTGCTAAAGTTATTACTAATGTTCTCAAGTTTTAGACTTTTTTGAGATTGATCCTTCCATAGAGAAAGTTAATAATTCACATAAAGTTGTGGTGACAAATTCCATAGATTTCAAAAACTTTCTTTTTAATTATTACTATTATTTTGGATGCCGTATGAGCTTTGACACTATAGTCTCTTATGAGGCAGAAATTTAATGTTTTTGGCATATACTCTCTGTTATTTGGCAGTAAAAGGCTGCTACTTCTGCTTTTTACTAATTGGTTTTTTTTTAATCATTGAATCTCATGAATTGTAACACTGATATATACTGACTTTTAAAAATTAATGAGATAAAATTCATTTGGGACCAGTAACCTTCTGGACTGTGTCCTTTAAATGCTATGCAAGATAATCTTTTTTTTATAGTCAGCAATGTAGTACTGCTGGGGGAAAGGGCAACAAACAAACATATCAAGATATTCTGATAGTGAAAAGATTGTGTACAGATTAGGAAATACTCTCTGACCATTATAATATTGCTTATGACCTTGCATTTAAAAGATACGGAGAAACTAGAAAGTGCATAAAATAGTTATTTAATTAAATTAAAACATGAGTAATAATAGCTGACTTTTGTATAGTGCTTTCAGGTTTACAAGTGACTTATCTCTTCTGAATAGGTCTTATGAAGAAAGTTGGAGCAATGGGGATTATTAGTCAAAAAAACCTTTATTTTATAATTGGAGCATATGAAGAGGGTGCTACTGATCATGCTACCTGCTGAGAACTAAACAAGAATTTAAGTCAAAGTGTACTTAAATCAGAAGAGATTTCAGTTAGGACAGACTTAAACTAGCATTATTTTTAAAATTTAAAAAATGAATGATACATATTTTGTTTTTATATCACTTTTATTTCCAAGTATATTTTCCATTCCTTGTAATAAATAAAAAGAAAGAGGGGGAAAACAGTTTAGCAAAACTAAATAGCACATTACCAGTTTTGACAATATGAACTATTCCATACCTCTACAGGTTGGGCACCTCAGCTGAGAAGAGAGGTAGGTTTTCTCATCACTTCCTTGGGGATAATCTTGGTAATTATTATTATACAGTATTCAGTTTCAATTTTCTGTTTGTTCTTTCTATTTACATGGTAGTCAGCCAATCAACCAATAAACATTTATTAAATAGCTACTATGTACTAGACTCTGTGCTAAGAACCGGAGGAGGAAAGAAAGGGGGTGTACAAAGAAAGGCAAAAGACAGTCTCTATTCTTAAGAAGCACACAGCTAATGGGAGACACAGCATAAGAACAACTATGTACAAATAAACTATATTCAGGATAAATAGAAACAAAAGAGGGAAGACACTGGAATTCAGGAGAATGGGGAAAGACTTCCTGTAAAAGGTGGGATTTCAGCTGGAATTTAAAGGAAACCAGGAGGCAGAGATGAGGAGGGAGAGAATCCCAAGAATGAGGAACAGCCAGTGAAAATGCCTGGAGTCAGGAGACAGAATGTCTTCTGTCACTGTGTGGTCCTTGTGCATATGATTTTCCTAGTTTGCTTACTTCATTCTGTATCAGTTCATGTACATCTTCAAAATGGACTTAAATCGTGATTTAAGAGATTTATTTTGACTTAAAAATTTCTTCATTTAGTGAGAAATAACATTGGAATGGATTTGGCATCTTTTCCTGAAGAGACTTAAGACTTAAGCAGACTTTGTACTGTCTCTCGGGCATCATTTAGATATTCACTTGCTCCTCCAGATGTAACTTCAAGATTTTTTTTTAAACAGTACAAATTCTGTTATATCAGGCTACAGTGATTTGACTACTTGCAATTTCTTTTAGATATTCTTCAATCATTAAAAGTATAGTTCGTTGGGAATTAAAAGAACTGAGTTCTGAGCCTAGCCTACCTGTGTATCCTTGGGTATGTCATTTAAATTTTCTCTCTAGGACTCAGTTTTCTCTTCTCTCAGATAAAGGGATTGGACTAGATGAATTCTAAAGGCCTTTTCAGTTCTAACATTTTATGTCTCTAATTTTTTTTTTACCTCTAATAGGGAAACTGTGAAAAGAAAAAACCTCCAAATCCAAAGAATTAAGCTGTCATCTAAACATCAAAAATATGAGTTTTTTCAAGTGTAGCATCTTTTTCAAACCATACTTTGGAAAAAAAAATCTGTTTTTATATCCTTTAAATTATGATACTGAGGTATGGAATGACTGGCTAGCGTGTAACAGAGACCAGATTAGAATTGAGAGAGCTA
This sequence comes from Potorous gilbertii, assembly GCA_028658325.1. Lineage (NCBI taxonomy): Eukaryota > Metazoa > Chordata > Mammalia > Diprotodontia > Potoroidae > Potorous > Potorous gilbertii. Next base: position 307,550,113 of record CM053771.1, on the reverse strand, counting down.
TCAGGTCAGACAGACCCCAGCTATAAAGCATCTCTTCTATTATCTTGTTTCTGATACTTGAAGTTCTACCCTGAGGAATTGTGCTAAACATTGGTTTCTCCCTATTATTTTAAAATGGATGTACTCCTGGTAGAAGTAACACATAGTTACTAGCACCTTAGTATTGATTTTCCTCCCTTGTCAGAAGAGGGACAACAGTGAATATAAGAATGAGCGGGGCACATAAAAGGTTTAGGAGAACAGCAAAGTCAAAAACTCTACCTTCTGGACAGTTTGGCCTGTTGCCTAAGAGTGCAACTGAATATTAGCAGTTTAATCCATTTTTGCTTTAAAATTTCTCTGCTAAATAAGAGGAAACTGACCCATTTCAAGTATAAAGGAAGCCTCAGTAAGCAGCTCCCGATTGACCATTTCTGTACAAGGACACAACATCATTTCCTGTGTGGTTACAAAGCCTGATTGCGACATGAAAAGGACCCTTTAAGAAAAGGGGGAAATACAAAATACGTTACAGTATCAACCCTCCTCACCCCACCCCTTCTCTCTCCAAAGGAAAAAGAATCAGCACTTAAACAAATTTAGCAAGAAATCCCTTTCCAGGTCTAATGTGTTCACAGAATCAAGTCCCAGTTGATATTTGAAGTTACTTTGAAAAATGGGTTCTATTGAAGAACATAATTTTTATCATGTATCACAACAGGTATCTGACTTATGAATGACTTGCTTAATAAGTTCTTGATCTTCAACGTTTTGACCTCCCTCAGCCTCAGTTTCCTGTGTGTGAAATGGGAATAGTAATAATGGCACCTACTTCCCAGTGTTGTCACGAAGAACAAATGAGATAAGGGGAAAGGAATAAGTACATGTTATGTGCCAGACACTGTGCAAAACACATTTACAAATACCTCCTTTGATCCTCACAATTGTGAAGCAGGTGCTTGTTCTGATCCTCATTTTACAGTTGAGGAAACTGAGGCAAACGGGTTAAGTGACTTGCCCAAGGTCACACAGCTAGTAAATGTCTGAGGCTGGGTTTGAGCTCAGGTCTCCCTGACTCCAGGCATTTAGGGTTCCAGTGCTCTATCCACTGTACCACCTATAATGTATGTGAAAATAACATATGTAAAGTGCTTTCCAAACCTTAAAGCTCTATATAAAGGCTAGCTATCATTATTTTCAATTAAGGCATACAAGGAGGTCCTATTTGCTTGTCGTTCCCCTTTTGTTATATTTAGATTTTTTTTTTTTTGTAGTACTGTGCAGAAGGTGGTAACCTCTCAGAGGCTGCCTCAAAATTATGTACAAAATAATGAAACTCAAAGTGAATGTGAATACCAATGAAATAGTGATGAATTAATACCATCAAATTTTGACAGTTTTAAATACATTTTTTTTAAAAAAGCTTTCTTTGACTCCTTTGTAGCTTTGTTCCAGTCCAGGTTTTCTAGCAAACCTCACCAGGGAATGTCCAAAACTCATTTAGTACTAGCTTGGGAATTTCCACTTAGCTGAAAAAGTCCAAGAGTCTATCGCATCCCCTCCCCCCTTCCCTACCCTCCTGGTTGCCCACGCAGTCACTATACATAAGTGGATGCCCCCTGTTGTATGGACTAACCCTGAGCTTCCCCCACCCCCATCCGTTCTTACATATTCTGGTGAATTAAGATAGTTCTTTAACACAGAGTCACAAAGAGATCGCTTTCCTCTTGACACAAGGTTAGGCAACGGAGCAGGCTAGTAGAAAGGGCTCAGCTGACGCTTAGCATGTAACCTCAAAAGGAAATTCAGATCATCTTACGCTGGCTTATATTTGACTTATTATCGCTGTTTCTACCTGGAAACAAGTTCTTTGATTTTAGGTATATGTATGACTTTGACTCTTCAGACATGAAGGTATTGTTTTATTTTTATATAAAGTCATTATTTATAAGTATCTTAAATGCTAATGTTTTTCTACCTTTTCCTCTGATGACAAAGGTTACTTAAGAGAACATAGAGCAGCTCTCTGTGTGTGTGTGTGTGTGTGTGTGTGTGTGTGTGTGTGTGTGTGTGTATGTGTGTGAGATCATGGACCAAAGACTTAAGAGAGGCAGGCTTGTAGGAAATAATGAATGAGATCACATTTTGGATTCTGTTGTGAGTTGTGTCTGCTCTTACTGGCTAAGGGAAGATGGGACTGGTGGAAACTGGTTGAAAGAAAAAGTGATGATTGTACAGTATCTCTAATGTAACAGTTTGTTTATAATCAGTGATATAATTAATGTTAGATACAGTCATAACAGGAAGACATCTGGTAATTACACAATGTGTATTAATATGAGAAAGTGTGAATTTATAAAAAAAATTTTTCAGTAGTTCAGGCGTTATTGCATAAATCTTAATGATCTGGTAAAGGTAGAGACAAGTGTCTTCATGATTATTTTATAAATGAGGGTGATTGTGACTTACCAGTTCATAGACTCATAACAGTAATCTATATGAAAATATTCATCATTAAATTCTTCTTTGCAAAATAGTCAATATTTATATAATACTTTATGGTTTGCTAAATGCTTTACAAATATTATCTCATCCTCATAATAATCCTGGGAGATATGTACTTTACTAACCCCATTTTACAGGTGTGGCAACTGAGGAAGATAGAAGTTATGTAATTTTCTCAGGATCACTCAGCTAATAAGTCTCCGAGGCTGGATTGGAACTCAGGTTTTCCTGTTCCTGTACTTAACCTGTTAAGTACACTATCCACTGTATCACCCAGATGCCTTTATAATAAGGACATAAAATAAGCAAGAGTTTCCTGGAGGAAACTGACTTTGAAGATTCTTGCCCAAGAAATGAAAATTGTTTATTTAAACAACAAGGGGAGGAAGATGAGGAACAAGCAATAAGAGCCTGCCATGTGCTAGTCACTGTGCTAAAGCTCTTTATAAATATTACCTGATTTAAACCTCACAACAACCCTGGGAGGTAGGTAAAGTTATTCTTCTCATTTTGCAGTTGAGAAAATTGAGGCAGACAGAGGTTAAATGATTTGCCCAAGGTCATATGGTGTCTGAGGTCAGATTTGAAATCAGATTTCCTGATTCCAGTTCTAGCGCTCCATTCACTATGCCACCTAGGTGCTATAACAGCCACAACAACCACAACCTACAACACTACCACCACTAACAACAAATGCAAGCTAGCGTTAAAACTGGCAACTAAAGAGAAGTTTCCTGACTAGGTAAGATACTATTCCTTCTTGAAAGTAGGCAATAGGTAATTTGGGGACTTAAAGGAGGAAGAGAATTCCTAAAGCTTTAATTATTCCCATTAATAGAGGAGAGAAATCATAGTTACTATTCAAATACGTGGATTATTCAAAAATCATTTAAACTTGAATGTAAACAGCATGATAAGCTTTTTGGGGGCAGCATTTTGATCTAATAATATTTTGCTTAAACTAATGAACATAAAGACAGTGGATAGAAATGAATGGCCCAGGAGATTCTGGTTATAGGGCAGGGGGACAAAATCATCCTGACATGGAAAGTTAGCTGAATAATCAATCCACAAGGCAAGTAAACTTCATGGATATTCAAAAGTTGGATTTCTGCCCTTTAAGCAAGCCACCTTTGAGGAGAGGCCCTTCTCGTGATGAAATTGTCTAATTCTCATTGTATAATAGTAATAATTTTTTTTTGCAGCATTCCTTTCAGAACATAGATGCTTAGTCGTTTATCAATAGAAGATAACCTCATGGTTGAAATCCCTTCTATCTGGATTTATAGAATTAGAGAAGTTAAAGGAATAGGGAAAAAATGGGAGAACCATATGATTGAGGAGAATTTTTTTATTCCAGACTGTTCCTAGACCAAGCATTGATTGTTTCTGAGGAATAAGAGCTGTTTCCTTTGGATTAACAGCTGGCTACTGCTTTTCACATGGTGGTTCCCCCTTCAGGTTTACAGGAAGCTTATGAGGCAGTAGTAGATCTTCATCTTGTGGCTTGATTGGCCTGTTGCTGAACTCCTGAGGGTGAAAGCAGTGGATGGTTTCTATCAGGCCAGAGTAGGTCACTTCCTGGGTATTTGTTGGTCTATTTCTCAAAATGAACACTGGAAATAGTTTTTAACAAATCATGGATTTTTTAAAAAATCACAGTTACAAATTTTACTGTGAATATTTAGAAATATCCTTCTAAGAGATGATTAGTGAATGCCTAGAAAAGGAAGTGGTGATTACCAAAAGGTGGCATGGCATGCCTTTATCATGATAGGTCATGCTAGAGTAACCTTATTTTTTTTTTCTAATAGGTTTGTTTACTAGACCATGAGATCAATCAGGGGCATGCTATAGATTTTAGCAAAGCATTTGATAAAATATCTCATACTACCCTTTCAGAAACAATGAAGTGCTATAGATCAGGCAATAATACAAGTAAAATGAATTTAATACTGATTGAATGGCTTGGACCCAAAGAGTACTTATCAGTGATTCAATGTCAGCTTGCCAGAAGGTCTCAGTGGAGTGCTCTGGAGATCTGTACTTAGTCTTGCACCATTTAACACTTTAATCAGTGACTTGGATAAAGGCATGGATGGATGATATGCTCATCAAATTTGCCTGTGACACAAAGCTGAGATGGATAGGTAACCACATACTGGATCCAAAAACATCTTGACAAGTTGGAGCATTTGACTGAAAATAATCAGATGAATTTCAATAGAGATAAATGTACATACAGTTTTACATTTGGGTTAAAAAAGATTGGCTTCAAATGTAAAGGATGAAAAAATGAGTGAGAAAGTATTTATTAAATGCTTACTATATTGTGTTATGTCCTGGATATACAAATAGAAAAGTAAGATAGTCCCTGCCTTCAAGGATCTTATATTCTAATAGAGAAAGACTATACATATAGGTGGGTACAGCAGCAGGGTAGATAGATGACAAGGCCCAGAGATATTTAATATGCATGGTTAACATGGATTGCAAATCATTGCAGTTTGGAGGACACCAATGTCAAACCCTGGGTTTCTGGGGTTTCTACTTCAGGGCAGAGGGCAAAGCCTGACAATTTGGGGAGTAAAGTGAGAGGGCAAGTGGAAACCTGGGTTTCTAGGACATACCTGCAGGGGAGATGGTAAGAACCAGGTGTCTGAAAAGTGACCATCATAAATAAGTAATTACAGTTGGTGGTTCCCACCTCAACAAAAAGGTTCGCTGTGACTAGTTGTCATTTTGCCAGCTTATAGGTAGCTATATCCAACCAGAGTCAAGGGGCTAAAGGGGTCTTGGCCCATGACTGCTGAGAAGGGATCAAAGGATGGAGGTCAGAACCTATTCTAGGCTTCCTCTTACAAGGGTAGGGATGGAGGTTCTCATTCATTCAAGAGGGGGAATGCTGAAAATGTGTTGGCATGAAGGTTGAGCACTAGTAGAAAGGAAGCTGAAGAACAGATGTGGAGAGGGAGGGAGCTTTCTTGGTCCCACCCTTTACCAGTACCATCTTCCCTTAGTCATTGCAAACCTAGAGGCCACCTTGCTAAGGATATAGGCAAGAAATAGATAGCAATTTGAAAAAAAAAATTCTGGGGTTTTAGTGGACTGCAAACTCAGTCTGAGTTAGTGTGTGATAGGGTAGCAAAAATAGAAACAAACGAAAAGAAACCAACCTGATGTGATCTTGGACTGCATTAAGGGAGTATGGTTACTCTTCTGTGCACTGCCCTGGTTAGACCACATCTAGGGTATTGTGTTCAGCTCTGGGTGTCACAATTTAAGATGACATTGAGAAGCAGAAGAACATCCACAATGGTGAAAGACTAAATCCATGTCATCTGAGGATCAGCTCAAAGAAGTGTTGATGAAGGGTAAGGCAGGGTGGGGATTATGGTAGCTATCTTCAGATACAGATACAGATGGGAGAGATATTAAAGTTGGTCTGTTTAGCCCTAGAGAGATTTAGGCTACTGATGATGTAGCAGACAGAGGACAGGACCTGCAGTCAGAAAGGCCTGAGTTCATATCTAGCCTCAGATACTTGCTGCATGACCACTTGTAAATCACTTCACCTCAGATTACCAAATTGTAAAATGGAGATGATAGTAGTTCCTACCTTGCAGGGTTCTTGTGAGGACAGAGTAAGCATATTTGTAAAAAAAAAAAAAGTGCATCAAGGAACTATACAATAAGAATAGAAAATGGATTGCTCATATCAAGAACAAAGGATATCTGTTGGACAGCCTGAGTGTTCTATCGGTACTCTCGAAATTTCAGAAGAAAGTAAGGCCTCTAGGATATTGGATGGACCTCTTCTGGAGATATTATGGGAGGACATGGAAAAGTGTCGTAGTGAAATGGTAGGGGGGGGTGGACTGCTTATCGGCATTGTTGGAGGTGCCTGGTACACAGTAGGTGCTACATAAAGGCTTATTCCCTTTCCCCTTCCCTCCCCTAGAAAATGAAACAAGAAGAAAAAAGACGTCCAGTGAGAGACTTCTTAGTAATTAGAATTGTTCAAAAGGTGGAATGAGATGCCTTGAGAGGTGGCAGGTTCCTTCTTGTTGGAGATCTTTAAGCAGAAACATAATGACTGCTTGTGTAGGATGTTATAAGAGGGATTTCTTTGGGGCCTGTGTTGTACTAGATGTCTGCTGAGGTCCCTCCCAGCTCCAAAATTCTGTGTTTTCTGGAAAGTTTTCTGAAAAATTTTCAACAAGACATAAATTAACATAATTTTGTTCTTGCATTTAATTAACACTGGTTAAGTTTTTACTCTGGTATGCATATTCTTAGTTACTCCTCTCAGTGGGAGCAGTCCATATATGTGCACATGTAAAAGTGGAATTCAGTCTCTCCTACAGAGGCTGTGTCATGTCAACACTATTAATAGCTGTCACTTAGGGAGGACCTTTAAGGTTGGTAAAAACACATGGCATCTAGTAACCGACGTGTGGGGTAGGTGCTATTATTATAAATATTCTTTTCGGAGATGAGGAAGTTGACACAGGCACAGAGTAGCTAAGTGACTGACTCAGGGTCACACAGCTACTAAGGTTTTAAGTGTTGCACTCTATCTGAACCACCGAGCTCCTTTTAGTAAGTGCTTTACGATTTGTCAGTCCTCTAGTCAATAAGCTTTTATTAACTACCTACTATATAAGAGGCACTATGCTAAGGACTGAGAATATCAAAACAGAGGCAAAAGATAGTCCTTGCCCTCAGGGAGCTCACAGTCAAATGGGGAAGACATCAAGCAAACAAATAGGTACAAAAAAGCTATATACAGGATAAATAGGAAAAAAACTATAGTAGCTATAAACATGATAAAAATATACAGGATCAATAAATATACAGGATAAATCATTAAGAGGGGGAAGTAATTAAGGGTTGGAAAAGGCCTCCTTCAGAAGGTGGGATTTTAGTAGGGACTCAAAGGAAGCCAAAGGGCAGAGATGAGGAGGGAGAACTTTCCAGGCATGGGGGACAGCCAGGGAAAATACCTGGAGCTGAGAGATGGAGTATCTGCAAAGAAGTCAGTCAGTGGATTGAAGGGTGATGCATGGGTGTAAGGTGTAAGAAGACTGGAAAGGTTGGAAGGGGCTAGATCATGAGGGGCTTTGCTTGCCAAACAAAGGATATTCCATTTGCTCCTGGAGGTGATAGGGAGCTACTGGAGTTTATTCAGGAGGGGGACAACATAGTCCAACCTGTGCTGTAGGAAGGTCTATTTGCCAGCTGAGTGAAGAATGCACCAGAGTGAGGAGAGATTTGTGACAAGAAGACAATAGTCCAGGCCTGAGGAGATGAGGGTCTGTACCAAAGTAGTGACAGTGTCAAAAAGAGAAAAGGAGGTGTATGCTACAAATATAGTGAGGGTAGAATCAACAAGGCCTGGCAACTGATTGTATATGGGGAGTGGGGAGGCAGCTAGAGTCAGTGTGAGCTGGTGCAGAAGAGTCAATTGTTAAAAGTTCAGTGTGAGCATCTGCACATTGGGAAACAGGCAAATGTTACAAATCAGGACTTGATTTGGTTGTTTTGTTGATTGTATGGGCTTAAAGGGATGGAGGAAGTGTTAACAATGCAACTTAAATTTAAAAGTATATCTTCTAGAGAGCAGATTGTTGAACATTTACCAGTCTACTCCTGTGTGAGAGTGAGATGAAGGTGACACTTTTATCTCTACCAATGCTTGTTAAATACCAGTATTCCTCACTCATCTTTCTGGTGAACTAATTTCCTGTTCCTTAGTGCTGTTATTATTTGATTGTTGAAACATAGTTTATTAAAAAAATCCAAGAATCATGGAAGATACAGCCAATGCCATGAGTGCCAGTGAAATTCAATTCAACTTATTCAATAAACATGTATTAAGTACTGGCTGGGTCAATCAAAGGCTCCAACGGGACTACCAAAGAAGAGGAATAGAAGATGTCATTAAAAAAAAAAAAGATTTCATTAGGGATCTGTATGATAGAAATAGAAGACATATTGTTCATATCAAGAAAAAGGGATGTCAGCTTGAGTGTTCCATTGATACTTCCAAAATGTCAGAAGAAATTGAGTCCTCCAGCATATTGGATGGACCTTTTCTGAAGAGTTTAGGGAAGGAAATGGAAAAGAATCAGAATAGAATGGGCAGGCAGGGATGAGTTGCTATCTGCATTATTGAAAGAAAGTCCTGAAATGATGAGGTCACTGATCCAGCAGAGTTTTTGAGTGTGTAAAGAAAGCATTGTGCCAGGTCCAGGGGGGAGATGAAAAATTTTGAGAAGCCATGGTTTCTTATTATGGAACTCACAGTGCTACAATCAAAGCTGCACTCAGGCAAAACTGTGAAGTCAATGTCTAACACCCTTTTTAAAAAAACCTTTCCTGTCAGCACCTTTTCTTGTAAGTAGCTAGGCATAGAGCTCTGGGTCTGAATCTGGAAGACCTGAGTTTAAACCTGGACTCAGAAACACAATATCTATGTGACCTGGGCAAGCCAACTTAATTTGTGTGCCTCAGTTTCTTCCATTGTAAATAGGGATGATAATACCAACCTACCTCAGAGGATTGTGAGAATCAATTGAAACAACTTTTTTATGAAGTGTTTAGCACCAGTACCTGGCACATGAGTATTTAATAAATTTTGCCTCCATCTTCACTTCTGATGCTCTTTTATCCCTAACCATTTCAACCCACCTCAGGTTGTCTCATGAATTTAATATGAGTTCCTGATATCTGTGGTGTTCAACTGCTCAATTCAAGAAACACCTACTATGTGTCAGCGACCATGCCAGGCTCTGAGAGTACAAAATTAAAAACTAAGCAGTCCCTTCCCTCAAAGACCTTATATTTTATTAGAGGAAATTACATGTACAGCGTTAAATGAATACAAAATAATTTCTGGATGTGGGATTAGAGAGAATAAGGAATAAGGAAAGCCCTCTTTTAGGAGATGGTACTTGAGCTAAGACTTGATGGGTCCCAGGGGTTCCAAAAGGCAGTGGTGAGGAGGAAAAACATTGCAAGCATGGGGCATAATAGCCTTTATGAAGATACAGAGAAGATACAGAGGGGTCAAATGTCATGTAAGCAGAACAGCTGGTAGGGCAGTTAGACTAGCAAAAAGTATATGACAGGGAAAGATAGGTTGGAGCCATATTATGAAGGGCTTTAAATGCCAAACAGAGGAGTTTGGAGTAAGGAGCCACTGCAGCTTCCTGAATGATGTGTGGAGAATAGATTGGAAAGGGGAGAAGGGAGAGATTGTAGGGATATCAGTTTTATTGTTGTTCAATTGTTTCAGTCATATCCAAGTCTTTGTGACCCTATTTGGGGTTGTCTTGGCAAAGAAACAGGAGTGGTTTGCCATTTCCTTCTCTAGCTTATTTTACAGATGAGGAAACTGAGGGAAACACAGTTAAGTGACTTACCCAGGGTGACACAGTGTCTGAGGCTGGATTTGAACTTAGATCTTCCTGACTCTAGACCCAACCTTCTATCCACTGTAACACCTAGTTGCCCCAGGGATATCAGAGAACTGTTAAAATGTCTGGTTGAGAGATGGTGAGAGATTGAATTAGACTCATGAGAGTGTAAGAAGGGAAGAGATGTGAGAAATGTTGTGGAGGTAGAATGGATAAGACTTGGCAATTGATTAGATATGGGAAGGTGAGTGAGAATTAAGGAAATCCCTCTTTGATTTGGATTCTGTGCTGGGCCTTCCTATGAGCACAAGAAATACTTTTGCTGAAGCTGTATTTCCCTACCTTATGCCTCATTTGATATTGATAATCACAGGGCAGTCAAAGCAACATTATTTTTGTTGTAGCATATATCAAGGAAACTGGTATGACATTAACATATAGGTTGAAGATGCCTTGTTGGAAAACCTGTAGGGTGACATTTTGCTCCACCAAATCAATTAAAAAAAATGAACTACTAACACAGTGGGATATTGTAGTTTCTTCCTCTTGGTTGATTGTGTGACAATAAAGATATGGTCTGCTGTTGAATTTTGTTTACAAAAATTGTTTACTTCTTTCCTTCCCATATCTTCATCAATATATTTAGAATTTTGGAGGTGTCTGTCTGACACCATGGCCCCATCCCTTCCCAGAACCAAATTAAAATGTAATTAGGAAATACTTAACAAAATAATTAAAAATACAATAGTTTATAGATAATGTTAATATGTGGTTTTTAAAGTCTTCAGTTTTGGTTTAGTGGCCTCCACTTCTATTTGAATTTGACACCACTGAAGTATATTATAATCATAAAGGTTTTGTAGAGATAAGAAAGCAACCATATGAGTAGGTCTGTTATTGATATTTCCTCAATCACCTTTTGTTGTTAGTAATGAGATCCCAGTTTTTTTCCTTCTCTTTTTCAGATATTTTGAGAATTGGGCCTTGAATTAGCTCCAAATTATATCATCTCCTGTAAACTTCATCTGGTTTAGCTGCTTCTTTTATATCTTTTGTTTTTACTGCCATTTCTATTTTCTCATACAACATTTTTGGGATTATGTTGTTATAATCTCAATGAGGTGTCTTTACTGTGATATTTAGATAAAACAGACATAGAAATATTGAAAGATATTTTTCATTTTCTGTGTTCTCCTTCTATGTTAAAGGCTCCTGGGGTGACCTGACCTCAGGAAGTTTTCAGTAAACTCTTTCCCCTCTTTTATTTCTGACTATCTTATGAGATAGTATTACTCATAGTTTTCTTCTTTTGTAAGATTTAACGAGAGTTCATATTTTAAACTGGAGTTGCTTTTTGGTGCTCTATCTTTCTGTCTGGTAAGGAGAGCAAGTGTTTGCTGGCTATGGTTGTTTCCAGGCTTTTAAAAATCTCCTCATTGTGAACACTGGTTAAACTTCTTCTGGATAGTCCATATTGTTGCCTGTTCTTTTATCCATTTCTTATTGTTCAGCGACAATAGCTTGTTTTAAAAGGTCAGGTTGGGGCTGTTTTAATTGCATGTTATAGATTCTGATTTTTAATTCTCTTCTAATTTGGCATTCAATTTTTCTTAAACAAGTAAATGGTCTTCCAGTGCACAAACAAATGATTCAGAAATTACTCCCCCCTCAATGACTAATCATTTCCTGTTTCTTAACATGTAGTCAATTTCATTTTTGAAGATGTTATTGATGCTTGCCATGTCCAGCATCTCAATCCTTTCCTAAAAGAAAGTATTTATGATGTATAAATATGAAACTACTGCATCATCTCTAAGTCCCTGGTCTTTCATTTCCTGAAGACAAGACATATTTTCACACATACTTTTTCCATCTTTCCTTATATGTTAATTTATAATGAAGCCTCTGAGAACTAAAATCTGTATTGATTTCATTGGGAGGGTCTAACAGCTTTTTTTTTTAACAGCATTTCTCTTATCTTTTCAACTGTTGACCTTGGCAATAGGTGTTGGTGATTATTTGAGATTATTTAGATGGCAAAGCTTTTGATAATGTTCAGTGTGATCATGGAAATATGAGAACACTAAATATCTCTTGAAATTATTTTTCTCTTTGGTTTTGGGCAAATGATACAACCACCTTTATCAGTTCTTTTATTTGTCCCTTCCATTTAGCTGAAACTTCCTTTTGTCTTCTAGTTTCATTGATCATGAGAAAGGTCAAGATTGATATATGAAAGTTCTTCCAGTAGTATGTCAGCTCATTGGTTCCATGGTATAGTTAGAGGGCCAACAATTAAGTTATGGATGGTCTAAACACTATATCATTCTTAGTACCCTCTGTCTCCTTTTCTGCTTCACTTGTAGCAGAAATAGAAGGGAACCACATAGGACCAAAAGCCATCTTCCATTTTTCTTAATTTCATGCCTTCATTTATTTAAAGAGAATTTATTAATTATCTATGGCATACTAGACATTGTGAGTGCTTGGGATATGGAGACAAAAAGAAAACATTACCTTTTTTCAAGGGGGGAAAATGATATGTTTACATTCATATAGTATGTATACAAAGTAATTTTTTTGTGGGAGACAGCACTGGTTGCAGGGGATCAGGGAAGACCTCATCTTGGAGTTGGCACTTTAGCTCAGATTTGAAGGAAACTAAGGATTCTAAGGGGAGCAGCTAGCTTGTGCCGTGGATAGAATACTGGGCCTAGGAAGATCTGAGTTCAAATCCGGCCTCACTCTCATGTGACATTGGGCAAATAACTTAACCTATTTGCCTGTACTTATCTATTCTGGTAATCAAAGTAAATTAATCCTTCAACAAACCTGCTTTATCAAATGCCTGCCTTGCACCAGGCATTGTGCTAGGTACTGGGGAAACATAAAAACTAGACAGTTTCTGTCCTCAAGGTACTTGTAGCATGGGGAAAACAATACATGTACACACACATAAATACAAAGCATATACTTAGTAAATACAGGATTATTTCAATGAATCAGGGAGAGGAACTAGCAGTTGGGGGATCAGAAAAGGCCTTGTGTAGGCAGGGTGTGTGATCCTTGAAGGAAGCTAGAGCATCTATATATAAGGCAGAGATGAGGAAGAAATGCATTTAAGGCATGAGGGTGACATAAGACAGTGACAACTGGTGAGGACCGAGGGAGAGTGAAGAGTGAAGATATCTTTCAGACTGGGAACATGAATGTAGAGATATACCTTCCATATAAAAAGAGAAATTAAGAAGGGGAGGTTCAGGGACCATCTTTGGAGTCTTTCTAGCATAGGAGTATTTGTCATATCTTGTACTTTGCTGGCACAGCCTTTAAAAATCCAGGATCACCCCATATTACAATCAAGGAATAGAGTGGGATTCTAGTAGTATCAATAGCATAAGAAAAGTAAGAGAAAGATGCATGCAAGAAGAAGCAAAACTACCCACCAAGAAATTGTAAATGACTTCAAACTACTATTTTTTACTGATTGGTGTTCCTCAAAATACATGTATTGATTTTTGACAGATGAGTGTCTACATTATTAAAGAGGACTTTCCATATAGGTAAGCCATTAAAACCCAAATGGTGGTATGGTGATAATGATAGTGGTGGCTTGATGTTTTTGCATCTTCCAGCTACTTTATTTATTGTCTGTGTACTAACTTATGTACATGTTGTCTTCTCTTTTAGAATGTAAGCTTTTTCAGGGAAAGGATTGTTTTTGTTTTTTCTTTGTGTTTCCAGCCTGGCACATAAGAAGAGCTCAATAAATGCTTGTGATTGATGGCTTGATTATTTGACTGGTTTGATCAGGGACCACTATTTTTAAGTACAGGCTTGGGCATAACTGCTAGCTTTGTAGACAAAGATGGTGGCTCTACTGAGCACACCGTCCACTACCCTTCCATCCATTTGCTTCCTTCAGAGGAACAAGAAGCTTGGGAGAGAGTTTCTTCAGAGATTTCTGTACTTTCGGTAGCAGGTTTGACTGGGCCAGCTCCCATAGTAGCTTCCTTGTACATAAACTGTGGGTAGCTTACCCAACCCTAACTCCTGATCCCCAGTTTTCTATTTATGAAGGAGAATGGGGAAGTGAAAAAAAAATTATGTCTTCACATACAACCTCTAAAGAACTTCTTCATCCTGAGCTAGAACTTTGTATCTGTGCTCTACTTTGTCTGTCATTTACTATATATGCTAGTGTAGAAACAAGGTCGCAATCATCTGATGGAACCTAGATATACAAAGGACAAAAAAAGGAGGGAGATTTAAATAAGTGTGTGTGTGTGTGTGTGTGTGTGTGTGTGTCTATTTTGGAGGCAGGGGGAAAAAATCAAAGAAAAGGAATTGCTTGGAATGGATGGCATGATGGCGGAGCTACTCAATTTTTCTCTGCCAAAGAAAATTATCTTTACCCTGGAAAGCTAGAACAACAATGATTAACGGGGAATTGATACTCAGAATTAGAGCACATATCTGTCCTCATTCAGGTCAGATCACCAGGTCCAGACAAACTCCATCCAGTGGCATTGACACCCACAGAACTGTTGAATGTGACTAAGTAGACATTGTTCCAGGGCTGAGCACAGTGCCTGGCACATAGTAGGTGCTTAATAAATGTTTATCAATTGATTAGTTGTCAGAGGAATGTAGCTGGTTGGTGTCATGGCAGGGGAAGCTTTTGTATCAGGGAAGCCAGTCATCAACAGGAGCTAAGGTTGTCTTAGCCTGGCCATTTTACCTGAAATTTGGGACCAGGCATAAGCCTCTTTAATGGAGTCCATGAAGAACATGTTGCTGTTGTTGTTGTTGTGTTCGTCCTTCATTTCGAAGAAGATCGATCATGACATCAGAGAAATGATGACATGACTTGCACTTGACTTTGTTTTGAGTGAGGGAGGGCTGTGTGAGGTCACCAACCTCACTTTCTCTTCCTGAGCCATCTGGATCCAGTGACCAGATATTCATCAGGGTGACTGGAGATGACCCAGGATACGATGAGAGACCTTGGCCTTTTTTAGGGTAAGTCCTTTTACTCACTTAGAGGGAGGTAACACCCATTTGGTGAATAGGCCTCTATAAAAAGTACTCAGAGAATGACCCCTTTAATGGACAAAAGAAAAAAATAACTAAATCAAGCTGGAAGGGAAGGAAAACAGTTATTACTGATAATCACTGTAAGCCAGGAGGGTCCAGAGAACAGTCATTAGGTGGAGCTTGGGCAGCGACCTATTGTCCAGTTTATGGCTTCAGAGTACACTATGTTTAAGGTTTGGAGAAAGACAAGAAACAGAGAGACAGAGGAAGAGAGAGAAGGAGAGAGAAGGAAAGAAGGAAGAAAGAAAGACATTCAGGCAGTAAACCCCAAGTTAACCTAGGCAGTCTCTGGCCATCCAGATTTTCAGATTTACATTCCTTTGTCTGAAGCAAGAAGAGATAAGGTTTTCTTAAATAAGCAAAGAAAAGAAATAGAAGGAAACAATGGAATGGAAAAGACAGCTGACCTCTTAAAGAAACTTAGAGATTCCAAGAGAACTTTTCATGCAAAAATACAGGGTGTGAAAAAATACAAAAAATGATGGGAACTTCAAAGAAGCAAAAAAGATTAAGAAGAGGTGACAAGAATATACAGAAGAACTATACTAGACAGATACACCACAATGATGTGGTTACTGATCTAGAGCCAGTCATCCTGGAGAATGAATTGAAGATAATAGAATTCTGGTTGAGCTTTTTAAATCATAAAAGATATTGCTGCTAAAGTGCTGTACTCAGTGTGCCAGTAAATTTGGAAAACTCAGCAGTGGCCAAAGGACTGGAAAATATCAGCTTATGGTTAGGCATTTTACTTTTCACCTCAAAGCTGAGGTGAAAAGTAAAATGCCTTACCATCAGTCCCATAGATCACAACTTTCTGATGAGGATTAAATCTAACCCTCTCAGTGGACTTTAATTGTAGTTATGAGGTGCTACTGAATCCTATTTTAAGTTTGTTTTTGCCAAATGTAACACTCTGTGAATGTTATGTGTTTAGCATAAGTTCTTGTCCCATACCTGAGTCATCCTGTACATAACAGTGAGTGCCTTTTAAACTCCCCTTTTGAGCAAACCCTAGACATGATCCTAAAACTGAAGCTTAAGCAATTTTTCCTGCAGGGTAGGAAACTTAAATCCAAGAATGTGAGAAAAGAGAGTTCATCCTCCCTCTCATTAGAGGATAGGCTCCCCCCATTATTGAATGCAGTCAAACTACATACTTGGGTCCAGAACAGATAGCCTTTTTAGAGAGAGGAAATGGGATCATGCCCCAGCTCCTTGGTTCCAGAAATAGGTCCTTATGGTTAGTCTAACAAGGATTTATGACTAGAAAAACTAGAGGTGATGACTAAACCAAGAAGAGGTCTAACCAATGTTATTCACCGCCTGACAAAGAAGTGATGGACTCAAGTTGCAGAATGAAACATACATTTTTGGATGTGGTCAATGTGGAAATTTAATTTGCTTGACTGCATATTTGTTACAAGGGTTTTCTCTTAATTATTTCCTAAGGAGGAGGGGTGAGTATATGGAATGGAGAGAAAATAAATGTTTTTTAATTGAAAAAATGTTTTCAAAATCAAGAATAGGTCATGACAGACTGACTTCATTTCCTTTTAGGTTAGGCAGGGTTGCTATAATAAATGGTTGTTGAATGACATATCCATAGAATGCTAGTTTTTTAGCAAAGCTTTTGGCAAAATCTTGTGGTTTTCTTTGTGTGAAAAAAACTTGGTATTTGAATGCATTGCACATTCGTTATGAATCAACAATGCGACATAACAGCTAAAAGCTGGCCAGTCATAGCCTGCATGATGTTCAGAATTAGGGAGGTTGTGGTCATGCTGTGATTTATTCTGATCAGAACACATCTGGAGTTACTTTGATTTGTTCCGGGAGCTACATTTTAGGAGAGACATTCACAAGCCTATGCATGTCCAGAAGAATTTCACCAGGATAGTGAGGGGATTAGAGTCTGCAGAATAGAAACATTCACTGAAAGATTTAAGAATGCTTAGCCTAAAGAAGAGAAGGCTTGGCAGAGGTAGGGATGTGATTGTAGGCTATAAGCATTTGAAAGGCTGAAATGTAAAATATGGATTATTAGATTTGTTGTGTTTAGCTCCAGAGGACAGAGCTAGGAACAATGGATGCATGTTCTAGAAGGGTAGATTTATACTTGACATAAGGAAAAAGATTCTTAATAATCAGAACTCTCCAAGAGTGGAATGAATTTCCTTGGGAGAGAATTGCTTTCCTTTCATGAGTGATTTTCAAGTAGAGGCTTGATGACAACTTTCTATGTTTCAAGAATAGGTTGAGCAAGATGACTGTGATGTGCCTTTGAACTCTGATAATCTGTCTTCTGTGATTCTCAATAATAAAGGTTATAAAGAGTAGAGAAGTGAAGAACTGGAAGAGAGCATGAATGTTATTGTAATGCCAACATGATATTCACAGCACCTACAGCAGCTATGAATATGCTGACATAATTCTGATTTATAAAAATATAACAGATTCTCCACATGGAAGACAGAACCAAAATATTTATTCAAACACCAGAAAGCTGAATCTCAACACTGGAAAACCAAATCCATCATAGTAACAAAGAAATCTATGCACAATAACAATGCAGGGGCCACTACCATCCCCAAGTCTTCCCTCTGTTCGGTTTCCCACAAACCAACTCCTTTGAACAAATCACAAACAAGCTTCCTTAAACAAAATCACAGACAACCTCTCACTCATGCTAGTTGCTGCCTACTCTCTCTATACCAGCTCTGATTGTTCTGAATCACTTCCTACTCCATCCCTTCCTGTTCCACCCATTAAACAAAATTCCTCCCACCACAGACTTCTGTAACTTAGACTTCCATGTGACCTAGGCAGATCACATGGGCCTGTTAATGGACGGGAAAGCTCTTCCCATTTAAATTACCAATACAGCTATCCATTCCAACTTCTTGAAATATGAATCTTTCTGCACTTTCTGCACTCCTGACTTCTCTGGGGTCTTTGGAAACACCACTAGTTCTTGTATTTGAGTCCTTACCCAAAGATGGAAGTGATTTTACTAGATCATAGGTGCTAGGCAATTGGGGATTGTTTAACAAAAGAAATAAAAACACAATACAACTTAGATAATACAACATATGTAATATTAATTTGTGGTTTTTAAAACCAATCTGTAGTCCTCAGGGGTCAATATGAGTTTAATACCATTGTACTAAACAACTTTTCTGGGACCATTTCATTCCTCTGATTTTTTTTTTAATTTCAGAAAGAAGGGACTTTATTCTGAGCTCCTATTGAAAGGCTTTCATCCTTAACATAAATGCTTAAATAATATATTAATATAAAAAGATATAAGAATATTGGACAGTGTTCAGGACCAGATAGAACAAGACTGTAATCTGGAAAAAGGAAATGGTACCCTATAATAATAATCATTTATATTTACATAGCACTTTATGTTAAGAAAGTGCTTCTATACATGCTACTTTATTTCATCTTCACAACAACTTCAAGTTAGTGTAAATGTTATTATACCCATTTTTCCTGTAAGGAATCTGAGGTTTAGAGAGGGTAAATGACTTGTCCAAGGTTACACAGATAAGTAAATATTGGAACCAGGACTCAAACCTAGGTCTTCCGGTTCCAAGTCCAGTGCTCTTGTACTAAGAGTGTGAAGACTAAGGGTAGTCAAAAATATTTAGCTTATCTCACATTTTTACTTGAGACTAGAACTACTATAATAGAAAAATCTTGAGTACTAATGTTAAGCCTCTAACTTTTATAAATTATAAATAACAGTGCAAAATTGTTTTTGAGTGAGCCACAAGTGTTTCTTAACTCTACTGCACAATTGTGTGTGTGTGTGTAATGCTAATAATGATAGCATCACATGCTAATATACAGTGATAGCATTTTATAGTATTTTGGGGAATCAAAAAGAAAAAAGGTTTGAACTTATTTTATATATATTAAGTATAATCAGAATGGAGAGTTCTTTCATTTTAGAGCTATATTTTCTTAAAATCCATGATAAAGGTTTAAATAGCTATAATTCTGTGTCTTTTTAGAGATTATTTAGTAATCATAAAAGGGCATCTGAAGCTGATTGGATTTAGGAATTTATTTTTGAAATAACATTGAGCTATCCTGTGAGCAGCTGGATGGATAGCATGGACTGGAGATCTATGAGACTTTAGGACTGCCACCAAAACATCAAATATGATCATTACCCAAGGGATGCTATATGATTCTATTCTGGAAAATAATAATTTTATGAGTCAAAACCATGGGAATCCCAAATGGCAATGGGAAGACACATGATAGAGGTAGGCTACAGCAAATTAACAATGATAATGTGTAGGCAAGAAGTAATATGAAAGACAGAATAGAAGTCATTGTGTGACCAGAAAACGAGGTCATGTAGTAAGAGTGAGAATTCACCTTTAGACAGACTGAATATTGCACTGATATTTACAAAACATTCAAGAATCTAGAAGTCTCGACTATATTGAGTAGATCTTCTCTGGAGATTTATAGACATGGACAAGAATCATTCCAGAGAAAGCATGGATGGAGTGTAATGTTCAGTGATGATGAGAGTACCTGACAAGGAGATTCCTAGCATTCTTTTGCTAATATGGTGCAATATTTATAGTTAGATCTGCAGAAAATAACAATTCCTAAAAACACTGGCCCAACATTTTTGTTTGTTCTTGACTCCCCCACAGTGCTTACACACAGTGTCCCAAAGGTCTTAGTGCAGTTTTAAGTTTTAAAGGCTATTAAAGCATAAAACTACATATCTGAAATTTATAGGTATCTGATTCATGGATAGCAAATCGAGAAATTTTTTAAAAAGTTCTTTTTAAACAGAAGTGGAAAGGAGGGGTGTAATTAATTTTTAGGATTAAAATAGTACAGTCTGCAACCAAATGGAATGATTTTGTTCTTTGGCAAAGGGAGGGGTGAGATAATATTAGAGATATTCAAAATAAGAAATGACCAATCTTGGTTCTATTCATAGCATCATAGATTTGGAGGCCACCAAATCCAGACCATCATTGTATAAATGAGGAAACAGAGGCACAGAAATGTGAAATAACTTGTCCAGGTTGTATATAACTAGTAAATTAAGGGGCAACTAGGTAGTACAGTGGGTAGAGCACCAGTGCAGGAGTCAGGAGGACCTGAGTTCAAATCTTACCTCAGGCACTTGACACTCACTAGCTGTGTGACCTTGGGCAAGTCACTTAACCCCAATTGCCTCATCCTGGGTCATCTCCAGTCATCCTGATGAATATCTGGTCATTGGATTCAGATGGCTCTGGAGGAGAAATGAGGCTGGTGACCTGCACAGCCCTCCCTCACTCAAAATAAAGTCTAGTGCAAATCATGTCATTATTTCTCTGATGGCATGGTCTTCTTCATCAACAAAGGATGAACATACACAACTAGTAAATTAAAAAAGCAACAAATTTAAAACTCCAAATAGAACCCCAAAATAGAAAAATTGTAAAACAGAGAAGACATTTAAAAACAAACAAAAAACTCCATTAGACCCACAAATAATGCTAGAATTTTTTTGAAAAAGAAATAGACAAATCATTTCCTACTCAGATTTGAAAAAAAGAGAACAGAATTCCAATTTATTAGTATCAAAAATAAAAAGGCAGAGTTCATAACAAATGAAAATGAAATGAAAGAAATTATATAAACTTTTTTTGCCAACAAAATTGATTACTGTCAAAGAGAAAAACTCAAGGGCCAGATGGATTTACAAATGAATTCTACCAAGTATTAGAAGAATAATTAATTCCAATATTATATAAACAATTGGCAAAAATAAAAAAATTATACTATCACCTTCCTTCTATTAGACAAATTTAATAGTAATACCTAAACCAGGGACAGACAAGTCAGAGAAAGAATAATATAGACCCACACAGCTAATGAATACCAATGCAAAAATGCTATGAATAAAATGTTAGCAACAACAGCATATCAAAAAGTTCATAAATTTTGATTAGGTTGGATTTACACCAGGAATGCAGGGTGTGGTTATTATTCCAAAAAATTATGAACATGATAGATTATATTATTAAAAAATTAAAATTATGCCAATATATGGAGATAAAGCTTTGGACAAAAAATGCAAAACTGATTTTTTTTAAGACATTAAAATGCATAGAAATAAATAGACCTTTCCATAATACGACAAATAGTATCTATTTAAAACCAAAAGACAGCATTACAGACTGGAGAAATGCTAGACTCTTTTCTGACAGCATGTGGGTTAAAGCAAGAATGTTTGTTATCACCACTATTATTTACCATATTACTTTAAAGGTTAGCTATAAGATATGAGAATAAAGACAAGAATAAATAATAAGACAATAAGAAGTGGAAGGAACAAGCTTAGGCAAAGAAGAAACAAAATTGTTACTTTTTGAAGATAATATAAAACCTTAGAGATTCAACTCCAAAATTGATTGAAAAAGTAGATCCACAGAAATTGTCATCTTTTCCTGTAAATTGTCAACAAGCCCCAATAGGATAAGATCAAAGAATAACTTCTTTTAAGCACAAACTATATGAAGTATCAGGGAATCCACTTACCAAAACACACATGCAATAATGAAATTAACTACAACTACAAAACCCTCTTTACAGAAATAATAACACACCTGAATAATTGGGAATATATTAATTGTTCAAGGTTAGGGCATGCTAATATAGCAAAAATGACAATACTGCCTAAATTAATGTAGTTATTCAGTACCATACCAATTCATCAAGAGCTAAAAAATATAAAATTAATGTGGAGGAACAAAACGTCAAGAGTATGAAGAGAAGTAATAAAAAGAAATGGAAAGAATGAGGGTCTAACCATAAACACTCATTGATCAGTGGAACAGATTAAGAACACAATATCCATAAATGAACATAGTAGCATTGTGGTCAATAATTAGCCAATCAAAATGATCAAAATGAATTTATTAAGTACTTAGTACACACATTTGCTGTGCTGATAAACAAAGCAATATTAAAACAATCTTTGCCTCAAAGATTCTAGTAGGGGAGAAAATTTAAATAATTATATACAAGATACATACAGAGGAGAGGGAAAATGATGTGAGAAGGGAAGGCTGTAGGAACTGCAATGGAGGAAGGAACCTGAAAGGCCTCCTGTAGCAGATAAAGTTTGCATTAATAAACTTAAAGATCCCAGATACGGGGGTAAGAATTCACTGCTATAGAAAAGTCTCTGAGAAAACTAAAAAGTAGTTGGGTAGAAATTAGGTGTAGATCAACACCATACCTTATACCACCATAAGCTCCAAATGCATATATGACTTAGATATAAAGGGTCATATCATAAACAAATTAGAGGAACATGAAAGGATATGCCTTTAACAACTATGTAGAAGGGAACAGTTTCTGATTAAATAAGGGATAGAGATGATTACAGGAGATAAAATTGTCAGTTCTTCCAAGTATTTGAATTAAACAATCAAAGGTATAAACCAATATTAAAAAGTCCTTAATCAATATGAAAGGGGCTGAAGAATGTTGGTCATTGGACATAAGCATATGACACCACATAGGAAATATTTCTCCTTGCATACCCTGTAAGGAGAACAGGAAATAGGTTAGTTTGGTAGGAAAGAGAATATATGAAGAAGATTAAAGTGGACTAGAAAGATAAACTGAAACCAGATGCAAAGGGATTTATATGCCAAACTGTGGAGTTTACGTTTTGTCCTGAGGGCAAGAGGGAAGCACTGAAAAGTTTTGAGCAGGGGACTGACATTTTCTAACTTGAACTATAGGAAGACAATTTTAGCAGCTGTGTGGAGGATGAATTAGAGAGGGGATAGCCTTGCAACAATCTAGGTAAGAAGTGGGGGCCACTCACATTAGAGGTAGAGGAGATAGATGCAATAATTGTTATGCAGGAAGAGTTGACAGGAGTTGTGACTGAATACGGTTGATGATTGAGAGGGAAGATTTGCAGATTACTCTGAGGTTTTGACCTAAAGTGACTGGAAAGATTATGGTACCTCTTGTTTAGAGGAGAGGTGGTTTTAATGGAGAAAATATTGAGACCCATAATGGACACACTTAGTCTGTGATGCTCATAGGGAATCTGGATGGAGGTTTCTAGCAGGCAGCTTATGATGCTGGATTGGAGATACAGTATAATTGCACCTTACATTGATGTAGAGTTAGTTTCTAAAGCAAGAGCATAAGGTGAGAATTAAAAGAAGACAGTCTGTTGAAAAGCAGATGAATCTTGCTATGGAAACAATTGAATATAAATTTTATTTTTCACAAAACCCAGCTAAGCTAATGACTAAGAGGCAGGGCTTCTATTCAAATAGAAGATTTAGACATATCAAATAAGAGGGAAAAAAATTCTCTTATCAGGGCTTCATATATAAATGTATAAATTACAGGTTGTCTCCAAACTCTCAGCTCAGTTTTAAGTTTTAATAGTTTCAGAAGTATACATGTTACAGATTTACAAAAATAACTTTAATGTTCAATTACCTAAATTTCACTTGTACTTGTTTAGTTTTTTTGAATTTTGAATAATAAAATTTTAATTTTAATAACATTTTCTGAATGGTGCTTTTTCAGAGTAGTGGATCTCAAAAGAAGAGCTTGCTCAGTCTCTTTGGTCACTTGATCTATCTCCATTTGACTTTTTTCCTTGTTCAGTCATGTCCAAATTGTCACATATACATCAAAACGTCATCCTTTGAATGATCTTTAAACTAGGATTATAAATGCAGTCCTTTTAGTCATTAAACAGCATCTGATGAAAGTTTTTACAAAGTTCAAAAATTGACTAGAGAAAAATATCACATAAGACAGTAAAAATTTAAATAACTAAACTCAGTTTTTAAAAAATAAGTTTATAGCATTTATGTTTCTGAAGTTATTAAAGCTTAATGTCACATACTTAATGTTAGATCTTAGTAGTGACTTTTGGGATAGTCTCTGTTAGTGATTGATTATAGTACAGCATAGCAGATTTTTTTTCTTCTTCCTGATGAAACAAGAGAGGACACAAGGAAGTCACAGGGAACCTAGCAGGACCTTCTTATTGAGCAGCAATACTCAGAAAGCCACTGGGCTGCTGCTTTCATTAGCCTAAGAAGAAAGGATAGACTATCCTTGATCATGTTGCAGAGAAGATTCTGGAATCACTCTCGGATAACTGAGATGCTCACACTATAATAAATATGAGAAATTGATACTTACTGAGGAAATTCTATATTCATCTTTCTCTTTCCACTTTAGATCATATAGTCATCCAGTGAAATGACAGTCCTTTTCTTTCTTCATTTCCCTTTTCCCCTCTCACTCAAGGTATGTAGTTGGATTGGAATCTGCATAAGTTAAATGTGTATTTGATACAACTTTAAGCCTGGAGATCATTTGAATAGAGATTATAGTTGAATTCATGGGAGTTAATGAGATCACCAAGAGAGAATATAAAGAAAATCAGAAGGCCCACGGTAGAGACTTGGAGGATATCTGAAATAAAAGTTAGCATTTATATAATCAACTTATATAATAAGTATATATAATAAGTTTGCTGAGCTCTTTATAAATACCATATCATTTTATCTTCACAACGCTGGAAGATGAGTGCTACTATTATTTTCACTTTCCAGATGAGGAAACTGAGGCAGACAAGTTAAGTGACTTGCCCAGGATCACATAGGTAGCAAGTGTCAGAGGCTGGATTTGCATTCAAGTCTTTCTGACTGTAGATACAGCCCTCCACTGTAACACTTGGCTACCCATGTTCAGAAGGTGGGACCTCAGAAAAAAGAATGGTCAAACAGGTGGGAAGATCAGGAAGGTCATGAAAGCTGCAGAATAAAGTAATGAAGAAAAGGGGATGATTTATATCAGCAGAACTCAAACTTTTTGGTCTCAGTACCCCTTTTATACTCTTAAAAATTATTGAGGAGTCTGCCTATCAAGAATTTTTATTTATGTGAGTTACATCTGTTGATAGTTTCTGTATTATAAATTTAAATGTCTTAATATTGTAAAAAATCATTTTGACCTTGTGGAACCCCTGAAAGGATCTCAGGGACTGCCAAGCATCCCTGGATCACACTGTGAGAGCTTCTTTTGAAGAACATGGTGCTTGAATTGAGTCTTGAATGAAGACAAGCATTCTATGTGGCTGAAATGAGGAGGAAGCACATTCCAGATGTGGGAGAAAGCCAGTGCAGTCACCAAGATGGAAAATGGAATGTCATTGTGTGAGGAACAGAGAGAAAGCCAGTTTGGCTGGATTATAGAGTGTGGGAGAGGGAGTAATAAAGATTGAGACTGGAAAGATAGCTGGGGCTAGGAGGAGAAAGGCTTAAAAAACTAGAGTAGAATATATTTTACCCTAGAGTCACTCAAGTTGAGTAGGGGTTAGAGCTAAGCTGGAAGATAATCACTTTGGAAGTAGTGTGTGGGATGGACTGAAATGGGAAGAAAAGACATAGTAAAATAACTATGAGGAGAGAAGGAGTTGGATGTGAAACATGTGGAAGAAGCAGAAAGAGCAAGATTTAGCAACTGATTAGATATGGGGGATGAGGGAAAGGGGAGATTTGAGGACAATGCTGACAAATGAAGAAGAGTGACAGATTTGACAGAAACAGGAAAGTTTAGGAGAGGAGAATCTTGGAAGAGGGAATTTGGAGGGAAAGACTGCTGGCTCTTTGTGATGTCTGATCCTTTCCTAGATCTTCACTAGCCATTTCTTAAGAATTAGTTCCAGAGTTTTTCCAGGAATTGAAGTTAAGCCCTATAACCTGTCATAAGCAGACTATTCTCACTTAAAAAATATCAGAATATTTGTCCTTCTCCAGTTCTGTAGAACCTTTTCCATTCTTTAGGATCTTTCAAAAATGACTGGTGATGGTCTAATAATCGTAACTCAATTATTTCAGTACCCGAGGTTATATAGCTCATCTGAGTCCTCTTAGTGCTGTTTTGCTATCTCTCTACTTATTTTCTGGTTTCAAGTGCCTACTAGTTATACTTATGCTTTCCTTTCAAGTCCAAAGAACACAGGCAAAATAAGCATTAACTGCCCCCTCCTTCTGTTATCATAGTCCCATCTGTCCCAAGCAGTAGTCTTTGATATACTTTTCCCCAATATAAATAACTCTTTCTCCTTCAAATGCCCATTTTGTTATTAGACCACTTTCCAGTTTTCTAGTAGTTGTTGTTAAATAATTAGTTCCTATAACTGAGATCTTTGGATTTATCAAACACTAGGTTACTGTGTTCATTTGCTTCTGTATGTTGTGTGTTAATCTATTCCATTGGTCAACCACCATTTCTTCTCTAGTACCAAATTGTTTTTGATGATTATCACCTTGTAGCATAGTTTGACATCTTTTACTACCATGCTCCCTTCCCTCACATTTTTATTCATTTTTTCCCTTGATATTCTTGACCCTTTTTTCCTCCAGATGAATTATTTTTAGCTCTATGAAGTAATTCTTTGGTAGTTAACTGGTATGGGACCAAATAAGTAAAATAAGTTAAGGTAGAATTGTCATTTTTATTATATTCTCCATTTATTTAGATCTATTTTCATTTGTATGAAGAGTGTTTTGTAATTGCAATCATATAATTCCTGTGTATACTTTGGCAGGTTAGATTCTCAAATATTTTGTGTTGTCTGAAGTTACTTTAGATGAAGTTTCTTCTATCTTTTTTTTTTTTTTACTGGGTTTTGTTATAGAAATGCTGATGATTTGCATGGGTTTATTTTGTATCCTCCAGCTTTGCAAAAGGCATTAATTGTTTTGACTAACTTGTTGGCTCTCGAAGGTTCACTAAATAAACCATCCTATCGTTGGCAAAGAGAGATAGCTTTGTCTCCTTGTTGCCTATATTCTTTCAATTTCTTGTCTTATTGCTGTAGCTTGTTTTTCTGGTACAATCTTAAACAATAACAATGAGAATAAACACATCCATAATTCACCCTTCATATTATTGGGAAGACTTCTAGTTTAGTTCCATTAAAGACAATGCTTGCTCTTAGTTTTAGATAAACACTACCTGTTTTAAGAAAAGCTCCATTTATTCCTATGCTTTCTAATGTTTTTTAATAGGAAAGGGAGTTCTATCTTATCCAAAACGTTTTCTGCATCTGTTGATATAGTCACATGATTTTTGCTGGTTTTGTTATTGATATGATCAGTTATATTTATAGTTTTACTGATATTGAACCAGCCCTGGTATACCAGGAATTTAACCTACTCATGGTGTATTATTATTTTTTTTTTGATAAATTGCTGTAATCTTCTTGCTAGTTTTTTATTTAAAAAATTTACATTAATATTCATTAGGGAAATTAGACTAAGTTTTTCTGTTTTTTCTCTTCTTCATTTGTGTATCAAAATCATATTTGTGTTATTGAAGGAATTTGTTAGACTCTTTACCTATTTTTCCAACAGTGCAGATAGTATTGAAATTAATTGTTCTTTAAGTGGTTGGTAGAATCCATCTGATCCCAAGGTGCCTTACCTGGAGCTCATGTATGTTTGTTCAATTTCCTTTTCTTAAATAGTTATTTAAGTACTCTATTTCCTTTTCTGTTAATCTGAGCAATTTATATTTTTTAATTAGTCAGTCATTTAGTTTGTAAAGATTTTTCTTTTGTGCTATATAATTGGCCAAAATAGTTCTGGTAATTAATTTAATCTTCATTGGTTGTGCACTTGACCTTTTCATTTTTGCCGCTGGTAATTTGATGTTTTTTTAAAAATCAAATCAGCTGTAACATATCTATTTTTTTGCTTTTTTCATAAAATCAGCTCCTAGTTTTATTTAATAACTCAGTGTTTTAAATTTAATTTTATTAATCTCTTCTTTGATATTCAGGATTTTTATTTTGGTATTTAATTGGGGATTTTAAATTTGATGTTTTTCTTCTAGGTTGTTGTTGTTGTTGTTGCATGTCCAATTAATTGGTTGATATGCTCTTTCTCTTTTTTATTGACATAAGCATTTAGAGACATAAATTTTTCCCTGAATATTGCTTTGGCTGTGCTCCACAAATTTTAGTATGTTGTCTCATTATTGCTATTATATTTAATTAAATTAGTGATTATTTCTATGATTTGTATTTTGGCTTGTTATTAGGATTGATTGTTTAATTTCCAATAATATTTTAATCTGTGTTTCCACGTCCCTTATACGTTATGGTCTGAAAGGGATACATTTAATATGTATCTTCTTTTCTGCATTTGTTTGTGAGATTTTTATGCCCTACAATTCTTGAAATGATCTCTTTTCTATTTATTTTCTGGGTAAGTTTTTTTTACTGAGATATTTCACATTTTATTCTATTTTTTTCAGTCATTTGACTTTCTTTTATTATTTCTTGACTCTCATGGAGTCATTGGCTTCCACTTGATAAATTCTAATTTTTAAGGAGTTGTCTTCTTTGGTAAGGTTTTGTATCTCTTTTACCATTTGGCCAATTCTGCTTTTTAAGGGAGTTATTTTCTTCAGTATTTTCTGTGCTTCTTTTGCCAAGTTGTTAATTATCTTTTTTGTAATTTTCTTATAGAAGTCTAATTTCTTTTCTTTTTTAAACCAATTTTTCTCTACTATTCTTATTTTATTTTTAAAATAAGTTTTGTGATTTTAGTAAAATACAAATTCTTCCCTTAGTTCTTCTAGGAATTTTTGTTGAGCTTGTGTCCAATCTGCATTTTTCTTTCAAGCTTGGCTTGTAGGTGTTTTCAAGTTGTTTGCTTCTTCTGAGTTTATATCTTGAGCTTCCAAGTTGCCATAGTAAATTTTTATGGTTAGTTTCTTTTTTGTGGTTGTTTGCTCTTTTTTTTCTACCCTATTTCTTTGTACTGTATATTAGGTTTGGGGTCTGCTTACACTGGGGGGAGATGACTGACCTGAACTTTAGACCTTTAGCTGCAACTACTTCCCCCTGAGCTGGGACTGTGACCTTGGATGGGGTAATGGGTGACAGAACCTTCAAATGTTGCCTGAACCTGCACTCAGCACTAACACAGGATTACTTGAGATCTCTTTCTAACCAGGTATTCAGTCCCCTCACTGTCTTCCAGTACCATCCCGACTGTTGTTGCTACCACCTCCAAGGCCCATATAGCTGGTGCCTCTTTCATCCCACCAAATGCCTGGGTAGCCTTTACCACAGTGTCTTTAGACCTTTCTTTCTGTCTTCCTAAGCTGCTCTGGGATGGAAAAATGATTGACTATCATTTTCTCTTGGCTTTTCCTCACAGATTTTGGTTAGAATTTGAGTTAGAGTTTCCTCACAGAATTTGGTTAAAATTGTTTTAAAGAGGTGTTTTGGGAGAGCTTGGAAAGAATCCTGTTTTCAATCTGCCATCTTGACTCACTCTCAATATGTGGTTTTCTGGTTCTATTTGAGTTAGGTACTACTGGTTTAGAGCACTGTATGAAAAGGTTATGCATTTCTGCTTTCTTTGGCCCCCACCTTGGAATGTGAACGACACCAGTTTTATCCAGCAATTTCCCTTCTCTTTCCACCTTTCTGTTTTCTCCTTTCTCCTTTCTACTGCCTTATCACTACACCTACAACGGAATTTCTCATCAGTTGTGAGGGGAGGGAGTAATAAAGAAGGCAGCATGAGCTGATACTTATAATAGACAGCTGATTTCTAATATTAAGTTTGTACTTCCTTTGGGCAGGTAGATGGCACAGTGAATAATGTGCTGGACCTGGAATCAGGAACATCCAAGTTCAGATCTGGCCTCAGATACTTACTAGCTGTGTGATCCTGGCCAAGTCATTTAGCTCTATTTGCCTCAGTTTCCTCATCTGCAAAATAGGCTAGAGAAGGAAATGGCAAATCACTCCAGTATCTTTGCCAAGAAAAGTGACCAGAAAGAGTCACTGAAAAACGTGCAAATAACAACAAAAACTTTCTTGTAGTGTAAGAGAAAACCAAAGGACTAGATCCATTCTTTATCATGTTTTAGGAAGTTTATGAAATATATTAATATGCTTCCCTCTCCTATAATTGAGATAGAAACATAATGATTTTGACAAACTATATGTGCTCTGCCCCTTTTCATTTTCATCTTTTCACATTTCCATCACTGATCCTTTTTTTGTGATTCCTATTTGCAAATAAAAAACACAGATCTAAAACTAAGAGATTCCACATCCCTTGTTAAGTCATTCCAACATTAAATTACTCTTAAATTTAATTAAAATACACAAACTTTTAAATTTCTACTTAATTTTAAATTTGCTTTTTAATATGAACTTAACAAATACCAAATAAAATAAGCATTTCCACATAAAAGGTAAAGTCGAAAAAGAGGATTGATTGTATATGAAGCTGAAACTCTGTTATGCAGAGCTTGATTTTCTTTTTACAACTACACTAAATTCAGTATGTCATTTTCTTTTTTCAAATTTAACTAATTTATTTGTTTTCAGTTTTCAGCAATCACTTCCATAAGTCTTAAAATTTTTCCCCCTCAGCAAGGAATACTGTATTTGTCAGATTTATGGACAATGGAGAAATTTTTGACCAAACAAGAGATAGAGAACATTATGAACTGCAAAATGGATAATTTTGATTACATTAAATTGAAAAGATTTTGCACAAACAAACCCAATGCAACCAAGATTCGGAGGGAAGCAGAAAACTGGAGAAGAATTTTTGCAATTAGTGCCTGTGATAAAGGCCTCATTTCTGAAATATATAGAGAACTGAATCAAATGTACAAGAATACAAGTCATTCCCCAACTGATAAATGGTCAAAGGATATGAACAGGCAGTTTTCAGAGAAAGACATTAAAACTGTCTCTAGTCATATGAAAAAATGCTCTAAATCACTATTGATTAGAGAGATGCAAATCAAAACAACTCTGAGGTACCACATCATACCTATCAGATTGACTAACATTACAAAACAAGAAGATGATAAATGTTGGAGAAGACTTGGGAGAGTTGTTGGTGGAGCTATGAGCTGATCCAACCATTCTGGAGAGCAGTTTGGAACTATGCCCAAAGGGCTACAAAAATGTGCAAACCCTTTGACCCAGCAATATTGCTTCTAGGAAGAGATCATAAAAATGGGAAAGGGTGTCACGTGTACAAAAATATTTATAGCAGCTTTCTTTGTGGTGGCCAAGAACTGGGCATCAAGAGGATGTCCATCAATTGGGGAATAGCTGAACAAGTTGTGGTATATGAATGTAAATGGAATACTATTGTACTGTAAAGAAACGATGAACAGGAAGAATTCGGAGAGGCCTGGAAGGATCTATATGAACTGATGCTGAGTAATAGGAGCAGAACCAGTAGAACTTTGTATACAGCAACAACTACAGTGTGCAAAGAATTTTTCTGGTAGACTTAGCCCTTTACAGCAATGCAAGGACCTAAAAAAATTCCCAATGGACTCTTGAGGCAAAATGCCTTCCACATCTAGAGAAAGAATTATGGAATTGGATTGCAGAATGAAGCAGATCATTTTTTCTTGTGTTGTTTTGTTTTCATGGTTTCTCCCATTAATTTTAATTAATTAATTAATGTTTTAGTGTTCTACAATCACTACCAAAAAATTTAGATTTTTTGCCCCTTCCCCCCCTCCCCCACCCAGACTCCATACAATTCTATATAGGATCTACATATACTTTCCTATTGAATATGTTTTCACTATAGACATGCTGTGTAGATGAACTGAAATAAATGGAAGAAATCATATAACAAATCAAAACACAATACACACACATATACAAGCATGATCTGCTACATTCTGCAGATAAATTCCATATTTCTCTGAGTGTGAAAAGCATTTTGTCTTAGAAAACCATTGGGAATTATTAATTTTTTTTTAAGTTCTTGAGTTATTACCAAGTTCCAAGTCTACCAGAAAAAACTCTTGTACACTGTCTTAGTTGCTGTGCACAAAGTTCTCCTGGTTCTGCTCCTTTCACTCAGCATCAGATCTTATAGGTCCTTCTAGGCCTCTCTGAAGTCTTCTTGTTCATCATTTCTTATGGTGCAATAGTACTCCATTACATTCATATACCACAATTTATTCAGCCATTCCCCAATTGATGGGCATTCCCTTGATTTCCAGTTTTTGGCAACTACAAAGAGTGCTGCTGTAAATCATTTTTATACATATGGGACCCTTTCCCATCTTTATGATCTCTTGGGCATATAGTCCTTGTAGAAATATTGCTGGGTCAAAGGGTATGCACATTTTTGCAGCCCTTTGGGCATAATTCCAAATTGTTCTCCAGAATGGTTGGATGAGCTCACAGCTCCACCAACAATGAATTAGTGTTCCAACTCTCCCACATCGTCTCCAACATTTATCATTTTCCTGTACTGTCATGTTTGCCAATCTTATAGGTGTGATGTGGTATCTCAGAGTTGTTTTGATTTGCATCTCTCTAATCAAGTTATTTAGAGCATTTTTTCATATGATTATAGATACCTTTAATTTCTTCTTCTGAAAATTGCCTATTTATATCCTTTGACCATTTATCAATTGAGGATCTCCCATTCATTTTAATTCTTCTATGCAACATGACTAAAGTGAAAATGTATTTCTTAAGAATTTATATGTAGAACCTATATAAGATTGCATGCCATCTCAGGAAGGGAGGAGGGAGGTGGAGGAGAGAGGGGGAAAATAATCTAAGATATATGGAAGTGATTGTAAAAAACTGAAAACAAATAAATTACTTAATTAAAATTTTTTTTCTCCCCCTCCTTCTCTCCCTCCTTCCTTGCCCCTCCCTCTCCAAGATGGCATGCAATCTTATATGGGTTCTACAGATTATTCCTATTAAACACCTTTTCACATTAGTCATGTTGCATAAAAGAATTAAAACAAATGGGAGAAACCATGAGAAAAACAAAACATAACACAGGAGAAAAGAGTCTGCTTCATTCTGTGTTTCAATTCCATAGTTCTTTCTCTGGATGTGAATGGCATTTTGCCTCTAGTCCTTTGAAGATGTTTTAAGTTCTTGCATTGCTGTGAAGTGCTTAATCTATCAGAAACAGTCCTTGCACACTGTGGCAGTTACCGTATATAATGTTCTCCTGGTTCGGCTCCTTTCACTCAGCATCAGTTCATATAGGTGTTTTCAGGTTTTTCTGAAGTCTGTTCGTCATTTCTTATAGCACCATAATATTCCATTACATTCATATATCACAACTTGTTCAGCCATTCCCAAATTGATGGGCATCCACTTGATGTCCAGCTCTTGGCCACCACAAAAAGAGATGCTGTAAATATATTTGTACATGTGGGACCCTTTCCCATTTTTATGATCTCTTTGGAATACAGCCCTAGAAGCAATATTTCTGGGTCAAAGGGTATGCACATTTTTGAAGCCCTTTGGATATAGTTCCAAATTGCTCTCCAGAATGGTTGGATCAGCTCATAGCTCCATCAACAATGAATTAGTGTTCCAATTCATCCACATCTTCTCCAACATTTATCATCTTCCTATTTTGTCATGTTAGCCAATCTGACAGGTGTGATGTGGTACTTCAGAGTTTCAACATATAATTTTCAAAGCTGTCCTGTTTGTTGTGATTCTTTCTATTCTCTTCTATTTTAAATAAAATGCCTCAATGGCCCTTTTTCTTTCTTCTTTTTTTTATAGGTGCTTACTTTGTACAAAGCACAGAGATGGTACCTCCTTTTGTGCAGATTGCAATCACTAGAGGAGGGATTTCTGGTTGATGATAGAAAATTACTTAAGCTCAGAGTCTTGATCTCCTCATCTATAAAATGAGTGTAATAGTAAATTTTTCCATCTACTTAAGATGTATTATAAAGAAAGCACTCAGCCTACCTTAAAGGGCTAGAAAAATGTGTATTATTCAGCAGCTACTTTGTGCAAGTCACTGTGTTCTGTCCTGGGGGTCCGGAGGCAAAGATAACAAGTTGCAGTCCCTGTTTTTGTTGATTTGTTTACTTTTTTTTTTTGGCTTTGACTCTAAATTCATTTTAGATTCAATAGTGATACCAGTTTCAACAGTTGACTTTTAAGAGTGAATGTGATGGATTTTTATTGGGGTCCCAATCCATTGCAGTACTTTGTAGTCTCAGGGTTTACAGCAAGAGGAACAAGAGGATTTAATGATGGTCCTGAAGAGAGTCTACCTTTGGCACTCTCAGCTTCCAGTCTGTGGTGATTCTGTCCATTTACATGGGAGATGGCTTGAACCTCACTTCCTCCGCTATGGAGGCATGCCAAACCCTTAAGCTGCGACTAGGAGGTGACACCTCCGAAATTAGGTAGCACAGTTACCCAAAACACTAGCTCTGCATGGATGTAAAGCTCATCCACTCCCATAGACACCCTCGGGCAAACCAGAGCAGTCAGCCTCTGGGTCATCTGTGGAACCCGGGAGGCCCAGGGGTTTTACCCAGAGGGGCAGTGTTTCAGGCTGATTGCTTTCCTGTCTCTTATGACAGAGGTGAAATTTTACTGGGGAGTGGTCAGAAAATGGCACCTGATTAGCAATCATGAAGGACTGAAGTAAGATTTCGGAAAAGTAGTGCAGTTTGGCTTTAGCAGAGACAGCCTGGTGCAAGCAAATCTTGTACTCTCCTATTCCAAAACAGAGATTTTTTTTTCAAAGCATTTCAACCGTCAACTCTTTTTACCAGTAACCTGACCCATCATAGGCTCACAGATATAGAAATGGAAGGGACCTCAGAACACATCTACTTCAGTGTCCTCATTTTTACAGATGAGGCAATAGAGGTCTATGAGAATTAAATGACTTGTTCTAACCCATGAGGTAGTATCACGGGGGGGATTGAACCTAGCTTCTCTGATTCCAGAGTCAGTTATGAAATAGGTAATCTCTGTCTATAACAGCTCAAAACAAAAATAAATGTCTTTATATTATCATATCATAGAATTTTAGTTTGGAATGTGACCTTAAAGATCATCTCAGGTATTGTAATGTGATTAGTGTAGAGACTATTGGATTTGTAATCAGAGGAATTGCTGACTTTTATTCCCATTTCTACTACTTAACTGCTTGTGTATGGCCTTGGGCAATTTTCCTTCCCTTTCTGGGCCTCATTTCCTCATTTGTAAAATGAAGGTGTTGGATTAGATAAGGTCCAAAATTCCTTGCAGCACTGAATCGTTATCCTAATGTACTTCCCTTTTCAGAGATGAGGAAATAGGTAGAGTGACTTGCAGTCAGTGAGTAAATTGTCTGGAGAAAGAAATCCATCATAATCTCTCTTTTTTTTAAAATTTTTTATTTTATTTATTTATAAATGTTCTACAATCACTTCTTTAAAATTAAGATTTTAT
>CM053771.1:307449183-307514285 GCA_028658325.1 Potorous gilbertii | reverse complement strand
GTAAGTCCCTTATGACTTCTCTTTGCTGTTTACTTTTTCATACTTCTTCTCATTCTTGTGTTGGAAAGTCACATTTTCTTTTCAGCTCTGGTCTTTTCATCAAGAATGCTTGAAAGTCCTCAATTTCATTGAAAGACCATATTTTCCCCTGAAGTATTATACTCAGTTTTGCTGGGTAGGTGATTCTTGGTTTTAGACCTAGTTCCTTTGACTTCTGGAATATCCTATTCCATGCCCTTTGATCTCTTAATGTAGAAGCTGCTAGATCTTGTGTTATCCTGATTGTATTTCCACAATACTGGAATTGTTTCTTTCTAGCTGCTTGCAGGCCCGGCTGCTATTCAGTGGGATTAAGTTCAGGTTCTCAG
Organism: Potorous gilbertii; assembly: GCA_028658325.1. Taxonomy (NCBI): domain Eukaryota; kingdom Metazoa; phylum Chordata; class Mammalia; order Diprotodontia; family Potoroidae; genus Potorous; species Potorous gilbertii. The sequence goes on along the minus strand of CM053771.1, from coordinate 307,513,917 downwards.
GTCGGGGCAGGGCCGCCACCCAGGCTCAGTTCCTTCAGGGGGTTTATGCAGAGACCTTCAGTAATAGAGCTCCTGCCGAGCTCCTTCCTGCTCTGGGAGCTCCTGGCCACCCGCTGCCTCTGCCACTGCCTCTTGAGAGGGCCTGAGTTATGGAGACACCCTGCTCCCCTCTTGGCCAGCCCAGAAGTCTCTCTCACTGACCTGTGTGTCTGTGGGTGGAGGGACCTTTGTGGCTGCTGGAGATTCCATCCCTGAAGCCTGCCCCGATCTGCTCCTCTCTTTGCCACGCGGCCAGGGAAGGGCTGGGCTCTGCTCGCATCCAATGCACAACAGACCTTTGGGATCAGTTTTTCAGGGTTCTCTGGAATGGAAATCTCCTTCACTCTATTGCTGCGCAACTTCCACTGCTCCAGAATTTGTTGGGAGTTCTTTTTACAGGAGATCCATGGGCTGTGGGTTCGGAGCTAGCATATGTGAATCTTTCTACTCTGCCATCTTGGCTCCTCCAACTGACCTGACTCTTAAAGGGACCAGATAGATAGCCATCTATCCCAATTCCCTCATCTTGCAGATGAAGAAACTGAAGTCCAGAGAGATTAAGTATCTGCTCATGGTCTTACAGGTAAACATTAGAAGCAAGATTTGAACCCAGCACTTAAATATTTTTATTAAATTTAAACACAACTACACTAGAGTATGTTCAATTCTGTAAACTTGGAATTTAAGTGTCCTGAACCTTTTGGGATTGCTCACTTTGTTCCAGACAAATTCATCATCTTCATTCCCATACAGAGAGTCTATCCTGCCTCCCCACCACCTTTCCTATCCTTGTAAATTAGGTTGAATGTCTTAGAAAAAAAACTGAAGCTTTCCTTTACTTAAGCAGATAAATACCCTACTGGATGATGTGTGAGACTTGAAATCAGGAAGACCCGAGTTTGAATTCTCCTTCAGTCACTTAAGAGCTATGTGAAACAGTTAGGGAAATCACTTTCATCTGTAAAATGTGAATAATAATACATAGAGCAGCCAGATGGTACAGTGGATAGAGTGCCAGGCCCGGAATCAGATTCCTGTGTTCAAATTTGGCCTTAGACACTTCCTTGCTGTGTGACCCAAGTCATTTAACCCTGTGCCTTGGTTTCCTCATCTTTAAAATGAGCTAAAAAAAAGAAATTACAAACTACTTCAGTATATTTGTCAAGCAAAAACTCCAAATGGGTTGACACAACTGTGAAAGAACTGGACAAAATGATACATACTTCACAGTGTTCTTGTAAGAACGAAAAGAAATAGCACATGTAAAGCACTACCATATAATTATTAGCTACTATTATGTCTATGAACTCCATTTTCCATTGTGGGTGGAGACGAAAGAGTTTTACTTAGTGGAGGAAATTATCTGGACTACATTTCCCAGGAGGCTATAGGCAAGACCACATTATGGTATCATCCTTAGCTAAGGAGCTTTGGTGAATAGGAGCGAGAGTACAGGAAATAGAAAAGTGAGGCCATGAGAGACAGAAGTGCCACAGAGCAGAATCAAGAATAGACAGGAATGTTGCCAGGGAGAATAACCATGAAACCAAAAACTGTGGGGTCTGGAACCCTAATATCCTATCCATATTAGGGAGAAAAAAGATAGGAAGCTCTAAACACAAATCAGACCATCTAGGCAAAGTACTATATAAAGGCTAGTTTTATTGTGGTCAGATAACCCCAACAAAGATCATAGTCATTCTTTAGCTTGACCCCAGGCAAAGATTTCAACTTAAGCTTCGGCCTGTGAATCTAAAGTAACTGTGCCCTTCATTTACTGGAGAGTTGAAAGGACCAAAGGAAATTTAGATTATAATTCCATTGGAATAGTAGATATGTTGTACCCCTTTGTAAAGAGGTGAAGAAAACATTTTGCTACTTGATTTACTTCCTTGTTATGTGTGTTGATTTGGGTTGATTTTTTGTTTGTCTTGTTTCTTTTTTTATTTATTGTTTTTGTTAGATTATAAATTCCTGTCTCCCTCCAACTCTTCCCATCCTACACAAGAGAGGGCTACCATTTGACACAGATATATAGATATAACACAAATATAGATATGTATACATTTATTTTTATTTATCAGGTTTTTTTAGAGGTGGATAGTATCTTCCTTCATAGGTTCTTTGTAGTTGATTTGAGCATTTATAATGCTCACCATAACTTAGTTGTTCATAGTTCTTTTTCAAACAATATTGCTGGCACTGTTTACAATGTTCTCTTGGTTCTGCTTATTTCACTTTTCATTATTTCATGCAAGTCTTCACGTGGTTTTTTTTAAATCAACCTACTCATTATTTCTTACAACACAACAGTATTCCATCACATTGCCTTATGTTTTAATTAAATGCTTTTCCTATTCAATTTATATGTCTATCATGCCTCACAATAAAATAAGCCATCAGTTAAGGATTCAGGTAAAGTTTAAAAACTTATTAGCCCCACGGAGGGGGTGATAAATATTTAAACCTCACAAAGAGTACATGGAAGCTGGGTGTAGTAAAGAGGGTTGTTATGTATGCAAAGAAATGATAGTGAACAGCAGGAAGGAAAGGAAAAAGGAAAGAAGGAAAGACTTATTAAGAACCTACAACGTGCCAGACATCTCATAATAACCGAGGTGTAGGTATTATAATCCCCATTTTACAATTGGGAAAACTGAGGACGAGATTAAATGGTTTGATAAGGGTTACACAGCTAGTTAACTATATGAGCTAGATTTGAAGTTTGCTCTTCCTGACTCGAGGCCTAGCATCATCTACCACAGAAAAAAGATAAATAAATTATATATTGTATTCAGAGAGTCATTCAGCTTGATTGCAAAGTAGTGTGCATGGAGGGTAGCAATGTGAGATCAGGCTGGAAAGAGAAGGTAGGATATAGATGTAGATAGGGTTAAATGCCAACCAATGGAGGGTTTTTTTTTTCCTATAGTGTTTTTTTTTTTAATTATTTTAAATTTTTATTTATTTATTTATTTTTAGTTTTCAATATTCACTTTTATAAGTTCTAAATTTCCCCCCTGTACTACTCCCTCTCCAAGACAGCATGCAATCTGCTGTAGGCTATGCATGTATAATCATATTAATCATATTTCCACATTAGTCATGTTGTGAAAGAAGAATCAGAACAAAAAGGAAAAACCAAGAGAAAGAAAAAACAAAAAAGAGAAAATATTATGCTTCAATCTGCGTTCAGACTCCGTAGTTCTTTCTCCGGATGTGAATCCAACATAACTCTTTGGTATTGTCTTAGATTCTCAGGATTTCTGAGAAGAGCTAAGTCTATCAAACCTGGTCATCTCACAATGTTGCTGTTACTGTATACAATGTTCTCCTGGTTCTGTTCACTTCAGTTCATGCAAGTCTTTCCACAACCAATGGAATTTGAACTGTCCTTTGGAGGAAATGGAGTCACTGAATATTTATTAAGCAGTTGAATAATCCTGAAAGTTATATGAATAAATGGACTAGAGAAGGGAAAGTAGAGATGGGAAGACATGTCAGGAGGTTATTGTAATTGTCAAATCATATGACAAAGAGCAATGCTGTCAAACTCAAATAGAAGTGTGGCCACTAAACTGTATATGAGGATCCCTGTAGGCTAAATATTGACTTAGAAAACCACCTGTTAACATTTTTTGTTGTTCAGTCATATCCAATTCTTCATGACCTCATTTGGGGTTTTCTTGGCAGAGATATGGGAGTGATTTACCATTTTCTTCTTCTTCACCTCATTTTACAGATGAAGAAACTGAGGCAAACAGGGTTAAGTGATTTTTCCCGGGGTCACATAACCAGTAGGTATCTAAGGCCAGATCTGAACTCAGGAAGATGAATCTGTTATACCCAGCTGCCCTATCTATTAACATTACTTTTGTTCTGTTGTATATTTATCTTATTAAATATTTCCGAATTTAATCTTAATTAGGTTTCCATCCCTTCAGGAGTGTTGTGTACTTACAATGAAGGCACACAGGACTCCTACTTGACACCTCTGGACAAGAGAGTCTATAGTGGAATTGCAGCAGTGGTAGCAGCGATGAATAATAACTATTAAGTGGCACTACTCCAAAGAACTTGCATTTTTAAAAAAGATCAAACATTTAAGTCAAAGGGAGCAAATTCTGGTTAAATTCCAAGTCACAGCCAGCCACTACAGGAGAATTGAGAAAGTGTGGGAAGAATCCCGAATCACCACTGGAGACCCAGTCTGAGTAGTTGGGCGGACACAGAGAGCGCTCCTCTGAGTGGTGAAATATAGCACAGGCTCAACAATTAGGAATGCAAAAGCAAAAAAAAGTAATCCTTGCCCTGAAGAAGCTCCTATTCCAGTAAAAGAGACTTTAAGGATGGGCCCTGTCAACAAGAAATTCTCAATAGGGCAACATGGAGTTAAGTAACTACATTCCAAAATTTTCACTCTAGGGCTTACTCTCATTAAAAGTTCCTGCACAGCTGTCATTTTTAATCTCTGTATTCTCTACTTCTTAGTACAGTATCATTAGCAATTAAGTATGCACATAGCAAGCACTGAAGAAATGTTTGTTGAATTGGTATGAATTGAATTGAAACCCCTCAAAGTCATTTTCAGAAAGTGAAATGGCCATAATTCAGCTCAAGTAGCTGGTATAGTGGGAGGGATCTTTGGACTTGAAATCATGATAGGCTGAGTTAGTATCCTGCCTCAGATACTAATTAGTAGCTATGTGGCTCTGTACAAGATACTTCACCAATATCTGACTCAGTTTCCCATCTATAAAATGGGGATGATAGTACCTATCCCCTTGGTTACTGTGAAATAATACGTTAATCCTTTATAAACCTAAGAGCACGAATGTTAACTCATTATTATATATGCACACACATATATTTCATATATTTATCTTTCCTCCACTTAGGGCAGTCCTCATATACCCTCACCTCAGTATTAACTTATATGTGGAAGGAGCAGAAGTCACAGGGTAAATCAAGTTTGGTCTGCATGGAATAGTTGCATGAACACTTAAGGAAACCTGGGCATTTTCATGAGAGATAATGCTTTTCTACTATTCTGTAGTCTAAGATGTTGCCATCAATAATAACACACTTTCCTGTGACTTCATTTCCCAGGAGTTTCCAAAGAATACTTCACATTCTGATAGAATGGAAATCCCTTAAGTAAAGAGATGATTTTGGTTTTTATCCCTTTATTCTTACCTGTACAGTGCCTGCCACATTGCAGACATGTAATAAATGTTTGTTGATTAATTGATTGATGTATGATTGGCACTAATTTTGCTGGTAGTGAACTTCTCTGCAATAGGAGGCATTTAGTGAATTTTTTTCAAAGACCTATATTTTCTGTATTTTACTTAAAAAAGAACTAGTAGTGGACTGACAATCCCAAGGAAATTCCATCTAGTGCTTGGAATCATGGACATATTTTAGACTTTCCGATGGAGATATTTAGTTCTGACAAATAGCATATTTTTATTGGGAAAATTTTTGCTGATATAATTTTAGAAATTCAAAAACCAAGAAGTTATTAAGAAAAAGTCCGGTGGGCACTGAAAGGATAATTTATTTTGACCTCTGTTTCAATATATTGGGAAAAAGACTGACAATTGGGGAGAAATGGGGGAGAAAACTTAATTAAAAAACAAAGTGATTGAACAAAGTATTTTTGGATAAAAATCATATGGTACAGCATATAGGGTGGGGTGCCTAGCTTCCTAAACTCTCCATACAACTAGTACAATTAGCATTCTACACTCGTCCAGCTTTTCTGAAAAGGAAACTGTGCAGTAAATTTAGCTTTAGCTGATGTTTGTGCACAACCTGAATCTTTCACTTCCTCTCCCAGGAGAGAAGTAGAAACAGATGTTCAGGGAAGTAGGAACAACTCCCCTTCTCTGTCTCTTAGGAGAGATGAATTGATGGTTAGGGCTTCATCACCAAATGTCCTTCCCAAGTTTATTTTGCTAGTGACGTGGTAGCCAGCCTACTGAAATAGAAAACATTGCTGGGCTCCGTTGGTAGTCATTTTTTCTCTCCCCCAGTCATGTGACTTTGGGAAAATCATGTCATCCCCCACAGTGCTCTATCCTAGCTCCCTCACTGTGGTGAAATTAAAATAGTATAAAATAATACCACAAAACTCTAGCTATTGGCAATCTGATTTTCCAGTATCCCTCAGGTTGTTAGAATAGCTCTGAATAAGAAAATAACTGTCAGTCACATTACACAAGATATGTGTAAAAAGGTGTCTCAACAGATCTGCCATCTTTTCTGGAGGGACATTCCCTCCAATTGTGCCTATAGTGATCCATTTACGATTTCCTATCCTGCTTGACTCTTGTCCATATGTCTTTATAAATCTTTCAACATTGTTTGGAGGGTGAGGGGAGAGAGTGTGGAGTGGACTTTCCTCTATATCTCTTAACATTTATAAGGGTACCAGCATTGTATCTGGGCTGTCAATCCAGTTTCCCTAACTCTAGCTCTTTAACCAACCCACATCCTTTTTCCTTCATACACCTCTTTCATGATATCTTTTACCCCTCTGCTTGAACACAGTTCATAATTGCTAAGATGCAACAGCCTTTTTACCTCCACCATACATCTCTCCCTTCCTGTTGGGGGGACCCTTAATTTTTGCTACTGAGAGACTGTGGTGTCCCATGATTTATAGCCACATAACATCACCAGAAGGATGATTGTGTTCAGGAGATAGGTTTTTATTTAAAACAGAAGCTTGGTGTTATTTAAAGCACAGCTCAGTTTCTCAAATGCAGTCTACCCCTCTGTCTTCCTCCTATTGAATTCATGGCCTAGATCAATGTCCATCTGTATTATCTGTCCAGGAAAGCTACAGTAATGGAAGACCAGCTTAACTCCTTATCACATCCAGAACAATAAAGCAAAATATGACTAACTATTTGTCAGTTGTGTTATAGAAGAGATTCTTATTCAAGTACCCTTTAGATTACATGACATTTATTGTCCCTTCTAACTCTGAGATGTTACAATTCTGCTTCTTGTGTGAAATGTTAGGCCAATCTCCTTCGAATATTTGTGATTCTCTCTTAAAAAGCATTATAATATTCTAGGTCATGATGAAAACAGCAAAATTGTCTTTTTTAAACAAGATCACATGAAAAGGCTCATCATTTGTAGGAATGATCTTTTCTATTTCTATTCTGTGCTAGTCATCCACCATCATGACTGTGAAAAGGTGCCCTGAACTACTTTTCTTGAGTTGCCATATTTTCCAGAAATATCAGACATGGAATAAGCAGGAGGCCTTGAATACGTCAAAGATGAAGCACCCCCAGAAGACATAATTTGTTGTTTGTATCCCAAACTGGACTCTTGTGTATCCTTGAGAGTTGAACCAGGTACAAGAGATACACCATTTATTTGACTCCTGACTGATAGACTGCTTATGTAACTGGAACCCTTGTAGATTAGCAGACCATCATATCTTCATAGTCCAGTGTTTCCCAAGGGAAAACAATGTTTCTTTTGCCATCTTACTTATTCTTGCTCCCCCTCCCTTTCTCTGTCTTCTGCCCTTAGTCGGGGTAGACATCCTTTTTCCTTCCCCTATTACTCCTTTCCTCCTCCCATGAGACATCTCCATTTTGTAACCCATTAATATTCAAGTTTCTGCGTGTATTTCAGAGTCCTTTGTATGTGGCATCATCATCATTGTAGCTGGCATTATAGCGTTTCAAGTTTTGCAAAACATTGTACGTTTCTTACATCATTTCATTCTCATAACAACCATGGCTGTTGTGATCAATTCACAGCCTCACGCATCTCCATGACAGTGGTAAATACCTTTGGTGAGCATACATTCTTTATTACCGCTTCCAACAAGGAATTTATTTTATGGTGCTAACACTTGCATAGAAAACATGTTGCTGGAGCAGAGTCTTTGAGGATGTATTTTTCTCTATCAATTTTTTTTCCATTCTCTTCACCTTTTAGTCATTTGTGTGACTCTAAAGATATGGTCACGTATAGACTATCATTTGTAAAAACACTGCTTGTTTGCTTCTAAAATTTTCATGAAGGATGCCATTAACACATGTATAGAACATTTTCATTACCTTAACGATGATTTAATTTATGATTCACATATAGGGAAGGACTACATCTTTAGCTTAGTTTATTCAATCATAATATTCATTTTTCAGTCCCATAAGTCAATTTTGCAAAAATTTTTGTTAAAATTCAGCTAGCAAATGTCTATCTTTCTGATATCCATCAGCCATTCTGCAAATTAGTTGGAAAGTGCTACATTTTTATATATTTTACACATGAGTTCAAATCCCCCTTGAAATTCTTCATTTAGAAGACTAAAACATTCTGTTTCCATGTTTTTGAAATGTGAGAGTTTTATAGATGATACACATACCATTTCTAGCAACAAAAACTTGCAAAAAGGCAAATTGAGGCATTATGTCAAGAAAATTTTTGAATTATTTGGCCATTAAATAAATAAGACCATTCCTCATTGGATTCTTCAAACAGACTTCGAATGACCTATATCAGGCTTCTTAAATGAATGTATAAATGAATGAAGAAAAGTTCCAGCTTTGAATTCTAGAAAAATATGGATCCTTAGAGCCTTGCAGAGAGCTACACCACAGGGGAAAGTCATGAAAATTCTACAAAGGACTTTCAGTGCCAGAATTTGTCATGAAATCTTGTTTTATAAATATTTCTTACTCATGCCACAATACCATTGTATTTTAGGTCTATTACAAAAAAGAAAGGGCTCGTATGCCTCAAAATATTTATAGCAAAATTATTTTTTTGTAGTTACAAATAACTGGCCATAAAATAAATGTCCATCAATTAGAAGATAGTTAAACAAGTTGTGGTACTTGAATGAAATGGAATATTACTATGCTCTAAGAAACTATGAATCAGATGAACACAGATTAGCACAGAAGGACTTGATGTGAACTAATACAAAGTAAAGTAAACAGAAGCAGGAAAACAACATATACAATGACTTCCAACAGTCTAAACTGCAACAACAGAACAATTGAAGTACTGAATATTTTGAAATCATAATGACCAAACTTGTTGATAAAGAAAAAATGTGAAAAGGCCCCTCAACCTGTTTCTTTGCAGACAAAACACTGCAGAGCATATGACTGGGATTTTTTGTAATATATTGGATAGTTTCGCTAAATTCAGTTTAGGTGAATTTGCTGAAATTCTTTTTTTTTTCTTTTCTATTCTTTGTTATAAGGAGTTTTCCCCTGGGAGGAAAAGAAAAAAGACATGGAAAAACCTTGGGAAACATAAGTGATATTTAAAACAAAAAATTAAAATTCATTTATAAATCAATACTTGAATAAATCAATCAGTTCTTCTACCATTTATTCCATTACCTGCCTCCAAGTTACTCTCAAACCCTCCTAACTTGATTTCTCCCTCTACCTTCCCATCATACCTAGTGATGTCAATTTTCAGTTCATGGCCCTTCCAACTCACTGGTCTCTTGATTTCCTAAACTCTTGTGCCCTTCCATTCTACTCTATTTCTTCCACTCATTTGGAGTGGTCCAATCCTTCAATTTTAACATCATTCAAAACTGCTCAGCCTCCATGATCTTGAACTCTGAAGTTCTCCTTCCTGACCATATCTCCAGTCAGTCTACTTCCCCAATCCCTCATTCTTTGTTCAAACTAATCTTTAGCCTCATCATAATTTCTGCTCTTTCAACCACTCCCTATTGTATAAGTCCTAACCTGCTTCCCTAAGCTGTCTGGTTACCAAGATCATCTGTATAAAAATACTTAACCACCACTACGCGGGAATGCATACTACCTAAACTCATGTACTGTTCAGTAAGCCTTTATTCAATTCTACTTGACTCCCTATCATATTTCTCCAAAATACCATTACAAACTTTTTTCTGCTTTCTTTAAACCCTCAGCCTTATCCCCTTCCACCACCCCAGATTCTCTGAAGATGGTCTTGCTCCTGTACTGAGGAGATAGAGACCATTAGATAGCATCTCCCTTAATTCCTCTATTCTGCCTCTCAAAATCTACCCTTTCTTCCCTCCTTTTAATCTCACACAACAAGGTAGCCTAACATTTTCACCTGTGCTATCATTTCTTGTCTCTTCTTGAACTGTATTCCATCAATCATTTCCTTTCTTTCAAACATCTTCAACCTTTTCCTCTCTAATGATTCCTTCCTCTGTGCCAATGATCATGTTCAAGTCTCCTCTATCTTACTTTAGATCTGTGATCTCATCAGTATGGTATACATATGAGTCATCTGTGCCTTTTCATCCTATGATTCTTATCCATGGTCTTCTATAGACTCAAGCAGTAATCTGGAAGCCTTCCTCTGGGTATTTTTGCATTGTAAGGTTATCCGTGAAGCAGTTGGGTTATTTATCTGTTATCCCTCATGTATGCCACATGACTAGTCCACCTTCTTTTCCCATCATTCCCTTCTTTAGTGATAACCTTTATACCACTTCTTCAGCACCATCAGTATGCCTCAATAACCACGCTATTTGGGGCATCTACAAAGTGAATAACCTAGAAATTATTCCAAAATTTTCAATTGCAGAATAATATTTGGAGATCATCTATATTGAAAAGATGAGTCTTTACACAAGGATCATTAAAACTACTGTGAAATTTCCCAAATATAACCCAATCCCTCTTTCCCTTCTAGTCAATTCATTGTTCATCTATAATACTTATCCTAAATAGTATATTAAATAATCCATAGGCCATACAACTCCATTTCATAAACTGGACAACAGGAAATTTTTATTCATTTAGTTTGTCCTATATGAATTCCTCTACTTATCTTTTTGAATAACTAAGTATCTCTTTGAGGGATCCTCATCATGTTCCAAGGTTTAGTGCAATCAGAACATAAATCAAAGTAATCACAAAGAAGAGAATGTGGAGGACCTCACCATCTATAAAGAAGTCCCTTCCTGTGTACAAGACATCCTCTGTTTCATTGATGAATACTTTTGACAAGTGTACATCACTCTATTTTATGCCTTGATTAATGATGATTTTCATAGGGTCATTGAACAGTAGTCTCCATGATTTCATTTAACAAGAAATTCAACATTATCTTAACAGAGCATCAAGAGACTAATTTGTAGACCAACCTTTGATATCAAATTCCCCTGCTCTCTACTTAACTATTGAACTTCTAGAGAGTACATATTCTACATTGGATCTCTCCATTCTTTCAGTTCTCTCCAAAACAACTTAATTCCTTACAACTCTATTGAAATAGATCTCTTTAAAGTCATCAATATTTTTTTAATTAATAAACCCAATTGCCTCTTCTCAGATATCATCCATGTTGATCTTTCATTTTAAGTTCATAGATTTAGAGCTCAGAGGGATATTATAGACTATCTCATTTTACATATAAGGAAATTGACACACAAAGAAATTAAGTAATTTGTCCAATATGTGTTGAAGGGTAGGATCATAACTCAGATCTTCCTGAGTGGAGGTCCAGGGTCTTATCCACTACACAATGCTACCTCTCATTTGATGCTATTGGTCATCCCCAACCTTCTTAATATTATTTCCTCCCTTTGTCTATGAAAACCAAGAAATATGGGTTGCAATTTTTATTTTCAGCAAATATGGAGGTCAAGGAAATGCATGTTATTTATGTTTCTTTTGGATCCATACATCTGTTAACTGTATTTAAGTGTAGTTATATCTGGATTCTAAAAGATAAAGAAATTTAAGGAATATCTTTCCACTTTCCAAAATATTAGAGGAAATGAAGTATTTCTTGCCAAAATGGAAGAAAGGATTCAATGAAAAAAAGAATCTTAAGAGGCAGAAAGGAATTCCAACCTGTATCAGGGGACTAATGGATACAAGAATGTTACACAGAGGAGAAAGGGAAAAAGAAGGATCACTCAAAACTTGGAGCTGAGTAATGAGGCTCTTCCTGTTGAGAAGATCATAGATATAAAAGTAGAAGAGACCTCAGAAGTCATCTAATTGGATCCCCTCATTTTTACAAATAAGGAACCTAAGACTCCAGAAGATTAAGCAACTTGCTCAAGATCATTCAGGTAGTAAGCATTAGAGGTGGAATTAGAATTCAAAACCAGTTATTTTTCCACTGTATCACGCATCAACTAGACCCTCTGAAGAGAAAATCATTTTTTGTGCTTCTAGGAAAGATAATGCAGACATCTAGTAAGGGTCAAAAAAAAAGACAAAGAATGTGAATCTCTGCTTAAGTATATCAAAGTTGTAATTTGTCAACCAGACACAAATATATTCCTGAGACATATATCTGAGATGTAATTGAGAATTTCAAAAGACTTGTCAAAACTGAGGATCACTACCCATTTCTAATGATTCATGTGACAGCAGATGATAAAGCCAAAAGGAAGTTAAAAAGTCTTGCTGAGGGGGAAAAGAAGAAAATAAACATTTGTGTAGCATCTACTATGTGCTAGGCACTGGACTAAGAGCTTTTACAGATATCTCATTTGATCCTCACAACAATCCTACAAGGTTGCAGGGTAGGTACTATTATTTTTCCCATATTACAGTTGAGGAAACTGGGGTCAAAGGAGGTTAAGTTATTTGCCCAAGATTACACTTTATCTGAGGGATATTTTGAACTGGACTCTTTCTGACCCCAGACCTAGCACTCTATCCACTGATTCATCTACCTGGTTCTAGACTACAAAACCCTAGACAAAATAAAACTAAAGATAAAAGGAGCTCAGACAATAATCAGTGCCCCTGATGGAAGACAAAGGGTTCAGAAGATAAAAAAAAAAATTGGGGACTTGAAAAGTTGTGTGTCTGAGAATGGAATTTTGGTTCTTGTGCCAAAGTTTGAAGTATAGGAATTGTGTTATTTTTATCAGAAAGATAAAAGCCAGGGAGAAAAGTTCCAGTGAGGAGGAAAAGGAAAATTATCTGAAGATACCAATGTAGATGAATGTGGAATTTATCTACTAACTTATATTTTTAAAGGACATGTACTGAAGATTGAATATGTGAAGATAAATGAGAATGAATGTAAAATAATGCCATAGCCTGGTAAGAATAATGTCCACTATGCTAAAATTCAGAATTATTTTAGGCTAGAGAGGAATGCTAAGAATTTAAAAGGGGGAAGGAGAATGTCTTTTGTAGCTATACTATGGAAAAGACAAAGCTCAAACAATGAATAGGACCTTTACTTGGAATAGTGGAATGATACTCACTGAAGAAGAGAAGTCAAAGCTGTTTAACTCCTATTTTCCTTCTGTTTTCTTTGCCAAAGAGAACGAACTTCACAATACAAAAGGTATTTGAAACTCAGGATAATTAAGAAAATAGCCAAAGAACACTTAGCTGGAAAAAGTTTTTGATATGATATACCAACTATTCTTCTTTAAAAAAAAAAAAACTACAAAACACAGAAATAAATGGATCGTTCCTTAATGAAATAAGTAGTATATATATAGATAGATATATAGATATAGATATATATGAAACCAAAAGGCAGCATTATATGTAATTGAGTTAAACTAGAGGCCTTTATCCAACTATTGTTGGATAAAATGCTGGAAGTGCTATAGTAATGAGATGAGAAAAAAGACATAGACAAAGAAGAAATAAAATTATCACCTTTTGCAAATAAAATCAATGATTTACTGAGAGAACCCTAGAGAGTCAACTAAATTTTTTTTCAAAACAATATCAGCAAATTTGCTAGATATAAGATAAATCCTCATAATCATTAGCATTTATGCATATAATGAACAAGACCCAGTAGGAAGGGATTGAAAGAAAAATTCCATTTAAAATAACTACAAAGTGTATAAAATATTTGGGTGTTTTCCAACCAAGATAGTCACAAGAATTATATGAATACAACACAACATGCTCTTTACAGAAATAAAGACAGACTAAAGTAACTGGAGAAATACTCATTGCTCATGCACAGGCCAAGCCAATATAAAAAAAATGACAATACTACCTAACTCAATTTAATTATCCTGTGCCATACCAATCAAACCACAAAAGGATAACTTTAGAGAGATAGAAAAAAATAGTAATAAAATTCATCAAAAAACAAAAAAGGTCAAGAATGTTTAAGGAAAATAATGAAAAAAAGTGAGATGGAAGGAGACTAATACTACAGAAGGAGGCTAATGCTGCCATCTCAAACTATATTTCAAAGTAGTAATCACCAAAACAATACTGGTTAATAAATGGGGAGGTCAGTCAGTATATTACATTAAGCACACAATATACAGAAGCAAATAACCACAACACCCTATTGTTTGATAAACCCAAAGATTCCAGCTACTGATAGTGAATAAGAACTCACTATTTAATAAAAAAAACTTTTGGGAAAACTGGAAGAGTCTGGCAGAAACTAGATGTAAGCCAACATCCCATACTATATACTCAGATGAGTTCCAGATGGATGTGGAACTTGGACATAAAGAGTGACATCATAAACACATTAGTGAAGCAAAGAAGAAATTATGTCTAGAGGAATTGTTCATGGTCAAACAAGAGATAGAGAGGATCACATGCTGAGTGAAATGAGCAGAACCAGGAAAACATTGTCCACAGAAAAAGCAACATTGTGTGATTACCAGCTTTGATAGACTTAGCTCTTCTCAGCAATGCAATGAACTAAGACAGTTCTACAAGACTCATGACAGAAATTGCTATCTATATCCAGAGAAAGAACTATGGAGTCTGAATACAGATCAAAGCATACTTTTTTTTTGTTTGTTTTTTCAGCTTTTTTTCTAGTGGTTTTTCCCTTTGGTTCTAATTCTTCTTTACAACATAACTAATGTGGAAATAGGTTTCATATTATTGTACTTGCACAGCCTATATCAGATTACACACCATCTTGGGGAGGGAGAAGAGAGAGGGGAAGGAGAAAATTAAAAACTCAAAATCTTATAAAAGTGAATGTTGAAAACTAAAACTAAATAAATAAAAAATTTTAAAAGACAGGATGACAGAAGAAAAATGCACAGTTTTGATAGCATAATATTAAAATGCTTTGTCCAAAAAACCTAATATAGCTGAAATTAGAAGAGAAGCAAGTAACTGTGGGAGGTGGGAGGGAAGAAATCTTTTCAGCAAGTTTCACGGATAAGAATCTTATTTCCAAGATATATAAGGAACTAAATCAAATTTATAAGGATAGAAGCAACTCTTTAGTGGTCAAAAGATATAAATAGGCAGTTTTCAAATAATAAAATCAAAGCTATCAATAGCCATAAGAAAAGTTCTCCTAATTATTAATAGAGAAATTCAAATTAAAGCAATTCTGAAGTTCCACCTCACATCTATCAGATTGACTAAGTTGACAAAATGAAAATGACAACTACTGGAGGGGTTATAAAAAAATATGCACATAAATGTACTCTGCTGGGACAGCTGTGAATTGGTCCAGCCATTCCTGGAAAACAATTTGGAACCACACCTCAAAAGTTATTAAACTGTGCATTTGATCCAGTAATATTATATTATATTATGCTATATCATATCATGTCATGCTATATTATATCATATCATATCATATTTGAGGAGCCTATACTCCCAAAGAGAGCAAAAAAAGGAAAAGAATCCATATGCACAAAAATATTTATAGCAACTCTTTTTTGTTTTGGAAAAGAACTGGATACTGAGAGGATACTCATCAAATAGGAAATGATTGGAACAAATATGGTTTGCTTCTTGGAGCTTGGAGGAGTTCCTGGTTCTTTGCTAGCCATTAATATGCCAATATAAATACTAGCATCCAAGCCAAGGTACATATGACAGAACTCTTGAACTGTCTTTCTTGGATTTATGATTGGACTTCTGGGTTTTGTGTGTGTGTATGTGCGTGTGTGTGTGTGTGTGTGTGTGTTTGTCCTTTGTTCTCAAAGAGGACCATGACATCAGGGAGACGATGGCATGACTTGCAGTTGACTTTGATTTGAGTGAGGAAGGGTTGTATAAGGTCACAAGCTTCACTTTCTCCTCCAGAGTTTTCTGGGTCCAGTCATCAGAACAACTGGAGATGGCCCAGGTTGCAATGGGAGACCCTGTCCCTTTTAGGCTAAGGTCTTTTCAGGTTCTCACTTTGAGTAAAATAACACCCATTCAGGGAATAGGCCTCTTACAGAAGTGAGTCCAGGAAGGGGCCCTTTAATACTAAAAAATAATAATAATCAACTGAGAGGGGAAAACCCTCAGGGTTTCTGGCCAAAAGAGAAGCAACTACTATTGACGTTCACTCCGAGCCAAGAGGGCCCCCCAAAATTGCCTTTAAGTGGTTATTGGCCAGGGATTTATTGTTGTCCAATCTATGAGCTCCAGAATGAAAAGGGTTTAAGGCAGCCTTCAGCCATCAAAAATTTTCTTCTTTTGGAGAAGGGGAGAGAGAGGGCCTGCTGAATTACCCAACTGGCTGGGTCCTCATTCAGGAAGCTCAGACAACTCACAGGTTGTGTTTGTCCTTCGTTCTCAAATGACCATTCTCAAAGGACCATGACATCAGGGAGATGATGACGTAACTTGCAATTGACTTTGATTTGAGTGAGGAGGGACTGTGCAAGGTCACCAGCCTCACTTTCTCCTCCAGAGCCATTTGGGTGCAGTGGCCAGATATTCATCAGGATGACTGAAGATGGCCCAGGGACTTTTGGGTAATCCAGCCTTGGAATATATTCAACACCATCAGCAATGCTGGTTGCTTTTACCTGAAGGGAAAGGACTTATACTAGACAGTTTCAAGTAATTAGCTTAAACATAACATACATTCAAGAACGTTGGGAGGCAATAGTTATCTGAATGGGTAATATGCCCAGTGCAGATGCTAACAATTATCCTGTGACTGACCTTAGAGTTGAGAAGAAAAGCCTAGGTAGACTTCCGGCAAAAGTTACTAAGGGGTAGGAGGAAACGTCATTGAGCTTAATAGAATGCAAGGTATGAGGTTACAAGCAACTCACTTTAAAGAAAATTATTAACTCTAATCATGCAAACAAAAAAGATTACAATAAATCATACTTAATAGAAATATTTCTTCTACTTAAATAATTAAGTCTTGAAAACTAGAGGTTGCACTTGTGGTTTCAGTATACAATAAGTGCTAAGTGAATCTAATTCCACTAGGAAACTTGGATTATTAATTAGGCTTACTTCTACAGGTAAAAATTAATACATTGGTAGTCCCCAAAACCGTGAGCAGTCATAAATAAGACACTTATGTTCATGGATCAAATGAGGGTAGTCTAGCATTAATTAAAAGAGCATCCAGGATATTTCCCTCCCGGTAGACAAAAAGACAGAAGTAGAGTAGATAATAGGACGACTAGGTGACTGTGCAACTGATTGAATGATCAAAATCCCAGAATGCAACTTTTTATTGTAATGATTGTCTTCCTTAAAGCTCTCAAGGTTTTCTAGTATGTTAATATTCTTCCTGAAATGTGACATTTAGAACAAATATGTAATTCTTCAGCTGTGGTCTGACCAGCATGCTATTCAATGAGTTTATCGCCTCTGCTGTGCTGAAGGATATCCCCCTACTAATGCTGACTAAGATTGAGTTAACTTTTTTTTCCTGCCATATCATGCTCTTGACTCATATTGAGCTTGCAACATACTAAAATTTGGAGATCCTTTATTCAGATAAACTATTATCAGCATAAATACTTCCCCCAACTTCTACTTACAAAATTGTACAAGTGCGCAGCTTCATGTTTGTCACTATTAAAACTTTTCTTTTTGACTTGGGCCATTGTTCTAGTCTCCAAATATCCTGATTCTTACATCCAACCTGTTAGCTATTCCTCCTATCTTAGTATTATCTTCAGATTTGTTAAGCATGCAGTCTATTCTTTCATCTAAATCACTGATAAAAAGTATCAAACAGAATAGGGCTAAGGGGAACTTCCTAAGGCAAGTACTTCACTAGAGAGTATTCTACAAGTTGTTTTAAGGAAGATAAACATTTATGGTAAGAGTCTCAAGATATGTGATGCTGGGGTAGGTTGAAAGATAGTGAAATTTAACCTGGATAAAGGAAGTCTGGCCAGGAGGGCTAGCGGGGTAGAAGGATGAGGGGGAGACAACATAGCTGTCTTCAGATATTTGAAGGGTTGCTTTGTGGAAAAGAGATTTTAGATTTCATGGCCCTAGAGAGACAGTTAGGTGACACAGAGGATAGAACTCTAGACCTGAAATCAGAAAGTCCTGAATTCACATCTGGCTCATCACTTAACTAGCTGTGTGACCATGAGCAAGTCATTTAACTCATCTGCCTGCCTTAATTTTCTTAACCAAAAAAAAAAAGGGCAATAATAGCACTTAGAGTTGTGGTAAGAATCAAAAGAGGTAATATTTGTAAAGCACTTAGCACAATGCCTGGTGCCTGATAGACAATTAATAGATGTTTGTTTTGTCTCTTCTTTCCCCAGAGGGTCGAACTCAGAACAGCTGGTATAATAAACTTAGATTTGATGTAAAGAAAAACTTCCTAACAATTAGAACTTTCCAAAGCAGGAAGAGTTGCCCCCCAGAAGGTGATTGGCTCCCTTTCACTGGAAGTTGTAAACAAAAGCTGGGCATTTATTCGTAGGAAATTTTGTAGAAAGCATTCTTGGTCAGATCCCTGAAGTTTTCTACAACTTTTAAATTCTATAATTCTGAACACTGCTCTTTACTGATTCTGCTCAAACTTCTCCGACAATTCCTTAACTTTCATTTCTGGCATTTTTCCTCCTTCTAATACTCCCCCAGAGGTGTTCCCTAAAGCTGTGCCTTCAACCATCTTTTCTCCTTTCTTTCTCCTTTCCCCTTTGGCCATCCCATCTATTCAAGTGGTTTAAATTAACATCTCTAGGCAAATGTCTCCTAAATCTCTATCTCCAGTCCTGAACTGAAGTCCTAAATTTCTAGCTGCCTGTGAGACCTAGAGATCTCACTGTTGAGTCAAATTCAATATGCCCAAAACTGGACTCATCTTCCCTGAAAAAATAAGTCACCTTTCCCTCAAAAACTTACCTTCTTCTGTTGCCATTGCTATCATTCTCCTAGTCACCAATACTTGAAACTTTGGAGTTATTCTTTGACATTTCTTTCTTCCTCAACTCCCATACCTTGGAGACAGTTTGTGGGAAACTAATATTCCAGGCTAAAGAGTTTGTATTTTGTTTTTTAAGCAAAGTCTCTGAGCATCGTTTTGTTTTGTTAACAACTTATATTTGGATAACTACTTTGGCAACTGTAGAAAATGGATGGGGAAGTAGAGAAATGGGAAACACAAGAAAACCAGTTTAGAGACTCCTGTAAAAATTGCCAAGTCCTCTTGATTGTGTCTTCAAAATATTCTCTCTTATCTGGCCCCCTTTCACTTTCATACATTCTCCTCTGAACTGTTGAAATATATGTCTAACTGTTCTATAACACTCTAGTCTCTCTCCTATCCCAACTATGTTATGCACAGTTGGTGAAGTCACATTCCAAATGCACATCACTTTAAAAAGGAAATATCTGAACAAAACAAAAGAAAAACTTCCAGACTTTGTCTCACAAAGAAAATGCAAGTTCCTTAGTCTGGCCTTCAAGGGCCCCATGAATTGGATCCAATTTATCTTCCAGTCTTCTTTCACAATACCTCTTTTTGCCCACTTTATAATCCAACCAAATTTTTCTCCAATTATTATTTTTAATGATTATCAAATTATTTCTCTATTTCAGGAGTGGGAAACCTGCTTCCTTGAGATCACATGTGACCCTCTACATCCTCTAGCGCAGGCCACATTTGAGGACCTAGAGAGCCACGAGTAGCCTCGACACCACAGGTTCCCCATCCCTGCTCTAGTTTATCCTTAGTGCTTCTGGCTCTATGATTTTATTTATGCTTCCCCTCATAATAAGAATAGATTTCTTTCGATTCTTTCTTGGCCTATTTACAACTTTCTCCTTCCTGCAGGGTCCTGCTTTGTTGCCATCTCCTATTTTAAGGTTCCCAAATCATCTGCCTCCTATTCTCCCAGATAGATTTAATCCCTTCTGTCTTAATTCTCTACAATCACACTATTTGACCTGTTCTATGTGTGTCATCATTTTACTTTTTTTAACAGTTCTATTTTATTTTTCTCAATTACATGTAAAAACAAATTTTACATTCATTTTTTAAAATTTTGAGCTCCAAATTCCCTCCTTTTTTCATTCCTCTTTCCCTCACCTTGAAAAGGCAAGCAATTTGGTATAGATTATGCACATGAAGTCATGCAAATTGTATTTTCATATTAGCAATGTTGCAAAAGAGAACACAGGATACCTCCCCCCAAAAAAAGTTTTAAATGTGTTCTTCAATCTGCATTCAGACTCCATCCACCTCTGGAGGTAGATAGGATTTTTTCACCGTAAGTTCTTTGGAATTGTCTTGGATCATTGTATTGCTGAGAAGAGCTAAGTTGTTTTCAGTTGATCATTGAACAATATTGTTGTTACTGTGTACAATGATACCCTGGCTCTGCTTACTCCACTTTGCATCACTTAATGTAAGTCTTTCCACGTTTTTCTGAGAGCTTCCTGCTTGTCATTTCTTTTAGCACAATAGTATTACACCACAATCATACACCATAGTTTGTTCAAACATTCCCCAAATGATGGCCATCTCTTCAATTTCTAATTCTTTCCCACCACAAAAAGAACTACTATAAATATTTTGGTACATATAGGACCTTTTCCTTTTTTAAAAATTTCTTTGGATTACAGACCTATTAGTAGTATAGCTAGATCAAAGGGTATATACAGATTTATAGCCCTTTGGGCATAGTTCCAATTTGTTCTACAGAATGGTTGGATCAGTTCACAATTACTCTGAGCGCCTTAGTGTTGCAATTTTTTCTACATCCCCTCCATCATTTGTTATATTAGCATCCTTTTCTGTCATATTAGTCTATCTGATAGATGTGAGATAGTACCTCAGAGTTGCATTAATTTGCATTTTTCATTTTCTAACTTGCATTATAGCTATTTGTTTTGTGTTCGTCCTTCCTTGCCGAAGAAGACCGTGCCATCAGAGAAATAATGACACAACTTCGTTTTGAGTGAGAGAGGGCTGTGCAGGTCACCAGCCTCTCTTGTCCTCCAGAGCCATCTGAATCCAGTGACCATCAGGATGACTAGAGATGACTCAGGATGAGGCAATTGGGGTTAAGTGACTTGCCCAAGATCACACAATTAGTGAGTGTCAAGAGTCTGAGGTGAGATTTGAGCTCAGGTCCTCCTGACTGGTACTGGTAGCCACTGCACCACCTATTTGTATACATTTCTCATCTCCCCACTTGAGAGCAGGAATTAGGTCACTTTTTTTAATCACTGCCCCCAGAATCAAGTGTAGTGCTTCAAACACAAATATTTGTTTAACTGAATTGTGACAATAATTCACAATTAATAGAGTTTGCTGAAATTTAAAAAGCTCTTTCTTCAGCAACCCTATGAGGCAGGTAGTACAAGCATTACTCTCTTCAATTGCTTGTGTGTGTGTGTGTGTGTGTGTGTGTGTGTGTGTGTGTGTGTGTGTGTGTGTGTATACATGTGTAAAGAAATTGAGCCTCCAAAAGTAACCTGAACTTAGATTTAAACCCAAATCTCTTTATTCCAAATTAAATTGAAGAGTTAAAAAATGATCTTAAAATTAGGGAATGTCATTCTCTTAACTTGTTTAATTTGATCAGCTACTTCAAATGGTTTCAGTGGGATCCTGCCCAAAATGAAATCCTGAGAGTTACCATACACTGTGAGCCACACCAGGAGTCCAAGGGAACAATCAAGTCCTAGCAGTTTCTCTCCCTATGAAAAATTCATTTCCATCTCATAGGTGACCCTGACAATGTGGAGGTGGGGAGATTTGTATTCTTTTCCCTTCTGAATCTGCCTGGATTCTTGGGCGTTTCCCCCAACACCCTGCCTTCCAAGAACAAACAGGCCCAAACTCTTTCTGAAGGCTCTGCCCCACCCACTCATGCCTTAGGGGTGCAGTGTCTGCTGTGGTACCAGCTATATTGAGGACAGCTAAGTGACACAGTGGATAGAGCACCAGTGCAGGAGTCAGGAGGACCTAAATTCAAATTTCACCTCAGACACTGGAGACTTACTAACTGTGTGACCTTGGGCAAGTCACTTAACCCCAATTGCCTCATGCTAGGTCATCTCCAGTCATCCTGATGAATATCTGGTCACTGGATTCAGATGACTCTGGGGGACAAGAGAGGCTGGTGACCTGCACAGCCCTCCGTCACTCAAAACAAAGTCATGTGCTAGTCATGTCATTATTTCTCTGATGGCATGGTCTTCTTTGGCAGCGAAGGATGAACACACACTAAGGCAATCTCATCTGCCATTCTTTGCCTGGGAGATAGACTTCTCACATCATGCTAGTTTGATATATCATACAGTAAGTCAATGGAATCCTACAAGACAGGGGTTGTTTTTTCCCCCACAGGGAGTAAAGGGAGTGAAAGAGAAAACAAAATCAAAGTAAAAATTGTTGAATTCGAGGGACACCAAGATATGATGATATCATCCATTATTCACTACTTATCTCACTTTTTTTCCTCTGATTCCTTCTAGACTGAGAAAAAAGAATATCACAGGATCAGAGCTGGAGAAGGGACCACCAAAGGGTCATAACTCAAAAGGCATTTTTCTTTTTTTGTCAGCAAAGTAGAAAGACATACAAATAAGTAATAACTATTTTGGTAAAAACAGCTGGAGCGGGATTTGAAGGGGAATGACAGGCCCAGAGAGGATCCCCAGGCTGTACTCCTCTCCTAACCTTCCTCAGCAGAGCAGAAGTATCTTAGATCAGCAGGTGGACACTGCCAAGAGCCCTACAGAGTGGTCTGCATGCCACTTTAATTCTATAACTAATCATGGCATTTACCTGGGTTTCAGAAAAGCTATTACTGCACTTGTGTGGGTGCTCCCTCTATTGACATAGATGCTGCTAAAAATTAGCAAGCCCTCTTTAGAGTTATGTACCCCAAAACTTCATCAACAGGAGACCAACCTGCTGTTGATGAACTCCTTCAAACTCTGCTAAAATGGTCCTCAGACAACAAACAAATAATTCCATTTGGGACCTCTACACAAAACTTTTCCACTTTGGAAAGATCTACTAAAGCTTGTGTCCTAATGGACTTTGAGAAAAACCTTGAGATATGGGTAAGTCATTTAATCTCACTGGATCTCAGTTAGTTTGTCTGTCAAAACAGGAATGAAAACTGCTAACCTATATCAATTTCACAAACCATGCTTTACTTAAGTTACCTCATCTGATCTTCATGATGACCCTGTGAGTTTGGTAGAATTATCTCCATTTTATAGATGAGGAAAAATTGAGGCTGAAAAGTTCAGGGACCCTCACCCAGTGAATGACATGGGCAGGATTCGAATTCTGGTGCTCTTAACCACAAATTCATTTGCTCTATCTGTTCTGCCTAGCACTCCCCACCTCACAAATACTGTAAGGAAAACCACTTGTAAGGCAACATCTAAATGTAAGCTATTATGAAGAAGTGTTCTAAAATCTTTGTAACATTGGAAAGCAGCGTAAAGAGAAGGAAGAAGATTATGTGGGGAAGGAAATACCAGAGCCAACATTGGCACAGATTGGCAAAAATCAACAAGAATTCATTACAAAATTTGCTACCAATTCTGGTGTGTTGACTATGTCAAAGGGAGTTCTGCTTATGCCTTGGCTGGAATATTTCTTATTCCTTCTTCCTCCAGTATATATTATTGGCACTGTCTTTACTTCTCAACTGGCCAGTATCTCCACTACTCTGGAAACCTGTTCTCTAATAATAGTAATTGTTGTTCAGTTGTGTCTGACTCTTCATGACCCTGTGAACCATAGCACATCAATAGTGAGTTCCATAGCATTTTCTTTTCAGAGATACTGTAGTGGCTTCCCATTTCTTTCTCCAGTGGATGCAGGGAAACAGAGGTTAAGTGACTTGTCCAAGGTCATACAGTTAATCAGTATCTGAGACTAGATTTGAACTCAGGTCTTCCTGACTCCAGGTCCAGCTATCTACTGAGTCACTCAGCTGCCTCCAATAATAACAATAGCTAACATTTCTATAGTGCCTAGTATGTCTCAGGCATTGTGCACTTTACAAATATTGTTTCATTTGAACCTCACAACAGCCCTTAGAGGTAGGGGCTAATATTATTCCCATTATACCGATGAGAAACCTGTAGCCAGAGGTGAAGTACCTCTCCCAGAGTCACAGAACTAATTAGTGTCTGAAGCAGGATTTGAACTCAGATCTTCCTGAATCTATGCCAGGCTCTCAATCCACTAAGCTACCTCATTCAGGAACATGTTGATAACTGTTTAATAACTGGGCTCTGAGGGGAAAAATGTATACACACTTTTCATTTTAATCCACATTATTAACAAAAGTACCCAATCTATAATATCAACAAAATGATCAAGCCCTAATTTGCAGGGATTGCTGATTTCCAGGGTGAACATGCTCACGCATGTTCAAACAATCACTGTCAGCTAGCTTTAGCACACCCTTGCCCTTTTTCCCTATTTCATCTTCTCAAAACAAATCAGAAGATAAGAATGACTATGAGGAAATCTGTGCTGGGGACATTAGGGGATAGAGAAAAAAGATGAGACTGGAGGAAGAGAAGAACCAGAGGGCAAAATGTTGACCAAGTCAAAGAGAAGAGCAGATAGGAACTAGCAAGAGAGGACTGAGAGGAGTCTCCAAGTCTAGGGACAGCCTGACTTATTATGGACTATTTGACTACTCCAGCCTTCCTCCCTGGGAATTTTCTGCCTGGATCCTCCCATCCTTGACTCATCCTTACTCAAGGGTAGGGAGAGATAAATCAGAGCCAGGTGCTGGGCTTTAGCCTCTTCGTGTGTTTGATGAGTAGGTACCTCATCCTTAAAATGAACCCAGTCCAGCTCTGCAGAAACCTCCTGTTCTCTCTCTGCCTCCACACATGGTACAAGAAATGATGGTTTTCAGACTAAGGATAAGAGGTAGGGATGAAGATGGTTTATATGAAAGATGACTAATTAATGGAATAGAAATGGCTTATCTAGATTAATAATTTCATCAGTTTACCAGAAAATCATTCAAATGGAGTAAAGGTACATAGGGATGAGCTAATTATTCTCTTGAGCTTTTACTATCAGGAAAAAGAAGTCATTGCAGTGTAATTCCATGATACTACTCTCAACTGATTGCCTCTATACTTTTCTACACACTTAACCTTCTTTGCCTCGTTCCAGTCCCTGTTTGTGCACATCTCCCAGAGCTGTGCCCAGCATTCTTCTCCTCTTTCTCTCTTCTCTCCCCTTTGGCAAATTATCTACTCTAATATCTGATTACCATCTTTCCCTTGTGTTCTGTTATGTTTGAGGGCAATATTCTTCTTCTGTGTTTTCTGAAATGTGCCTCTGGAAGGGTTTTAGCCTTGGAGAGGACATGGATACACAGTCAGTGCTGACTTCAACTCCCTGATGCAACCAACCTCACCTTATGACAAGCAAATATACTGATACCAGTGGTGTTCTGGTAAATATTTAACAACCAGCTTTCCAAAAAGGTACAACACACTTTTAAGTTTAATTTGAATTATTAACATTAACACAATTAACATATTATTAACATAATATTGAATTATTAACATTAACATTTTTAACATCACTTTCTTAAGTCTGGACAATAAAAAAAAACATTCAAGCAAGCCCTGATTTGTGGCAATTTCCAAGGTGTAAATGCTCATGCTAGAAATTTAACAATTGATTCTCCCAAGACAAGCTAGCCTTGCTAGCACACCCCTGCTGATACCCCTCTCAAACCAGATTCTATCTACTAAAGCAGTTGCCTGTTTCCCTAGCAAGAGACTACTATAGATTTAAGGGAGTTTCTTTTACCTTATCAACTAATCATCAATTAACACCTGCTGATGTTCTAGATGCTGGTAATAAAAAGACAAAAATGAAACTGCCCCTGGGACAATGCCAAGTAGGGTACAGTTAATGATGAAGTGAGGAAAAGAGGAGGGAGAAGGAAGGAAAGGAAAACAACAGCAGACACGGGGTAAAACTGAATAATACTCTGCAGAAGACTCTGGATAGAAACAGATGGAATGGGAATCCTGGTCTTGAATTCTCTAACTCTGCTTCCACTGAACACTCCAAACCAACCAAGACAGCGCTAAAAATGAGGTAGGGGAAAATTTGAAGTGGCCCTCATTTTCACTTCTTTTATTTATTTTTCCATTAAAATCACAAAAAGTTTTTTGGCATATCTCTAGAAAATAGATTACCTGTAGGTTAAGCTTTTTTTCCCCCAAGTTTTACTTAGAAGTCACACATCATGTGTTTAGGATTATAAATAAAGTAACCATCATCAAGTGGGCATACTAATGTTAAACCAGTTGTGTCTCCTTGGCCAAGGCATTTACTTTTTCTGATGCTTAGTTTTCTCATCTATGATAAGGGAGTGGGCCCATATTACTCTTACTCACACTAATACTCCATATGAGATGTGACTATAGGTCAAGTGATTTGCCCAGGGTCATACAGCTAATCAGTGTCTGAGGCTGGATTTGAACTCAGGTCTTCCTGACTCCAGGCCCAGAGCTCTATCCACTGAGCCATCAAATTGCCACCAGTAATAACAATAGCTAATGTTTGTATAGTGCCTAGTATGTCCCAGGCATTATGCTAAGCACTTTACAAATATTGTTTCATTTGATCCTCACAACAGCCCTTGGAGGTAGGTGCTAACATTATCCCCATTATACAGATGAGAAAACTGTGACCAGAGGTGAAGTACCTCCTACTTGTAAACGGATACTCTATTTACATGAGTCTGCATGTCTGCTGGAGGGAAGGGTGTGTATGTATGTGTGTGTGTATGTGTGTGTGTGTGTGTGTGTGTGTGTGTATATAAAATATGTATGTGTATATATATATATACATATATATGTATATATATATATGTATATATATATACATATATATGTATATATATATATAATAGGGATAAAAGAGTATAATTCAGCTTGTCAGAAAACCAGAAGCTGAAACCTAGAACTGTCATTACCTTTTCTTTTGCAACTCTCAGCTTCTCTCAACTCAAGATAAAACAATTCTGTCCCATTCATTATCCTTCCATTAATAAAAATTCTTAAAGCATTTAACACACACATCTCACCACTCCTTAAATCTAGGTAAAAATAATGTTTTTTTCTTTAACACTAGGATATAGAAGCACATTAATAAAAAAGGATATTATTTTCCCTTCAGTTTCTTCTTGTCTTTTTTCCTTCAGCAAATTCATGCCTATTTCCTACTTTGATTTCTCAGTAGACTAGCAATATTTATATATGTGTGTATGTATGCATATACATACACATTGTATGTATCTATATATAATCCTAATATATATGGATACATATGCACACATATATATGTACATATATGCACATATCTATACCTTAAGCATTTATAAAATCAAAAATTGTTGTCTAAAATAAGTTGAAGTCACAACCCTATGTGCAATGGAAGAGAGATGCAAATTCTAGATTTGTTGAGTCATTTTTCACTGACGTCCTCTTCTTCATGATCCTATTTGGAGTTTTCTGGGCAAGGATACTCAAGTGGTTTGCCGGTTCTCCAGCTTATTTTACAGATGAGAATACTAAGGCAAACAGGACTAAGTGACTTGCCCAGGGTCACGCAACTAGTAAATGTCTGAAGTCAGATTTGAGCTCATGAAGATAACTCTTCCTGACACCAGTTACCACATAGCTATCTCTAAAAAAAATTAATAAATGAATGAATGATAAATAATAATGAATAAAATCTATATTTGTAGCTAAAATGTGAAGAAAGCACAATCCCATGTGCATTGGAAGAGAGAAGCAAATTCTAGATTTGTATAGTGTATAACTCCTGAAAAGTCAAGAATTATGATTTCTCTGTGGCTGATATTCCTTCACCTTATGGAGAATCCCAGATACTCAGTAAGTTAACTGAATCATGTATTGATTTGAAAAAAGATTAAACTATTGAAATCGAGTATACTCTTAACATGAAGATTCACTTTATTTTATGAGTCACTCCTCTTCCCCTTCCTTCAGTCTCCCCAGAACTTGATCTTGTTGTGCTTATGGAAATAATGTTACATTTGAGTTGAAGGAACTCATTTTGAAGCCTGCCTCTTTCACTTACATGATTTGGGAGCAGTTTCTTAACTACCCTGCATCTCAAAATCAAGGTGGGGTGAGGAGGACTACAAGACTTCCAAGGTTCCTTCCAGTTCTGAATCTACGACATTGTCACCTATGTTACAATTTACATTTGTAATGAAGAACTGTCTCACCTACACACACACACACACACACACACACACACACACACACACACACACACGCTCCACAGTGACAAGACATATTACACTTTAGTTAAATAGGAGAAGGACAAAATGGCTATGAAAACAAACACAGTCTGGCAGAAGTTGGCTACTTATTTGAAGGCCTGCTCTTTACAGGCTATATGCCAATCTCCATTTTCCTACTCTCACACACAAAATGTATCATGGTAGTCCTCAGTGTATTTCAGTTTCTTCATTAGTGAACATTGGACTTGGACTGAAAAGACCTGGATTAGAATTCTAGCCCTGCCATTTACTAAATGTGTGTCTATAAGCCAATCACTTGCTCTTTGAAACATAGTTCCCTTATCTGTGAAATCAATCTAATAAACTGTGTTTTCTCACAGTGCTTATCTTCACAAAGGGCTTTTGAATCTCTTAAGTTGCTCCAGAGAATATGAACCCGGGGTCAGCTGACCAAGACTTAGGTCTCAATTCTATCATTGAGTTGCTATGAGACCTTGACCCTTTCTCATAGTCTCTGGGATTCATTTATAAGTTGAAGATTAAAATATTGGGTATTGGAGCGTAGTGCAAAGAGGTCTAGAGTTGGAGGGTTTGAATTCAAATCCTCTCTTTGCTGTTTACTCCTTGTGAGATTCTGGACAAGTCATTTTACCTCTTTTGGCCTCATTTTCCACGTATTAAAATAAAAGGATTAGATTAAGTTCCCTTTTTTTCTAAGGATTACTTAGAAATCATCTAGTCCATGCTTTCGTTTTACAGATGAGGAAACTGAGGTCCCAAGAGGTTAAGTGACTTGCTTGTATTGCACATTGTCTTCTGATCCCAAACCCAGCCCTTCTGCCACTGCCTCAATAATTAGTATATCTAAAGTTCTTTGAACTCCTCAGACAAAAAATTAAGACGTTCCTGGATCCTCGTAAAGCATTTAATCTCCTTTCCAACAGCAGTTTATTTACTAAAGTTGGAGTTAACATGTTTCAGTTTTCCCCACAACCACAATAGGGAGCTAGAAGTTCCATTTATTCTTTTCAACATTCGTTGTCTTTTTTTTTAATTTTTAGCCAATAGATGAGCAAAGTACCAGAACAGCCGTCAGGGACTCTCACTTGAATGATTTCCTGAGATTGTGTGTTAGGAATTCATTGTTCTTCAAATCATGATTAATTGTAGTAATTCAACCATCCTCTTTTCTATTAAATAATACTCAGCACTTTCTTAACCTCAGTTTCCTGATTCTAACTATCCTGTACTTAAGTCCTCACGGGGACAATGAAGACTTTTCCCAGCTAAAATAAGGGGGCGGGGGGGGTGACACTTGAAAGGAATACATTTATTTTTATGTGCAATTTAAAGAAATCATTGGAAAGTACAAGATTTGTTTTCAGGAGACAACATGATATCATAAAGAATATCATACTAATCATAGTAAGTTAAACCATAAAAGCCTTATCAGTCAATTAATCAATTGCTCAAAAACTACTTATAAGCACTTGCAATGTTTCAAGGACTCCTCCCTTTGTGAAAGCTGTCAATTCTGTTCCCCATTTTCTTTTTTCTATCCAATTCAATTAAACATATACTGGGCCCCTACACATCTAATATGCTGTGTTGCCTTTGGGACTACAAGGTGTAGCCCTAGGATTCAATGAAAGGAACATTGGTTTTGGAATCTGATCTGAGTTCGAGCCCTCACTCTGCCTAATGCTAGTTACAGGACAATAGACAAGTCATTTAACTTTTCTGAGCCTCTGTTTCCTCGTATGCAAAATAGGGACAATATTGCTTTCACTACTTACTTTTTGTACTATCTTACTTGTTATGAAGAAAGTGCTTTGTAGACCTTAAAGTGTAACATCAATCAATCAACAATTAATCAATAAACATTTATTAAATACCCACTGTGTTCCCGGCACTATGGTAAAAGCTGGGGATAAAGAAAAAGGCAAAAGATAGTCCCTGCCCTCAAGAAATTTATAATCTAGATGAAAATTATTATTAAAATAATATACAGGCCTTTGCTTAAAGAAGATTAAAACCTAATTCAAGAGAAAAGACCCCAGGAATGGTGGTCCATGCCTGTAATCCCTGCTCCTGTGCAAGCTGAGGCTGGTGGATTAATTCTTTCAGCTACAAAGTTCTGAGCTGCAATAGGGATAAAGCTGATCCACTAGCTGAACTAAGTCAGGAGCAAGGGACCACCAGGCTGGACCAGAGTAGAAATGGAACTTATCAAAACTTCCATGACAATCAGCAATGAAATCAGACAAGTAGCCTCAGTACTTCCAACCAGAAAGAGAGAGACAAGACAAGCATAAAAATCCTCAAAGTTTACATGGGTTTGGAGGAGAGGGAAGAGAGTAGAGATCTGGAAAGGGTCAGAGGAAATTACAAAAGAGAAAGGGAAGGAAGAGGGGGTTAATAGTAATATTGTTCTACCTCTCTCTGGTATAGAAAGACTTAAGTAAAACATAGTAAAAAATGAAACTGAACAAGTTTCTGTAGTTTGGAATAGATTGTGTCCTTTAGAAAACATTTGCCAGAGAAGTAAACATTTTCTTTGGAGAGCAGAGTTTGAACAGTTTAAAGGTGACATCCAATAAAATATTTGCTTAATCATACTAACATCTGCCAAAGTGGAGACAGACAGTATGATTTCTGCAAACTATTGGGTCTGTTTGAATACTAACACGCTTGTCTGTAGCCATTCCTCTAAAAAGACTTTACGGTTAGCTTTACCTAGGGCCTCTCATTCCTGTTTCATAAAGTAAGTGGTCTAATCTCAAAGTTTCCTTTGTTCACTTTTTTGTTTTTAAAGGACACACTTGTTCCCAGGATTACAATGTGAATAGGTCCCTAGACATCACTGAATCTATTGCAGAGAATCTATTACACTCCCTGGCTGCCTCAAGATCTTTCTTGGTCTGCACTTTACTCAGAGATCAGGCCTAAAAAATCTCAGTCTTAGTGGCCCTTTTTTGGTCTTAAAAAAAGAAAAAAAACAGCAACATATATATAACTCCTCTAAAAGAGTCTTTCTCAAAGTGTGGGTAAGATTTGTTAACCTTTTTTTTTTAATGTCATGGTCCCATTTGGCAATCTGGTGAATCTACAGACCGTTTCTCAGAATGACATTTGTAAATACATAAAATAAAATGTGTTGGATTTCAAAGAAAACCAATGTATTGAAATAGAGTTAATAAAAAATTAGACCATATTTATGGTTAAGGATTCCTGGTATAGAAACTATTGGTGTTTCTCAAAGATGCTCCAGATAACTGGAGGTTGCTCCAAAATAGATCAAACTGAAACATGTGCATATGAGGCCTTTTAAAGGGACATATTCTACTGTATGTTTACTGCAAAGTTGAGTATACACACACACACACACACACACACACACACACACACATACACTCACACACCATGTTTTAAGTATAGTCACAAAATGTATAGGGATTGGGACTAGCCCTCTTATTTCACTGGTACAGGGAATTCCCTGATGAGGAAATTCTACCAATGCTAAGCATTTCAGTAGGAGTATCTTCGAGAGTAGAGAGACAGTGATCTGTCTGGGTTCCCACAGTCAATATGTGTCACTGGCAGTCCATTCACCAGGACAGCACGTAACTAGAAGTAAGGAAGTAGGGAGAACAGAAACAAAGAAGATAAGTAGACAAAGAGATATTTTTACCCTCACCCTCCCCCAGAGAAGTTCCCAGATGAAAACAGAGGATGCATTCATTGATTCCAAGGAGAGATTACAATTTACTGATCTTTCTCTTTAAGCATCAATCACTCCACTGAAGAGTGAGATCTCTGTCTCTCTGTCTGTCTGTCGGTCCATAAGCACCTTACATAGTCAGTACATGTTCAGTGGGAATTTATTTGCTTAAAGGTGTTAAATGTCAGTGTACTTCAGGTTGTAACAAATCTCAAAGACTTTCTAGTTCAAACTCCTCATTGAAAGATGTGGGAAGTGAGAGGTCATAGTTAATGGCAGAACTGGTACTAAACCCAGAACTCCTAACCTCTACTTCAGTGCTATATAACATACTATCAACTTCAACAGTCTCAGAAAATTAGTATGCAAACGATCAGAGTGTCATTCCAATGTCATTGACATAGCCCTGAATTTGGCATCAGAAGACTCATGTTTGAAGCCAGGTTATGCTATTTACTATCTATGTGATCTTAGAGAAATCACTTACCTCTCCAAGACTCAGTTTCTTCATTTGTAAAATGAAGTATTTGAACTAAACGATTTAAAGGTCTCTTTCAGTTCCCAACTCTAGATTGTAGTTCCATCAAATTTATAAGCACTTATTAAGCCCCTACTATATACCATGCACTGTACTAAAAAATATCTGTTCAAAAATAAAGACACTGAAATGTTCAGAAATATACTCAAACTTTGGCAATATATAACAACAGCATGACTGAGAAATTCTAGAAAATATTCCAATTTTTTATGTTTCCCCATGATCTACAGAGTACCTGGGAAATAGCTGCACACAAAGTCTTTTAGAACATTTCATTTGCTCATTCATTTGTTCCGCAAGCATTGATTAAGTGCCTACTATGTTCCAGGCACTCTACTGGGCACTGAGGCTAAAAAAGATCAAAATGAAATGTTACTTTCATGCAAGGAACTTATATTATACTGGACTGTGGGGGGAACCAATATGTACACAAGTAAATCAACATAGACTACATACAAAGTAATGACGTTATGGGGGAAGACACTAACAAGTGTGGAGATTAGGAAAGGTCTCAAATAGGAAAAAGGTGAAAAGGTGATCCAAGTCTTGACATCTCTAAAGTGCTTTATTACTTGTAGGAGACAAATTTCTTTACAATATCCAAAGGTAGAGAATGTAGCAAAAGGTAGAGAATAGCAGTATCATCATTTCTATTTTGTAGATGAAAAAATTGAGGTTTTTACTCTTTTTTTTTGTGGCATAGATCCCATTGGCAGTCTGGTGAATCTATGGAGCCTTCTCAGAATAGTTAGTCACAATCATACAATTAGCAACTATCAGAACTATGATTCAAACCAAGATGTCCTGATGCCATGATAGAATAATGAATGTCCCCATGGTATCATCAAGGTATGTACAGAAGAAATCTTCATTGCTTCACTTTAACAGAATTGGGTTTTCAAAGACCTTTGGGGATACAAAGTTGAATGAGTCAAACCTTAAAGAGCTTCCACTGAGATGGAGATAAAAGCCAAGTGTATTAACTGTGGCTATGTCCTGTGTGTGTTTATTGGCAGAAGGAGGAGGAGTGAAACCATGGTGTAAGTCAAACACACTCAAAGTAGACTAGTACTGCTAACCTTACCATGATTATACTCTGAGCAAGAGGACTCAGTGATGAACACACAGCTCACTGAACATTTAAATAACCCTGGTAGAAGCATGAGGAAGTAAGTTGAGGAAAAGAATCCACCCATAAATTCTAATTGAATGAGTATTCCACTTTGTAAAAGTGTGGCCTTTCCTGGGAATTTCTTTCCCATTTATATGTTTTCTGTGTGATATACTTCCAAAAATCTAGTAATAGATAAGGTTCAAAATCTATTAACTGATAAAAGACATCTAGGTAGAGTAGTGGATAGAGTGTGAGGCTTGAAGTCTGGAAAATCTGAGTTCACCACGTGCCCCAGACATTAGCTATGTGACCTTAGGCAAATCAATTAACTTCTCTGTGCCTCAGTTTCTGCATCTGTAAAATAGGAATAATAATAGAGGCTACTTCCTAGGGTTGTTGGGAGGATCAAATAAGTTAACATATGTAAAACACTTTGCAAACCTTGAAGAGCTGTGTAAATTCTAGCCATGTTACGGTTACTATTATGATATTCTTTAATCTGAGAAAACGCAGTTTTTAAAATCTACTCATAAATAGGACCAGCAAATATCCACGGGAGAGCTGCATAGAGTCATCAACAGTCTATGATAATCTGGGAGTGGCTTTGTAAATGATGTTATCGAAACGAGAAAGGCAATATGAACCATTCCCCAGTAGATAAGTGACCAGAGAACCAATACTTTGCTAAAGAAAAAATGCAAACAATCCACAACCATATGAAAAAAAAACCCAGCAAATCACTAACAACAAGAGAAATGCAAATTTTCAAAATCCTGAGGTTTCACTTTATATGTATCAGGTTGGTAATGATGACAGAAAACAAAAATAGTCAACACCAGAAGAACTATGGGAAACCAGAAACACCAGGAAACAGAAGAATTAATGCACCACTCACAGAGATGAGAATTCATCTCACCATTTTGAAAATGAAATTGGAACTATGCTAGCAAAGTCAAACCCTTTCACCAAGCAATACCACTCCAAAACTAACTAACTAACTAAATAAATATATATATATATATGCATTTGCAGACAGAAGGAAAGATTCCATATGTTCACAAACATCAATAACAGTACTTTTAAAAAAATAGCAAAAAAAGAACATCAGCTGGGAAAGAACTAAATAAATTGTGGTATGTAAGCATAATAGGATATTTTAGTACCATAAAAACAACAAATATGAAGAATTTAGGAAATTTGGGAGAAACTGTGTGAACTGTTACAGAGTAGAGTAAACAGACCCCAGTTACAAGAATTTACACAGTGACACAAAAATATAAAAGGAAACAACACTGAACAATTTCAGATTTCTGAAATGTGATTGGTGTAGTAACTATTTATGATTTCAGTAGTGAAATAGCAATGCTTCTTGCTTCCCAGCAGAGAGGTGATAAACTATAGGTGTAGAATGGAAAATACTATGTCAAATATAATTACAGTAACAGTGGCAATAATAAATCTAGTATCTATGTAGAACTTTATGGTTTGCAAAGTGTTTTACAAACATTAGCTCATTTCATCCTCACAACAACCCTGGAAGGTAGGTGCAATTTTTATGCCATTTTACAGTTGAGAAAACTGAGACAGACAAGTTAAGTGACTCACGCAGGTTCATAGATGGCTGAGGTTGAATTTGAACTCAGGTCTTCCTGACTCCAAGTCTAATATTCTATTCACACGGTATGTGTGAAATGGGACATAGCTTGTTAACTAGGGTCAATGTGTTGATTAATTTTTTCCTTATCTGTATGTCTGTTTCAAGGTAGGGTTGAGAGAGAGATAGGAATCATTAGGGAAATATTAGGAAAAAATTTGGAAATAGCAGTAGAAAAATAAGAAAATAAAACCTTTTTCATGGCACCTTCCTGTCCAAAACCCTCTAACTCCAAAAGATATTAACTTTCAAGGTTAAAGGAATTCCCTCAGCAGAAATTCTCTCTGATGTATTTCCCCTTTAATCCAGCTTGGTTGTAGACAACAAAGAAAAAAACATCTTTCTCAAAAGTCATTGCTCTAGCCATAGAGAAGTAGAAAAACAATCTTACTATTCCAGGAGAAAGACTTCCTGGAGGGACAGAATTGTTTCATTTTTATCATCTCATCCTCCACACCTAGTATAGTACCTTATATGGAGTAAACGAGTAAATTAATTTGAATTAATGTGTTGAATCCAAGTCTTACTTTCTCTCACCCAACCCATCCAGAATTGACTGAATAATAGTTGGTTCATCCCAGAACCATATTTGTGTAACACGAACAGTCTCATGAGGCACAGTCTCTAAAATAAAAACTCTGTTTTCATTAGGAAGTGCCAAGCCTTCACTTGCCAAGGTTCTTACGACTAAGAGCCCTGGGTTGAAAGTGCACCAAGATAACCCTGTAATAAACGTAAAGCATGAACAGTTCTCAGACCCTTGTGTAAGAGTATGCTAGTAAATATTTAACAACCAGCACTCCAGAAAAAAATATGTACATGACACACTTTTAAATTTCATTTGCTTTGTTAACATTTTCTCCATCACTTAAGTCTTAAACAACCAACGAAACAATAAATCAAGCTCCAATTTCTAGCATTTACCAATTTCCAAGGTATAAATGCTAACACCAAAAATTTAACAATCCACTTTCTTGAGCTAGTTCCAGCACACCCTTATCCTTATTGAACCCAGTGCTTTGCAGATAGTCCTTTCTCTTCACCATCAATGAAAAGGAAGTTTGGTACAAACTAGCTACTAATGGGAAGTTCAGATCTTCTGTTAGCCATTTCCTGTTTTTCCCTCCTTTATTTCTAATAGTTGCCATGGAATTTCTGTAAACAAACAAATTGCTGTAAGTCAAGTTTCACAGATCATAGGATATAGAACTAGAAGAGACATTGCCAATCATTTACTCTGGTGCAATCTCTTTATTTTATATATGAAGAAATTGATATCCAAGGAGGTGAATTGATTTGACCAAAGTTGAACATGAGAGGTGAAAAACTAGATCTGATGCCCTTTCTTGTCTACTACTGACCATTTGAATTAATACCAACTAGCTGATTAACTGACACAAAACCACACTTGTAACATCCAAGTATTTCCAGTAGTCAGCTAGAAGTATGGCCAACAGTCAAGTAATCAAGAAAATGCTTGAGTAAATACAGTCACATACACATATGCATTTAGATATAAGTTGCTTCTCCCTAAGACTCTATATACAGGGTAGCATCACAGCAGTGAAAGAAACTAGGAGAAGACCTTCTTTGGCTTCTTCCTTTCAAACCCAGAGAAAGGACAATAATTGGACCCAAAATTTAGATCCCATCCAGAGTATCAAATGAAGTAAACCAATTGTGCTGTCTAATAACAGACACGGACAACACCAAGTCACTGATCCTTTCAATGTCTCCCCCTCTTCCCCGCCAGACACCCTCTAAGACTTTAAGTTATAGAACAGGCATATGAACCTACGTTGGGAAAGGGAGTTTCTTCATTGGGAGTTCCCTGCATCAATAAAATCACAAGTCTAAAGGCAGCTAGATGGCATAGCGGATAGAGTATTAGGCCTGGATATGGGAAGACCTGAGTTCAGTCACACTATCTGTGTGACCCTGGGCAAGTTACTTAACTTCTGTCTCCCTTCGTTCAGATTAAATGAGATAATATTTGTAAGACACTTAGCAAGGTCAGGTGTCACATAGTAGGTACTATGTACATATTTATTCCCTTTCCCCTTTGGTTTCCTAAACTGTAAAATTGGAATAATAATACCTTCTAACTCACAGGTTTATTGTAAAGATCAAATGAAATAATATTTGTAAAAATGCTTAGCATAGTAGGTCCTTAGTGAAAGCTTATTTCCTTGTTCCCTTGTCTGAACCAGAAAGAAAAAAAAAGTTCTACTCCTTAAAGTGAGTCAATAGAGAGTTGAAAAAACTAAGCACTTATGTAGTAATATCTCCTTGGAATTCTAATATTCTGTAGTTGTTTTGTGGAGTTATGATGATCTTTTTTTGCCTCAGTTTTCTAAAGAGTACTATAGTGACCTATGGACTAGAAAGGAAATGCAAAAGTAGTTAATGGGGACTTTAAACTAAAGATAAGTAAGTAAATGATAAGAGTACACACCACTGTATTAAAGACTTCAAATTAGGAACTCTGCAAGATCCATAGCCAATGGAATAACATGTAGTTGATTGAACAGTCCACTGAGTTGGTTTACCCTGAACAGAACCTGAAGAACACAGAATCATGGAAACTGAAAGGGCCCACATAAAAAGGCCAATGTACAACAAAATGACAAGATGTCGTGGTCAGTCAAACAGTACATCAGCAAACAAGCATTCATCATATGCTCGCTACATACCATGGGATAGTGAAGTGGTGCAGTAGAAGCAGTACTGGACCTGAAGTCAGAAATACTCCTCTTCCTGAGTTCAAATCTAGCTTTAGACACTTACTAGCTATGTGACCCTAGGCAAGTCACTGTCTGCCTCAGTTCCTCAATCTGTAAAATGAGCTGGAATAGGAAATGGCAAACCATTTCAGTATCTTTGCCAAGAAAATCCCAAATGAGGTCACAAAAATTTGGATGTGACTAAAAAATGATTAAGCAACAACATATCAAATGCTGCCTTGATTCTACCTCATGTGAGAATTGATGAAGGATCTGAGAATGTTTATGCTTACAGAAAAGAAGCATGAGGATGGTCATATTAGTTATTTTCAAGTATCTGAAGTGCTCTGACAGAGAAGAGAGATCAAATGTGTTCTTTTGTGGCCCAGAGCATAGAGCTAGAAACAATGGGTAGCGAGAAGAAGCAAAACCTTCCAAACAGCTAGAGCCATCCAAAAGTGAAATAGGCTGCCTCTGCAGATGGTAAGCTCCCTCTCTTTGGAGGCCATCAAGCAGAGCTGGATGATCCAGTTGTTGGATCTGTGATGGTGGAGATTGAGTTGGACTCATTGGCTCTTGAAGTCTCTTCCAGCTCTCAAATTCTGAGATCCTATGAGTAATGAAGGTGTATGAAGCACTATGAAGGTTAACACCTAGAGAAAAGGTCTCCAGAACTTTGGGTGAACCCCCAATGTGGAGAATATATGAAAGGACATGGACGACAGTTGGAAAGAATGAAAAGACAGAGATGAGCTGCAACCTGTGCTACTGAACAAAGTATCCACATTGAGGAAATTATGAAATACTCAAGTCAGTAGGAAGTAGGCCAGAAGAATTCTCTAAACAGAGTAAATTTAGAGGTGAACAAGCATTTGAAAAAAATTCTCACTTAGCTGTTCTCAGCAATACCGTAGTCCAAGACAATTTCAAAGGATTCATGATGAAAAATGTTATCCATATTCAGAGAAAGAACTGATGGAATCTGAAAGCATATTGAAGCATACTATTATTTTATGGCTTGTTTGTTTTCATTTGTGTTTTCTTTCACAATATGACTAATATGGAAAAACATGTTGCATGATTGTTCATATAGAAGCCATATCAAATTACTTGCCTTCCTAGGGAGGAGAGAAGGGTGGAAGGGAGAGAGAATTTGGAACTAAATTTTTTTAAAAAAAGAATGCCAAATATTGCTTTTACATGTAATTGGGAAAAAATAAAATTATTTGTTTCTTTTTAAACCTCATTTTACATATGAGGAAACTGAGATGCATGGAATTAAGTGACTTTCCCAAGTACATTTGTCTAGTAAGTTGCAAAGCCAAGATATGAACTTAAACCATAGGATCATTCATCTAGAACTGCCTTCTTATGCAGTGTCCAATCCAAAAGTGGAATTCTTGATCTGGTACTTTATCATGGTATCACACTGCCTCCTATAAGTAAGTCCACTGAATAACAAAACAAAAAAGTAAAAATAAATGGAAAATTCATTGTGCCAGAAAAAGAACTTCATTGAATTTTCTAAGGTTTCTAGTGCAGGTTTTTAGTGTATGCAGAGATGGCAATTGTCATGGTCATTAGAATGGCTTTTAGAGGAAAAACAGAAGATCTGGGAATCCTGCATGCTAAATTCATTCCTAGTTACCCAATTTAGTCTCTCATAAATATTTCTTGCCATATTCTCTATATGAAAAAGGTCATTTTTCACCCCCATCTTACAAAGAGGTATTTAGTCATGTAAAATGAGTGCTCTCTGTGAATCACATGTATAACCACTGGTATATGTCAAATGATTTAAAAAATTTTAACAAGTAAATTTGGTAAAAAAAAAAAAAAAAAAGGATGCCCATTAAACTAGTAAAGATATGGCCCATCATCTTCATTTTTTTTTTTTTGTCTAATCTTATATTAGGGATTTTAGTTCCAATCTCTAAGCCCAATGCTCTGTCCTCTCTAGACACTCAGTTAACATTTGAAAAGTAATTCCTGAAATAGGGATGAGTCTACATTTTGTTATATAAATAAGCTATCTGAAACTTTGTCTCTGTTTTAGGTCTCAAATATTAGCTCCTAAATATATAATATCTTAAATACCATACTTAATATCAAAATGTTTTGATAAAATAATAAAAAATATCCAATTCTAAAGTGTATAATGCCACAGTAATTATAACATATAAAATATTATCTAATATCTAAAATGTCTAATACCATAGTATCCAAACAGATATTTAGATAAAATATTTTCAAATAAAATAATATTTAATATCTAAAATCTCTAATACTATAATATTTAATAAACATCTAAATAAATGTTTAGATAAAATGACATCTAAAATGGTTGTTACTCTAGTATCTAGTAACAACTAAACAGATATTTAGATAAAACAATACTAGATTATAAAAGCCTGATTGCAGAGTTGGTATTGACTTGCCAAGGGATCACATAGCATATGTGTTTCAGGACAGCCAGATAACTTAGTGGCTAGAGTCCCACATCTGAAGTCAGAAAGACTCATCTTCCTGAGTCAAATCTGGCCTCAAACACTTATTAGCTGTATGACCCTGAACAAGTCACTTAACCTTGTTTGCCTCAGTTTCCTCATCTGTAAAATGAGCTGAAGAGGGCAATAACAAACCACTATGTTTGCCAAGGAAAATCCCAAATTAACTCAGCACCCCTGCATTCCAGGCATCAATGACCCAAGAAGCAAGGAATAATCTTCTATGTCCATACCAGGGAAAACTGAGATGATAATTTATGCAGAAGAAATTTTGCCTTTGGACATGAACTTGATGGAACATATGCTATATAGTAACTGAGCTATGATTTGAGCCTATTTGGTTCTCCCAGAGACAAAAGTGTCGTAGGGAAGTGTATGCTTTCAAGGTGTTGGGGGAAAAATGTGTATATTTCTGTTCTTCCTATGTCTTTGAAATACTTATTGCTTCATAAAAGATCATCAGTGTTAAATGGTTAAGCAGAACTGGAAGGTTAGTTACAGGCCCCTAACATAAGTAAATACAGATGATGGTGGCTCAAGCTGATGGCAGTAATGAAGAGACATTCTAATCCCCATAGGGTTGTCCCCTGGAACCAAGAAGTACAGATATACCCTGCCTGGTCCTAAGAGAGTGGGGCCAGGATGTCATGGTGCAAAACTTAAGGCTTTAATCACAATACTCTCTTCTTCAATTTCACCCTTTAAACCTCTATTTTCTTATACAATGAATGGTCCATGTGTAGACACACTCAACAAGCACGGTGTAAGCCCTCCACAATTTTTCTCCAACCTACCTTTCCAGCCTTCTCTCATGGTTCACCTTCATATGGCCTATACTATGGAACTCCTCAAAGATAGGTAAACTATAAACTCTGCTAGTATCTATGGTTAGAATTGTTCTTACATCTTTATCATAGTCTGTATTGTGTTACAGCTATTTGTATATCTTGTCTCCACTGCTAGACTATCCATCTGAAGGCAAAGATTAGCTCTTATTTATTTTTGTTTCATGCTCAGCATTTAGCTCAGTGTCTGGCACTTAGTTTACATGTTTGCTGAAGGCTGTGTGTTGCATTCTAGATATACCTTTCTAAGGAGACTGCAGAAGATCAATACCTACATCCCCTTGATTGAATCATAGAATCTCACAGATGGAAGGAACTACAGAGGTCATGCAATCTACCTTGAACCTGAACAGAAACCCCCTCAGTGACATCTCCAACAACTGGTCACATAACTTCCATGTGGAAAATTTCAGTGCTGGACAGCTCAATACCTTAGAGAAATTCATTGAGTCTATTTCCATATATTGTTAGTCACCTCACTGCTTTTCATTTGTTCATTTGCATCCACTCTGGGGGTACTCTGCAGACTTTGGTGGGTCCCATCTCAAGAGGGTGACTGACTACTTCTCTCCCCAAGGGTTTAGGATTATTGCCAGTCATCTTGACTTTTGTATTGCCACTGGATTCAATGACTGGAGAACAGAGTGAGACTGATGACTTCACACAGCCCTGTCTCACTTAAATCCAATTCAGGCATAGGTCAAGACATCATTGACCTATCAAGACCTCATGACATCATTGGTCCTCTTGGAGAACAAAAGGTGAACAATAAAAACAACAATCTAAGATAATTCTAAGGAGCTGGGGGAAGATAGAGGATTTTCAGTACTGTTGTTCCTAAGTTCCATTCTCTGTGCTCCCAACTGATTATCAATGAGCTAGTCAGAGTTACTTAGCTTTTAGTTAGAGATATTTACTAAATTATTGGTACAAAACACACACCCACCCCCCACCATTTTCCCACAATTTCACACAGTCTATTAGGGGAAAGTGGGCTCAACCTGAGAAGAAACATGTGGCAAAAGGATAAGTCACAATGCCTAATCACTAGACATCCTTTTCTCCCTTTTATGAAGTCCTCATGAAGTAACCCTCAGGTACAGCAACCTCTGGCAATCTCTGGGAATCAATGCTTTTGTATTATTCACAGCTGCACTTTTTTCCACCCTAAAAAAGTCATGACAATTTTAAGCTCTCTGATGCAACCTTTCCTCAGTATATCCAGTTTGTCTAACTCCCAGATGGATAAATTGTTTATTGCTAGCCCAATCACTCTGACGACATGTCTAAAGGTGGTGAAAGGGGCACTTTGACACTCGTTCTGGCCTCCCTCCCCCTTTCACATCCCTACCTCACTGCCCTTTGGTATAGGTACAAGGGGAGTATGCCTCCTCAAAGCCCTCCTATAGCTGAATTACTTCACTGCAGGAATTTCTTTCAAATAATCTCAATAGATGCACTTTGTGATTTCACCCAGTGTCTCAAAGGACTTCATGC
The DNA here is from genome assembly GCA_028658325.1 of Potorous gilbertii. Lineage (NCBI taxonomy): Eukaryota > Metazoa > Chordata > Mammalia > Diprotodontia > Potoroidae > Potorous > Potorous gilbertii. The sequence continues at coordinate 307,470,838 of CM053771.1, read as the reverse complement.
CACCCATAGTAAGGACTTCTTAGCAATTAGTTTATACCTTTGATTGACTGATCAGATTCCATAACTCAAAGAAGTATTCTTATCTGCTTTCTGACTCTCCAGATTTTTCAGCCTCCTTGCTGACATCCTTCTCACTTTGAAAATACCTCTACCCTGTGGTTACTTTCTCTGATTGGTGAGTTCCTATGAAAGACAATCCTATCACAAAGAATCCAGACGCTCCATATTCACTTCACTCCTGGATCCATTCCTGACTTTCCCTCAATTTCCCACTCTGTTTTAAGTGTTTTCTTTCTCCCATTAGAACATAGTTCCTCCAGGATAGACATCTTTTTTTTTTATTTATTCATATTCCCATATTTCACAGAATGCTTCTCTCTTTCTTTCTTTCTTTATGTATGTATATAGATATATATATAGATATAGATATAGATATATATATATATTCACTGTTTAATAAATAATTTACCACTCTACCATCAGAATACAGAGCATATTGTTAGTTACAATAATTGAACTTGAGAGGTATGGAATACCCCTCTTTAGCAACTGCACTTAATATGTAGAATAGTTAAAAATACCTGAGTTTCTTAAGGATACAGAAGAAACAATTGTTTGCTAAATGTCAATTATATGTTTAAGCTTAAGACTTATATACAAAGCCAATAAGTGAAGTACTGTCCAGAGAAGATAACCAACAAACAGTACCGAACTTAATTAATCACTTGGAATACTTGTAAAGGACAGATAATCTTTGTCCTAAAGGAGTTTGTCCCTTCCAATTGTGAGAACTTTTGATAAACAATAGAGTAATGTATGATCTCAGAAATACAAAATCACTTTATCCATCAGTACAGTATTTTTTTATACAGACTTTCAAGTCTATGATTACATAGAGTGAAAGACATGGTCTGACTTGTAGGATGGATTGCATTTAGTATGGACATCTTCATGGAGGAGTAGGAAATTCAACAATTTTTTTTAAATAATGTTTTATTAAAAGATTAGCATCAAATATAAATACAGCCAACCAAACTTGCTTATACTACTTTACATTTCTATTAATTGATCTCAAGGTATGAAGTGTCATAATCATTGTTCAATCACTTCCTTCACTTCCTTACCCAGCTTCTTTGTCCATTTTACTCTTGTTCATTTTTATTCTAGTTGTAGAGAGCAGTATGAATTCCATTCTTCTGCTGCTGCATTTTCTGCTTGGCTTTATTTCATTTGGTTCTTTCTTTGCATACTTTTTCCTGTCTACCTTGATTGTACAAAAGTTTCATTATATTATTTTTCTACAATTTATTTAACCAATGTCCCCCACCCCCACTGGACATTTTGGTTTTTTTGCAATTATATATGATGCTACTATGAAAACCTATTTTATGGGTAACTTTTCTTTTTCTCATCTGTTAATACTTTCTGGGTATATTCAAAATAACAATTTAAGGATCAAATGGTATGACACTGTTCACCACATTTGCTGTGTCCTATCAGATTTAAGCTATGGTACATAGTCAAAGAGGAAGGTCAGGGAGGTTCTATATCCAAAGTAGATGTTTAATAAACAATTGTGATTCAATTAATTTTAAAGAAAGATGAGGAGATAGGACCATATTATTGCCATTCATCCTTCTCTTTGGTAGTATTAGAGTAACACTTTTCTCACATGGGAGTATTATAGGCAATACTACAAAAAGAATCTGTGACTTCAATCAGCAAAGGGAAATTCCTCCACCAACACACATTTCAACCTGCCTATGACTTAATAAATAAGCCCTCAGCAATTGTTTGAAGTATATAGAGGTTAAGGGACTTGCACAGGGTCATATGGCTAGTGTCATTTGTCTCAGTTCCTCATCTGTAAAATGAGCTAAAGAAGGAAATGGCAAACCACTCCAGTACATTTGCCAAGAAAACCCCAAATAGGGTCACAAAGAGTCATACAAGACTGAAACAACTCAACAACAGCAAAATCTTCCTCCCTCCTGCCCTAAGATTCTATTTATACAACCACTGACTTTAATATGAATGTTATTCTCCCTATTTTACAGATGACCTAACTAAGATTCAAAGAGACTAGAGAAAAAAATAATAAATATAGGTTCCAGGATTCAAACCCAGGCCTCCCAACTCCAGGGGGCTTTTCCCCTACACCATGATTCCCCTGACCTATATAAAATAGATAATTAAGTACCTACTTGCAAGAGTACTTTGGTTCAGAAAAGGGAAATATCATGATCTAGAATTCTAAAAGGTGAAGGGAGTGAGACTTAAGCTGGACTCTGAAAGACTTAGCCAAGATGATAGAAAGAGAGAGAACATAAGCAAAAGACTGACTTGTCTGATCAAAGATGACTCCAAGACTTCTAGTCTTAAAGACTAACAATGGGAAAGTTGGGGAAAGAAGCCATATTTGGAGGAAAAATATTATTTCTACTTTGAAAATGTTGGATTTGAGATAAAATGTCCTGTAGGCTATTGGAAATGTAGGACTGAAGCACTAAGAGTCCTAGACATTGAGATCTGAGTAATCAGCATAGAATTGATCACTGGAACTTCAGAAGTAGGTGAAATCACTGAGAGAATAAATACAGAGTACCAAAGAGGAACTGGTAGGCCATAAGAAAACTAAGAATGTGAAATGTCATAAAAACCAAAGGAGGAGAGTTTCAAAAAAGGAGGGACTTTTTGGGCAATCTGGTTAAATTCTGTAAAGAAATGAAGCCATACTTGGGCTTTTTAAAGGGGACCATTGAGGGCAAAACCCAGAGGAAACTAGCTCTCTTCATTTCTCTCCATCTCCCTTATACTACAGATAGGAACCACAGCAATAACAATTCTCAGTTAGATGGGCACCAAGGGGTCATTTAATCTATTCCATATTCTTGAATAAGATAGCAGACAAGTGATCATTCCAGCTCTATTCCAAGACCAATAGTGACAGGAAATCCACTGCCTTCCCTTGAACACTTTTAGTATTCCATCTTGGAATCATGAACTGGTCCATCCACCACTTCACCATCAGATATTTTGTGAGGTACAAAGGTAAAGCCACTATATCAAAATAATGACTTTGTCACATGTATAAATGCCTACATTTGCCAGAGCATCAGATACCATGTTAGGAAACCCACATATTAAACTAAAGGAACTCTCAACTCATACAGTCACTCATAAAAATCAAGTCAAATCACCTAATAGTATGTAAAAGTTTACACGTGTTTGGAATTTTAATGTCTCAGAAGAAGAGCAAAAAGAACCTGAGCGTATCATTGTGAGAAATTTTATACTGTACCTCTCATATTTTAATAAGAACTAGGCTGTACATAATATTTGTTACAGTTCTAGAAATGTTAGCAATAGTAAGAAGAGAAAGAAATTAAAGGCATAAATACAGGCAGAGGGGACAAACTGTCTGTATTTGCTGGTGATGTGATGGTTTGCTTAGAAAATTCTTAGGAATCATCAAAGATACAGTATCTTTAGTAAAGTAACAAGTTACAAAATGAACCCACAAAAATCAGCAGCATTGAGGGGGGCAGTTTATAAAACTTAACTGGTACTGTAAAGCAGGAATCATCAAAACTATCAGGGACTGTTTTTAAAAAAAAGTAGGAAGGTAGAGCAATGCAATAGATTAGAGAAAGAAAAGTAAAAAATAATTGAACTTAATAACTCATTGCTTGATAAACTTGGAAATATAAAGTCCAGAGAGAACTTCACATTTAATCAGATTTGTTGGGAAAGCTAGAAAGTAACCTAGAAACAATTATATCTTTAGCAACATTTTATACCATATGCCACAATAAACTCAAAATGGTTGTCTGTTCTCAAAGAGGATCAAAATGACACCACTCTGTTCAGGTCAAGGTACAGTGTGTCCAATATGACTAATCAGATCAATACAAGGTCAGAAGGCTCTACCACAGGTCAGGTACCAATAGTTCATATGAATAGTTGAGAAGATGGCTCCAATTTACATCTCATGTTCCTTTTGAGCTACTTTGAGCTACAAAGCAATTCTGCTTTGCTCATAAAGTGCAGTGTCTCCTTTGATACAGGCATGCCATGCTGGGTGGTCCTGTGCTAATATCTCCCATGTCTCATAATCAATTCCAAAGTTCCTCAGAGAGACCTTGAAAGTGTCCTTGTACTGCTTCTTTTGAGCTCCATGTGAGTTTTTGCCTTATGTGAGTTCTCTGTAACTTTTTAGTCTCTTAGACAAACATACTTTTGGCATTTGAACAACAAGGCCAGGCAATCAGTTACACTCTCTACAGTAGAATTTGAATGCTTGGCAGTTCAGCTAGAGAAAGAACTTTGTTGTTGTTTTTTTTACCTTATCTTGCCAGGTGATCTTCAGAATTTTCCTAAGACAATTCAAATGGAAGTGATTCAGTTTCCTGTCATGGTGCTGGTATACTGTCCAAGTTTCACAGGCCTACAACAATGAAGTTAGCACAATGGCTTTTCAGACCTTCAGTCTGATAGGCAGCCTAATACCTCTTCTCTCCAACATTTTCCTTCAGAGCCTCTCAAACACTGAGCTATGGCAATGCATGTGTCAATCTCATCATCTATGTTATATATCTCTGGAAAGTATACTGCCAAAATAAGTGAACTTAACCACAGCATTAAAACAAATAGTATACTGAATACTTAAAATGAACAAGTAACCTAAAGATTATACCATTAAAATATACCATATTAATATACCATTTAATATACCATGTTAAAGATTATACCATTAAAAGAATTAGAAAAGAACTAGATAAGGTAGCTATGACTATGAGTGAATTGTTAAGCCAAACAATTGCATAGAAGCAATTACAAAAGGTAAAGTAAATAATTTTGAACTGAAATTGAAAAGCTTTTGTATATGTAATAACAGTGAATGAGAGTTGTAGATTTCTTTCTAAAAAGGAGAACTCCCTCTACCTCACTGCTGCCACAAACCTAGAAATTCTACTTGGACCCTAGACTCACCCTATGGGGGAGGAGTTTCCATGAACCTGCCATAGAAATGGAAAGAAAAATTGCCTGAGGATGCTTTGGAGCTTCTTTGAATAAAAAGTATCACCTTACCAACTCTCCCTCCTCCAATCCTATTGCTAGCTCACTTGTACTCTGGGGAACCCATGATAGTCCGGATTCACCTGATTTACTTTTTTTCCTGCTTTATTTGGGGGAATTACAATAAAATTTAGCAATAAAATCTTTTTTGGTTGGTTTCAAGTCCCAGTCTGGGGAACCCTCAGGGATTTAGTTTCCTTCTCTGTGTGTGTGTGTGTGTGTGTGTGTGTGTGTGTGTGCGCATATGTGTAGCACATTCAATCAGCTGCCCTTTAACGAGCAACATACCTACAGATTTATAATGCATTGTCCACATTTCTCGCCTGTTGCAAAATTTTAGCTTTCCCCTTCCTTCTAAAATGGAGAGAAGAAACAGTCGCAGTCACGGAGTTCTTAGGAAATCTATTAAACTGGTGATGGGAACTTTATACGTTGATTGTCAATGTCCTGTTATAGAAAAGCATAAGTAATTAATAAAAGGTAGCAGCTGACTAGGAAAAACAAAATAACACAACTTTATATAAATATTTCTAAATAAAGTCAGACATACAAGTAAAAGAACTATATAAGACTACAATCCATTTGCCAGTTGGTAAGTTGTCAAAGTGTATGCACAAAGTTTTCATAAGAATTGTAAACGATTAACAGTAGTATGAAAAATATTCCAAATCATTGGTAGGTGTCATTGTTCAGTCATGTTTGACTCTTTGTGATCCCATTTGGGGTTTTCTTAACAAAGATATTGGACTGGTTTGATATTTCCTCTCTAGCTCATTTTTGTACATGAGGAAGTGAGGGAAATAGGATTAAGTGACTTGCCCAGGGACACACAGATAATAAGTTTCTGAGTTCACATTTGAGCTCAGGTCCTCCTGACTCCAGGTCCTGTATGCTAACCACTGCACCACCTGGCTGCCCTAAGATAATGGCAAACCAAAATAACTCTGAAGTTTCACTTCACACAGCAAATTTGAAAAGATGCCAATAGTCAGCGTTAGAGAAATTAGCATTGTTTCCAGTCTACTCACCATCATGGTCACTCTTCACCAGACATACTGTAACTTGCCAGTGTTCTTCTGAAAATACAAACTGCCCCCTCAATATACCAGGGAAGGACAGAAGCACTGTCACCTCCCTCATTCTGGGCTATTTGCAAGAGAAATATTTTGCCTCTCTGGTTCTGAAGACTTTGTGTTCTTGAGTTCAGTGAACTGATTCAACACTTACTAAAGGCCTACTGTATACTGGGATCTCTGCTTAGCACTAGAGATATATCAAGACGAAAGATAACACAGTCCCTACCTCCAAGAAGCTTTTCATCTAATGAGAGAGTGAATATATTTATGTTCATACCAAAAAATCTGAGTTTAAGAATAGTGTCCAGGAGGGATCCAAGTGGCCTAAGAGATTAGAGAGATCTCTTTTAGCTTAAAGGTTCAGACCCTGGGAACTTCCTTGAACTCTCCTTGAATCTCCCCACTTAACCTGGCTTTTCATACTCAAATCTGAGGAAGATGGTGACAATGGTCTGTTACTTCATGATTGCCCTACCTGCTTCCCACCCTCCTTGGATTCCTTCCTTGGACTTCTCCTCAAGACCTCCCTAAACCCCTCCTCCCATTACCCTGGACTACCAGACCATCCCCCCAGATCCCTCCCATAGTCTTTTCTGTATTTAGTTCCATCTTGCCTCCACGAAGGCGCTCAGATTCAATCCAGCTCAGACTCTGTCTAGCCGAGATTCTATCTGGCCCGCTTGTGAATACAAGCGTCACAAATGCTTAGGTTCCTTAAGAGGCAACCCAAGATGGTGAATCTTTAATGAACTTTGTTTTCTTTGGCTTTAAGAAGACTTGAGTCGAATTCATTTGAGCACTACCTGGTTTGTCGGTATTTTGGGGTCCCCATCACCCCTGAACCTCATCAGTTTGAGAGATCTTCCACATGCAGGAGGACTCACTTGAGCTAAACTTTGAAAAAAAGAATTGAAACATATAGACAATGTGGTAGCATATTCTAGGCATGGTCTAAGCAAAAATATAGATGGGAGAAAGCAGGATAGGACCAGAGAGATATTGGCCACCTCAAGGATGAAGTATATTCCTTGCACTTACCACCACCACCATGAAGCACACCGCACTGAATGTTGCCAAAGTATTGATTAAGTTAAAAACAGGATTGGCAGTAGTGATTCCTACGGGTATTTTGTTTCTTTTGAAATAGAAATTGTATGCTATGGATTTGATTCTGCACATTTCCGGTTGCTTTACCTAAAGTCTGCAATGATTGTGTAAGTCACATGGGTCAAGTACAGTTTTATTTCTATTCATTAGCTCATTGTCAGGTTATAGTGAGATGAACAGTGACCCAGCCACTGGCCCTAAAATCCAACAAATGTTCATGTGATTTATGGTATGCAAAGAACTTTCCTCAACCTGCAACCTGAATATTAAAGGACATATCATTAAAAGAATTAGACGAGTAGTTGATATGGTAACTAAGGCTATGAGTGAATTGTTAAGCCAGACAAGGGATAGAATCAATTACAAAAGATAGTTTTTGAGGGAGTGCAAGTATTTAATAACTCCATTTTACAGATGAAGAAACTGAAGTTACCCAGGCTCATACTGAACTCAGACCCTCTGAGTCTTAAGACCAATGTTCTTCCCATTATCCCAAGCTTCCTGTGTCCCCATTATTTTTCAACCACAGTGGTGATACAAGCATGTTTATAAAGCATCTGTATCACTTTGACTCATACAAAATGCTTGTCTTTAATATATAAATATATATGTATATAATATATATATTAAATATATAAATTTATAAATACATAAATGGATTTCCAAGTTGAAGTAAGAGAATTAACATTGGCAAATGTTGTTCTATCGTTTTCTGTCATGTTTGATTCTTTATGACCCCATTTGGGGTTTTCTTGGCAAGATACTTGAGTAGTTTGCCATTTCCATCTCCAGCTCATTTTATAGATAAGGAAACTGAGGCAAACAGAGTCAAACAGCTAGTGCATCTGGGGCCAGATTTGAGCTCATGAAAATGTCATCCTGACTCCAAGCCCAGCACTCTACTCACCGTGCCACCTAGGCGGCCTGAACATTGGCAATGCTATAATGGATTCTCACTAACTTGTGGTAATGCACTACCTTAATAAGGAATAGGGCCTGGACCTATGTGATTTGTTATAAGGATCTCATGAGCAGGAAAATTCCCACTGTCAATGATGGCCAGTATTTCTGTACTTAAGTCTTCTAGGGTTGCCTTACTAGGCAAGGTTTAGTCTTCTAGGTTGCAACATGCTCAAGGTCAGTTTATTGTATCAGAGGCAAGACTTACATGCCAGTCTACTTGGTTTCAAAACCAGCTCTCTAGCCATTATGCATGGTGCCTGTCATTGGCTCAACTATCATTTTACCCTAGGTCTGACGGATGTATATCAATCCATCCTATTTTTCTCTATTATCCCAACCACCAATTCTCAGCATGCTTCTCCTACCCCAACCGCAAAAAAATATTATGGGATCCAAAAATCTAAAAAGGTACAAGGTCCATCAAGATCTGATCTTGTTGCATTTAAGATGCTTTAATATATAAACTTCTAAAGGACAACTATTTGCCACACATGGTATTTAGCATCTGACAGTACTGAGGAGGTGGATATGACAACAATTTAATGTTTTATTTTCTCCCACAAAGTCAAAGATCTATCTTAAATAACAAATCTAGCAGCAAGTTTTGCTATCCTTCCAAGATTTGAAGAAAACACTTTAAAGACAATGGAATAACTGAATTAATAACTTTATTTAAATTCATACAAAGTTATTCAAAGTATACTTAACTGTATGCACCACAACTACATTCATTGACACCAAATGTTTACAATTATTTTTTGTCCACAAGACATACTTGGTCAAACAATGTGATCAGTCCAAAAGCTGTCTTTTTAAAACGGTTTTAAGTCAGTCACAAAGATCAGTCACATGTGATGCTTCCCATCATTTAAAAAGTCTTTTTTTTTTTTTTGAGGAATCAAATCCAGTAGAAGGAATTAGTGTGCAATCATAGCTGTACAAGTTAAATTGGGCACCCTGGAGATCAGGCAGTGTTAATAGAGTATTAACTAAATTATGAATTGAGAACTAAAAAATAAAATAGAACATTTTTCACTATACAATAAATACAAAACATGACTACATATTATCATTAGTATACTTATTATGGAGAGAAAAAAATCTGGGTGTTTTGATGCTGACTTTTTGCTATTCTTATGAGATAAGACAAAAACCCTGGAGAAAGAAATGTTATCCTCAAGAATATGCAATTCTTACAAGCAGAATTATCAGAAGATCACTGAATAAAAGAAAACATCATCATATTCTAAATGAAGCTTTACCTTTTAACAAAGTGCCTCAATTGCTTGACTCAGTTTCTCCACAGAAATTTGCTGGGTGATTCAAAAACAGAAGCTTCTTCAGCTACATATCAGTAATAATTAATAAAGCATTAATTTTAAAAATCTGTAGTCATGTAAGATTTGGGGTAGCCATTTATTCAGCAGCGTATGTACATCGGATCAAGTTTTGAAACAGAAAAAGAGCAAGTATATACACTGCAAATTTCAACCATCTTTGTGTTTGATCAGTCATAATGCTAAACACTTATACAAATATTACATGCTTAATTGCACGGTACCACATTAAGCAAAATGCAGTCACAATTAATTTTCAGATTCATTTTTTCTTCTAAATGCTTTGATTCCTCCCCCCCAAAAAATTATGTGTGAATTGTCCACTTTTAAACTGGCACCAACAAACTAATAAATGCCTCATACAACAAATCAAAAAAAAATCTTCCCCTACCTAGTCAATTCAACCACTAAAAAATGTAAGTCCAAGTGTTTAGATCCCAGGTACCTGGGAATGTAAAATTCCAATATGTTAAGAGGAATTAAATGTTTTAAAATTTTTCTCTTTTAACATAACCCACTATATAATAGTGAACTAAATGCCTTTGTTTCACAGAAACAACTTACATTTGCCATTTACAAGGCAAATGGTCTATTTACAGATACATCAGGACTGCCTAACTGACAGTGAGTGTTAACTATAGACTTTCAGATCACATGGAAGCTAATATGGTGGTGTTCTCTGCTGAACAGACTTCCCCTTCAGGATCCGTCTTATCTGGAAAAAAAAAAATAAGCATTATCAGATTTCTCTCTTTGAGAGGGCAAGGCAACTAAACAACAGGCATTCCTCTCTCATATACCTAGTCTGAGATATGAAGAAGTTAATCTATAAATTATAAGGGTCCTAGACAGCCCTTCTCTCAACCTTTGTATAAGAGGGCATTTCTCTGGCTGTCCCCCATGACTCGAATGCTCTCCCTAGTCCACTCCAAATAATGACCTCTCTTGGCTTCCTTTAAGTTTCAACTAAAATCCCACCTTTTTACAGGAAGCCTTTCTCAACCCTTCTTAATTTCAGTATTCTTTTAATTAATTCCCTCTTTTAATTATTTCCTATTTATCCCATATATAGTTTGCATTGTATATATGCTTGCAGGTTGTCTCTCCCATAGATTATAAGCTCCTTAAGGGCAGGGACTGTCTTTTGCTTTTTTTTTTTTGGTATGCCCAGTGGTTATTAGCACATTGCCTGACACATGGTAGATACTTAAACAGGTTTACTAAATGAGTGAAGGAAGGTTCTAAATTATTTCCTCCCCATTTTGTTATTACCTGTTCTCCAACAGGGCCATCTGGAACCAAATGAACTGGCTGTTCATTCTCTAGGTTCCTAGTACTTGGATCAGCTCCCTTCCTCATCAGCAGGCGGACTGCATCTAACTGGGTCACTCGATACTGCAGACTGGCAGCCACATGGAGGGCAGTGTTACCATTATAAGCCTGGGGAAGGAGAAATGAAATTAATACCCCTCCATCAGTGAGAGGGACTTTTCCTCAGAGCCAAAAAGCTTTAAGACTTTGATGTCGGGCTTGTTCCTACTTGCCAGCCCTGCTGAGGAAGCTTTAGTAAGTTACCTTAGCATTCACAAAAGACAGGCAACTGGGTAGCTCCAAAAAGAGGCGAATCAGTTCTAGGTTGGCTTCTTCAGCAGCCAAATGAAGAGCAGTTCGGCCACTTTTACGGTCCTAGTCAAGGGAAGAATGGAAAACCATCAGCACATTCATCCTGTGAGTCAACTTAAAAAAGCAAACATTAAACAACAATCCAATGCTAACCATTCAGAAGAATCTCTTCCATGAAAAAAATACAACCTTCCCTAGTAAATGACAAAGAAAGAGTCCATCTTGATTTAAAGGGAAAATGGGATTTTTTTTCCTTCCTTTTGATTAAAAATGACTTAACTCATAACTAAGAATTTGGGAGGGGAAGGGGAAAAGTAATGTCAGGTTAAAAAGGAATTAAAAAATTTTATAAGGTATTTGTCTACAATTAAAGATACCCAATTATTACACACCTATGAAATGGAACATCTCACAAGGAAAAGTCACAAATAGTTCTGAGTGTTATAATTAACCACCTTTTTTCTCTAAGTCAGAAGCCAAAGGATTATGGCTTTTATAGTGGGAAGAGAACATAATGAGGCAACCGAGTCAAACTTCCCACCCCTAATTTTATAAATGAGGTAACTAAAGCAGAGAGAAGTCAATCAACTTGCCCAGTACCTGTCTACTTCACCAAGCTGCCTGCCTCTAATCCCAGGCACCTTCTATAAACTTACTTTGGCTTCCACAGTGGCTCCCATCTGGATTAGGCATTTGATTGTGTCAACCAGACTCTTATTCTTCAAGAGAAGGTCTTGGACCTCAGGTGAATGATGCTGCTGGTTCCTCTGGAGCTCATGAACCACAGCATTGTGAGCCACCACTGCACAGTGGAGAGCAGTGAGACCTAAAGGAAAAAATCACAAAATCATGAAGCAATGATTCATCCAATTTCATCCAAAATGAACATGGCTATTGGGAAAACATTTCTGGAGCTCAAGAGTCTGGAATCTCTACAGGTGTTCAGGGTTCCTTTTTTAATCTCACTAGAGTAATTAATGATAAGCCTGGTTTTAAAGGAATATAAAGTATAACTAGACTCATGATGATGAGTTGAAGCTAGAAGTGACATTTAAGTGTCATACAGTCCAGCCCTGTCATTTTCCAGACTCAGAATTGAGACAGTCCTAAAAATTGTTTATAAAATTAAATTTCCATCTGGAAAATAAGATTTACTAGATGGGCTATGAATTCCCTTCTAGCTCTGTATATGATGCCTCCTAATAAGTCTCTGGTTAAAAACAAAAGGCAACGATTCTGTTGTTATGGTTTAGTCATGTCCAACTCTCTGTGACCCCATTTGTGGGGTTTTCTTGGCAAAGACACTGGAGTGATTTGTCATTTTCTTCTCCAGCTCATTTTACAGATGAAGAACTAAAGCAAATGGGGGTAAGTAATTTTGCCAGAGTCACACCACTGGTAAATGTCTGGGATTAGATTTGAACTCATGAAGATTCATCTTTCTGACTCCAAACCCAGCACTTTATCCACTGTGCCACCTAGCTGCTCCAACCATTCTACTTAAACCCTAGCAAACTGCAGTCACGGTTATGCATGCCATGCCATGAAAAAAAAGATAGTCTACCTTTCTACTTTCCACATATAAATATGATATTTAATAAGTGTTAAGGTTCGCCTAAGACTAGTTCCATAAGCCTTGGTCAGCTTTTAACAAGAAAGTTTGCCATTACCCACTCACCATCATAGTTGGTAACTTCCAGATCTATAAACTGATTGCTAGAGATGGCAGCCTTCTGAATTGCCTGTAAAAAAATTTTTTTAAAATAGAAGCAAACATTTAATAATGGGCTTTGAAAGGTAGAGGAAAATGTACAAATAAGTATGTGTGGAACAGCTCAAGTTAACTCTCCAGGTCAACCAAATGATAGAGTCTGGTCAGGTCAAAAGGAAGGCCCTTAGATGGGAGAGAAGGTGCTGACACCTCTAATGTTCAGGGAACAGTGCCTAGTTCAGATAAGAGTTTCCTTACCAGAAGGACTTGTGAGTGGCCCTTTTCAGCACACACATGCAGTGGTGTTCTTCCCCAGCAGTCCGTGGTGTTCACCTGGGCTCCCAGGTTCACCAAGTCTTGCACAATGAGATGTTGATTGGCAGCCACTGCTACCTGAAAGGCACTCTGTGGTCATTCAGAGAGGGGAAAGAGTCATTGTTTGTCTTTCTCGTGCAATTACTTTAACAGGAAATAGGACTTGAAATAAGAGGCCTCTCCCCATCCCCCAACCCCAAAAAAACCCAACTAAGTTCCTGGGGGCAGGAATGATTGCATTTTTGTCTTCTGTATAGTAAGTGTTCAACAGATGTTTGTTGATTAATAAGCCATGTGTTTAAGGAGTAGTAAGGAGTGCTAGTTTTACTCCTCCACAGCTACTCTTTGGCCCAGTTAACCTAAGGATAACTCTTAGCAATAATTCAATACCTCAGCTTAGGTCCCTACTCGGTGATGGGCTCATAAGGGTAATTGCTCAGAGAATGTGTTCTGCATTTAAACCTAAGGATCTTCTTGCCCACCCAGAAGCCCAAGGTTTTCAGCATCTGTTTCAGTCACCTGGCAAGAATCTCACCTGACCATTGTGTTCTTTAACATCCAACATCTGAAGAGCACTCATCTTCCTTGCAAGAACATAAGACAGGGCTCTACGTCCCTGGGCAACTGCAATGTGAAGTAATCTAGAGAACAGGAGGAGAAAAAATTACTTTAGGTTTCTCATCTGCCCATTTATTTTGTCATGGACAGACCTATTCAACTCACCTAAAGTGTAGTATAAATGGATGATCCCTTCAGATATTTTATTAATACCTCCATTAAAATAATGGGCTGGGACACCTGGACTAAGGTCAAGCAAACAACACATGAGGCTAGCACACTCAACACTCTCACACACACACACACACACGCACCCCACAGTCTGCTTGCTTTTTGCTCTTTACACAAAGCCTGTGCTGGGCCTTCTAAATATGTAATAATTCACAGAACCCAACCTATAGTTTAATTATTTTACAGCAGGTCATGTGATCTGCAGGGACAGTCTTCTCTATGATGTCAGTTTTCCTTTAAACTAAGCATCTTGGCATAGTTAGCCAACTATTGAAGTAAGTGCATTCAAAGAGCTCTGAGTGCCCCATTACACACAGCAGTACCACTACCCAAACTACAAAATAAAAAGCTGTACTCACGTATCACCATCTGCATCTTTGGACAGAAAGTGGTCCTGGGACAGGTTGGCTAGTTTGTTTTCTTCCTGTTCTACCTGCCACTGGAAAAAGGACTTTCCTAATTGCGTGGTGTTCACTGAATTTCCAGTCACGTTCTGGAGTGGCAGGGAAACATTTAAAGGGGCTAAGCCTACATCCTGTCTACTCAGGACATCACAGGCACTGTTTGGCCCCAGGGTAAAGTTCTGAATGTTGATCTCATTTGGTGACTGCTGCTGCTGCTGCTGAGTACTGGGTGAAGTCTGAATGGGGAGAATATTCTCTGCTTCTCCAGGACCACTCAGGAGAGATGCAAAGCTCTGAGTTGGGCAGAACAGCAGGTCTTGCCCATCAAATAAGTTTGGAGACTGAGGTTTTCCAGAATATGGACTAGATTCTGGGACTGAAATATGACTAAAAGGCTGTTGCAAATCCTGGCTCTGTGGAGAAGAAAACTGGTATATCTGAGATTGATCCATTATTTGTGGGGAATTGCTGACTTGGAAAGGCTGGTATTTCTGTGGCGGAGTGAGAGTCTGCCCTCTGTGGAAATCCTGATACCGCTCCCTCGGGGAGTTCTGATTGACAGCCACCGGACTCATCCAGCTAAACTGAACTGTATTCAAGGAAATGGGATTGGATTCATTCTTAATATTCATAATGTTCTGAAGCAGAACAGAGTTGTTGTTCTGTTTGGGTTCATTAATATGCACATCTTCCATACTATCCACAGGAGTTGGAGTTTGGGGTGGTGTCTGGAAAAAAAGAAAATTGCCATATCTGAAACTGACTCCCTTGTCAAAGTATATAGCTAATAGGTAACTTGTCTCACAAGGGAAGATGCAAAATACTTACCAACAACTGAGTAGGCAATGATGTAGCTGGCCTTTTGCAAGCTGGTCCATCAGAGATAGGATCAGCCCCCTTCCTTTTTCCACTATGTGCCAATATGTTCTTCAACTCTGCTGAGAAAAAGAATTCTGAGTCATTTTAAAAATTTTGCTTTGATGTGGTCAAAATTTTTTACTCTTAAGACCCTTCTAGACCATTTTACAAAAATCTCTTACCTGTAAACTGCTCTGTAGTCACACTTTGTGCCTACAAGGAGAAAGAAAATCATATTTAACTTTTTATGTCT
This sequence comes from Potorous gilbertii, assembly GCA_028658325.1. Taxonomy (NCBI): domain Eukaryota; kingdom Metazoa; phylum Chordata; class Mammalia; order Diprotodontia; family Potoroidae; genus Potorous; species Potorous gilbertii. The sequence goes on along the minus strand of CM053771.1, from coordinate 307,455,323 downwards.
TCAGTTTTTAAGAAACATTTAGTGTAAACGCTTTTCTCCACCAATGTAAATAACAACCCCATTTAGGACTTGGTCTTTTTAAATAAGTTTCTATGACCAAAACATATATCACATTAGGGTCAATCTGGTAATAAGCCTCTCTGAACTTAGCTCAGGCCAGCTGTTGGGAGGACAGAAGACATGGTAGGATGAAAGCTTGCTTTTCACTAGTCTGGCCTAAACAAGCCTGGATCATCTCCACAACACAAAGAGGACTCCTTCGATGGAAGTTCTTTTAAAATACACTCAAGCACATCTCAATACAAATTATTAATCCAGTGCAATTGAGTGTAAACATCAGTTCCATTAACATTCACTTTCTCCTGTTTTCTACCCCTTCATAATTCCCCATTCCTCATCTTCCCATCCCCCACCTTCATCTTAGCCTCAATTCAAGTTCAAAATGAAATGAATATGGCTCAATAACTTTTGTCTCCAATTTAAAATTTTGCTAACTCACCACAACCCTTTCATCTCAGTACCAGTCCCTCTATTTCCATGAAAATTCCTTCTAATATTCTACTGAGTGAAACCAGTTAGGAACACAATATAAGCACAGATTCTATGTCAAAAACAACAACAGGCCAGGCATCACCTTGAAATCATCCGCAGCTGGAGCAGAAGACTTCTGCTTACTATTTCTTATATGCAACAAGAGTTCCTTCACTGAATTTCTCACACGAACACCTTGAAAGGGTCCTCTCTGTTGCCTTCCACCAGCCATATGGTGGTCACCTGTTCATGAAATAAAGAAATACAAATCTAAATGACCTCTAAGATTACTATCAAATAATGTCTAATGGGGAGCAATACCTACTTGTATACTTTTCTTTCTTTTTTTGGGGGGAGGGGGGAAAGGCTATTTGTCTCTTCCAACTGAATTAGCCATTCCCCATTAGGAATTTAGAAAAGGCAACAGACCACTGGGAGACATTCTTCTGGGCTCCTGTTTGAAACCAACAGCTACAGCAAACCATTGGTCTTGATTCAGGGCCTACCTACTGATTTGTCTTGAAGTCATTGCTGTGAAGCCCTTCTCTGAAAATGTCCCCTGATTTTCCAAGGACTCCACAGGCAGCAAAGACTTACTAGTTATGTGACTGTGGGCAAATCCACTGAAATCCTAAGCCAATCAGTTTCCTCATCCATAAAATGGAGACAGTAACAGTTGTCTATCTCACAAGGTTCTTATAAGGATCAAATGAGCATTTACTTACACACACAGTGTGTGCATACGGATGTATATATACACACACATACATCTATATAAACACACTTTAATACTTAGAAAGCTTCCCTTCCTGTAAATATAGCTATTATTATTGTTAGTCCCTGGCTCTAAACCACCTCACAGCACCCCCAAACACACATAATCTCAAAATTTTGAGGAAATTTTTAAAAAATTGTTCTTTCTTCACAAAAAGGGTGGTGACAACACCAGATCTAAGCTGTCTGAGAAACAGCACATTGTGTCTATCTGCTAACTCTATAAAACAGGAATAAAGTTGGTTATCCCCTTATCACATGAGCTTGCTATAAGGATTAAGCAATTTTATTAGTTAATACTCCATGGGTTCTTCAAACAATGGCTTTACATTCTTCTAGAGATTAAAAGGTCTGGTATTTCCACCCTACAAAGCAAAAATAGACTTTTTCCAGTAATCTCAATTTACAAATACTTTAGTTTTGTGAACTAATATTTTTTTTTAAACACTCTTGAGGATTTCCCCACTTAAAAAATTTTCAGAATCATTTGTTGGTCTTCCTAGTAAAAAGGAAATAAGCTGTTGTTTTGGAACTTGAGCCAAAACTTGACAATGTTAGAAACAGAGAAGATGAGTTCAGCGTTCCACTTATGACCGCTTGTGTCATAACCTCTTAGATCTGCTGTTCATTAAATAAACAAGCCAAAAAAGCCAGGAAGTGGAATGTTTTAGGCCCTTGATTTGAAGAAGGGAGAGGGGAAAGGAAGGAAAGAAGAGAGTATAAGAAGTGGGTAAATGAAGTTCATGAAATTGCTCTGTTAAGCTTTGAAATGCCACAAAAAGTTTTACCACACAAAATCTGACATGAAAAGTTGTACAGAGTAAGGCACACCAAGGCATGACGGTAGCCAAAAACTGAAAGAAAAAATAACTGGAAAAGGAAACTAGCCAAATGGCTTGACCCAGACACAATCAAGAAAAAGACCCTAAATTCCATAACCCAGAGTCACTTCTCCTATGCCCTAGACATCCCAATTTGGACATTCCACAGTGAACCTCAGTTTACTCATCTGTACAATGAGGGCACTGCACTAGATCATCTCCAAGATTCTCTCACGATTTAAAAACTCTATGACCTTACTAGTTGCCATTTATTGCGTAGCCACAACCAAAGTCCACTGAACGTTTAAAAACAAGACTTCCAGGTGAAAAATGTGACATATTCATAAAAAGGATAAAGCCAACCAGTAGAGGAGGGAGGGCTGGGGGTGAGAAAACGCCCCAAACAAGTTTGTAAGAAACTGACCAGCAATTTTTTAAAAGGATTATAAACACTAAGACTGATATGACATCTTTAATTCTCCTAGAAGACTTAATTGCCACCTCCTCAAAAAAACAACCAAAAAGCAGTTTCACTAAGAAAACAAAGAGAAAGCTGAACTGGTTTATTATTAGGAGTCTGCCGGGTAGGGGGAAACATCTAATTCATATCTAAAAGAAACAGAACTGTTTAAACCACCGTAAGTCACTCTGTTGCTGAGTAACTTGGTAAATATCATCTTTCGGCAGACGTTAAGAGGACATAATTCTTCAAGCCAGAATACCTCAAACTTGCCATAATTACATCATAAATGCGTATGAATCACTGCATATTCCTTCATCATTTCGTTCTTCATGGCTTTCTAAATGTTGTACTTGGACGTCTGTATGACAATTTAGGACAATTCTCCCTCCGGCAGAATTTCTGGGCCCTTTCCTAGTCTCAGCTCCAGTCACTTCTCGATCCCTCCCCGGGCTCAGTTTCCCCCGACGTCAGCTCAAGTTCAACCATTACGGATCCCTCAAGTTGATGCCAAGCACGTCCCTCCCCCCCCCCCCCACTCCGCCTGCCCTCGCTCTCGGGCCACCCGTGCCCACGGACGTCCCGGGCGAAGGGGCACGGGCTACCTGGCACACGGTCCGCGCGGGGGCCCCCCCTGGCCCGGGGCTCTCCGGGGGCGCTTAAGGAGGAGGCCGAAGAAGAGGAGAAGTCGGAGGAGTCCGAGCCGGGGGAGCCCGGCGTCGAGTGGCCGGAGGACAAGAAGCCGGCATCGCTGGCCCCCACGGCCGCGGACGGGGGCGACCCCCCGTAGAAATAGGCCAGGTTGAGGGGGCTGGTCATGAGGCCCCCCTCGCCTTCCCCGCCGCGGCTGTCCTCCGGCAGCTTGTCCACGATCATGCTCGCGGGCGGACCACGCGTTGCTCCGGCTGTGCCCCCCGCTAGCACTCTCCCACGCACGGCTCCCCGCCCCCGTGGGACCACGGACGCGGCCTAGGCTGCGCCGGTCGCTGACTGGGTCCACGCTCGAAGCAGCAGCCGGAGCCCGCACTCGGACGAAGGAAGCTCGGCTGGGCGCGGCCGCTAAGTCCCGGTATATAGGCGGGCGGGGGGCCGGGGAAGCGGGTGAGGGGCAGCCCGCTCGCGCAGAAGAGCTTGCCCATTGGGCGGCCGCGGGGGGACGACACCCCCGCGGCTCCTCCTCCGGATGCGCAGCAGATTTCCAGTAAAATGTACAGGATGAGGCAATGCTCCCCTCCGCCCTCCGCCCTCCCCTCCCCTGGCCCGGCCCGCCCCGTCGGGGCCTCGCCCAGCCGGGCTCCTGCAGGACTCGGTGGCATCGACCTTGACTTTGACCTCCACGGGGCTCCGGGAGCCCCGCACGCCCGCCCTCCCCCTCGCCCCTCCCCCCGCTCTTCCGTCCCTTTTCCCTAGGCTCCAAATGCGCTCCCCTCCTCGAACTTGGCACGAATTCCCAAAGCGGGAACCGGGCAGGGCAGTTTACCGAGGGGGGCCCGATTTTCCCTCCCGCAGCCCCGCGGCCCTGGGAGAGGGGAAGCCGAGTTCACGGAACAGCCGGCCCGGCCAGTCCGACGCTGCCCTCCCCCACCCCGCGGCGGCCCCGAGCTGTTGAGCTGTTCCCGGGCACTCCCTGAGCTCCTGCCCGGCGCTGGCACTCCATTTCCCTTGGCCAGGCTCCCAACGTGCTGGTCCCTCCTCCCTCCCCTCTGCCTCTTAGTTTTAGCGATTTCCTCCAAGTCTCAGATCAAATCCCACCTGCCACGGGACTCATTTTCCCAGGCCCCCACCCGAGACCAGGGCCTTCCTCACTGAGAACCTCCCAAGCTCCCTACCCCTTATGCCACCCTGGGCTTGGCCCTTCCTTACAGAGATTATCTACCAACTACTCAATAAATCTCGTATTTACCTAGTTATTTACTTGCTGACTCTCCCATTAGAAAGTGAGTTTCTTGGGAGCGAGTACTGTTTTTTGACTTTATGCTCAGCCCTGAGTCTGACACTCTGCAAGAGCTTCATAAATGCTTCTTTTTGCCTTCCATTGATTGCTGGGCCTTAACAAAGTCCTTACTTTTGAGGAATTAACCTCCCAAAACTACCTACACAAGTCCATCCAGTATAGGTATAGTGTGGCAAAGACAAGGGACAAGTCCTGGAGACCAGAAAAGACTGTCCTGCAGATAGGGCACCTGGGAGACAAAGCCAAGATGGTGGAGTAGAAAGACACACATACACAGGGTCTCCCCACACAGCCCATAAAACACCTGTAGAGAGGGACGCTCAACAGATTTTGGACGAGCAGAAATGGAGAAAAGCAGAGCGGAGGAGATTCTAGCCCAGCATGACCTGAAAGGTCCACGGGAAATGTCAGTTGCACCTGACCCAGGAGCAGAGAACAGAGCCCAACCCAGCCTTGGCCGAGTGGCTTGTGAAGAGCCCTCAGGGGTGGAATCTCCATTCTCGGAATCCCTAATCACAGCAGCAGCAGTCTGAAGATCTCTCAAGCCACAGGTGCCAAAGGTCAGTGATGTGAGTTTTTTCAGCTACAGGAAGGGAGAAGGGCCTTCCCGTAGCTCCAGCCTCAGGCAGTGGACCGAAGAGGCCACATTGGGAAGGTGGCAGGAGTTCTCCTGGCAGCCCCTACAGCAACCCAAGACCATTGCTGGATTGTAAAAACCCCTGGGGGCACTGAAGGAGCTGGTCTTTTTCTTGAACTGAATGGTGGCCCTGCCCCCACAGCTTGATTGAATCCCACCCCACCCCCCACCCCCCCCACCCCCCCAGTGCTAGCTTGGCAGAACTGGAGGTTAGGTGGCTGTGGAGAGAAAACTCTGCTGAGATTCTGGGTACAAATATACTTCTCTTCGCCCAGACCAGTAGATGCTGAATTGTGCCACCTTGGAGGAACTGATATCTTACAGGTCCCTGGAGTATATCCTACTCTTGACAAAGGACCCAAAAGTCAAATATCTGGTTGGGAAAATGCCCAAAAAAGGGAAAAAAAATAAGATCATATCTTGATGAACAGATATCTCCTCCCATCCTTTCAGATGAGGAGGAACAATGCTTACCATCAGGGAAAGACATAGGAGTCAAGGTTTCTGTATCCCAAACAACCAAAATAAATATTCAGGGGGCTCAGGCCACGGAAGAGCTCAAAAAGGATTTTGAAAATCAAGTTAGAGAGGTGGAGGAAAAATTGGGAAGAGAAATGAGAGAGATGCAAGAAAAGCATGAAAAACAGGTCAACACCTTGCTAAAGGAGACGCCCCCCCCCAAAATGCTAAAGAAAATAACACCTTTAAAAATAGGCTAACTCAATTGACAAAAGAGGTTCAAAAAGCCAATGAGGAGAAGAATGCTTTCAAAAGCAGAATTAGCCAAATGGAAAAGGAGGTTCAAAAGCTCACTGAAGAAAATAGTTCTTTAAAAATTAGAATGGAACAGATGGAGGCTAATGACTTTCTGAGAAACCAAGAGGTCACAAAACAAAACCAACAGAATGAAAAAATGGAAGATAATGTGAAATATCTCATTGGAAAAACAACTGACATGGAAAA
>CM053771.1:307386567-307448683 GCA_028658325.1 Potorous gilbertii | reverse complement strand
CTTCCCAAAGGGAATGGGTGGGGAGGGAGGGATGGGGAGAAGTTGGAACTCAAAGTTTTAGGAACAACTGTTGAGTATTGTTCTTACTGCTAGGAAATAAGAAATACAGGTAATGGGGAATAGAAAGTTATCTGACCCTACAGGACAAAAGAGAAGATGGGGACAAGGGAAGGGAGGGATGAAAGAAGAGAGGGCAGATTGGTGATAGGGGAAATTAGAACGCTGGGTGTATTGGGGTGGTGGGAGGGGACCAATGGGGAGAAAAACTAGAACCCAAAATTTTGTGAAAATGAATGTAAAAAAGTTAAATAAATAAATTTTAAAAATAAAAAAATGGTAAATATAGTTAAAGATGCATTAATAGCCCAAAGGTAATAATTTTTTAGGGTGGTGGTTCCCAAGAAAAATGGATTGAAATCCCAGAGTTGCCAGGATTCCTTTAACTCTGAGGGAATCTATGTAGAGCAAACATCTTTAGATGTCTCATATGGATGAATGGAAGAGAAAGAGAAGAGAAGGGGTGGGGGGGGAGGGGTGAAGCAAAGAATATGACCATAGATTTAGGGCTGGAAAGAATCCTCGAGATCATTCAGTCCACTCACCTTAGTTTTCAGGGGAAACACATGAGGCCTATAGAGACAAAATTATTTGTACTAGGTCACACTGGTTAAAAAACAACCAAGTCAGAATCTGGGATTCAAATTCTCTGATTACAAATCCACAAATTTCAAAATTTTACAAATTTCTAACTATATCAAACTGCTTCCCCAGGACTGTATATATTTATTCAGAATATGTATTTATTTTCTGCATACCTTATAATTTATATATGTATATACTAACACAGAATATGTATTTATATACTGCATACATTATATTCTGTATGTGCATATACATATACAGAATAAAATGTAATACAAAAAAAGTATGTCTACACTGAACTTCCTTATGGTCACTTCCATTAGAATATATGTTTCTTGCCAGTAGAGAGTATCTTGCCAGTCACATAAATAAATGTTTACTAATTGATTGATTGAAGTGCTGGAGGAAATCTAAGGGCCTTCCTGTCTCTAATATCTTATGACTATAAGTTATAAGAACTAAGAGTATACTATAATAATTTTTAAAAGCCTATTGCTTATTGTCTACCTCATTCCCAGTTCTTATTCTTTCACCTAAAATCATTTGGTTTATATAGAATCTATACTATTATCTAATCTACCCCTGATTCTTGTTTTCTTACCTAAAAGATTTTGATTTATATAGTATCTACACTCGAATCTACACAGACTTTCAGAAGCAATACAACAAATCTATCATCTTATAGGTTGCTTTTTGTGCTAAAGAAAGCCTGTTTTTAAGTTAATATTGCTTAAAATAGACAGACTAGGGCAATATGCAACCTAGCAAAATTGAACTGACTGGAAGTTTGATTGCCTAAAGGCAAATAAGCTGAGTTTCTGCCAAAGAGGAAACGCCATCTGAGAATACAAAGATATTGGATAACTTTGATTCTGAGTTAACTTTGATTCTGGCCAGATACAGCTTTTGAGCTGAAGAAAATGAAAGGCCTTAGAAGCACTTCTGTGCCTCCAGTCAACATTTCCCATCTAAATTTGAAGATGTGAAATACATAGTTTGAGCCTAAAGATGACACAGCTGCTCCCGTACCTTGTAAATGGAATTCATAAGAAAGATATTTTTTGTTTGTTTCTGCACTCCTCTATCTCCATCTAGAGGATAGGGATTCAGCTGCAGTTCTGACTAACAGTAGCTGGCAATGGATGCAACAAATATAGGATATTTCCAGGAAATTTTTTCCCATTCTCATTAATCCTTTGGAATAGAATTAACTTTCTAGAATAAAATTGCCAGCCATTCCTTTTCCCTCAGGTAGAGGAGCAGTCTATCAGCTCTCCCATGGCAATCACTGACACACATTATCATTCCAGTCTGGGGCGAGAACTGACATTTTTAATCTAGAAAGGTGATTTGATCATCACTGTTCATTTTTTTTTTGCATGAGAAAAACTCAGAAACACAAAATGATAAATTCAGAGCTTCTGCAATTGGCAAAATGGAGGATATCATCATTCTCCAAGCTAGCTAGTCTTTTATGGTTACATCTAACTAGTACAAAATGAAATGATGTTGGCAAATGTTAACACTAAAAATAAGTCAATCAATTAACAAGTATTTATGAAGTATTTTTGAAGTGCCAAGACTGCGCTGAGCACTATGCTAGCTGGAAATACAAAAACAATGAATGAAACAATCTCTCCTGGAGAGGAACTTACACTGCAGAGATGGAATAATCCAACTTCTTTATTTTCCAAGTGAGGAAAACTGAGATCCAAAAAAATAAAGTAAGTTTTCCAAAAAAAAACACAAGGCCTAGCACATGGTAAGCACTTAACAGATTCTTGTTAACTTTCCACTGACATGTAGCTAGTGAGTAGCAGAGTCAATACTAGAACATGAGTTTCCTGAATTATAGGTCTAATCCATGGCCAAACGGAGCTGCTCCTAAGAGAATTAGAGTATAACCTGCTCCCCAAAGCAATTTTTCTTCAACAGGAGACATCTCAGTCTATATGTTTCAATCAATAAAAGGTTGGGTAGACCTTTCCCATCCCAATGGTGCATATCAAATGGAAGTAAAGCAAAATGTATAAGCCCTTCTTACTTCACCCCCATCCCAACCTTGCCCCAATTTTTTAGCTGTATTTTTGATACAGGCAAAATAAAAGCAGAAATATAGTGTGATCAACAGATAGTCAGCCTTGGGGTGAGAAAAGTCCTATATAGCCCTGTCTGATTCAAACTAGCTATAGAAATGGACAAATAATTTTTCAGAGCCCCAAGAAATACTTTAAAGTTATGAGTTATATAGAGACAAGTTGTTGATCTGTATTAGTGAGGGGAGTTTACCTCCTCTGCAAAAAAAAAAATACATCTCTAGCCAGAAAATTGGTCAAAATGCACAATTTTTTATAGTGAAAAGATCATTCATTGGTATCAGGGAACCTGGTTTCAAAGTGCCTTTGATACTTGCCTTGTGTGCCCTTAACAGGTTATTTAACTTCCTCAAGCCTCAGTAATGAGAGAGTTGAACTAAATGAAGGCCTCTTTGGTGACTGCTAGATCTTGTCTAGTATCACAGTGGCCTAAAGAAGATAAAGGGAAAACTGGAAACCTGATTTATTCCTGTGAAAAAGGTAGAGGTAAAGCCAGAGAACTGATTTGTATTTCTACCTACTTTGTGGGGTTTTTAGCACCACCTGACAGATCCACAGCTTTCTATTCCTATATACTTATTCCTTGAGCCTGTGTACCTTCCTAGGGTGGGAACAAAACTGAGATACAGCCCTAGAAGGTCATCTAGCCGGAGTTAAATGGAGGAAACTGAGGATTATGTCCTTTTGTACCTGGTTTCATTCCTTACTGATGCCACATACTAAAATGCCTGATCTCAGCTGCCTTCTCACCCTGGAACCTCCCTCTGCCTGTAAGCCCCCTTCTCCCTTTGGTGAATTCCTCCCCAGGGTCGCCATGTGGGGAGCATGCTAGACCAGTTCTCCTTCATTCTTCTCCTAACCCTGCTTCCATCAGTACACATTTTCTCAGTCTCTGCGTCTCTGCCTCTATCTCTCTGTCTCTCTCTCAATCTGTCTATATATCTCTGTCACACACGTACACACACGCACACACACACACACACACACACAATTTTTCAGTTCCCTTTCATGTGCTGTCTTCTCTTATTAGGATTTAAGCTCTTGCCTATTTCCCAATTGACAAATGGTCCAAGGATATGAATAGGCAGTTTTTAGATAAAGAAACCAAAGCTATCAATAATCATATCAAACAATGTTCTAATAACTAATAATTAGAGAAATGCAAATTGAAACAACTCTGAGGTATCACTGAGATACCAGATTGACTAAAATAACAATGTTGAAGGGGATGTGAAAAAACAGGTACACTGTGGGTAGAGCTATGAACCAGGTCACTGATTTTCTGGAAAATAATTTGGAACAATATGGCTGAAGGGCTATAAAACTCTGCACACCCTTTGATCCAGCGCTATCACTACTAGGTCTCTCTACCCCAAGGAGATTTTCTATATGTATACATATAGAAAGAAAGAAACAAACAAACAAACAAAGAAACAAACAAACAAAGAAAGAAGCACCCACATATGCAAAAATATTTATAGCAGCTCTTTTTGTGTGGCAAAAAGTTGGAAACTGAGAGGATGCCCATCAATTGGGGAGTGGCTGAACAAGTTATGGTACGTGAATGTGATGGAATAGCATTGTGCTGTAAGAAATGATGAACAATATGGTTTCAAAGAAACCTGGAAAGACTTATATGGATTGATGCAAAGTGAAGTGAGCAGAACCAGGGGAATAATGTGCACAGTAGCCACAATAGTGTAAAGATAAACAGTTCCAATAAGCAATCAATAAGTTAATAATATTTATTAAACATTTATTATATGTCAAGCACTGTGCTAGGCACTGGGGATACAAGAAAAAAAGAATGAATCTTTGCCTTCAAAGAGATTGCATTCTTTTTTATAAAAAAATTATTTATTTTCAGTTTCAAATTCTTTCCCTCTTCATACACCCCCTCTCACTCATTGAGAAGGCAAAAAAATAAATAAATATATTGACTTTCCCCATCACAGTTTTGATATATTATGGGTCAGCATAAGACATTAAATGGAAATTTGGGGGAGAGTTTTACAGAATGACACACAAAGGCCAACAGATAACACAGAAAAAGGTTAGAAACTCAGAAATGTATACTATTGTATAATAACAACATATTTTATCTTTTAATATCATAATAATTCAGACTTCTTCTCTGGTCCAAAGAGAGGGCCAAAAAATTTTACATGGATTTTCCAGATTACAGGGTGCTGTGCCATGAACCACAATGTGGATAACTGTATATCCGCATGTGGATATATGTGTGTGTATATGTCTACACACATATTGTTGTTGAGTCATTTCAGTCCCATCCAACTCTTAGTGACCCCATTTGGCAAATTCTTGGCAAAGATACTGAAGTGGTTTGTCATTTCCTTCTTCGGCTCACCTTACAGTTGAGGAAATTGAGGCAAACAGGGCTAAATGACTTGCCCAAGTTCACACAGCTAGTAAATGTCAGATTTGAGGCCGGGTTTGAACTCATGAGGATAAGTCTTCCTGATTCCAGTGTGCTCTATCCACTGTGGCACCCAGCTGTGTATATACATACATACATACATACATTAACACACACATATTTAAGTATATGTATACATATACTTACATATACAAACATTTGTGTGTGTGTGTGTGTGTGTGTGTTCAGTCTTGCACAGTATCAAGGCAGCTTCCTTTTCCTTGCTTACAAGCACAATGGTAACAGAATAAGATTTTAGAACTGGAAGAACTCTTAGAGATGATAATTTAAATAGGAATATCTTTCCCATTCATTAATAGCCCCATGTGACCTGCTTAAATAATATGGAAGCCTAGTTTGCTGAATGGATGGAACAAGAAGGGTGGAGCAGAGCTGAGAAGAAGTTGGTGAGAGTGGTTAGGGCAGAGGAGAGAGAGGACACAAGCAAGCACAGCTAGTCTTGTGTTTGTAGGAAGGCTGGGGGAGAGGGAGGGAGGGGAAGGCTTCGGGATGTTTGGTCCCCTGTGGTGCTAATGTGTATGACTGTCTTTCTGGTGTTGGAATTTGGCTTTCTGATGCCTGAATAAATGTTTCTCTTCTACCTTCTATTTGGAGAGTCTGTTGTACTTTGTAATTCAGAACCACTCTGGCATATTCATAGTCACCATCAGTGCTATGAATATTGCCTAGGTGATACAAGTTTACAAATAAAAAAAACTGAGTCCTAAAGAAGTTCTCTATCCTAATTTAAATTAGTCCAAGCCCATTCCAGCCCTGTACATCTGATTTGAAATTCCATGCCTGTTTCCCCGTAAGTCTTTTTTTTTTTTAATTTTTCATTTTTCTGTCCCAGCGATCAGTAAAATATAGCCTGAGGGCCATATCTGCCCAAGAACTAGGAACCAAGAATGTATTTTACATTTTTAAATACACTCCTTCCCCCCAAAAAAACTTTATTTAAAATGCAAAAATCATTCTTAGCTCATAGGCAATACAAAAAGAAGGAGGCTGGATTTGGCTTCTCCCCTCAGACCTTGAGCAAGCCACTTAAATGCATATTCTCAGTTTCTTGATCTGTAAAATGGGGAGGATAACAGTACCTTCTAAACAGAGATGTTCTGAGAACCAAATGAAATAACATATGTAAGTGCCTGTAAGGTTCTTAAGATCAGTGAATGTCTTTTGCTTCTTTTTGTATCTCTTGTACTTAGCACAGTGCCTGACTGACTATTGATTTATTGATTGATTTGCAAACCTAGAAAACACAGAAGAAATGCTTTTATATATTTACATAAAAATGGATACTCCAGAGAGGAATCATGCTAAGGTTTCTAAGCCAGTGACTAGAGCATTGGACTGGGCACTTAGTAGCCATGGGTAAGTCACTTAACCTTGCTGATTAATCCTCGAGTAACTAACTCACTATGTTATCTAAATTGTGGATGGCTCCAGAGTGGCTACCGTGGAGACAGTCTTAGTTCCAAAGAAATCACTGTTCAAAATACCTTCAAGGTTTACAAATCACTTTACACATACACAATTGTTTCTTACAACAACTCTGTGAAGAGGTGGACAGAGACAAGAACTGGAGCTGTTATCCTATTGATATGGGGAGCTCCTAGCAGAAGAAACTTCCTCCAACAATGCAAATCAGGACCACTTCTGCACTTCAGAGTCTTCAAAACTTATCTACAACACTGAAAACAGTGATTTGCCCAAGGTCATGCTGCCTGTATGTGTCAGCTGCAGGGATTGAACTCAGATCTTTCTGACATCCATTATGCCATGATGCTTCTCTCTGGAGGCACTGTTATCCTCATTTTACAGATTTGGCAAAAATGACTTATCCAAGATAACATAGCTAATAAGTTCAGGATTTAAAATGAGATCTTTTTGATGCTAAAACCAAAATTATTTCCACTACACCAAGCTATCATCTCTCTTTTCGCTTTCCGAGACATTCTTGAAAAAATTTACTCCCAATAGCTCTAATTTCACACTAGCCAATCCCTCTTTAATCCCTAGAAATTAGGTTCCTCTCCTCATGGCCTAACTGAAACTACTCTGGCAGAGGTCAGCAGAAGCTAAACCCAATAGACCTTTTTCATTTTCCATACTTCTTGTCACCTCTCATTTATCATACCCTTTTCCTGGATATCCTGCCTTCTCTTCTGAGATAGCAAATTTTACCTGGTTCTCCTTCTACTTCTTTAACTACTTCTTCTCTGACTCTTTGACTGTCTACTTGTCCTCTTTTCTACCATTTAAAGTACATGTTACATAAAGTAAATGTCATATAAAGTGTACATGTTCTCTGTCCTTGGTGTTTCTGTCCTGTCTCTGTCAAATCCTCTTCTCTCTCTCTCTTCCTCTCTTCTCTCTCCTCTCTCTCTGTCTCTATCTTTCTCTCTCAATTATCTCTGTGTGGGTGATTTCCAAATCTCTAGCCCTGATATCTGCCCTAAGTCTCAAATCCACACCTCTCCTCTTCTGTACATTAGGGCATCATCTGAATGTGCCACCTTAAATTGCCACCTTAAGCTCAAAATGTCTAAAACTAAACTTATTTCCTTTCCCTCAAAATACGTTCCTTCTAATTTTGTGATTTCTGAAGGAACATCATCACTTGTCTAATTTTCCATTTTCAAGATCTTGGAATTCTTTTTGACTCTTTCCTTCCCCCTCATTACTCTTAGTTAAATACCAACCAATTCTATCAATTTCACCTCTGAAATATGTTACCTGTGTCTTTTCCTTTATAACCTCACAGCTATCACTCAGATATAGACCCTCATTATCATCTCCCTGATCTATCAGAAGTTTCTCATACATCTTCCTATTCTCCCTTTCTTCTCCTTTCAATCTGTTTTTCACAACATTGTCAGTCTTATACATAGGTCTAGACATGTCATTCTTTTGTCCTCTTCCCTCTTCTGTCTAGTTAGGTATGTTCAAATTCCATCTAATATTCAAGAGGTTTCACAATCTAGTACCTACTAACTTTCTTATACTACTCTCTCTTCCTTACTCTAATAAAGCTATACTATTTCATACCCTACATGCCCCTGTCATTTTATACCTCTATACCTTTGCTCCTATTATTACTTGTACATGGAGGCACTCAATGTCCTACCTCCAGTCATTCCCCAATCCAACTCAAATGTCACCCTAGTCAATGACCCATCTATTTAGCCAATAATATATTCCCACCAACATCCCCTACTATACGTATTACTTTGCTTATCTTTCTCTTATTCATTTATATATTATTTTTTATTATCATTGCTGATGTACATGTCATGTATCTCTATTAGCATGCAAATTTCACAGATCAGGAACCATATTTTATCTCATTTACTTCTACATCAAGTAAATTCCTTACAAACATTTGATTAACTTTTCTAAGGTCATACAGCTGGTTGGAGGCTAAAGTCTATATGATACAAGTCTTCAAAAACATGGGAAGGTGACTAAGTGACCCAGTAGATAGAGTGCTGGGCCTGGATTCAAGAAGACCTGAGTTCAAATCCAGTCTCAGACACTAACTAGCTGTGGGACCCTGGGCAAGTCACTTTACTTATTTGCCTCAGTTTCCTCATCCATAAAATGAGCTGGAGAAGGAAATAGAAAATTACTCCAGTATCTTTACCAAGAAAACTACAAATTGGGTGACAATTAGTCTCAGATAACTGAACAACACAACCATGGGAGCAGAGAAACCACAGTTTCCCAGATGAGGTTTCCAAGAGCCACTGCAGTATACCTCTGTGAGACAAGAAATAGTTTGTCTTTTCTGGTCATAAATAGTATAACTTTCCACCAGGCTTTGTTTTCTTCACTTTTGTTATCATTTTATGGCTGTCCAAAGAGAGGATAGTCAATGTGTCATTCACTGAGAGGTTAACAGACCAACTAACCAGATAGGCAGTCTGTGAGTTAGGTTCCATCCCTCTTTAGTGGTTTGGCATGGAGCAAACTTAGAGCTATAGTAATACAGCACAACTCAAAAATATATGCCTTGTATAGATCTTGCCTTTGTTAGTACATTGGATTAAGACCTCAATCTGGTGATTTCCATTCCCACATTTTATGTATCATCTGGTAGACTTGTATAATTAATTGCCACAGGACATAATTACATAAAAGGCTATTAATTTGATTATCAATGATGATGTTTTTATCAAGGTAAGGACATGCTGATGATGAGGAAAACAGTCAAAAATCTTGATTCCAGCTGTAACGTTTACTCTGGAGAAGAAAAGGAGACTTAAACTCTTAGGTAATACTGCAGTTTGCTAAAAAGGTATTTTTAGGGAGGTCTAATTTCCATGTAACTATCTTTATGTGACTCTGGGCAAGTGGTATAACCTCTATCTGCCTGTTTTCTCAACTATAAAATGGGAATCATAATAGCGCCTACTTCCCAGGGTTGCTTTGAGGATCAAATAAAAGAATATTTGCAGAAAGTGCTTAAGCACAGTGCCTGGCACCAAGGAAGTGTGCTATGAATCTTTGTTTCCTTTCCTTCCCTCTTCTCTCCTCTCTCATTTTCCCCTAAGACTATGATCCTAAGTAATAGTATCTGGGTTCTGCTATCATTCAAACCATAGGTCAGGTTGACTAGGAAAGAATTTGTCAATGAGCAAATCATTCTTCCTCATGTGATCAGCTATAACCTGACATTTTAGTTCTGATTTTTGGTGACCCTGGTGGACCCCTGAGTTTATGGTTTTTACATCCATTCAATCCATGGTGCAATGACTAATTTTTTAAAAATGTTTTGATCAGTAAATTATACAGACATGAACTGAAATGATAAATTTGGATCATTTTCTGCAGATAATTAAGACAAGCATTTACATCTGGACTACAGAAATCACTGAATCAAAACTAGTTTTTTACTTGAATATTCCACACTGCTAGATCATCTCTGTCCTTTTCCATTCATTTTGTATGCAAATTAAACTTTCCTATCATTTGCATTTTATGAAGTTATTTTTTTTTCTGATAATACCCTGCATTTTGCCAATGAGATTATTAGGCAGTAATATCCTACTCCCCAACTCCCTAGTAAAAGAAAAACTCCTATAGGTTTAACTAGGACCACTAATACCACTAGAGGGCAGACTGAGCTTAATAATCTTACCTTCATGACTGGCTAAAGCAGATATACAAAATGATCAGGTTATGAGGGTCTCTATTAGACTGACCTCTTTCTCAGGTGTAACACATTCTAAACAGGTGGATGTTGTTCCTTGGATTAAAGATCCCTTGCTTCATCTCGTGAGAAGATAAATTGCATTTTACTTCTTGGTGGTCCCAAGACTGCTGATTCTTTTCTTGTTTTGAACCGCATTCATCACTGGGTCAGAAGGAATCCATTTGAAGGTTCTATTATTAAATGCCTACTATGTTTCAGGCCCTGTACTAGGTACTTTGTAAATATTATCTCATTTTGTTCTCACAACCTGTGAAGTAAATGCTATTATTATTCTAATATTTTTATAATAGGGGAAACTGAGGCAAACAACAGTTAAGTAACTTGCCTAGGGTCACACAACTAGTAAATGCCTGAGTCTGGATTTGAACTCAGGTCTCCTGAGCCTGACTCCAGGTCCAGAATTCTATTCACTGTGCCACCTAGTTGCTTCTACCCTTAAAAGTCACTAACATACAGATTACGTATTTCTATTGATATTATTGATATTTATTCCACAAATTCTGAAATAATTCAATTCAGAAAAAAAAAGTTTATAAAATGTCTGCAACATATAAGGCAAGGTGTTAAAAACTGAAGGAACAATGAAGATGAATAAGACACAGCATCTGTGTGTTATCTGCATTTTAAAAATATAACTACTTTTGTTGTTCAGTTGTATCAATAATGTCTGACTCTCTGTGACTCCATTTGTAGTGGTTTGCCTTTTCTTCTTCAGCTCATTTTATGGATGAGGAAACTGAGGCAAACAGGAACTTTTCACTTGAGTCCAGGGGTCAATGCATGGATTTCAGCAAATCTGTGAACTTTGGGGGGAGGGAATTACATCTTTGTTTTCGCTAATTTTGAACTGAAATTTAGTATTTCCTACAATCATTAATGAAAACAAGAAAAACTATTGTGAGAAGGTATGCACAGGTTTCACCAGCAAGATCAAAAACTCTAGAACAAGAAGCTGCTTCAGATTAAAATAAGGCATTCTTCTCTCATTTTATTGTTCTCTTCTGGTCCATCAAAATGGAAGAAGGTAGTGGTTCTTGTGTTTCTTCATCCCTATAGGACTTGAGGTTTCGGGGAGTCATGTTAATGGGGTCAACTTCCTTCTATGACTATAGCTCCCTATAGTTAGAGCTTGAAAAAATTCTTACAGTTCTTTGTGATGGAAAAGGGGGATAGAAATTTACATAATAACTTTATTTTATATTTAAAAATAAGTTGTACAGAAGAGATTTGTTGTTTCATATGCAATCATTTTTTATTATACTATGTAACAGAAATACTTGTTTTATTCCATAAATTAAAATTTAAATCAATGTTTTTTTTTTAAATGTGGTCTTCTCTACCATTAGAGCAGACCAGTTAGATGCCCAGTTAATTTGGACTTTAGTCAACTCAATACTCTCTTCTCTTCCTCCATGAAATGCAAAAACTAAAATAAAGGAAAATGCACAATCAAGCTTTCTCCTTAAGGAATATAGCCATTGGAAAGACAAGAACCAGGAAAATATTCTCTTGTTATGACATTATTGTAGAAAGGCAGTTTGGCACTGGAGAGAAGAGAGCTGGTCTCCAAGCCAGGAAGACCTGAGTTTAAGTCTCACCTCTGGAATATAACTGATTGTTTATTCCAAATCACTTAACCTTTTAGTGTGCTAGACAACTCTCTAAAACTATTTATGACCCATATTGGTTGGTTGGTTGTTGTCCTTCATTCTCAAAGAGGGCCAAAGTGACATCAAGGTACATTGTGTCTGAATCTGGTCGATCAGATGAATACCAGCTCAGGAGGTTCTACCACATACAAATAGCCCACATGGACATTTGGAGTGAAAATGTCTCTGAATTTGAGCATCTCATGTCTCTTTTGAGTTATTACAATTCTGCTTCATTCATAGAGCACAGAGTCTTCTCTGAGGCACGTGTGCCATGTTCGTTACTCCTTTGCCAATGTCTCCCATGTCACACAATCCATCCATTTCAAAGTTCTCCAGAGAGACCTCAAGAATCTCCTTGTATTGCTCCTTCTTACCTCCATGTGAGCAACTACCTTGTGCGAGCTCTCCATAAAATAGTCTTTTAGGCAACTGTATATTTGCCATTCAAACAATGGGCTAGCCCATTGAAGTTGTATTCTCTGCAGACTATAAATTGCATCAAAGGTACCAGTCTGCTTCTGTGTTTCCTCATACAGGAATTTACCTATGTCAAAATCAGAACTTCAACCCCTTTTCCTATTGTGATAGAAAATATGCTGCAACCTATCACCAAGTGGGATGTGGAAATGGTCTTGTTATACAGACTACTTTGTAACAAGAATTTTTACCCATATCTCTGAAAATAGAATTTGCCAAACAAATAAGTAGCATAAACAAATCAAACTAACTATTCAAGAGCAGGCTTTCTAAATATCTGCATTTGCATTCAATTAATGTGCTCTTTATGAATTATTCTCATCTATTTATGAAAACATTTATAGTATTTGTATAATCCTACTTCCCCATTCTCTACTCAATAAGGTATTATATGTACTTAAGAGTAATAAAACTCCATTTCATTTAAAATGCTCTCTTATCTTTTTGTTTTTATTTTGTTTCGATTCACTTTGACTTTTCCAGTAAGTGTGAATTAGAAAAATTTTCTGCACCTAAAGATCAGCAGGAAATGACATAATGTGATAGAAGAACAGACTTGGAGTCAAAAAAATTAGTTTAAGTCTTATTTATGACCCATATTATAGATACATGTGTTCATGGGCAAGTCATTGAGTAAACTCTCAGTATTCCCAGGCAACTAAGGCTATAAATTATTAACCAGTTTCACATCTGCATCAGTAGACAGAATTTCCATACCATAAATTCCCCACACTGATGAAATGACAGATTCAGACTCCAGAAGAGGAGGGAGAAGGTCAGCAACTTGTCTCAAAGAATCAAGAGTATTGCACAGAGAACATTAAAGTGAGAGAGAAAGGAAAAGATGAAATTCCCCAACAGCTACCATGTTTAAAATGAGAATGGCCTACCTCAAGAAGGAGTGGGTTTCCTATCACTGATGTGCTGGAACCACTCACCCTGCTCTTTTCAGGCTTTCAATCAATCAAGAAGTGCCAACTGTATGCCAGGCACGGTACTAAGTTCTGGGGATACAAAAATAAACCATATCTGCAGCTTAATAGCAGCTAGGTAACACAGATGATAAAATACCGGCACTAGAGTCAAATCTAGCCCAACACTTACTAGCCATGTGACCCTGTGTAAAAACACTTAACCTCTGTCAACCTCAGTTTCTTCAACTATAAAATACATATAGAATAGCACCTACTTCCAGCACTTCCAGCACCTACACAGACATGCCAAATGTGCTCCAGGAGTTTAAATTCTATTAAGGAGACCACAGGTACAGCTATCAATATATGCATATAACACTAATACAAAGCAATTTAAAGGAGGAAGTGACAAGAAATTGGGAGAATCAGGAAAAACTTCATGTAGAAGATAGAACTTAAGCTGAGTTTTGGACAGAGTTTGGGCTTCTAAGAGATAGAAGTGAGGAGGAAAAGCATTCTAGGCATGAGGGACAGCAGGTACAAAGGCATGGAGATAGGAAATGTCATATCATGTGTGAGGAATAGACCAATTCAGCTGGACTTTGAAGTGTAGAGAGGAGGGTAAGGGGGAAAAAATGGTTTGTAAAAGACTTTAAATGCCAGACAGATGAGTTTATATTTGCTCCTACAGGCAATAAAAAGCCATTAGTGTTCATCAGATCTGTACTTTAGAAAGATCACATTTTCCTTCCATTTCCTTTTCCTATTAAAAGACTCTTGGGGGCTCATAACTATGCTAATCAGATGTAGTATCTGTCAGGGCTTGTCATCACTTAATACCGGGATGCTAGAGTCACTCCATGAGGATCAGCTCTAAGTTCTGGCATTCAGTCAAGCTAGACCATAAACTCTATAGAGCCTATAGGCTCTAACAATCTCAATCCTTATTCCCCCTGTGCTTCATAAATGAAGATCCATTCGATAGAGCTAGAAAAAGAAGTAAAAAAATTTATCTAGGAGATCAAAAAGTTGAGAATATCAAGGAAGTTGATGAAAAAAATGTGAAGAAAGGCGGCCTAGAGGGACCAGATTCAAACTATATTACAAAGCAGTAATCATCAAAAAAATCTGGTACTGGCTAAACTATAGAGTGGTGGATTAGTGGAATAGATTAGGTACAAAATACACAGTAGGAAATGACCATAGCAATCTAATATTTGATCCAAAATGTAAGCTTTTGGAGTAAGAACTCACTATTTGACAAAAATTGATGGGAAGGGAAAACTGGAAAGCAGTTTAGTAGGAACTAGGCATAAACCAATACCTCATATCGTATACCAACATAAAGTCAAAATGGTACAAGATTTAGACATAAAGCATGAAATCATAAGCAAATTAGGGGAACATGAAAAAATTTCCTGTCAGATCTATGGATAAGGGAAGAATTTATGACTGAACAAGAGATAGAAAAGATCACAGGAAATATATTGGATAATTTTAATTACATGAAATAATCTTTTTAAAAAGTTAAGTTCTATATTTCTTGCCTTCTCAGTGAGTGGAGAATGTTTGGGAGAAGAGAGAGAATCTGGAACAAATTTTTAAATTTTTAAAAAAAGAAAGAAAAAAAGAAGTAAATGAGAGGGTTACCAGAAGATGGGTCCGGACAAATGTTCTAATTCCAGGTTTAAAGGAAAAAGAAAAGGAGAAAGTAATCAAGTCTACAAACTATGACAAACTAGGTCAATGAGACTTCAATTTCTGACACAATTCTAGAATATTTTATCAACAGAATTGTTAGTTAATATGAGGAAATAGTGTTCATAGAATCAGCGGCGGCTTCATCAAAAACAGGCTAACCTCATTTCCTGTTTTGAAAGGGTTACTAGATTGGTAGGTCAATGGAATGTTCTATAGTTTATCTAGATTTTTAGCAAAGCATTTGACTAAGTTTCTCATACCATTTTTCAGGAGAAGTTAAAGAAAAGTGGGCTAGATGATAGCATACTTAAGTGGATTCCAACATGGTTGACGTTCCAGACCCAAGGAGCAATTACTACAGTTTGATGTCAGCTTGGAAGGTGGTCTGCAGTGTGGTACCTCAAGAATATCTGTCTGGTCCTTGGCTGTTTAGCATTTTCATCAATAGTTTCAAAGGCATACTTATCAAATACTCAGATGACACAAAGCTGGGAGGGAGAGCTAAACAGGGTTAAGATCTGAAAAGATTTTGACTGAGTCAAATTTAATAAACTGAAATGTAAGTCCTAGGATTCAAAAATCAGAGGTGTAATATAGGGGAGGTGTGTCTAGCTAAAAATTTGCCTTTGAAAGATCCAGGGATTTTATTGCATTGTAAGCTCCATATGAGTCAAAACTGTTGATGTCAGCAAAAAACAAAAGCAAAAACCTAATTTTAAAAAAAACCAAGTTAATGTAATTGTAGGCTGGGTTGAGAGAGGTATAAGAATGTGGTATTTTGTCCCAGTCGAAACCTATCTGAAGTGTTGATTTCGGTTGTGACCAGCACATTTTAGGAAGAATATTGATAAACTAGAAAGTATCAAGAGGAGGCTGTTTACAGAGTCGAGATCACACCATAAAAGGGTCAGTTGAAGGACTGGGAATGTCTAGTAAGGGAAAGAAAACAATGAGGTTGGAGAGGATAGCTATCTGTAAGTACCTGAAGGACTTTCACTGAAAATCACCTTAAACTTGTTCTGCTTGGCCCCAGAGGACAGAAGAAGGAATGAAAATTGCAGGAGATCCAGGCATGACTTCCTTGGGAAATAATGCTTCCCCCCTCATCATATACAGGTCTTCAAGCAAAAGCTGTATGAGAAGGAATGTTGTAGAAAAGATTCTTGTCCAGGGATCAATCAAAATAGGGAGCCTCTGAAGGCCCTTCAAACGAGCTTCTGTGATTCTGTGAGGAGAAAAGGGCTCTACCCTATGACTCTATGAACAAAATTACAATATTGGAAATAGATGATATTTTTACATGATTTTTTTCCTTTAAACTGTAGAGAAAAAAAGTACAAAATGGTGATGATAGAAACAGTGTCAAATGCCCATTTTACCCACTTCATCATTTTTTTTTAATGGAAACAAGCACAATACTGAGAGTCTTGGTTTACAGGAGAAACCAAGGAATGAGTTTCAGGTTAAAATGATAACATGAAAGAAGCCCAGTTCTATCATATATATACCCCAGAGATCCAAAAAGGACACCAGGTCACAAATGATGATCAGGAAAGCCAAAAAGGACTTTGAATCCTCTCTTATATTCTGCTGTGCATATAACATGTCTTTTTTTCTTTTCTTTTTTTTGTATTTAAATTTCAATATTTGAGTTTATGTTTCTTTTTCTCCTTATTGTGCATTTAAGTCTTAGTATTAAAATCTAGTTTTAAAATTAAATTTTCAACTAAAATTAATTTTAAAAATTTAAAATAGGAAAAAAATTAATGGAAAAAAGTAAGAAAAAGAAAGCCAAAAAGTGACAATAAACTCTTTCATCAACCTGAGACTGCACAGAAAGATGACCAGAACGTGTAGGTATTGGGAAAGAGATCCTCACAGGGAAGTTAGGGCAAACTCAGGTAAAAGGAAAGAGGCCAACTGGTACTTTGACCAGGGAATCTAAAGACTTCAAGGCTGCAACAATTTATTCCCTGGCAATGAGAACTATAGGATATTCTGATGAGAATGTACCAAGGGAATCAAAAGTCTGCAAAAACAATAGCTAATCTGATTTTTTAAAAGAAGAAAATAAATTTGCCAATATTAAAAATATATATATATTCAGACCAAATAAGAAGAAACAAAAGAAGTTATGAGAAAGTATTTTGTCCAGTTATATGTCAGAAAAACTGATAATTTCAAAGAAATTGGTGAATATTTACAAAAATATAAAATACTAAGATAAAAAGTATGAAATAGAGAATTCAAAAAATCCAGTTTCAAAAAAAGAAATTGACTAAACCATATATAAACTCCTGAAGGAAAAAAAAACACAAGACCAGATAGATTTACAAATGAAAACTATCAACTGTTGCAAGGACCATTCCAGATATAATTCTTCAATTCCTGCCTGAATTGATGGGCCAGATCTACTTCTCTCCTCTGACCTCTAGGGGTAACTAAAGAATTTAAAAGCCACACCGTCACTCAGTAGATCCTACCTCTGAGCTTCAGTCTTCAATTGACTTTTAGAAAAGGGCATTTATGGGCAGAGCCAAGATGGCAGAAAAGAGCAGAAAGAAGTATAGGAGAACTTCTCTCCATCTCCAGCCCTCTCCTCCTACCCCAAAACCCAGAGAATCCGGAGTAGGGAGAATCAATGCATCTGGACAAGAAGAATTTACAAAGCCAGCAAAGAAGGGCCCAAACTGGTAGAGGGTATAGGAATTGATGACAAGTGGCAGTTCTGTTGCTTACTATACAGCTTCAAGTCATAGACCCAGAGATGACTATGGCGGGAAGCAACACCTAAGAATGGTGAGGGGCAGTTGTGAACCATAGGCTACATGCCAAGCAAGGAGCAAGTTCAGAAGCAAACAGCAG
Organism: Potorous gilbertii; assembly: GCA_028658325.1. Classification (NCBI taxonomy): domain Eukaryota; kingdom Metazoa; phylum Chordata; class Mammalia; order Diprotodontia; family Potoroidae; genus Potorous; species Potorous gilbertii. The sequence goes on along the minus strand of CM053771.1, from coordinate 307,430,678 downwards.
CTGTATGGTTCTGATCCCAGTAGGATCTCAGTTGTAGCTTCCATCGCAGTCTGAAGTCTGCACTGAAATAATCACAACAGAAATCCAAACCAAAGAGAACTTGTAGTTTTATCACTCAGAACCAAAAGTTTTCCAGATGACTGATAATAGCTGAGTGCGGCAGTAGTCTTCTGGAACTCCAAGTAGATCAAGCCCACAGGTGAGTTGCTCAGATCCAAAACCAAATCAGGGACTTGCACAGCTCAGTCCTTGAAGAAAGAAATTAGACTTTGCCCTACATCAGACTACCTTGAGAGTACTGAAAATTTGTAGGTCCCCATTCTGAATTGTCCTTGTGATTCTAGAACAACTCAATACTTAAAGAAAGTAGTAACAAAACTACCTCAAGCATTTTTTTCAGAACTGTGAAGAGTCAGGAACTGACATAAAGTCTGAAGTCAGGAAGCAGCCTGGAAGAACAAGCAAACAAATAGAAATTCAACACTCAAGGGATACTTAAAACACAAATCTAGAAGAAGAGAATGACTCCAAAATATATACAAGCTAAACCTCAAAGAAAAACACAGCCTGGGCACAAGTTCAACTATGAACTCAGAATGCAGATTGAAACATTTTTTTTAAAATGACTTAGGAGAGAATCTGTTTTATTTGATAAAAAAAAAATGTTTGTAATCAAGGCTTTGTTTTTCATTCTCAAAGTTGCAGGGAAGGAGAGAAAATGGATTTTTATTAAAAAATAAATAAATTTTAATTTAGAAGCCATCTCTTCATTTCTCACCAGGCTGCACTACTTTGGATTTCCCTGTTATGCCTTCAGGAAACCTCATCATTAGGAACCTCATCATCCTACAAGATTGCATCAGCTTTGGTACTCACCTCATTAGTACCCTTTATTCCTCTGATTAAGCTCCTCCCAAAACCTCCTTTTAATGATGACATCTAGGACAGTCATCTCTTCATTTCTTACCCAGTCACTCTTTGGATTTCTCTACCATGCCCCAAGTAAGATACCTTCTCCCTTGCTTTTCAGCTTTTGTGTTTTATTTAGACTTTAAGTTCCTTGAGGGAACTGTCTTTCTTTTTTATGTTTGCGTACGCCAGGCTTGATACAATACCTGGCACATAGCAGCTTACCTGATCAACTGAGTGGGTTTTAAAGAATAAAAAAAATATGATTTAAGTGGCATAATAAGAACAGTGGGTATAAAGCATTCCCCAAAAGTCTGGGGTATTATTTTGTCCCAGGTATGTACACAGGCACAATGAAAGAGTAAGCTTTGATTTCAGAATAAAGTGCTGGTGAGACACATGTGGCAACTCATATGGCAAAGAGGTCATACAGCTCCTATTCACTGGAAGTCCTTTAGTCCACAGACATCATTTTTCTCTAAAGCAAAAGCATCATGCTCCTTGAAATTGCTATCTGGAAAGGGTGCTAGCTTCCAGTTACTTGACAGGGCTACGCAAAAAATAATAAGAATAAAAAAATTCATCTGGAAGAATAAAAGGTGAAGGATTTCAAGGAAAATAATGAGAGAAGTGACAAGGAAAAGAGTTTGGCAGTACCAAGACTCAAATTATTCTTCAAAGCAGCAATCCTCTAAAGTTTTTTTTAACTTAGTGAATGGAACAGATTAGGCACACAAAATCCAGAAGCAACTGAACACATTAGTATGCAGTACAATAATTCTGAGCATTCTAACTGCTAGTATAAAAACTCACTATTGAACAAGAACTACCGGGAAAAACTAGGAAACAGGAAGAAATGAGTTTTAGATGAGGCACCTCATACCGCAAACAGTTCCATATGGATCCATGAACTAGATAGAAAAGGTCACATCATAAACAAATTGGAAGAGCAGGAAAGAAAAGGAGAAAACTTTCACAACTATGGATGAGGGAAGAGTTCTTGACTAAACAAGGAATTAGAAAGAATCACAAGAGATAAAATAGACTGCATAAAATTAAGAAGTTTTTGGACAATCAAAATAATGCAGTCAAAAATAGAAGAGAAGTAGTTAGCTGGAGTCGGGGTGGTCAGAATCTTTGCAACAAACTTCTTTGATACAGGTATGATATCCATGTGATTCAAATAAATAAGAACAAGACCCATTCCCCCAAATGAGAAATAGTGTAAGGGCTGTGGGAGAACAGACACAAACATGTTCTCTTGATGGAGCCATGAACTGATACAGCCATTTTGTAAAGCAAATCTGTGAAATTACTTAACTGTACATATGTTTTGACCATCAATGGAATTATTAGACATATATCCCCAGGACAGAGGCAAAAATAATAAATAATAACAAAAGCTAGCATTTGTAAAGTAGTTACTATATATGTGGCACTGTGCTAAGCATCTTACTCACAATAAACTTGCAAGGTAGGTGCTACTATTAATCCGCATTTTACAAATGAAAAACTGAGGCAAACAGAGGTTAAGTGGTTTGTCTGGATTCACACAGCTAGAAAATGTGTGAGACTAGACTTGATCAGATAGATAGATCTTCCTGACTTTCTGACCCTAGCCACTGTGCCATCTAGAATCATATCAGCATTTTCTGTTGAAGCAAAGAACTGAAAAGTAAGGGAGTATCTGTGAATGGAGTAATAACTGAACAAATTACAGAATGTGAATGTAAATAAGACTGAATTTGTGATTTCATGTGATTTGTGGTAGGACATTCTAGTAATGAATTTACTCTCTCAATGCAACTTATAGTCTTAGAGACTTGTCTGCACTGAGTGGTTAAGTGACTTGGCCAGGTTCACCAGCCAGTATGTGACAGAAGCAGCATTTAAATCCACACTTTTCTGATTCTGAGACCAGCCCTCTATCCACCATTCCAGGCTGCCTCTCAATATGTATGTACTGACATACTATTGCAACAAGGAGAACAATTCAGAGAAACTTCGGAAGACTTTTATAAACTGTTGCAGAGTAAAAGTAAGCAGAAAGAGGACAGTTTCTATAATAACTACAATGTTATAAAGGAAAACCATTTTGAAAGACTTAAGACCTCTGATCATGGCAATGACAACCAAGACTTTAAAAGACATGATGAAGACTGGGCATAAAATGAGTGAGAGATATATTTTCAGACATTACCAATGGGACAATTTGTTTTGCTTGAGTATTTCTCAAATTTTGTTTGGCAAAGGGAATGGATTGGTAGAGAGTCAGGGGTGCGGGAGGTGTATAAGGGTAACAAGTGAATGGTGATAGTAATGACAAAAAAAAGCAAGGCCAATGAAACATTTTTTTAAATAAATGCACAAAAGAAAAAGAAAAAATTCAGAGGGAGATATAGACTACTATCAGAACAGCTTTAGATCTGTTGAATACATTATAGAGGGCAGCTTCGTGGTATAGTGGATACAGCAATTGGAGTCAAGAGCACCTTAGTTCAAATTCAGCCTCAGACATTTACTAGCTGTATGACCAGTCACTTAACCCAGATTGATCCAAAGGGGCAGAGAGAATATATGCCAAACAAATCTTTCAAAAATAAGCTACATACAATAAAGATACGTGGTTTCATATACAATCCTCTTTGGTTTTTATTTATATGCGGAAATGTTCATGTTTATTAATGTTTGTCATGTTCATAATAATAAAACATTAAATTAAAATCCTAAAAATAGACATTGGAAGATGGCTTGTGACTTTCCACAAAAAGATCCAGAGAGATCTAGAAACAGAATTCAAGACTCCCGGGCTCAGAATGTGTATCTGTAATATAGTCACCAAGACCTTGGATAAGTCACTTAGCCTCTATCTGCTTTTCCCCCCTTTTACTCAGTACATTAACAAGAAAAATTTAGAGATTACAAAAGTTTATCATGTAATTGAGTAGGAAAATCACATTTCAAATACTTACACTTCACCAAATATTTGTCAAAATCAAAATCATTGAATCTTGCACTATTTGCTTTATGTAAATTATTTTATAATCACACATGATACCATTGCTTTAAAGCTTTTTGTTAAGGAAAAATAAGGAGGACCCAATAATTTTTTAATCAAAAAAGTGTTTCACATCTTCTTGTGTATTTTATAGGCTCAAAAAGCACCATCAATATTCTTAAGACTTACTATGTCCTTATATTTGCAGACATTAATCATTTTAAGTTTCAGAATTTTTGTGTTTTCCTTCTGTTGTTTTTAAAATGTAAGAGTGAGGTAATGTGCTGAAAATCTGCCATGGAATTTCCAATATTGACTAAAATATCTTACATAGATAGATCTGTCAGGGAAGGTTTAGTTATATAATCCTGCCTAGGAACAGGGAAGAAATCAGGAGATTTTTGGAGATCCCTGATAGGCCTATAGTGTTTCATCTCTCTTGGGAACACAATATCCTGAAAATATTTATAGAACTTTTGAAATTTCATGTGACAGGAACCATGCAAATACATTGAAGCAACCCACAGAACTCAGTCATGCATTTTAGACCAACATAGGTCTCTGAACACTTTGTAGGTGCTGAGTCTAGAAGCTAGGGCTAGGTATAATTGCTATTTAGAATCAAAAGACTGGATTTGAATTCTGATTTAGATACTTGCTGGAGAAGTCACTTAAACTTTTTCAGTCTCGATTTTCCTCATCTCTAAAAAGGATGTAATATTATTTATCTTACAAGATTGTTATGAAAAAAAATGCTCTAAGTGACACATAAAAGCGAATCTATGAAATCTTCCTCCAGTGTTTCATCAAACCTCTGAGACAAACTTGGGGGAGCATGAACTTTTTGCAAATGCTTCCATAACTGGAAAGGTTTTAAGAATGAGCCTAACAGCAGAGTTCATGGCAATCATTTGTGGACCAGTCTAGCTAAAGAGAGGTACCAGGTTGATCACAAAGTGATTAATTTTTTGGCTTTCGAATACCAGCTACTAAGTTATAATATAGTTATGTATGAGGGTGAAGGAAGATGCACCCTGAGAAAATGATGAGTCATTGAAATGCTAAAGGAAGTAAAAGTGAATTACTTCAGTGTGTGTAAAAACACCTATGATTCCCACCCCTACTCTTATGCAAGTCTCAATACCTTAGAAGATGCTCCTCAAGAATTTCCATGACCTCCTCCCAAAAGCAGTTATCAATTTATGACCAATATATAGGTGATATGCCTCTCCTAATGGAGCTGACTTTGTCCTTGACTATGGAGCCCATACTTTGAGCCTCTTTGGCTTGGTATAACCTCCTACAGGTAGCACTGCCTTAGTTTGATCTTTAATTTCTTGTCATCATTTTTTTTATTTATTATAGAGTTCTTCTTTCTTTTACCATCTGACTTTGGGCCATTTCACAAATCCACCAGAGAATAAGCAGAGAGAGGAAGAAAAAAGGAAATTCAAATCTAATCATTTTATTTGTCCACAGTAGCTCTTGAAGATGTCTAGTGAAAAGTGAGATTTATAGAGTGAGACTGGAAAAAAATTTAATGCTTAGGGATTAACTACGGAGACCATTTATCTATGTTATTTATCCTTGTTGTACTTCCTTACAAATCTGCTTTCTGTCTTGGGAATGTTCATTTCAACAGCTGTTCTCCTTCCCCTACTCCCACTCCCAAGCAAACCTCTCAAAATTTAATTAAGTGTAAAAGAAAGTCCACCATCTATGAAAATTAAAGGGGAAAAAAGTTATGTGTCTTTGCATCCTGTCCTCTTGCTCTCTTTTCCCAGAGGCATTACAGATTTCTTCATAATGCATTTGAGATGGCAATTATTAATCAAATAATGGAGGCTAGACATAAGTACCTACCAAGGAATTGTTCCCAGAGAACTATCATTGTGATGGGGAACAAAAACTCATTCATTCAACAACTATTTTCTGAGTATTTACCATATAGAAGACACCATGTTAGGCACTGTGAATGATAGGAAGACGAATAATACATACTTTTTGCCCATAAAGAATTTACAATTTGTAAAGTAGCTGGTCTTTGAAAGCTTAGGACTGGATCACAGAAAGGGTTCTAATGACCTGATATTAAACTAGCTACAAAAATTCAACGTTAAACAGGCCTTTTATGAGGTGTTCAATAAACAAACTGATGTGGTTCAAGAACTTCAAAAAATGTGACCTTCATGACAAGAGAGAGGAGAGCTGATTCTAAACCCAAAAGAAAATTAGTCCAAAAAACCTAGAGTTGGGCTACAATAAGTAATGAATGTATAGTTATTAATGAAAAGACTCTTGAGATTCTACAGTCATAAAGTTAAGAAATATCTGTAAAAAGGGTAGGGGGGAACTCCTGATATTGATAGATTCCTAAGACAATTCTATCAAATGTTTAAAGAACAATTGAAACCAACACTACAAATTATTCTTCAAAAATAAGAAAGTACACTACTATATTTCTTTATGAGACAAGTATAGTTCTAATACCAAGGAAGAATAGAGCACAAAAGTAAAACTGTAGACAAATATAATTAACGAATACTGATACAAAAATTTCCAATATTAAGAAAACAATAAACACAAACATATTAAGACAAAAACATCCAAGACCAAATAATTATTTCATTATTTCAATGGATGACACACATAAAAAAAGCCTTTGACCAAGTGTAATACTCATTTATGCTTAAAAGTCTACAAAGTATAGGCAAAGAGGGACCTTTTTTAAAATCATATAAAGTATCTATCTAAAACCAAAAGCAAGCTATACAAATAAAGATACACTGAAAGCTTTCATATAAATACAGGAATTAAGCAAAGATTCCTACTCTCTCTCATTCTCATTGAATATGGAGGGAAGGGAATATTTACATAGTGACTATTATGCCACACAGTTCACAAATATTATTTCATTTGATCTGCACAACAACCCTGTTATTTCTCAGCTAATGCTGTTACTATCCCCATTTTACAGTTTAAGAAAACTGAGACAAAGGTTAAATGACTTACTCAGGGTCACACACCTACTGTGTAAGGTGATGTCATGGTGATGTCGTTCCTCTTTGAAGATGAAGGACAACAACCATCCAACCAACCAAGATTTTAACTCATTTCTTTTTGACTCGTGCCTCAGTGCTCTAGCCATTGTGCCATCTAGTTACCTCTGGTTCTTGAAATGTTAGCAATGGCAATAAGCCCAAGAGAAAAAAATTAAAGACAAAAATAAACAAAGGGGGTATAAAAGCTATCACTATTTGTTGATTTATTTAAGTTTCATCTAGAATATCTTAATAAATCAACAAAGATATTGAGACAATATCCTCAACAAAGTTGCAAAATTGCCACAGCGTAGAACCATCTCTACAAACTGATGCAAAATGAAATAAGCAATCAAGAAAACAGTACACAAATGACTACAACAATAGAAATGGAAAGAACCACAAATAAATCAAAAATGAGTGTTGCATAATTATACAAAATATAACTCTAAAGAAGAGACATAAGTTTGTAAGAATATAGTTATTCTCCTACCTCACTTCTTTGGAGAGTTGGAAAGTCAACAAGATTGCACCTTGTACATTGCACATATCTTCAAACATTTTTAATGAACTGATCAGTTTTGCTGATTTTTTTCCTTTTTTTTTGTCTTAAAAATGTGGTATAAACTGGGAGAAACCATGGTAACATAAAAAACCAAAGCACATCAATGAAAACTTATTAAAAAAAAAAAGACAAGAAAATTGTGGATACTATGTAAACCTGGCTAAATTAGGGGGTAGTTTTTTCTGTGAAACTGAAAATAGTCATTATCTGACTAGAAAAGAAAAACTAAATCATGACTCAGTATGGGAAAGTAGGAAGTGATTTGGAGGAAAAGCGGTTGTTATTTGCAGCAACTGGGGAATTTCAGATTTTGTTATTGCCAGCCAGTCAGTAAAGCCAGTGGAATTGTACATGTTTCCATCTTACAACTATTATAGGTTTCTAGATGTTTACCAGTAAACTCCTTTGAGGAAGCTAGCATAATTTTTGTGATATGCAACTAAGATTGAAGATTTGTGTCCGAAAAAGGAAAGAACTAAATTGGCTTAACTCCCCAGGCTAGATTCCAAGAGACATTTTAAAAAAATCACATTTTCCTTCCGTCCAGAATTTTCCAGAGTTTGGGCTCAATGTCAACTTTGTGACAACTGCAGACAGGAGACAGTAAACAGATCATGTCTAAAGGAAAAGATTCCTCTAAAAGAATAGTGCAAGAGTGTTGACTTTAACTACTGAATAACATTGAACCCACTAGGGAGGGAGCCCTAGACAAAAGAACTCATACTGCTGAAAGCAGAAACAGAAATGAGGAGCCTCAAGTTTAGTCAACTGTCTTTCAGTCTCCAAAGACTTGGGCTAGAAAAAGATAGAGAGGTAGAGGATAAATTGAATTTTCACTAATTTTTCTGTTTATGTTTGTTAAATTATTAGAATATCTGCCACATCTCCATTCTGGTTTGTGCAGTCCAGTCTGAAACAGAAACTTGTTAGAGGAAGGATTCCAAAGGTACTTGTAGTGGACCACCCGCGTCCCTACACAGCTCCATGATGTGGTTGAAAAAAAGAGTCACGGGAGGTGAGAAAAGATAGACCAATTCCCTTTATTGATCTGAGGGTTAGGGTTTATATAGACAAGGTACTGCAAGTCTACGTGGCATTCTGCTCCTCTCCTGTCCCCGTGATTAAATCAGTCAGGGTGATTAAATCAGATTTAATCAGGCTGTGAGTCTAGGGGGCATCTATTTTACATATCCCTCCTTTTCTGTAATTCTCTTGTCTCACAGAGACAACAACATCTACGGGGGCATGGAGAGCCATTCTGGATGATAATGAGCACAGTCTCCAAGAACGGTTTCCTCCACGAAGATCTATCCTGATCTTGTCAACTGCACTCCACCCTGGCCCTCAACAGGTACTAGATTCCTTAGGACATGAGGTCAACTCTTGCTTCTGATGCTTCCTACTTATGTGACATTGGGTAAGTCATTTAATCTCCCTGATCCTCAGTTTTCTCACCAGTAAAAAGGAATGGGTTGAACAATGGCCTCTGTGACCCCTTCTAAATCCATAACTATGATTCTATTATTGTAGGGTTCAGTGTACTTACCTTAAATATTTAGTCAGTAACATTGGTATGATCTCCCTTCTAATGCTAGTACATTCAGGTTTCATCATAGACAAAAATTGTTAATAGATAAAATTTATTGCTATGGAGCCCTCACATTTATTGTGACCCCTTCTCTCAATGGCACCTCTACCTCACCTCCCCAGACCTACCCTTCTTGCTCTAGCACTCCCATGCTATTTTCCCTACCAATGACTACCACAATGAGATATTAGGCATCTAGGACAGCTATTTATTTCCTCAACTACAAAACAAAGACAACTCACATGCACAAAAACCTCATAAATTCACCTTAACAAACATTTAAAACAAAACAAAACAAAATAACCTACCACACCTATAATAACCTAACACTCCTAGAAGTCGCAATGACCATTCCAATGGAATGCTCTTCCCCCTAACATCCAATTCTTAGAATCCCCGGCTTCTTTTAGGACAGGGGTGAGGAGCTTATGACCTCAAGACCATATGTGGCCCTCTAGATCCACAAGTGCAGCCCTTTGATTGAATTCAAACTTCATAGAACAAATCCTGTTATGGATTCAGTCAAAAGATTGCACATAAGGACCTGGAAGGCCACATGTGGTCTCTATACCTCAAATTCCTCAGCCTTGTAGGATTTATCCCCTACGTCATCTCCTCCAGGAGGCCTTTCTGAATAGCACTCCCTGCCCTCAACCCTATGCTAGCACCACCTTCTCTAAGGTTACCATGCAATTATTGTGTGTATGAGCTGATTTGTACTATTGGCCCCTTCCCCATGAAAATGTAAGCTCATTAAGGATAAGGACAGCTCTTTTTTAATCCTCAGCACTTATCTAGTGACAAAGAAGAATGTAGTGATAAATAAGAGTAGTATGAGGCTTTGATTTCACACCATATAGCCTAGGAAAGGTCAACCATGATCCGACCACTACTGTCAGCAACCCAAGATGATCCACAATACTGTACTATATAAAGCCACCAACGGAATTTTCTTGGGGTGAGTATTATGACAGGATTCTGTAGTGTTTTATTACTATTTGAACATTTAAAGAATTATCATGAGAGTGAGGCATTCAATTTTTGCTAATGTTTGGACCCAAACAGTATCTAGCACATAGAAAATATTTAATGAAATCTTGCTTGACTGATCGATTAATTGTTTGACTGCCAAGTAGATATTCAAATCACCATATACTGCACTGTTTGAGCAAGTCACAGGTCCAGATTGGCTGGGGCTTTCTTAGACCTTTTAGTTATAATATCCTTCCATCCATAGTGTAGTTACAGAAAAACCTTCCATTTGGTGCCTAATTCAGGATACCAAGAACTTTCCAACTCAAAAGACAGCCACCAAAGTTGGAAACATCCTTGTCTCAGGATCACTATTCAGTCATTTATGCTTAGGGAAAGACACACAAAACAGAATAGACAAAGAGGGGCAACGGAGAGAAGTGTTTGTAGACAGAAATTGGGACGTGTCTCCCTTAGACTTCCAAGGGAAGGGCAGAGAGGGGAAGCTTGGCTAAGATTCCAAGGGAGGGGCTGTCCCAAAAGGAAAGAAGATTTTCACCTCATTTTCATTTGTATAGTCTACAAAATGGGAGGCTCACTCTTCAGCAGGACAAGAGATTGCAGTTGCAATCTGAAGGGAATCAGTAAATTTGCCATTTCTCTTTCCAAAGTATCATTTCTTTATTTCATACCTTAGTAAGAAAAGATAACATCAGACAGTATTGGCTGGTCAGTACAGCATTAGGAATTGTCTGCCCTAACAAAAGAAGCCTCTTCTGAGCAGACTGGGTTTGGCTTGTATTCTCCAACTCCAAGGTTACCAAGAAAATATTATCGTTCTTGAATAAACTTACCTCCATATCAAGTTAAAGTGTTTGCCTATTGAACCAGTCACAAAGCAGCCTGATGTTTTTTAAAGTAAATTATTATCAGTTTTAATTAATTACTGCATGATGATGGACAAAGTCTTGTATCACATATGAGTTATCTTGGTCAGTAAATTATTAGCTGTCCTCATGTCTTGATGTACAACGTATGTTTGCCTGATTAAGAGTTACTAGCAGCAATTGCTGATAAGGAGTTCCTGGAATCTCTGCTCACTAGTGATTTCCTAATGCATTCACCTGGCTACCCTAGTCAGATTTTTTTTTGGTGACAATTTACCCCTTCCCCTACAGGATTTCATTCTTAATCAAATAGCCACAGATCACCAAGATGCCCTTGGGGGAGCTGAAAATATTGACTAACAGAGCATATCCATCTCTAATCAAAAGACAGCATCCTGAAATGGACGCATGAGAGAGCAATCAGCAAGTATTTATTAAGTATTTACTATATGCCAGATACTGTGCTAAGTGCTAGGGATACAAGAAAGACAAAAACATCATCTCAACTCTCAAGTAACTCATATTCTAATTGGGGGTGGAGGGGAAAGATAAGATGTACAAATAACTACACACATATAAATTCAAAAGAATACAAGATACAGGAAAGACAATCTGGCTTTCTGAAGTGTTCAACAATCACTACATAAGAGAGTTTCCAATTACCCTCCCAAGTAAAACACCAGCCCCTGCTGGAAGGAGTTCTGGTTTCTTGAAACATAGATCTCTTGCTTGAAACTTGTGGAACAAAGGAAAAGCTTGGATATTATGCTTTAAATGACTTTTTAAAAAAATAATTATGTGCAGTGAATTCAAGGATGAACTGAGGAGTTCCATCTTTTTCTCCTGAAATATTGCTTCGGGGAAATGGCACTATTTTTAGGAGTCTAGCCAAATTTGGCCTTATGTCAAGAATTATCTAGTTCTATCATCTCATCTCTTTGATTATGAAACTCACATAGAAGATCCATAGGGAAGCAATTATTCTGATAATTCAGATTCCTCCTTGGTCAATTTTTGCCTGAATTACCTAAACACTTAGGGGATAGGAAAGTGGGGGAGAATAGAAAAAATGAAGCCTTTTTGTTTGTTTGTTTTTTGGAAACTGTCTTTATAGCTTAGGTTTATCAAAGAATAAATTTTGAGTGGAAAGTGATCATAGAAGTCCTCTTATCCAATGCTCTCATTTAATAGAAGAAAGAGATTGTATAATTTGCCCACAGCCTCAGAGGTATTAATCCAGGTCCCCTGACTCTAAATCCGATGTTATCTGTAACTCTATCACAGCTGCCTCTCAATTCTTGGATTCTTTTCACCTAATAGGAGTCAGTCCTGAACTGGAAGAGATTTTAGCAGTCAGTTAGTCTGACCTCTTCATACCTATGAGGAAACTCGAGTTTACATAGGCTAAGTGATTTACGTGACCAAGATAACATAGATAATAAGTGGCAAAGGCAAAATTTAAATCCATATCCTAGGATAATTCTATATCCATCACTCTTTCCACTGCATTTCTTGCATATCATAAACCTGGAAAATTCTACTGAGCGAGGAGTTTTCAGTGCATTTGTCCTTGGAGATAGTTAGGTGATAGTGAGGTGATCCAGTGGTGCATAGAGTGCTGGCCCTGGAGTCTGGGAGACCTATTTCAAACCTGGCCTCGGACACTTGGTAGCTATGTGATGTTAGGTAAATCACTTAACTCTGTTTGTCTCAGTTTCTTCATCTGCAAAATGAGCTGGAGAAAGAAATAGCCAACCACTCAAGTATGTTTGTCAAGAATACTCCATGGGCAGCATTGGTATGCTCTGGTCCACAGGGTCATGGGGGAGTCAGACATGACTAAAAGACTGAACAAAAACAAATTTCTGTTCTTAACCAACAGAGAAGTTTGGTATCGGACAAACTTTGTGGTTTTTTCATGGTGTTTTTTTCTCTCCCTGAATACTGTCATAAAGATTGATATTTATTTTGGCAGGACATTCTGTGAAAGATTTGGATAGAAGCCTAGGTATTCAGAATGGCTGATTTATTGCTCCAAGTTAAAATAATTTCAAGTCTTGGGTCATAAATCAGGTAAAATGGCATTTATTGGAAGTTAATTAATAACTCTGTCCTTCCATTGTCCTCCCTGCATACAGTTCTCAGAAACTGTGAACTTTACCCCTTAGGTTTTAATCAAAAATAACTTGTGTATTGGCACTATCTGTAGACCTTGCCCCAACCCCATTGGGCTGACTTGCTCCCTTTTAAAGCTGAATGGAAACAAATTTTCAAAGGACACTACAGGAATTTAACTTCTTACAATGCTGCTTTCTACATCTGACAGAAGCAACCAGGAGCTGAAAACATTGGAAACACTAAGAGAAAATGTTTGTATATTTATATTCTGTTTCTGGGATGAGGAAGTTTCTATCCCAAGAAGCATTATATCTTTTTGGCAGCTAGGTAACATGAGAGATAAAGTGCTGGGCCTGGAATCAGGAAGACTTGAGTTTAAATCCAGACTCAGACACTTAGATCTGTATGACTCTGGACAACCCATTTAACCTTTGTGTAACTTAGTTTCCTTAACTTAACTATAAAATGAAGATCATAGTAGTACCTACCTCAAAGAGTTGTAATGAGGTTCAAATCTGATAATATTTGTTAATCACTTAACACATTGCGGGATACATAATAGGCATCTAACTAATGCTGGTTTCCTTTTCCTACCATTCCTTTCCTGCCCTTGTTGGCCCCCGTTTTATTAGGTATCAGTAGAGAACACAGAAGGTGGTTCTACCAACTGTACTGAGAAAACTGGTCTAGCAATTTAATCAGGATGAAAAAAACTTAAGTGTAATACCCAGGAAACAGATTAGCAATACCCTCTGCCAACTGATGGTCACCACAGTGTAGGCTTTCAAGATTCATGGTCTAGTATAAGTCTTCTATAAATATGGCAAGTTTAAATTTGGATCAGTTCCAGGTTTTGTAAGTATATATTTTATGAAGCAATGAATGAGTTCTGAGCAGCAGAGTAGAGTTGTGGATAGAGGACTAACCTTGGAATTAGGGGCTAAATAAAAATAGGTTTCCTTTGGCCTGGGTTCTAGTCTTTAAAGTATCTTTTTGCTAAGTGGCCCCTGGATCTCCCATGATACTTTTTAATTTTGTCAAATCCATTCAGATCCCAGGCTCTGCATGATAATAGCAGCAAATAATAATCAACAATATTTTTAGAATGATAGCAGCAAATAAATAACAGCAAAGTTTAGAGGTTCCATGCTGTTCACAGAGTAGGCATCCACTAAATGTTCTTTGATTACCTATATATGGTACTTCAGACCTCTGAGGAACATAGGGACACAGGAGGGGGTTAAATACCAGTTAACCAATACAGATTATTGGTAGCAGGAGCTGTAGAAAGGAGAGGATGAAAGAAGGTCTACTCAACCCATCAATGTTTGTAGGAACTGCAACAATCACAAAATCCTGATCTAAGAATTGGATTTAGGCTAAAAATATATAAATAAACTGAAAAAGACATAAAACACAATGGAAAAATACGACACAGCAAGAAAATTCAATGGACAGTTGGGTGGTGCAGTGGTTAGAGAACCAGGTCTGATGTCAGGAAGACCTGCATTCAAATCTGGTCTCAGATACTTACTAGCTGTGTGACCCTGGGCAAGTCACTTAACCTTGCTTGCCTCATTTGTAAAATGAGCTGGAAAAGTAAATGTCAAATCACCCCAGTATCTTTGCAAGAAAAGCCCAAATTCAGTCACAAAGAGTTGGAAGTGATTAAAACATTTGAATAACAACAAGAAGAATATTCCAAGTGTAACCGTAGAGGAAGCAAAAGGAAATAATTATAAGCAAATCTGGGTTGGGGGAGGAGAAGGGCTTGGTCACAAAAATTACCTACAATAGTACCTGGGATAAATAAAACAAGGGAGCTTTTTTTTAAATGAAACTACAAATGAAGTTAGAATTGGAGAGGCAAAAAGTTGAAGGGTGAATAAATAGCCTAAAACAGAAGGTGGAAAACTTAGTTAAGTAGCAGTCTCCCTAAAAAAGAAAATGGACTAAACTGAACTCAATGGTGCCAAATCACTGAGATAAATAAGAAATATTAGCACAAAGTTAAAAGATTTTAAAGAAAGGGTGGGAGAGGGAAAGGGAGGAAGGAAAAGGAAGGAAGGAAAGATGACAGAAAGAAAATATAAGTTCTCTTCCATCAAAGATAACTGACCTGGAAATGTTGTGATAGCTTCTCAGAAGCTTTTTGCTCAGTGCCCCTAGCTCTACCACCTAGTTCCAAGGAGAACAAGTCATTTGTTTTTCACCCAAATCCAAGGACAGACTCTTTGGAAATGCCTATCCTTAGCAGGTGGGATTATGCCAAAGATTCAGTAAAGGAGACAGAGAGAAGTCATCAGAGATGTAGGAGAACCAGTCACATGTTTCTCCAGGAAGGAGAGAGTTACAAGAAAAGGAGAAAATCAATAGTGTTAAGTGCTAGAATTAAGAAAAATGAGCACTTAGTGTCATCATGTTTGGTGATCTGGAGGTTTTGAGGTTTTTCATGACTTTTGAGGGAACAGCTAAATAGAATAGTGAAAACAGAAGTCAGATTGCAAGGGGTTAAGGAGTAAGTGATCATGAGAAAGAGCCTGAAAGTATAAACTTTACTTCCTAGATCTTCGACAATGGAAGGAAGAAGGAAGACAAGGGAATGAGCATCTATTAAGAACCTACCATGTGCTAAGCATTTTACAAATATTGTCCCATCTGATCCTCCCAACATCCCTGGAGGGCAGGTGCTATTATCATTCTTATTTTACGGTTGAGGAAACTGAGGCAGACTTAGGTTAAGAGGTTTGCAGCAATGGCAAGTAAAACAGGATCTTTAGCTGTTTTTGTTTTAGTATAATCAAGAAGTATAATGCCTCTATTTGAATGTGACTGAGAAGGATCTTTCCCACCCATTATTAGGCCTGGGAAGATTTGTAAGGAGGGCCATGCCTTTTGATAATGAGGCCCTGGTTCTCATAAAATGTGATGCCCTTTGGCTCTAAAAAGTGTAAAAATATTCTGAGGGTGAGGTTTTACTTTGGGACTTAGTTTTTGTAACAAAGTTTGAGTGCCAACTGATGACTCTGGGAAGTCACTCCAAGGAACCCCACCCCTCCTAGATAGCATGCTTCCCTCTTTGGTAAATGTGGTCAGATAGTTGGGGTCCAACTGTCTGTTGAATTCAGGCAGAGGAAGCCATGTCTGTTGACTTTTAATTTCTCTGTCTTTTCTTTGAAGTTTGGGGTATTGATCTCCCTGAACTAGGTGAATAAATATGTTTGACTAAAGGACTGATACATGTGTTTGATTAAAATGATTGTTAACTCCACAAATCTAAGTGATATGATATGCCCCCCCTTCCCCCCTCTCCTGCTGTGTATCTTAGGGTGCTTACTGATATATTTGCCCAGGGTTACACAGCTAGTGTCTCAGGTCTTCTTGACTCTAGGGCAAGAGACTTTAGCAGTGAACAGTACTTAAAGAGGATAGGAGGGAAAGCCTTAGAATTGGAGCCATCAGGTCACTCTGGTAAGGGAAAGAAGACAGTGTTCTGGGAAAGATCAAAGATGCAAGATAAAGACAAGATAACTGGATGCTTCAAAGGATGAGATTATGCAAGGGCATAGGTGTAAGAATTAGCCATGATAAAGAGAGAAAGCTCTCCTACCAAAAGGAAGTAGAAAGAAATTAGTGAAGGTATCAAACAGATTGACTTGGAGGGAAGTGGAGTTGAGGGAGTTCATGATAGAAGATCAGTCATCTTAGTCATAAGAAACAGAAGCATTTTTTCTCAATCTCTGATGTTTATTACATTGTCCCTGAAAGGGAGACTAAATGCCCAGCTGAAGCAACCGCAAAATCCCCCTTCCTGCTTAGAAAAAAAAAGTGATTCTGACAGCTTAAGCCGAAATCCCAGAATGTATTATTAGTAGTGTTTTTACCTTTGACAGAAATATCAGTGGGGTTGACTTTTCCAGACATTTCACTCCTAGGAGACATTTTCTCTTTTTCCTTCATCTCCAGAAAAGAGGCAGGACAAAAAGATGGAGAAGAGGGCAGGCATAATTAACATATAAACAGCTTGCTGGACTGAGAAAAACTAGGTTTGGGAAAGAAAAACAGTTTGATATGAACAACATTTTGCTCTTTTGAATATTATTTGAGAATAGCATTCCTATTATTAGCCAAATAAACAGAAGTTTGGAAAAAAATCCTTGTTTCCCCCCTTGAATTTGAATGATGGTTTCCATATTATCTGTACATTAAACATTATCCCACAGCTTAGTGAATTTTGGGGAGGGGAGGGAAGTCAATCAGAATTAAATGGCTTGCCCAGGGTCACATGGCTAGTTTGTATCTGAGGCCACATTTGAACTCTGGTCTTGTGAGTCCAGGACACCAGTGCTCTATGCATTGCACCATTGGTAGCTCTATGCAGCTACCAATGGCAGCTGTCTCTCCTAGTGAGCTTTTGTACATCTAACAAGGCACTATGTCCATGACAAGACTTAATAAATTGACTTAGTCACTCTTCTATTCAAATTAAGAAAATACTAGGATGCAAGATTTTGAGGTTTTTTTTTTAAATGATCTTATATCAGCAATGGTTAGTTGATTGACTGTTGTCCTTCATTTTCAAAGAGGATCAAAATGACATTCTAGTGGTTTATCTTCTAAAAAAAAAAATTCATCTACCTTTCTTCAGACAGTAAAAGGAACATGATCAATCATGCTTTTGAAATTAGATAAACCAGAAATATCTGGCCTGTTTTTTAAAAACTTTTTATGGCTTATGAAAAATTTTGTAAAACTGGTTTCTGCAAATTCAGCTACTAATCATGTCTGCCTTTTCATGCATTATAAGTTCAACAAATTCTTATTCTAGGCAGAATGGTATAGTGGCGATTGTGTGCAGTAAGGAGGTATATTTGAAATTCCTACTCTGATATGTACTAATTGTTTTACCCTGGGCAAGACATTTAACCTGTCTGAGCTTCAAATTCTCCCCCTACACAGGGGGTAACAATATTTGCAAAAAAATGCCTTAAGAGGGGTGTTTTGAGAAATGTGCTTATATACTTTAAAACATAATAGAAATACAAATAAATTACTGTCATAAGTTCCTACCATTCATCAAGTCAAAGAGAAACTGGTGTGATGAGAAGAATTCATAGTTTACTCTGACTACCAGGCCCTCAAAAAGATTAAAACAAAAGGAACCAATATCTGTATAATGATAGTTGGCTTTGTTTTAAGTTTGCAGCCATTATTAGCAACTGAGGAGAAACATCTATTTCATCTTCCATGGTGGGGAGGGAAGGCTGTGTTTGGAGAGAAAATGACCTAATTTAATAATGATGTTAGGCATTAAAAATAATATAAAAGGAAAAATTACATTTCTAATGAGTCACTTAATGAGTCTCCAATAAGTGTATCAGGTACTTACTAGCTGTGGGACCCTGAGTAGGTCACTAAATCTTTCAGTTTCTCCATCTGTAAAAGGGGGCATGTAATAGTAACTGCATTATTTACCTCCTCAACATAAGGAGCAGTAAGATTGTGTATATAAAGTACATTGTAAAAACCTTCACAGAATCATAAATTTTCAGAGTTAGGAGGGACCTCAGTCACCCATGCAAACTGTAAATCTGTTAAAGAATGTGTTTTATGATGCACTGAAGAGGTGGCCATACACACAGCTGTGTGACCTTGGGTAAGTCACTTAACCCTGTTTGCCTCAGTTTCCTCATCTGTAACATGAGCAGAAGAAAATGGCAAATGAATCCAGTATCTTTGCCAAGAAAACCCCAAATGAGGTTGTGAAGAGTTGAACAAGACTAAAAAATGACTGAGCAACAAGAAGAAGCCACCCAGCCTTCACACGAAGCCTTCTTGTGAGGAAAAACCCACTAATCTCCAAGGTAGCCCATTCTACTTTTGATTGATTCTGATGCACTGCTAAGAAGATTTTCCTGATATCAAGTCTACATTTGCTTCTTTGCAACTAATACCCATAGCTTCTGGTTCTGTCCTTGGGGAACAGAGTAAATCTCATCTTTCTTTCACTTGATAGCCATTAAATTTCTTGAATACAGATATCCCATCCCACTAAGACTCCTCTTCTCCAAGCCAAACTTCATTTCCTTCAACACTTCTCATACAGCATAGACTGAAGGGTCTTCACCATCCTCATTGTCCTCCTGTAAGGTAAATGGGGTGGTCAGCAGAACTACCGCCTCTGGTGTGAGGGCTTACTGTGCCCTTCTCAGGGCTGCTCATCCACCTTTGGTGTCTACCCAGTGGTTAATCCTCAACTGTGACTCCAAGAAACTATAGCATGTGCAATGGTCATGCAACTGACCATTGTACATGCTATAGCAAAACTTTCAAGCACACAAGTAACCAAGGGGTCTCAAACCTGTTAGTAAGTTAGGGCAGTGTCTGTCTCAAGCTTGTGAAGAATTGCCTGGAATAAGAGGCAGATGTGAACAATTTGTTCCAAAGAGTCATGAAGGCAGCGGAAGCAGGTGCCTTGGGGCACTTAGAGCTTGGCTAGACATTGAAGACATCAAAGCTGTCCTCTGCATTCCAAGCTATTGCCAGTCATCTTGACATTTGTCTTGCCACTGGACTTTGATGACTGGAAATGTTAAGGCTGACAACTTCACGCAACTCCGACTTATTTAAATTCAATTTGTGCATGAATCTAAAGGTGTCACCTATAACATTTTACCGTTTCAAATGTTCGTACAGACAATTTGTGCCCAACCTGTGGTAGAGCCCTCCATGCTCATACTGGTCAGCCACAGTAGGATACACTGTATATTCCTGCAGCCATAGAGATATCATTTTGGTGCTCTTCAAATATGAAGGACAACAACCAACCAATGTCCTCCTCTGGATACTTTCCTGCTTCTCAAGTCCCTTCAAATATATTCAGAATTTGAATACAACACTCAAAAAGTGGTCTGGGAAAGGCATAGAATAGTCAATAAACATTTATCAAGTATCTCCTTTGTACCAGGAACTATACTAAATGCAAAGCATACAAATCAAATATTAAAAAAAAATTACTGTCCTCAAGGAGATTATAATCCAATGGAGGAAAACACAGAGAAAGGTGAGGAAGGGGTAGGGAGTATGGTAAGTGCTATGGGAGAAATCAAAGAAGTCCAAAATGAGTGCAGTTCCTTTTGGATGGGAAATGAGAGGTCAGTTCTGTTCCCCTCCTTAAATGGAGGATTTCATGGCTCTACCCTCCAGTCTAAGGGGCAGAGGACTCTGATGAGGTATGAGCAACAAGGTTGACTGGATCCAGGGCAGGGTAGAGGGTTATTTAAAAGTTCTATGTCAATGTCAGCTGTTAGATTTAGAGCTCAAAGGAAGAATAGAGAAGAGGTCTTTTTTATATACCAGTTAAGAAACTGGGCCCAGAGAGATTTAATAATTTGCCCAAGGTCACAGAGGTACCAGGTTGCAGAGCTGGGATTTGAAACTGACACCTTAGACTCCAAATCTGGGACACTTTTAGCATACTATGCAATATGCTATACTATGTCTCAAAACGCAGTGGAATTAATAATGACAAAACCTCTGTTTTAAAATGTTTCTGCTCACAATCTCAGGGCATTGGGTTCCCAGGCTATTTATTATGGTAGCCTTAAAAAAGGAAAACATTAAGAACTAGTATCTGTTAATATCCAACATGAGAAACTATTACTGAGAGAATACTTGAATGCCCCCATCACAAAGTGCTGGTGGCTAATTTCTATTGTGAGAACAACAACAAAGAAGAAGAAGAATAGTAACAAAAGGTAGTGGTTGTCATGGTTTTAGCCATTCATAACATATTTGAAAACAAGGCATGTTCTTTCTCCATGATCTTTTGTCTCGCTTGTTTTTCGATGCACTTAGTTTCTCCTGTTGTTTGGTCTCTTCAAAGTTAGCCAATTAGTTGGTCAGTCAATTATTATTAAGCATTTATTAAGCATTTATCATGTACCAGGTACTTTTGACTTTGTGAGCCCAAGCTACTGAGAATAGTTGTTCAATGATATAGAGGACTTTCAAGCATTCTTGATGAAAAAATCAGAATTGAAGAGAAAATTTCACTTTCAAACACAACAATCAAGAGAAGTATGATAAAGTAAACAGGAAAAAGAAATCATGAAGGACTTTCTAAAGCTGAACTGTTTACATTCCTATATGGAAAGATAATATTTGTAACTCTTGAGAGACTTTTCTCAGTATTTGGGTAGGGGGAGGGATTATACACACACACACACACACACACACACACATACATGCACACACACACATGTAGATGGAGAGCAAAGGTTGAGTAGAATCAGAAGGGATGATATCTATAAAAAACAAAATTAAGGGGTGAGAGAGGAATATATTGGGAGGAGAAAGGGAGAAATGAAATGGGGCAAATTGTCACTCATAAAAGAGTTAAGAAAAATCTTTTTTGATGGAGGAGTAAAGGGAGGAGGTGGAAGGGGAAAAATGAAGCTTACTCTCTTCATGTATGACTTAAGGAGGGAATGACATGCTCACTCAATTTGGTATGAAAATCTATCTTACACTACAGGAAAGTAGGGAAGAAGGGGACAAGTGAGGTGAGGGGCATAATAGAAGGGAAGGCAAATGATAGAAGGGAGTAACTAGAAGTAAACATTTTTGGGAAGGGACAAGATAAAATGAGAGAATAGAATAAAGGGGGGACAGGGCAGGATGGAGGAAAATATAGTTAGTCTTATACAACGTGACTATTATGGAAATCTTTGGCAAACAACATATATATAGCCTGTATTGAATTGCTTGCCTTCTCAGTGGGGATGGGTGGGTCTGGAGGAAGGGGGAGAAGTAGGAATTCAAAGTATTAGAAACGAATGTTGAGAATTGTTATTGCATATAACTTGGAAATAAGAAATACAGGGAATGGAGTGTAGAAATCTATCTTGCCCTATAAGAAAAGAGAGAAAAGGGGATAAGGGAAGGGTGGGGTGTGATAGAAGGGAGGGCACATTGAGGGAAGGGGTAATCAGAATGTTAGGTGTTATGGGGTAGAGGGAGGAGAGAGATGGGGAGAAAAATTAGAACTCAAAATGTTGTGGAAATGAATGTCATAATCTAAAATTAAATTTAAAAAAATACTTTCTCTTGAAACTGAAAATTGAAGGGATGCCCATCAATTGAGGAATGGCTGAAAAACTTATAGCATATGATTGTAATGGAATTCTATTGTGCTGTTAGAAATGATGAGCAGGACAGGTTCAGAAAAACATGGGATGATTTATATGAACTGATGCAAAGTGAAGTGAGCAGAACCGGAACATTACACACAGTAAGAGCAACATTGTAATGATGTCCACTGTGAAAGACTTAGCTATCTAATCAATACAATGATCCAAGACATTTTCAAAGGACTCATGATGAAAAATACTATTCATATCCACAGAGAGAACTGATGAACTCTGATTGTATATTGAACCATACTTTGTTCATTTTATTTTTCTTGGGGTTTTTTGTAACATGACTAATTTGGAAATATATTTTGCATGATTACACATGTATAATTGATATCATATTGCTTGCCTTATCAATAGGAAGGGGAGAGGCAAAGGGGAGGGAGAGAATTTGGAATCCAATATTTTAAAAAATGAATAAATAAATAAAATAAACAAAAAAAATAAAATAAAATAATAAATAAATGGATGAATAAAATAAATAAATAAATGGGCAGATTAAAAATAAATAAATAAAATAGCTTTCCTTTCCACTCATATAGTCATCATTCTACTTGAAGTCTCTACCACTACTGCAATAGTTTCCTAATTGGTTTCCCTGACTCAAGATTCTCCTCACTTCAATTAGTTCTCCACAAAACTTCCCAAGAGATTTTCCTAAAGCTTTTATGTCTGATTATGTCACCACCACCTGCCACTCCATAAATTGCAATGACTCCCTATGACCTTCTGTTTGACATTTACAGTTCTTTACAACCTGGCCTTGTCCTGTCTTTTGAGTCTTTGAATACATTAATCACCTCAACACATTCTATGGGTTAGCCATCCTCTACTCCTTGCTGTTCCTCACACTTAATACTCCATCTCCCATCTCCATACCTTTGCACTGACTATCTATGTCTTCCTCTAGGAGCCCCCCTCCCCTCTCTCCTGCTAAAACTTCCTCTTTCAGATTGCTTTCCATTTACTCTGTTTATATCTTAAATATACCAGTTTATATACACGTCACCCCCATTATAATGCCAGCTCCTTAAATTAACTCTATGTAAAAGAAATTACAATCTCTTCCTGTTCTACAATATATATGAAAATGCTCATTTGGTGTTTAAGTTCAGAATAAAAATAAAATAAAAAGAATATAATAAAAATAAAATAAAATAAAAAGAAAAGGGCAGGGACTCTATTGTTTGTCTTTATATTCCTAGTATTGGTAGTAAGAGTCAGTTAATACTTCTTGATTAAGTGAGGGGAGGGAATGTATCACTTTTGTCTTCTGCCCCAGAGCCTGGCACCCACTAGTCACTTAATAAGTGCATGCTAATCCACTGATAAATGAGATGTAATCCTGTAAAATTTCAAAAATAGTCCTTTAGTTGGGTATACCAGGGCAGAAAAATGCTGGAAAAAGAGAAGGCATAACTATATGATAAGTTTGTGTTAGGGACTTGGGATATGGTGGAGAGTAATTGGGAAGCTGAGAGCAAATATTTTGGTTTCTACTTCCTCTCTTTCCATATGGTTCAGCCCTGCCAATCATCACTTGAGAACTGTGCTACAGAGCAAGGTCTGTTTCTCTTGTATTCACCACAAGGGACTTATTTATCATAATAATCTTATCATTCCCCAAGATCTTGGTTTAACCTTCAATACTTTCATTCGTGAAATGATTGAAATGCTACAGGGATTTTGGCTGATAGTTTTGTCTGTTGCTTGTTCTAATGGCTTTTCTCAGTCTGGTAGGAACCTTCATTTTTGGCCTGGCAGGATATTGTCTTTCTTGCCGGCTGCTAATCCATACAAATTAAATAGGATCTTGGGTCTTCAGTTTTTCCCCCAGGGTCTCTCATTGAATGAAGCCATTAAGCTGAGTTAAGAAAGAGCAAACAAATGATATGGGTAAAAAGGTATAGAAAGAAGACAAAAAACTATACCTTTATAGATCCAAAAAATTATTAACTATGTTCAAGTTGAATTCATACCAGGAATACAGGATGTTTCAACACTAGAAAAGCAATTAGCTTGACTAATTATATTGTTTTGAAAACCCACATGCTTATACATTAGATGCAAAGGGGGGGAAATTACCTTTGACAAAAAAATAACATTCATTTGTGCTTAAAAAAAACCCTCAAAAGCAAAGATGTAAAGGAGCCATTTTGAAAATATAAAAATAATATATTTTTAAAATTAAAAAAGTTAGCATTATTTGTGAAGGAGAAACATTCCACGACAATTTTATTAACAAGAAAGTTTCACTCTCTCCACTATTATCAAATAGTTATTTACATACAGATTACAACAAGAAAAACTTCAAGGCATAAAGATTAACAAACAAAAGAGACAAAATTATCCTACTTGCGGACAACATAGTAGTTCACATAATCAATAAAGAAACTGAGGAGAGCAGATTCAAATATATCTGTGATTGATCCAGTCACTTTGGTTCACAACTTAAATATTTTCTTCAGATCCACACTATCTCTTATCTCCTCCATCTTTTCCAATCTGTTACCAAGTCCTATTGATTCGACCTTCAAAATATCTCTCAAATAGAGGGTCCTGTGATACCTGCCGCCAGGCCAGAGCCAGTCCTTATCACCTTATTATTGCAGTAGTCTTCTGTTAGTTTCTCTGCCCATTTCACTCGGTCTTCCACTTAGTTCTCAAAGTAATCTTTCTGAAGTACATCTCCCTCCCTCCCTCTCTCTCTCTCTCTCTCTCTCTCTCTCTCTCTCTCTCTCTCTCTCGTCTCTGTTTCTCTGTGTGTGTGTCTGTCTCTCTGTCTCTCATACACACACACACACACACACACACACACACACACACACACACACACACTAAACTACAGCATCTCCCTATTAATTCTAAGATCAAATTTTAAAACCTGTGTTTGACTTTGGAAGCCCTTTATAACCTGACCTTTTTCTACTTTTCTTACAATTAATCTTATGTATCTCATGGTTGTACCTTGGTGTTTTCATATCTCTAGCATTACAGTGTGAGTTCTTTGGGGGCAAAAACTGTCTTTTCCCTTCCTTTGGAGTAACTGCTTATTATAGTACCTGGTACATAATAAGTGCCTGATAAATGCTTGAGGAAAGACTGACCCTGATATCCCACCATTAGGCATATACTCCAAGAAGGCCAATAAAAGGTCCCATATGTACTAAAATATTCTTAGTAAAGGAAGTAAAGAACTGAAAACAAAATAGGTTTCCATCAGTTGGGCAAAGCCTAAACAAAATGTAGTATATGAATGTAATGGAATATTTATTGAGCAGTAGGAGATGGTCAGTCTGAGGAATTCAGAGAAACATGGAAACTTATATTAACAAATACAGAGTGAATTAAGCCGAATTAAGAAAACAACATACACAGTGATTACAGCTACAAAAATTAAAAGAACAATAAGATGAAGGCAAAACTGTTTGATTGTAATGAACAATCTTGATTCCAGAGAAGAGATGAAAAAAATGTATCTCCCTCCCTTAGTTAGAGAAGCGAGGGACTATGGGTTTTCAATAATGCATATATTGTCAGATGCAGTCAATGTATCTTTTAGTCTTAACTGTTTTTTTTTTTTTACAAGAGAAGACATAGTGTGAAGTTGAATAGGTAGAGGGGAAGAGGAAACATTTCTGGAAATGAAAATGGTGTGAAAACAAAAATATCAATACAACTTTTTTTAAAAATGCAGGAAGACTTTTCTAGAAACTACAAAACAAGTTTAAAGAAGGAATAAGTTATGTTTCCCATAGCAAGAAGCAGTTCATTTCTTGTCATAACATTTGTTTGTTCTCCTATAGGTACAATATAAAAGTAAAAATATATCTTTTTGGCATATAGAAAGAGTATTTATGTAAGGCGTATGCCTGAGGAGCTTATTTGTGTCTTTATCTACTCTTTCTGAATCTTTGCAAGGATGCCAAGTGTTTCACACAAAAAGTCTGGCTCCTGATAATGAATACCCTCTGAAGAGAGCAGCATTGATTTTTTTTTCCCTTTTAAAATTGTTGGTCTCAAGAGTGCTAGGAAGGAAAATGTTATGGCCA
Organism: Potorous gilbertii; assembly: GCA_028658325.1. Classification (NCBI taxonomy): domain Eukaryota; kingdom Metazoa; phylum Chordata; class Mammalia; order Diprotodontia; family Potoroidae; genus Potorous; species Potorous gilbertii. The sequence goes on along the minus strand of CM053771.1, from coordinate 307,404,354 downwards.
GATGAACAAGGCCAATAGGCATTAAACAGAAATGCTTGTTCTAAAATGGAAATAGTGGAACTGAGGATAGTGAGGGACTCAAATCCCTTGGTATGTCTTAGACAAAACTAAGAAGGATGGTGGGATTGTGCCTATCCTAACGTGTAACATCTTTTACACTAAAAGATTGCACTCATCATTTAGAAAGAAAAACTCAGCACAACATGCAGTTGCTTTATGGATTAGTATGTATTTATCATAATCTAAGCAAATTTGGTTAAATCTAATAAGTTTTCTTAGTTTAATTTTATTTTGCTTTCAGCTCAGAATTCAACCCAACAAGTATTTATCAAGCACCTACTATACGCAAATTCCTAGGAGTATAAAGACCAAAAGAAAGCAAAGTGTTTATGATCCATTAGAAGAATACACATACACAGAAGCAGAAATATGATCATTTGAGAAGACAGGAAGAACTAAGAACTTGAGGTTTTCACCGAAAACTTCATGGTAAGAGAGAAAGAGTTTGTTTTATTTATTTTCCTTTAAGGGAGCTGTTGGAGGCATGACTCTCGTACTCCTAATTTACTTTTAGGACAAAATTAGGAATCTATAACTCATTTGAACATTCCAAAAGGAAGTTTTCTCTGCCCTAACATAGTAAGGACATACAAAAAGGATACAGTGAGTTTTAGCTTCTCTGGACACAATCTCCTTTATCCCCATGTGGAAACAGGACTTGAACAGTAGTTCCTCAGAAGTAAAGCAAACCCCACATCTCTAGGACTTTTTTTTTAAGCCCTAGATGACCAGGAAGCTGAGTGAGTGAAGCCAGTCAATCAGGTCCCAGGAGCAGCTTTGTCTTCTTTTAGATACACAAGTGGTGTCCTGTGTGGGTGTAATTGTTTGCTCATGTAGATTATGTATGTCCACATGTGTCTGTCTGGATGTGGTTGGCTAGAAGGCAAGAATAGACAGACATCTCTAGTGCTTCTTCCTCCATGCCCTTCTCCAAGGGAAATTTTGACTCCTACCAAGAGGGGAAGCAATAGGTTGGGGTCAGAGGACCACTCTGCTCCTCTTAGAGAGAATACAAGGCAAGATGCCAACAACTGGTGGATCGGAGGTGCAGTGGTGATAGAAAAGAAAGAGATAACAGTACTGGTCATCAGTACTGGATCTCTACAGCAAGAGACATTTATTTGTGTGTGTATATGTATGTATACACACAAATGTGCTTATATACAATGTGTGTGTGTGTGTGTATGTAAAATCTTTTTCCTTAAATATTATTATTCTAAGGAAATAATAATTTTCAGGTTCAAGCTAAACTCCTAATTGCTATTCCTTAATGGGGAAGAAGCATTCCAAGTTCCATCTCTAAGGTTTAACTCTCTTCCCACCAGATGCCTTCCATAATGTTTGTTGCTATCTTTCCTTTATTTTCAAAAAGGACCATGACATCAGGGCAGTAATGTCATGACATTCAAGTGAATTGGATTTAAATAAGGGGGGGCTGTGCAAAGTCACAGCCTCACTTTCTCTAGGTCCAGTGATCAGATATTGATCAGGACAACTGGATTTGGCCTAGGATGCAGCGTGGAACCTTGGCCTTTTCAAGATAAGGTTTTTAACAGATCTTAGGTTGACTGAGGCAACACCTATTCAGTGATTAAGGCTTAATAAGTAATCCTTCCATACTGATGACATACAGCAAATAGTAAATAAACTAATTTATTCAAATAGATAGGAAAGAGAAATCTCAGAAAGTATACCTAGAAGAATACATATATGTATATATATACGTATATGTGTGTGTGTGAAAATACACAGTGAATAAATGAGATAACAACTCTTTGGGAGCAAGATAGTTCAGAGTCCCAGATCTCATCAAAGGGAAACTTCCCTAAAGTCTCAAGTATCATAAATTAGGAATAGGGACATGATTGAAATTCTACATGTCAGCTTCTTTCCAAAATCTTTCACTTTTCAGGGATATGAAGGATTGAAATCTTACATTTTCTCTGCAATAGCTAGAAACTGGAAGACCCCAAATACCTTTTCCTCTCACTCTCATCAACTCTGCCCATTAAAACAAGAATGGAGGAGTAAGTAATTGATACCAATGAGACAAGATTCCCATATTTTGAGGCAAGGGTTACATTTGTAAAGCCTTCCCATACTGTGAGTGGGAGGAAAGAATCTGAGGGCAGGGAGATGCTGGTCCTATCACATAGGTCACTCTTGGAATTTTGTTGGGTAATCATAGCATTGTGACCTAGGTCTTAGACCACTGCCATGATTTCTTTGTTCTGAGGGATAAGAACTCAATCTTAATGGGGATCTGATATCTTGCAGACTTAGTAGAAATCTAACTGCTCTACTAAGGTCCTTCTAACCCATTGTCCATGCTTTGCCAAATGAGGAAGCAAAAGACAGCTATGAACATTTTAATTATTAAATTATATATATTTTAAATACTTTTCCTAGTGGAGTAAACTTGTCTGTTCAGTATGTTATAGTCTGTGAGTCTCTCATTACATTCCCATCTAGCAAACATGAACCTAGGGGTCAGCCCCAAGTCAGACTAGGACCAGACCAGCCTTCATAAAGATGGTGCTTAAGGAGAGGTTTCAAAGAAGAAAAAATATTTTGTGAGGTACGGGTGGGGAAGAAAAGCATCCCCAGCATGGGGTATAAACTAGGCAGACTAGGAGTCAGAATATGGAATGTTCTAACTGCAAATCAGCTCACTCAGCATGAACAAGGAATGGATGAAGAACAGGATAAAAAATAAAGAAATAGGTTGAAGCCAAACTGAAAAGGCCAAAACAGAAGTGTCTGTATTTTGTCCTAGAGGAGATGTCAGAGGAGTGAATCACCCTTTAGGAATATCAGTGTGGTAGCTGGTTGGAGAATGGATTAGAGCAGGTAAAGACTAGAGTCCAGAAGACCAGTTAGGAGGCTGTTATAGTACTCAGGTCAGTCAATAAACATTAAGTGTCTACTATGTATTGGGCATGGTGCTAAGTGCTGGGGATGCAAAGAAAGACAGAAGACATATCGTGGTTTTGAGAAGTTCAAGGCCTAATGAAGACAATGTGCAAATAACTACATACAAAGAAACCATACTCATCTAATAAATTAATACCCATGCTGAGGTAGCAAAGGTTGCTAATTAGTTAATGAATTACTTATTCCTTCCTGGTAAAAAAAAAATATATATATATATATATATTTAAATATGGGCTTTCCAAGGACACTATCCCTTACCCAAAAGAATCATTCTGCTGATAGGAATTGCAGAGACCCTGGCAATCTCTTCACGGAATTGGACAAAGGGACTTTGGATAGCTCTAAATAACATTATATTCTAGTTGTGTACAATGTGTGTTCTTTCTAAAGGTACTATAAGGTCAGCCTTATATCAATAAATTGTAGGGTTTCTAAGGAAGCAGTCCTTATGAGTATTATACAGGCTCTAATATTCAGTCACAATAAAATAGTCACATATTAACAAAAACATATTACCTGAAGGCTAAATGACTGTGAACTGGTTGTATGTTATCATCCCTATCACTAGATAATCACATCTTAAAAGAATAATTTTTCTCAAGGAGTCATCTGTTGCAAGGCTTTAAGAGACTTTATCAATATGAATATTTTTCCCACTCTTGTATATCACAAACCTTCTGCACAAAGATGTGTTGATAAATGTTTAACAACCAGCTCTCTGAAGTAAGGCACATGCTATATTTTTAAGTATAATTTGCATAATTATCATTTTCTTCATCACTTTCTTAGTCTAGACAATCAACAAAACAATAACACCAAGCTCTGAATGTAGTCTACGATTTCCAAGGTGTAATTCTCACATTGAAAATTTAACAACTGGATCTCATGATCAGTGGTTTCAACTGGTTCCAGCACACCACTGCATCCATGACTTCTTGTCCAGTGCTCTATATCTTTCCATCAGTCATCCATATGAGATCTACCCAACACAATGGAGAACTACCTCTAGCTCTTTTAAGATTCCAAAGAGGGAAGGGAAGAGAAAGAAAATCAGTAAGCAGTTATATAACCTATTATGTGTGAGGCACTGTGCAAAGCACTTTTACAAATACTATCTCATTTGATCTTCGCAATATTCCTGGGCTGAGGTGCTCTTATGATTCCAATTTGACAGTTGAAGAAACTGAGACAAACATAGGTTAGTGATTTGCTCAGTCAAACAGCTAATATGTATTCAAGGCTTAATTTTAACTCATCTTCTTGACTCTAGGCCAGTCATTCTATCACTGCATCATCAGCTGTCTCTTGCTTATCAGGGATACCCATTAGCTATCCATTCATTTATTGTCTCTCAGTCATATGATCAGCTTATCAACGCATGTTTTCTTTAATGACAAGTCACAGCATTTCTTGCAAACAAGTCATAATTGACAACATGCTCCATCTTTCCAGTGAACACTGGATCACCTACAGTTTTTGGCTATAAGCGAGGCCCCTTAATTTTTTTTTAGCTTCTCATCTCTTCAACAAAGTAAATAATAAATACCAAATACTTAATTAGTAAACATGTGATAAGTACATAATCTGTGCTTGGTACTGTGCAAAAAGTGCTATATTCCGAAAGTACAAAGCTAAGTAAGATGTAGGAAGTTGGGAGGGATATAGGATTTCATTGTATTTTCTGGAAGAAGTCACTCCCTTTACCTATAAAGGCTTGCATCTTCTCTATAATTTACAAGTTAAAGACAATGAAGGCCCATCCACCAAGAGATAACTGTAGCTATTTCAACTTAAGAGGTGAAAGTGACTTTAGGACACAAAGAAGAAAAGAAAATCAAATGCTAACCTGACAACAGAGCTCAGGTTTTGTAAATTTTGCTTATCAGAATTCAAACACATTGAGGCCAGACTATCTGAGAGTAACTGCATAAATAGTTGAATGAGAAAGCATTTATTTGTGAATGTGTGCAAAGCACTATGCTATAAGAATTTAAAATTAAAGAGGTGTTCATCAATTGGGGAATAACTGAACAAGTTCTGGCAGCTGATGGTGATGGAATACTACTGTACTATAAAAAATAATGAGCAGGATGCTCTCAGAAAAACCCCTCAAAGACTCATGAACAGATTCAAAGTGAAATGAGTAGAACCAGGAGATCATTGTATACAGTAGCAGCAAAATGGTTAGATGATCAACTGTGAATGACTTAGCTACTGTCAGTAATACAGTGATCCAAGACAACTCCCCAGAGAAGAATTGATGGAGTCTGAATACAGATTAAAGCATACTTTTTTTAACTGCATTTTTCTTGGCGTTTTCTTTTATGACATGACTAATACAGAAATAGGTTTTGAATGACTACATATGTATAACCTATATTAAATTGCTTGCCTTCTCAATGAAAGGGGTGGGGGTGGGAGGGAGAGAGAATTCAGAACTCAAAAAAATTTTTTTTAAATGTTAAAAATTGTTTTTACATATAATTGGGAAAAAATATAATACTATTTTTTTTAAAGCACTATGCTAAGTTTCCGGGAAACCAATAATAAAACAGAAATGATCCCTGTTCCCAAGGAGCTCACATTCTGGCAACACATATAGAAGAATGGGAAGGTCCCATGGTCATTAGAGTACTACAGCAAAGCAGAAGGTAATGTATCTTCTCTAGGGACGTTTCCACTGATAAAATGTTTGGGGATTATTTTTTCCCCCTGATTTCAACAAGACCAAGGACTTTGGTCAGACAGTCAATAACCAATTAGTAAGTGCCTACTGTGTGCCAGGCACTGTACTAAGAACTAAGGATACTAATATGAAAAAGGATAATTCCTGCCCTCAAGAAGCTGCAATTTAATTAAGGAATACTATGCAAATAAAAATCTGAAAAGTGAAGGAGGACAGAAAGAAGATACCCTGAGCTAGGCACAGGGGAAGCTGGTGGGAAATAAAAAGATGGATGGCCCGGGAACCACCTTTGAATTAAGGCTTTGGAAGGAGTTCTTTGCTCTGCTCTCCAGCCCTCCAATCAGAGGGGCAGAGGGTACTGAGGGTATTGATGAGGTGTAAATATCAAAGGTGATGCAGTCTCATACAGTGACGAGTTTTCTGATGATGAGGTTCCCTGGGTTTATAGGGGAGATCAGTCCAAGGAAGTGCAAATTGGTGTGAAATGAAGAGATGGCAAACCTGGAACCCTCTTTATATGGAAAGTGTCAAGAACAACCTTTTTTAGGTCATCAGAAGTTGTAGTGTTGAGGAGTTAGGAGTTGCAGCATCTGTTAAAAGATTTTCTATATTGTATATCAATTCTTGGAATGATGTCATGGGAGCTGAACTAAAAATAAGACCAGCAGTCTGGGAGGCACTGCCATTCCTGGTGGTTTTAAGCTTATTTGCTCATCAGTGGTAAAATTGGTCAGTGGTTGGCATGGATGGTGGTAATAAAAGTGGATTCCTTTCCCTCAAAAATTGTTCCTCTCAGTAATGTCTGCAGGGACAGGCTGGAAACAGAGTTGGTCATCTGGGGTACATTGTTCTTGCTAGGATCCTTGAGTGCAGAGTTCTGAGCCAGATGAACTCATCTGGCATTTGTCATCTCCTGCCTCTCCTTCAGAGTGACTTGCTGATACAGAGAAATACATAGAGAGAGAGAGAAAAAGAGAGAAAGACAGATAGACAGAACTGATTGCAAATCTGGCCTCAGATATTTACTAGCTATGGGACCCTAGGCAAGACATTTTGTTTGCCTCCATTTCCTCATTTTTGAAATGGAGATTAATAGTAGCACCTACCTTCCAAGGTTGTTGTGAAGATCAAATGAGTTAATAATTGCAAAGTGCATAGCACAGTGTTTTGCACATAGGAAGCACTATATAACTGCTAACTATGATTGTTGTGTTTGTTACTATATGAAGAGGCTTCCTCAGGTGCCCTCAAGTATTCTTGTTAAGTTATTCAGTCATGTCTAACTCCTCATGAGTCCACTCGGGATTTTCTTGGCAAAGCTGCTGAACTAGTTTGCCATTTCCTTCTCTAGTTCATTTTACAGATGAGGAACCTGAAGCAAAGTTAAGTGACTTGCCCAGGGTCACATTGCTAGTAAGTGTCTAAGGCCAAATTTGAACTCAAATCTTCCTGACTCCAGGTCTGGTATTCTATCCGCTCTATCACCTAGTTGTCCTCAAGTATTCTTATGTAGATCAAGAACTGTAAGGCACTTCAGAAGTCATCTAGGCTTTCCAACTTGTGAGGCAGATGAGGAAAATGAGACCTCAAGAGGCCAAGTGATTTGCCCAACATCCTATAGATAGTAAGCATCTAAGTTGAAATTGGAATCCAACTCTTATGACTCTAGAACTGCTGTACGTACTAACTGTTTTCAGTGAGGCTACCTTCCATTTTCCCTAGCCTCCCAAAGCTTTAGATGATTCTAAAACCCTCTAGAAAGCTGAAGCACCCCCCAGATGGCCATTTCATATTGTCTATTTTATCTGCTAAGTCATCTGCTCTCATTAGGTCACAATGGTTCAAGGGAAAGGCACTAACTTTTTCTGTGAGTGACTGATCTTTCCCATGTGACTCAGAGGCTGTCAATAACATCTTGTATTAGTGTTAACGAAGTGCTGCATAGAGGGAAACTCAGTGAGAGTGTTCAGGCACTCTAATCTATCAAGACATAAAATAAATATTGTGATACCTCTCTACAACTTTGCCAGCACCTAGTGCCTCCATTCTAGTGTTAGCAGCTCTTCTGTTTCTTAACAATTTGACCTAAAGTGTCATGTTCTCCATTCAAAGATTTCCCATTGTCATCCAGGAAAATGAATACAGAAATTCTGAGATTAATGGGAATCTTAGGGCATGGTTCTTTCTAGTCAACAGCAACTTAATTCTTAAATCCTTAGAAGTAAGATAACGTTACGAAGTAGTCCAAGCACAATGAGTTCCCCTCTATGTCTCTTTCTTGTAACCCTCTTCTTTCTTTTGGTAACTACCCTCCTCCTTCCCTAATCTGGTTTCCTAGGGCTTTTCATGAAGTAGCTAGACGGCACAGTGGATAAAGTCCCAGGCCTGGTATCAAGGAGACTCATCTTTCTCAGTTTAAATCTGACCTCAGGCATTAGCTGTGTGACCTACAGTAAGTCACTTAACCCTATTAGGTTCAGCTTCCTCTTCTGCATAATGAGTAGAAAAAGAAACGGTGAACCATTCCAGTATCCTTGCCAGGCAAACCCCAAATGGGGTTATGGAGAGTCAGATATGACTGAAACAATTGAACAACAGGGCCCTTCACAATAGCTTCTCATCCTCAGAGCTGTTGCTCCCATCCCCACCCCCAACCCCGGTCTCAGGCAAATGCTCCAAGATCTTGACCTTTACCCTGTCTCTCCTCTTTCATTAACACTTCATCATACTTTTTATATTCTACTAAGTATTTTTCTGAACCTGCTTCTCAAAGGGGTAGCTGATAAACTAATCCACATGATACTTTACATCTAACCATCACCCATAACTCTGTTACCTCCACAAGCCTACCTTTCTTTGCATGCCCAGTGCTTATCACAATATCTAGCATACAGTAAGTACTTAATAAATGCTTATTGACATACCAACTGACCAAAATCCTCCTGTCTCATCATAGTCACCTATTCTTCTATCTCTCCCTTTGCCTCACTCCTCTTAAACTTATTTTTTAAATTTTTCTCTCGTATTTTCAATTAACGAGCATTTATTTTCTCTATCTCCTACCTTTCCCTCACTGAAAAAAGAAAACCCTTGGAACAAACATTCATGACCAAACAAAAAAGTCCCTACATCAGTCATTTCCAAAAATGTATATTTAGTTCCGCATGTTAAAGTCCATCATTTCTTTATCAGGAAGAAGTTACACTTTATCATAGGTCTTGTGCAATTGTGCTTGATCTATTGCATTGATCAGAATTCTTAAGTCTTTCAAAGTTGTTTGTTTGTACAGCATTGTTGGTATTGTACAAAGAGTTCTTCTGAGTCTGTTAACACAAATCTTTCCAACTTCCTTTGCAACCATCTCTCCTGTCATTTCTTACAGAACAATAATATTCCACTAGATTCATAAACCACAACTTGTTCAGCCCTTCTCCAAGTGATGGGCACTCCTTAATTTCCAATTTTTGCCCATATAAGCAAAGCTACTATAAATATTTTTTTATGTGTGAGTCCTCACCCCTTTCATTGGTCTCTTTGAATTAGAGGCTTACTGATGATATTTCTGTGTCAAAGGTTATGTGTGATTCAGTTTGATGCTTGTTACCAAAGTGTTTTCTAGAATGACTGGACCAAATTACAACTCCACCAACACAGAACTTAATGTGTTTGTTTTCTCCCTGCCCTTCCATCATTTGTCATTTTTTTTTTGTCAATTTTGCCAATCTGATGAATATGAAGTAGAACCTCAGGGTTGCTTTAGCTTGCCTTTTTCTAATATTAGTGATTTGGAGCATTTTTCATATGATTGTTGATACCATGGGTTTTTTCCTTTGACAATCACTTATTTATATCCTTTAACCATTTATCAATTTCTCCCTAAACAAGAATATTCTTTATCCTTACCATTACCTCTAATCTTTCTACTCCTTTCTGTATTTCCATCAATCCTTTTCTATATTCATTTCCTTCTTTCACAGTCTTGACCATATAATTGACTGATTTAACTATAGCTTTTGTCTACCCTTAAATTATACCCTCCTTTTATCACTGGTTACTCCTTCTCAAATTCTAATCATGAGTTATCCCCACTAATTGTTTTCTCATCTCATACTCCTATGCTACTTAAGACAGAAGTGAGTCAACTACTTGAACTATAATTTGAATTTATCAGACCTCCAAGAACTATTCATGTTTCATGAGAACCGCCTTATTTTTCCCAGACTGACTCTTATCACACTCTTAGAAACAGCTGTTCTACATTTTCTCTTCTCTCCTCCATCCCCTTACATTTTTCCTGATCATTTAAATTGTTAAGTGCTTTCTTCCTGCTTGTGTTACGTTATATTTATTTATCAATTTATTGTTACATCTTGTGTTCCCATTCTCCTGGTAGAATGTAAACTCTAAGTTAGGAATATTTTAGTTTTTGTCTTTGTGATCAGATTGCCTAACTTACTGTTGAGTGAAATTGACTTGGCTTCAACATGTCTTGCTTTCTGATAGAGAAAATAACAAAAAAATACCAGAATTTGTGTCCCTCCCTGGCAAGTCAAAGGAGGACTCACAACATTTAGGTTTTTTATCGTTAGGTACCTGAAATTTCCAAAATATAAGAGCTATGATGAGTAAGTAATGAGACAAATTACATAAGCCATTATTGAAAGTTAGTTCACTGTTATATCTAATATACAATGTTTGTCCCTTCAGACCCTCCACTTACTCCTGTGAATTGGCAGTCTATTCTGCCCAGGATTAACAACCACAATGGTGCTGAAATGTGAAATGGTCAAAGTAACAGGTTTCTAAGGAAACATCTCAATTGATCGATCTACATTGTCCACATTTACCAAATGATTGTTCAGCTCCCTGATTACTTTGTCTATAAAGGTTTGACCTCAATAAACCAAAAAAGAGTTTAACCATCAGCATTTTTAATGAGTTTATCACCCATGCACACCCTAAGTTACCAGGGAAACATTTTTCAAAATGCATTTGATTAAAACACAGGAAGAAATGTCAGGATGTTGTCTAAACGCTGCAGAAAAATCAACTTGAATCTCTCATTCTAAATGAAGCTGAACCTGTAACAAACTAGGAACATTTTTATTGTTGACTTAAAGTAAAATATTAACTATGCCACATCAAAGACCTACAAATGTTCTATAAATTCAAAAAGATAGGAGCTTTTGGAAAGAAATAAAAAGTAGAATTTAAAAATCAGGTACAGGTCACCCGCTGGGGTTTTCCATTGTAAACTGTGTCTACATGACAAAACAAACCAACAAACACACGAACAAATAAACAAACCAGTTGAGAAAGAATCAAACCAATGTTCTTAATATGGGTCTATTTGTGGCCCACCCTATTAATTCAGTGAATCCTACAGTGAATCACCTGAATAAGATAATGTGAAAATAAACTTGGAAAAATGATCAGTTTGAAGACCATGAACCCAGCAATAGCCACATATATAGTCCCAGAGCTGGAAGGGATTTTCAAGGTCTAATCCTACTTCCATCTTTGCTTTACCAATGAGAAAATAGGCCCAGAGAGGCAAAAGATCACATAGAAAGTTTGCTATAGAATTCTTCACACTATGGTACACTATTTACCTATATAAGATATACATCTCTCTCATGTTAACTTTGTTCAAGAAAAAGAAAAAAGCAAAACACCCATGAAAATAGAGACCAGAAGAATAAATTTGTTCTGTGGCAGTCTGAAAAGAAAAAACAGTTGATAGCACCACCTTAGTTATGGAACTTAACTAAAAGTCATCCCTTCAACCACCACCATCATATATAATTTCTTATTACTTAATATCTACATTATATATCTACTTATTACATAATGTCTACAAGAGCAAATCACATGGGGAGCATAAATATCACCATCAGAGCTGGAATAGCTGGGGGTCATTTAATCTACCTCACTCATTTGCTAGAAGAAATTGAAGAGATATCTATTAATTTGAAACATAATAATTATATCTGCTAAGGCTGAAGATTTAATCCTCATATGAACCAGTAAGCCACCAGCAACATCCTTAACATTAGCTACAGTTATGGCACAAAACAAGGGAGCATCTATACATGCATTCACACAATATATATGTATAGATAAAGAATGTATTCCACCTTTTGGAGACCTTGTATAGGGATATGGAGGTTAAGTGGCACAGTTGAAGTCAGAATCAGAAAGATATGAGTTCAAATCCTGCCTCAGACACTTAATAAATGTGTGAGTCTAGGCAAGTCACTTCAGCTCTGTGTACCTCTATTTCCTCATCTGTAAATTAAATTAATAATAGTACCTAACTCAAACGATTTTTGTGAGGTAAGGTGCTTTGCAAAACTTAAAAGTGAATGAAAATGAAGGTTAAGCATGTCAACCCTCTAAATAGTACCTTTAAATTATAATTATATTATATATATAATTATATATATATATATATATATATATATATATATATATATATATATATATATATATATATATATATATATGTAGAGAGAGAGAGAGAGAGAGAGAGAGAGAGAGAGAGAATACTTTTAAGATTTGGAAAAAATGTTACATGTATTATTTCATTTGAAACTCACAATAACCTTGTGAGGTAGACGCTGTTATTATCAATCCCATTTTACATCTAAGAAAACTGAGGCTTAGAAAAGGTAAGCAACTTGCACAATATTACACAGCTACCAAATGCTTGAGGGAAGATTTGAACCAATTTATTCTTGATTCCAAGTTATGTGCTCTATCCATTCTGGCATGTTGAAGGCCTCTGCTTCAAATAATTAATTCTCAGCTGGTACTCTGAATGACATGATCATAAATTTATCATTAAAAACCACTGAACATCTCTTAAAAATGAAAATATTCCATATTACATTGATACAGCTAATTCATCAAATCCAGTCAAGTCAATGTCTATTCTCCCTGCCTATCAATGCTTTTCATTCATGCATAGGGACAAGTTTATTTAAAATGTAGAAGAATCAACATTCATAAGATGCCACTCTATTCCTTTCAATATAGAATTTGGAACAAACAAGTACCAGCATAAATCTTTTTTACTATCATTACCACCTCCTCCCCACTCCTAAATACACATAAACATCTCTACTAATGTTTCTACTTCAACTAGAAGGTTTTGAGCTCTGCAACAAGCCTTGACAAATCAAAAATAATACTGATCTTGCCAACATATTCCTTTTGGTCCCCTAATCTTGGAGTTCCCCTAAGTTTTGTTCAGAGCTGCAAGTTATTCCTATTTTGATGTCTGGTGAGATGCCTTCAATAGCCTATGCCAAAGAAGGAGTAAGGACTAGTCCCTGCTTCAGGGAGTATCAGGTGTACTTCCTTCCATGTCTCTGGAAACCTACAGTTTGGGGACTGTATGACTGACTGTGGCTTGGGGAACTCAAACAAATTCCAGACTCCTAGCCCTAAGGTGCTTTTGATCACTGGAGACACAATTCTGTTTTTGTTTGGTTGGATTGGCTTAACCACAGAGAAAGCCACTGCTTTGACTCCTTGTGGATATAAGCTGATGAATCCTGACAATCTTACTCAGCTGGCAGGTGTCACAGGTACCCCAGGTCTTTTGATTCTTTGTTCTGTACTTTTTGCCCTCCTCAATGGATCCTTGCCTTTTGGGAAGTCAAGTCAACAGTCAGAAGTCATTTGCTAAATGTCTACTATGTACCATGCACTTGGGATACAAAAAAGGCAAAAGATAGTTCCTGCTCTCAAGAGACTCACAGACTAATCTGAGAAGAGTTATAATCTGAAACTCCAGTACAAAAAAGGCACACTGGATGGATGTTTTTTTTTTTAAACCAGAAAGTTCAGAAAACTAAAGCCTCAATAGATCACAACTTGTCTCTAATGTACACTGGAAGAAGTCAAAGAATTCAGGAGTCTGGACTCCAAAGTCCTGAATCATCCTTAGTCACCTACAGTAACAGTGTTTTGTGCTAACTCATGTCTTCACTCCTTTGAGGGAAAATTTTAAATAAGAAAAACAAAAAAAGAATCTAAGTCACATTGGATGAGGGAACAGTAACTGTCTAAAAAAATAAAAGAACAGCGTGTGTCTAAGTGAGAGAACAGCACTACCACTGTGTGCTTTAAATGCAAGACACAGGCAAACAAGTCACTGCAAGAACTCAGCTACATTTTCGAGATAATATCACTGGTGATAGTCATGCAACAGCTTCCTGGCTGCAGATAAGTAGAGCCAAAAAAAAAAAAAAAAACACGGCAAAGATCCTTGAATTTATAAATAGAAGACCTGAGCTTGAGTCATAGGATCAGAGGCTCAAAGTTTTAGGACTAGAAGGGACCATGGAAACATAGTCCAAATAATTCATTTTATAGCTGAGGAAATAGAAACTCATAGTTCAGGAACTAAGGACACACATGTATTAAGTGACAGAGTTGGGATTTGAATCCTGATCTTTCAACTCTTACATTTTACCATACTTGCTATATTGCATACAAAACTATTTGACTTTGAGAAAGCCAATTCATTTCTTTGGGGCTCAGTTTCCTTGTATGTCAAATTAGGAGAAATTGGACAAGATGATCTCTAAGGTTCCTTCGAGCTCTATTTTATGCACTTATAGTAAGCATGCTGGACATCTAGATGGTACAGTGGATAGATTGTCGGGTCTGGAGTCAAGAAGACTCATCTTACTGAGTTTAAATCTGGCCTCAGAAACTTATTAGCTGGGTGACCTGGGCAAGTCACTTAATACTGTTTCCTCATCTATAAAATGAGCTAGAGAAGGAAATAGCAAACCACTCTAATACTTTTGCCAAGAAAACTCCAAATGGGGTCACAGTCAGGCGCAACTGAACAACCACAAAAATAATCCTTTAAAGTAAAGACTTTGTCTTGCCCTCAACAGGCTCTTTCTATAATCTCCTTAACTGACATCACATTTTGTGATATATTATGTAAAAAACATTCCATTGAAGTAAATGTTTCACTTGCTTCAACTTTTGAAGGGATGGATGGAAATGATCATATAGAGAGAGGAAATACTCTGTAAGATTTTTTTCACCATAAAAAAAAAATCAGGTTACTAGAAGGCATGATGATACAGACTTCAATGATTTAATAGTTCTGTACAGTCAGAGGATATGGCTCAAATCGTGCTTCTTGTGTATATGTGACCTTGAGCAAGTCACTGAGGCCTCAGTTTCCTCATCTATAAAATGAAAGAGTTGGATTAATGGCATCTTAGATCATTTTCAGCATTAGATTTGTGAATCTTTGACCCTGAAGGCAATAAAAGGCAATAAAATAATATGTCGATTAGTCAGTCAAAAAGCACAGCCTCCTCTATGTTTTTCATTGGTGCATATATTGTATTTTGGGGTGTGTGTATGTATACATATATATATATATATATATATATACACATATATATATGAAGTTTCTGAGAGGAACAAAATATGATTTCTATGCCTTTATCTATGTGTGGCTACCAATATCTTCCTCAGCATGTCTAATACAGGATTTGAAGTCTTATCAAATTTCAGTGTCTACACTTCATTTATGTATGATTCCAAAGCATCCATTAATGAAATTAAAATTGGATCCTTGACAAATTCATCACAGACATGACTTTTTCCCCCTTGAATTTAGCCCCTTTGAATTAGTCAAAAACTCACACAACAAGCATTATTTTATTTTATTTCTTTTAATATAATTTATTTTCAGTTTTCAACATTCACTTCCACAATATTTTGAATTGCAAATTTTCTCCCCATCTCTCCCCTCCCTCCACTCCAGGACAGCATGAACTCCAACCACCCCTTTCCTCAATCTGCCCTCCCTTCTATCACCACCCACTTCTCCCATCTTCCTCCTCTCTATTTTCCTGCAGGGCAAAATAGATTTCTATACCAGATTGCCTGTGTAACATTTCCCAGTTGCATACAAAAACAACTTTTAACATTCATTTTTAAAGCTTTGAGTTCCACATCCTCTCCCTTCCTCCTTCACCATCCATCCTCACTGAGAAAGCAAGCACAAATCATACATGTGTAGTCATGCAGAACACTTGCATAACAGCCATGGTGTGAAAGACTAACATTTTCCTCTGTCTCTTAGGGGCCAAGCTCTGGACTGCCCTCCGGAAGCTGGCTCTGCCCTCAGGGAGGAACATGGAAGGGGCTCTGATGGAGATATAAGGGGCTGTGGGGGAGGGATCAGGGAAGAGTGATGTAACCAATAAAGTGAAGTGTACTGGCCACCTCAGGTGTAGTCATTTCCCCTCCATGGAAGAGGGGATAGCCTTACCACGTGGTAGGGGCCAGAGACATCTGAAGACCCAGGAAAGGGTAAGCATCTAAGTGAGGGCCGGGGGTAGGGATACCACCTGCATTCAGGCGAAGGCCGAGGAAGGAGCCCTGTGTGAGAGTACCACCTGGCCTAGTGTCCAGGTGAAAGCCCCCAGAGAGATACCGCCTGGCCTAGTATCCAGGGCCAGGGAATAGCCCCATGCATCTGTCCTGTCCTGCCCTGCATTTATTCCATTCTCTTCCTTGACCTGTCCCCCCACAATAGTGTTTGCTTCTGATTACCCCTTCCCTCAATCTGCTGTCCCTTCTATTATCCTCCCTCTCCTATCCCCTTCCCACCTGATTCCTTCAGGGTAAGATAGATTGCCATACCCAATTGACTGTATGTTATTCCCTCCTTAAGAGTGAGGCTCACTTATTTCTTCTTACCTCCCTCCTTTTCCCCTCCATTGTAAAAGCTCTTTCTTGCCTCTTTTAGGTGGGATGATTTACTGCATTCTCCTTTCTCTTTCTCCCAGTACATTTCTCTCAACACTTAACTTTATTTTTTAGGTATCCTGCCATCATATTCAGCTCACTATGTGCCCTCTGTATAAACATATATACGTACACATACACATACACATATACCAACACATATATAATACACACACACACACACACACACACACACACACACACACACACATTCCCTCTCTCTACCCTAATAAAGAGAAAAGTGTCATGAGTTGCAAATATCATCTTTCCACGCAGGAATGTAAACAGTTCAACTTTAATGAGTCCTTCATGGCTTCTTTCCAGTATACCTTTCTATGTTTCTCTTGATTCTTGTATTTTAAAGTCACATTTTCTATTCAGCTCTGGTCTTTTCAACAAGAATGCTTGGAAGTCCTCTCTTTCATTGAAATTGCATTTTTTTCCCCTCAAGTGTTATACTCTGTAGATGATTCTTAGTTTTAATTCTGTCACCCTTGACCTCTGGAATATCATATTCTAAGCCCTTCAGTCCCTTAGTGTCAGAGCTGCTAAATCCTGTCTTATCCTGATTGTGTTTCCACAATGCTTGAATTGGTTCTTTCTGGCTACTTATAATATTTTCCTTTGACCTGGGAACTTTGAGATTTGGCAACAATATTCCTAAGAATTTTCCTTTTGGGATCTCTTTCAGTAGGTGATCTACGAATTCTTTCCATTTCTATTTTATCCTCTGGTTCTAGACTATCAAGGCAGTTTTCCTTGATAATTTCTTGAAAGATAATGTCGGGAGAGGAGCCAAGATGGTGGAGTAGAAAGGTTCACATATGCTAGCTCTGAAACCACAGTCCATGGATTTCCTGTAAAAAGAACTCCCAACAAATTCTGGAGCAGTGGAAGCCACACAGCAACAGAGTGAAGGAGATTTCCATTCCAGAGAGCCCTGAAAAACCGACCCCAAAGGTCCCTCACTCACGGGAGCAGAGCCTAGCCCTTTCCTGGCCGCACGGCACCAAGAGGAGCGGATCCGAGCAGGCTTCAGGGACAGAATCTCTGGTGACTGAGAAGGTCCCTCCACCCACAGACACACAGGTCAGTGAAAGAGACTTCTGGGCTGGCCGAGAGGGAAGCAGGGGTCTCCATAACTCAGGCCCCTTCAGGAGGCAGCGGCATAAACCCCCTGAGGGAACTGAGCCTGGGAGGTGGCCCTGCCCCCACCTGAGCACCAGAACTTAAGCTCACATTGAATAGCAGCCAGCCCGCTGCTGAAAGCCCTGAGGCTGGGGAGCAGCATTTGAATCTCAGACCTCAAGCAC
>CM053771.1:307229923-307386067 GCA_028658325.1 Potorous gilbertii | reverse complement strand
GAAAATTTGACTTTCAAACACAAGAATGAGAAGAAGCATGAAAAAGTAATCAGCAAAGAGAAGTCATAAGGGACTTACCAAAGTTGAACTGTTTACATTCCTACATGGAAAGACAATATTTGTAACTCTGGAAACTTTTCAGTATCTGGGTAGTTGGTGGGATACACACACACACACATGTACACGCATGCGCGCACACACATACACACATGCACGCACACACAGAGACAAAGAGCACAGAGTGAATTGAATAGGCTGGCATCATATCTTAAAAGAAATCAAGGTAAATGGTGAGAGAGAAATGTAGTGGGAGGAGAGAGGGTGAAATAGAATGGGGTAAATTATGTCTCATAGAAGAGGCAAGCAGGAGACCTTTTTAGTGGAGGGAAAAAGAGGAGAGCTGGGAAAAAAAACAAAAAAACATGAAGTTTACTCTCATCACATTCAACTAAAGGAAGGAATAAAATGCACACTCATTTTGGTATGAAAACCTATCTTACAATACAGGAAAGTGGGAGAGAAGGAGATAAGCAGGGTGGGGGGGATGATGGAAGGGAGGGCAATGGAGGAGGGAGCAACTTGAAGTCAACACTCTTGGGGAGGGACAGGGTCAAAAGAGAGAATAGAAACAATGGGGGGCAGGATAGGATGGAGGGAAATATAGTTAGTCTTACACAACATTACAGTTATGGAAGTCACTTGCAAAACTACACAGATATGGCCTATATTGAAGGGTGGGGAAGGAGGGATGGGGAGAAGTTGGAACTCAAAGTTCTATGAACAACTGTCGAGTATTGTTCTTGCTACTAGGAAACAAGAAATACAGGTATTGGGGAATAGAAAAGTTATCTAGCCCTACAGGACAAAAGAGAAGATGGGGACAAAAGAAGGGAAGGATGCTAGAAGAAAGGGCAGATTGGTGATAGGGGTAATTAGAATGCTTGGTGTATTGGGGTGGGGGAGGGGACAAATGGGGAGAAAATTTGGAACCCAAAATTTTTTGAAAATGAATGTAAAAAGTTAAATAAATAAATTTATATTAAAAAAAAGATAATGTCTAGGTTCTTTTTTGATGATGGTTTTCAGGTAGACAAATAATTTTTCAATTTTCTCTTCTGGATCTATTTTCTAGGACAGTTGTTTTTCCAATGAGATATTTCATGTTGTCTTCTATTTTTTATTCTTTTGGTTTTGTTTTATAATTTCTTGATTTCTCATAAAGTCATTAGCTTCTATTTGCTCCATTCTAATTCTGAAGCAACAATTTTCTTCAGTGACCTTTTGGACCTCCTTTTCCATTTGTCCAATTATGCTTTTTAAGGCATTCTTCTCCTCATTGGCTTTTTGGGGCTCTTTTGCCATTTGGGTCAGTCTGTTTTTTTAAATTTTTTAAAATTATTTTGTTTGTTTTCAGTGTTCTACAGTCACTTCCATATATCTTAAATTTTTTTCTACTTCTTTCCCCTCATTCCCTGCTACCTCCTCACTCTCTCCCTGAGATGGCATACAATTTTATATAGGTTCTACACATACATTCCTATTAAATACATTTTCACCCTAGTCATGTTGCATAAAAGAATTAAAATGAATGGGAGAAATCATAAAACAAAACATAATACAAAAGAAAATGTTCTGTTTCTATATGTGATCCAATTCCATTGTTCTTTCTTGGGATGTGGAAGGCATTTTGCCTCAAGAGTCCGTTGGAAATTTTTTAGGTCCTTGCATTGCAATGAAGTTTACGTCTACCAGAAAAATTCCTCACACACTGTGGTTGCTGCTCTGTACAAAGTTCTCCTGGTTCTGCTCCTTTGACTTAGCATCAGTTCAGATAAGTCTTTCCAGGCCTCTCAAGGGCCAGTCTATTTTTAAAAGTGTTATTTTCTTCAGCATTTTTGAGTCTCCTTTAGCAAACAGTTGACACTTTTTTCTTGCTTTTCTTTTATCAGTTTCATTTCTCTTCTCAATTTTTCCTCTACTTCTCTTACTTGATTTTCAAAGTCCTTTTTGAGTTCTTCCATGGCCTAAAACCATTTCATATTTTTCTTAGAGGTTTTGGATATAGGAGCCTTGATCTTGCTGTCTTCCATTTGTATGCTTTGATTTTCCTCTTCATAAGAAAATATCTTTTCACCAAGAAAGTAACCTTCTCTATAGTCTTATTTTTCCCCCTTTTGGTCATTTTCCCAGACCATTACATGACCTCTGAGCTCCTTCTTAAGTGGAGGCTGCACTGCCCCAAGTTTCAGGGGCTTTGTGAAGCTGCTTTCAGAGATATCTCCAGCAACCTATAAATTCTCTGTTCCTCCAAAGTGGTATGATCAAAGGAGAGGTGTTTACTCCTCTTCTAGCCTGCCCTGTGGTCTATGAACAACCACAACCACCCTGGAACTGCAAGTAGAATTCCTTCTCCACAGCCACCACCAGCTCTGACATTCCTTGCCCCAGGACTGCCACACAGGACTGTGACCAAAATCAACAATTCTATTTCCCCGCTGTCTATAGGCTGGGAGTTCTAGAATTAACCATTGCTGCAGCAGTGGCTGCCACTGGCTGGGGCTGGAACCAGACTATGTTCCTCTCTTACCTAGGTGGAAGAGTTTTCCCATTGACCTTTGAAGTTGCTGTGAGAGATCATCTCTCAGAAGTGAAGCCTCCTCAAAGAGTTAATTGTTTCTTATATTATTAAAACACACTCCCTTGAACATCGGCAGCAAGCTAATCTTGTAGAGAACACGCTTTGTAACATATCTTGCACTGTGCCTGACTTCCCCTTTGTCCCAACCTTGTCTATGCCCTACCACCCTCCTTTCCCTTCTTTTTTTTGCTGAGCAAACAGTTCCTTGTTTCATACCTTTTCGTCCTTTGTTCTTGGGGAGAAGTTCTTGAATTTAGATTGTGAGCTCTAAGGCCCAGGCAAAGGGAGGAGAAGCCAGTGGATGGGAGGGGCTTCCACTTTAGGAACTATATAAACTTGCTTTGAGTTGTGTGTATTTGTACTCCCTGGTCAGCACTATTAGCGCGGCAAAAGGGGGTACTCTTTTTCATGAGAAAGCAATAAACTCCTTTTTGCCTTTCCTAAAACAAGTCTCTGACTGATTATTACAAGGGGGTCAAAAATAACCCACACACTGTCTTTGGCATTTGTGGGTTGAAAAGTCCAGAAACCCCTGCAGTTTCTAGTGATTCAACACCCTGAGCCCTGCTCTAGTCCCTTCTGTGCCAGTGCAGCGTGGGCCATGCTTCACTCTGAGTCCAGTACCATAGACCCTTCCTATCAGCCTTCCAGATCGTCTTGGGCTAGAAATCTGTTTCACTCTGTCATTTTGTGTCTTCTGGAGCTGTAGAATTTGTTCAGTCATTTTTTACAGATACTTAGAGGAGTTTGGTGGGAGAGTTCAGGCAGGTCCCTATCTTGGTTCTGCCCCAACAAGCATTCATTTTAAAAGTTATTTTATTTATTTATTTAAAAAAAACTATTTTAAAAAATAAACTTTCAAGGTGTCCATGTTATTCTTTAAAATAATTAATATCAATAGTTCATTTAAAATAACTAATGGGTACCCAAGTTCCCTTCATTCCATCTCAGTCTCAAAGTCACCACCACCACTATGTGTGGTGACAGTATGTTTTAATGAAACAGAATGGGTTTCAGGAGTGGGAAACCCAGTATTCTACTTCCTATCCTATCATTTTACTAGATATAGGATCTTAATCAAGATCTCTCCAGGCTTCCGTTTCTCCATCTGTCAAATGGGGATTATAATACCTAGACTGCCTCCTGCAAGTTGTTGTGAGAACGAAATGAGAAAACAGATGGGATACTGTCCTGAAAGTTGCAAAATGACATACAACAATAAGATGTGTTATTATTCAGGTAGAGGAAACTCTCAGTTTCTTCATCTGTGAAATGGGAATCATAATAGCATCTATCGCTTCCCAGGGCTATTATAAGGAAAAATGAGATAAAATGTGTAAAAGCACTTTGCAAACCTTAAAGTATTATATAAATGTTAGCTATTAGAAATAGCAGTCAGAAATTACCTAACCCAAATCCCTGACTTTATTCTGGAGCATGCCTCAATTCATTGGCTGCATCTAGAAATGAAAATGTTTTGGTTAATGTGTTGGCCTTCAAGGATTTTCCATGGTATTGTGGAAAGAACATGGAGTTCAGGAATTGTATATCAGTGGAGGTGGGTGGAGGGAGTTCATGTGTTGAGGTAAAATTTATCTTTTTTTAAAAAATTAACTTTTAATTTATAAAATTTAAAATTAGTTTTAAGAATTTTTTTTTTCAGTTAAGGGCATTAGGAGACCTGGGTATAGTCTAAGTTCTATATCCAATTCACTATGACCTCCAGATTCTTATCTGGAATTTTTTTTTGAAGAGTGAGAATATAAGAGAATGTTTGAACTTGATCTCCAAGGTCCCTTTCAGCTCTAACTTTCTAGGAAGTCAGTTTCTTCACCAGGCGCAATTCAAGTATTTTGAGCTCAGCTCTTTTAGGGCTGCAAGGGTAAATTTGTCACTAACTGAGTAGATTGTGTATTGTGCTAAAAAACAAAAAACACCCCTTTGCCTTTTGAAATGAATGATAATATATTGCTCCAAGGAAATAATTTGTTCCCTACTAGTATCTGGTGAAAATGCATTTACCTCGATAGCAGAAATTGGCATGTGCTAAATTCATAATGAAATCTGAAGCTTTTCCTTCCCTCTCCCCTGACCCCCATCATGTTACTCTCCTCAGGCTAATGAAAACCAAGTGTCCTTCCCACAAATGGGCAGTGGCTTCATGGAAATTGCTTAATAAATCCTACCTAGTTTCCAAGGTTTCTCAATCATCAATAAGGCCAAGGACACTCAATAGTAATTTCTACCATTTGGGAGGTGAAAATAAGGGTCAAGGGACCAAAGTTACCTAATTATCATCTTAATTATTTAATCTAACACTAGTGCCCTTATTCCAAAAATGATTCTTTCAAGATTATGGTGGAATTGGTAAATTAGTTGGACCCTCTCATTCTGTAGATTTTTCTACAGTATTTCCATAGAGCAATACAAGCTTTCAAGATAAGTTAGAGTTTTTGTTTTGTTTTGCTTTGTTTTTAACTGTTCACAGAGAGGAAGGAAAAAATATTCATCCTACAAGATGAATGACCCCCAATAGCTATGGAAATTGTTATTGTTCAGTCGTTTCCCACTCTTGGTGACCATAGGCATTCCAGGCCCTTCTATCCTCCACTATCTCCTGAAATCTGTCCAAGCTCACATTTGTTGCTCCCATAACACTGTCCATCCATCACATTTCCTTCTGTCCCTTTTTCCTTTTGCTTTCAATATTTCTCAATATCAGGGTCTTTTCTAATGATTTCTATCTTCTCATTATGTGGCCACAGTACTTAAGCTTCAGCGTCAGTATTTGTCTTTCCAATGAATGGTCTGAATTAATTTCTTAAAGTACTGACTGATTTGTGCTCTTCGGTGTCCAATTAATTCATTCAATTAAACTAAATCCTCACTGAATGGTTTATCTTTGTCTATACTGATACAAAACACCAGCTATTCCAACATACTTGGTGTTCTTGTTCCTTCACTCCATCACCTGTCTCCATGTTCTTACACAGTCTCCCATTTGTGAAATAGTCTGTCTCCTCATTTCCAACTCTGAGTATCCTTGACCTCCTTCAAGACTCAGATCAAATTTCGTCTTCTACAGAAGTTACTTCCTATCACCTATTTCCTGTTCTCCTCTGAGATAACTTTTCATCTACTATGTATATATTTTGTCATCAGAGTTCATGACTTTGTGCACTTCTGCCCCACTTAAATATAATTCATGCCCAAGTCAAGACATCACCCATAGGATGTCAGTTCTCCTGCTGAACATAGGATGAACAACAACAATACATTTTCTAAGTACCTATTTATGTTACTTCCCCCCATCAGAATATAAGCAGAGTCTGTTGTTGCATTTCGCATTTGGAACACTTAGCACCAAACCTGCACATAGCAAACCATTAATAAATATTTGTTGACAAACTCGGCCGTTAATTTCTTGGACCAGGAGACCTCCAGTAGTGTTTATTCAAGGAGTTTTGATACATATTCATTTCCTTAGAAAAGAAGCAGTATACTAAAGCAATATTTATAACCAAACTATAAATTTAGATGAATACAACTGGACTTTGTCTTATCCTTTAGTTTGACTAAATTTTTTTTAGTCTCACAAGAAAAAAAAATGAAGAGCAAAACAATTCACCAAGCAATCATTGATTACAGCACTGGAAAGTAGTTAGAATGATGCAAACCATAGAGTTGGTGGAACTTCAGAAAAAAAAGAAAAGCAAAGCAGCCAACCTCTCATCTCCTCCCTACCCCTAGGGCTCTGGGAGAAGTGAAGGTTCTTTGTATTTTCAACAGAACTGGTTCTCACACCTTTAATTGTGACACAGTGGATTGATTGTCCAAGGACATCTCAAGAAATGAAATCACCTTAACTATGTTTTTACTTCTACAGAGGGTGTGTTTATTTGTGACTTTATCCCTTATATCCTAACGCTGCACACGCTAGCTTTGTTTGCCTTAATTAAATTTCACCCTTTGACTATTTTGGCTGATTTTCCATACAACTTAGACACAATAAGAAATTATTGCTAACATTTATAACACTTTGGAATGTCAGTTTACATTGAGTTTGGAGATGAATTATCCACTAATGTCATTACTTTGGTCATCATGGAAGATTGGGTTCAGATAAAGAAGGTTGCTTAGCAATTTTTTGCATGTAGAGAAGTGGATTGGAGTTCTTGGATTTAGGGTCTGTAAGACTGAATTCTTATTGTACTTTTAGCACTCACTAGCTCTTTGACCTCTACATATACCCTAGGACTCATCAACTAAGTCCCCCATGGTGGGAAACCTATGATCTCTAGAGGGGATTTGTTCTGTGAAGTTTAGATTCAGTCAAAAGGCAGCACTTGAGGACTTAAATGGTCACATTTGACCTTGAGGCTGCAGGTTCTCCACCCATACCACAGATAACTCCAATTTAGAAATTTTCATTGCTGTTCTTTTTGGTAGTTCCCTAAGTCATAAAGGAAGTGTTTCTCTCAAACATTGTCTCATCAGTTTTTAAAGTAAAGCACAGAGAATATAAATTGATTTGCATATTTTTGTGGTGGGGTGGTGTTAGGGTCAATATAGCTTTTGGCTTCTCATTGAAATTACAAACAAATGTGTTACCTAATTATAGATAGGATGGTTGCAAGGTTTCCATCGATTGCTGTGCAACCTGGTTTGGTTCACTTGGCAGCCAAATCTATATAGCCAAAAATAGCTTGCTGTTTCACTAACTAGCTAGACAATTTGGTTGCATGTGTATTCTTTAGAATACGTAGGTATTCTGCCTTTTCTTTGGCATCATTTAAAGGACTAGTTATTTCCTCTATAAAATAAGATTAGGCAGTGGCTTCCTTTTACCTCCAGGTGCAAATGCAAAATGTTCTGTTTGGCATTCAAAGCCCTTCATGACTTAACCTTCTCCTCCTCTTCTAGACTTAACCCCTTACTCCCCAATCTAATGACTGGACTCCTGGCTATTTCAGGACCTTAGAGACTCTATCTCCCAGGACCTAAGGCATTTTTTCTGCCTTACATGCATGGAACACACCCTCCTTCGCTCTGACTACTAACCTCCCTTGTTTCCTTGAAGTCCCAACTAAATCCCTATCTTCTACAGGAAGCTTTCCTCGACCTCTCTTAATTCCAGTAATGTCCCAATGTTGTTTATTTTCTATTTATCTTTTTCATAGTTTCCTTTTTCTGTATTTGTTTGCATGTTGTCTCCCCCTTTAGATTGTGAGCTCTTTGAGGGCAGGGACTGTCTTTTGCCTCTTTTTGTATCCCCAGGGCTTAGCACAGTGCTGACACATAGTAGGTATTTAATAAATATTTATTGAATTGAAATTGAAATTAGTCAGGGACTCTAAAGCCAGCAGGATCATAGGTCTAGAGATGAAAGTGGCCCTGACTAACCCACCTCTTTCATTTTACAGATGAAGAAAGTGAGGCCCCAGAAGGTTAAGTGACTTGTCCAAAGTCATACATCTAGTAAATATTAGTACTGAAGTTTGAACACATGTCCTCTGACTCTTTGCAGTGATCTGGATTCTTGTCTATTGATCTTTTCCACTGTGCCATGGTAGGTGGTGAAATAGAGAGAGTTTTGGGCCTGAAGCTGGCAAGTTCATATGCTAACCTGAGTTCATATGCCCTCTCAGACATTTATTTAAAGCTCTGTGAACCTGGAAAAGTCACTTAACCTCTGTTTGGCTTCGTTCTCTTATCTGCAAAATTAGAATAATAACAACATCTACCTCACAGAATTGTTGTGAAAATAAAATATTTGTAAAATGTGTTTAGCACATAGTAAACACTATATAAAATGCTTAGTCCCTTTTCCATGCTTCCTGACAGGTAGATCTGAATCTATATGTACAGGTTGGACAGTAATCTGCTCCTGATTTCCCTTTTACTGAATATCTTCTCATCCTTTCCCTCCTGATTTCCCTTTTACTGAATATCTTCTCATAGGAACTCTCACAGATTCTCCTTCTTTCTAGGGTTTCTCCTCCTTAACCTCTGCTCAAAAACTTGCATCTATATGTAAAGAATTTTTTAATCAGTCTACAAATGTTTCAGGAGAACTAAAAACCATCGAGTAGCAATATCTGTAGAATTATAAATTTGGATTATCCTTCTTCTTCCTAAGTGAATGCTCCCTTCCTCTCTGGAAAAAAAAGAAGAAAGATCTTTTAGATACTTTTAAAAATGTTTATAGCAGTTCTTTTTAAGGCAAAGAATTAGAAATTAAAGAGATACCCATTAGTTGAAGAGTGGTTAACCAAGGGATTGTGATGGAATACTATTGTACCTTAAGAAATGGCAGGAAGGATATTTTCAGAAAAACTCAGGAAATCTTGTATGAATTGATGAACAGTGAAGTATGCAGAACCAGATAGCATGCATACTAACTAGAATGCTGTCCTCAGTGTCACAAAGAGTTGGGTTCAAATCCCACCTCTGAAATTTACTATGTGAACTAGGGTCAGTATCTTGACTTATATGTACACAAAGTAACTCATTATGACTTACATACTGTGTCACATATGGGATTGTCAATATGCTTTAGTGGAAGAAGTCCCAAACAGAGAATTCCCCATGCTGATTTTGAGGGTTAAACATTGTTCTAGATCTTAACCTGGGGTCCAGAAACTTGAAAATATAGATGGATAGATGCATACATACATATATACATAATAAATCCATATACAGATAATTTTATTTTAGTATAATTAATTTCCTTTGCAATCCTATATACTTCATTTTCTATATTTAAAAACATTATTCCAAAAATAGTTGTGATGACCCCCATCCTGCTCAATGATGTAGTTCCAAAGGCCCCAAACTTCTTTCCATCCAGTAGGAAATTTGACTATGAACTAGCTATCAATTCCCCAAGTATCTTCACCAGTTCCCAAGTCCAGTCTCCTTGTTCCCTTCCTCCAAAGCCTGGTTCTATTAGACCCAGATAAGAATTTAGCAGATTTTGGTGCTTTGGGAAGGGTGCCCTGTTCCCTCAGTGACCCCAATGCAGTTCACACAATTTCACCCTGCTTCTACCATTTACCTTGACTGCCCTTAATATTGCAAGTCCTTTCAATGAAGCTAGTTTGCTTTGCTGTCTTCTTGAACATTCCATATTTCCTTGTACTGGACCTTGATATTCTGAATCTTCCTAAGATTTCATTAAAACAATGATCTGGCTTGGTCCAGTGGCAAGGTATCCATGACACACAAAAAGATTAAGTACTTCTTGTTCTAGACCAGTTGGTCTGTCAACAAGGAGCAAGAAAAGGATGTAAAGCATGAAACTATGCACTTTTGGAATACAAGTTAGAGGACAGATGTCAGACTATTCCTTTAAGTGACTTATAACTTAATAAGGTAGACAAGAAAAAAAATTCAAGTAACCAAAGGAAAAATAAAAAGTACACAATTATAAAAGGGAATTGAGAGGAAAAAAAGAGGATCAGAACCTTAAAAACTTACGTTATTTACCCAGCAACAGTTAGATGATACAGTGGATAAAAGACTAGGCCTGGAGTCAGGAAGACCTGAATTCAGATCTAGCCTCAGACACTTACTAGCTGTTTGATGCTGGGCAAGTTACTTCTCTCTGTTTACCTCAGGTTCTTCATCTGTAAAATGGATATGGAAGGTATGCATCAAAAGCTAATTGATTAATTAATTGATCAAAGGTTATACTAGCAGAATGAAAATTCTGGAAAATTATTTCAAACTGAAAAGGCTTTGAGTTCAGTCCCAGTAACAGAGTGTACGGCTTTTAGCTAAGAAGTAGTCTAAATTTGGAGAGTCTTTTTGACAAAATATTGACCATCAAGCCATTAATTGTTTATATATATACATTTTTCCCACAGAAGATACCATTCAGTACAGTGGAAAGAGCATTAACTCTGGGGTCAGAAGACTGGGCTTTAAATTCTGCCTTTGACACTTACTGTTAAGTGTGATCTTGTGACACTCACTTAACCACTCTGGTCCTCAGTTTCCCCACCTATAAAATGAGGAATTGAGGTGACCACTGAGGTCCTTTCCAGGTCAAGCTCTATAGTCAATTACTCATGATCTATTGATCCGTGTTCAAATACCACCTTCTCTATATAACCTTCTCTGAAGCATCTTCCTAGTACCTTGTGGGTTTTTCTATACTTTCAGGATTTTCGAAAAGGATTTTTGATGACCATCTATAGACATGGTAAAGAGCTTGTAATCTCTACCAGTGGAAGTGATGGGGTACAGACTCTGAGAACCACCTTGAACTCTCCTTGAATCTTTGGGCAGTCTCTTGGGCACATAAACTTTTCATTATCACTATGACCAGTTCTCTGTTCCACTCCCTACCGTTGATCCTATCAAAACTTCATTCCTCAGGCTGCTGATCACTTCCATCAAGATCCTCTCTAGATCTGATCTGTATTCACTCCAGGGTACTTATTGGTCATTCACATCTAGACCTCTGGATTGCTCCACCCGCTTCCCAACCAAACCCTCCATTGTCTGATATCTCATGATTGCCTCCAGTTGCTTCCAACCCTTGACCAGTCACCCCACTCCCATTGAGGTCCTCCTTGAACTTCTCCTCAAGACCCTCCTTAAACCCCCCCTCCCATCACCCTAGACTTTCAGACTACCCCCAGATCCCTCCTACAGTCTTTTCTGTATTTAAGTTCCATCTTGCCTCCATGAAGGTGCTCATATTCAATCCAGCTCAGACTAGGTCTCGCTGAGATTCTGTGTGAATACAAGCTTATGAATACAAGTATTACAAATGCTTAGGCTGCTGAAGAGTCAACCCAATACGGCAAATCTTTCATAAACTTTGTTTTTGGCTTTAAGAAGGCTTGTGTGTAATTCATTGGGGCAGGACCCAACATGTCTGTATTTTGGAGTCCCCAGCACCCCTCAGACCTCAACATAAGAAATACTCATATTGGTAAATGGGTATACTTTAAATTATTAAAAAAAAGACATTTTTACTAGATGATTCTACAATCATTTATCAACTTAAATAAAACTTCAGGTCTACAAGAGTTATGTTTTCCTACTAATTAAGAAAGTTGTATGCTTCCTTCTATTTTCAGAATTTAAAATTCTATTAAAACTTCATTTTAAATGAAATATCCTTTTGTGTATTTTGTGCTAGCAGCTAATTTCTTACAAACTTCATGTGATTCTTTGGTTTTTCCCTATTTCTCTCTATCTCAAAGGATCCTAGCTTGGAAATCAAACAATCTGAATTCAAACACAACAAATACTGTGTGATCTTGGGCAAACTCTCGACCTCAGTTTCTTCATCTCTAAAGTGAGAAAATTGGACTAAGTGACTTCTAAGTTTCTTTCTAATTCTAGGTATATGAGCATATCAATCTTTTTCACTTTTAGGATGGAAGAGAAAAAAAATGTTCATTGGTCTTAACAGATTTGAGTAGAGAGAACAAAAAAGACTGATCACCAACTATTTAAATTCATTTCATCAATACAATGTTGACAAAAGGGTTTTTTTTAATCTTTTTTATAATAAAAAAATAACCAAAGGTGGTGATTTTTTCTTCTCTCACATTAATAACTCAATGTACTACATTTAGGAGAAAATTAGGTGAATTAAAAACAAAAGCTGCCAATAAAAATTTATTTAAAAAATAAAGATACCAGATTATATAACATGGAAAAAAACCACTATTTGCTGCCTCGGAGTTTTGTTTCTCAAATTCAGTTGTGTCCTGACAATTTGCTACATGCACCAACTACCTTTCTTGAGATCACCTCAGGTTCACCTTTCTCTAGATGCTTGAAATACCACAGAACACCATGACAGACTTCATGGTATTTCCTGGAACTCTTTACCTCAATTCTATGTTTTTCTCAAGCCTCAATCAGTCCTTGATCTGCCCTGAGATCTGCCTCTTGGCTGCTGTTGGAATCCACATTCTCTGAAAAGTTGAGAGACAAGAAATGACCATTCTAAGAAGTAGCCTTATGCTGCCTTTTTTTTTAATCAAAGAGAGAAAAGATAAAAATTTCCCCATGTTTTGAAAACTATATTAGCTAAAGAATCTTTCCTGTTCTTTTAGAGTTCTACTTCTTTGACAAAGCATTAAAGTAATTTGCTAAGTACCAAGGCCTTATGCCAAGAGCTGGGGATATAAAGAAAGGAAAAAACAACCCTTGCCCTCAAGGAGCTCACAGTATGATGTGGAAGGCTATGTGTAAATACCTTGTGTTCCAGTTGTTTCAGTCATGTCCAACTCTTCATGACCCCGTTTGGGGTTTTTTTTTGGCAAATATGCTGGAGTGGCTTGCCATTTCCTTCTTTACCTCCTTTTACAGATGAGGAAACTGAAGCAAACAGTATTAAGTGATTTGCCCAGGGTCACCCAGTTAATAAATCTCTGAAGCCAGATTTAAACTCAGGAAGATGACTCTTCCTTCCTGACCCCAGGCAGGGTTCTCTGTACCCTATGACACCACCTAGCTGCCCATGTAAAGCTGCCCATGAAAAGGAAAGACCTCAGCAGCAGAGGGTTACAGGGTTAACAGGGGCAACAGTAGGGAAGGGACCAACAACGGTCTCCCAAGGAAGATAGAATTTGAACTGAGTCTTAAAGAAAGCAAGAAAAGCTAAGAGTCAAAGATGAGTGGGTAGAGCATTCCAAGCTTGGAGAGACCCAAGGCAGACTAGAGACAGAAGAAAGTGCATCCTGTTTGAACCATAGAATACATAAAGGAAAGGTAAGCTTAAGAAGAATGGAAAGGTAGGAAGGGGCCAGGTTTTGAAGATCCTTAAATGCGAAACAGAGGAAGGAAGAAAATAAGAATTTATTAGACTCCTACTCTGTAGAACGCCGGGCACCACGGTAAGCACTTTACAAATATTACCTCATTTTATCCTCACAGCAATGTGAGAGGAAGGTACTGTGCTTATTATTCCCATTTTACAGTTGAAGAAGCTGAGGCAGATGTGAGTTGTCTAGGGTCACAAAGCTAGCAAGTGTCTGAGGCCAGATGTGAATTCTTCAAACTTCTGGACTCCAGGCCCAGAAGTCCATCTATTGGGTCGCTGAGCTTCTAGGACTTGTATTTAATCCTGTAGGCAATAGTGACCCACTGAAGTTCGTTGAACAGGGGATTAACATTGACAGATTTATATTTTAGAAAAAAATCTTGACAGCTCAACAGAATAGTTTGTAATGGGGAAGAAAACAAGACAGAGAGACAAGTTAGAAAACTGTTCCAATAGTTCAGGTAAGAGATATTGAGTACCTGAGACCTCATAGGTTATGATCACTGAGTGGAGTGGAGAAAAATGCACTTGTACGAGCAAGGACTTTGGGAAAGTAAAAACGATAAGATGAAACAACAGACTGGATATAAGAGGTAAGTACAAAGGAGAACTTGAAGTTGATAACAAGGTTTCAGGCCTTCATATTGGTGACAGAGAAATTCAAGAAGAGAGGAAGGTTTGGGAGAATGAGTTTTTGGACATGTTAATCACCATCCAGTGACGCATGACTGTGTATAGCACAAGACTAGAGCTGAACATATAAATCTGGGAATCTTCTAGAGGAAAGAAAGTGCTGGATTTGGAATCAGAAGAACTGGTTTCAAAACTTGGTTCTGTTACTTCCTATTTATTTGCCCTGCCCTGGGCATCTGTAAAATGAAGGAGTTGAACAATATAGTTTTTACTTTCTGGTTAAACATATATAATCTTATGATTTCTATAGTGATTCTACTCTAACAAGCATAAGCTACTTTGTCCATTTTGCTCATTTTAACACTGCTGTTAGCTACCAGTTATCTAATTGTTCCTCGATAGAAGGCTATTTTTAACTGCATGCTAACCATTGATAGTAATCCATAGACTGAAACTTTTTTCCAAATCTCTCTGGATCAATCACAAAAGTCTGCCCAGACTACCTTGCAAAACACCTTACCAAGAAAGTCTGTCTTTGAACTTTTCTCATACTATTACCCTTCATTTACACCACAGGCAAACCAGACTGCTACTACCCCAGAACAGATTCTGCACTTTTCCACAAAATCCCAACTAAAATCCCATCTTCTGTAGGAAGCTCTTCCCAACCTGGGTTAATTCTAACTAGTGTTTTTCCCTCTCTTAATTATCTCCTCTTTATCCTGTGTATAGATTCTTTATGCATATTTATTTACTTGTTTTTGGTCTCAGATTGTGAACTCCTTGAGGACCGGAGCTATCTTTTGTCTCTTGTTGTATCCCCAGGGATTAGCATAATGTCTGATACATAGTAGATGTTTAATAAATGTTTATTGACTGATTTTCTTCCCCAAATTTAGAATAACCTTCTTCCTCTCTTCTATTGATCTTTTTTTTATTTTTTCAATTAATATCTTTTATCTATGCCTTTATTTCATAGCACGTTCATTGCCCAATATATCAATACCTCCAAAAGATCAATCCCTCTTTTATCTAACAAGGAAAAAATTTGCAAAATTCAAACAACAAAATTACCTACTTTGGGCAAGTCACTTAACCTGTGTTAAAATGTATCTTGTTCTTGTTCTCCTGACCACCACTCCTAACTGTATGGGGGGAAAGCATGATTTCCCCCTTACTCAAATTGACTGCTCAGAGGCATCTCAAGGTAAAAACAGAAAAATCTCCTTTATTTGGTTCTCACGAGAAACTGGGCAGTCCCTTCACCATTAAAGCTGGTGTAGGAAGGCACCTTCCAGAAGCAGAATGGCAATTTATATAGACCCTGTAGCGAAAATCCACCTCCCACCATCGACCATTATTCTCATTGGCTGAGAAGCATGGTCTTACATTCTAGGAGCGAAATCCAACCAATCCCTTTTGAAACCCGGTTCAAATTTCCCACTCCTGGACATTACTAAGCCGGCAAAAATACATGTCATTATATTGAGGAGTTAGTGAGTCATATCCATTCATCGATTCTAAAGCAATACATAGCCTTATATGGAAATCACCTGACTTTGGAGGAATGCAAACCTGGGCCCAAGGTCTCCTCCACTCCAGGGAGAAGGCTCCACATTCCTGAGAAGTCTTCACTAAATCTGTTCCCATTCACTTCCAATCCCTTTTAGCTACTATAGTAAATTTATAAGTAGCTAGTATAAGGTAGCAGTAGCAGGAAATAAGATTACCAAGAGGAATATAGAAGTGACTTACAGACTATCCCACAAATTAAGGGAGCATAACATATTTTCAAACTGTCTCATAAATTAGGAAGAGTATAAGTCATTGGAAAATGTCTTACAAACTAAGGCCACCTCCTGAGACTATGTGCTAAATTAGGGGAGGTCAAGTAGGTCTTACTGTAAATGTCTGTGTATTGTAAGCCTAAAATAAGCTCTAAACATTTGCCACAAGACCAACAATACACCAGCAAACATTATGCTAATGAACTTATTCTAAGGTGTTACTGATGGCTTTGAGGTATATGGATATGTTAATGAACTATCCCTAAGGTGGAACAAATAAGAATAAGTCCATCCTCCACCACCAAAACCTCATAAAAATGAGACCCAAACTCCAGACCCCTGAGTATTTCTTCATCTGCTAGCTTCCCAAATACTGTCAATTCTGATTCATAGTTAGATGACTTTCTGTGCCCCCAATTCTCTTCTTCATGCTGCATATCTCCCTACACCAACCACTCATCTCAGTCCCCATACCTCTCTCCCTCTACATCACTTTACCATTTGCCTCTGTACACTCTGTGCCTTATCCAAGTGTGATTGAAGCATTAGTCCTTGCTTACTGCCATTATCATCTTTCCCAGAGGTATATATACAAAGCAACACGCATGCCTGCCCGCTACTTCACCCAGAAGGCCTCTTTTAGTCCCATCCCTTAGTCATAAACTGAGAGCTCCAGGACTGAGACAATAAACTATTCACAAGCTAGGTGCAATGAATTCATGAGTAGAAAGCAAGAGTGAAGAGCCAAACTTTACGTGCCCTCATAAATCAATTAATAATTCCATAAATTAATTGGCAATTCAACCTCCTTGGATTTTAGTTTCCTCATCTGTATGTAATAGAGGAAGTAGTCAGTGGGGCCAAACTTTGTGGGCATGTACAGATTGTTACTGATGCAAACCCTCACGTGAGAGCCTGCTTCTGGAAGAGTCATGATGACATGATGCAAGTGTCTTGGAGAAACAACAGGCCTTGTAGACATTTCATAACCATTTCCTGTCTGATAAATGAATAGAAATTTCTTGATTGGCTGCCACTACAGAGTCAGAACTGGGGGTAGGGGAAGAGAGAAAAGAAGGAGAGACAAGAGAGACATTTAGTGGGCTTCAGTCTTTCTCTTGGGTTGACTTCTTCCCTTCATCTTACTTCTTCCTGCTAGACAACACCCAGTGAAAGACAATGATGAGGCCCACATATGGGTGACTCTGGAAACCTCCTTGAACTCTCTTTGAATCTTCTCACTTTATCTGGCCTTTCATACTCAAATCTATTACTCTAAACCTAGCCTGACCCTCCACGGTCTGTTATTTCTGGATTGCCCCATCTGCTTCCCACCCAAACCCTCCATGGTCTCATACCTCCCAAATGCCTCCAGCTATTTCCCACCCTTGATAATATTACTAGTTACCCCAGTAGCATCACGATTAGACCACCCACAGAGTCTTCTCCCAGTCTTTCTGTATGTAACTTCCATCTCACCTCCATGGTGCTCAGACCCAATCCAGCTCTGATTCTATCTAGCTGAGATTCTACCTGACCCACTTGTCAATACAACTTTCATAAATGGTGAGATTTCTCAAGAGTCAACCCAATATGGCAAATTTTAATAAACTTTGTTTTGCTTTTGTTGAAAGAAGACTTGGGTCAAATTTATTTGCCAGGAGTTGGTGTGTCTATTTTGGGGTCCCAAGCTCTCCAAGCCTTAACATTATGCTTCCATGACCTCATCAGCTACATGAATATGGGCTTCTTATTCTTTGTTCTTTGCCATGGTGTTTGTCCTTTAATTTTAGGTAAAGAAATTTGAAGGCAATTACTGTGCATCTCTAAAGGTCAAGAAAGCCAGCTATGTGAGGATCCAGGATAGTGTTAGAACAGTGTTGCAGTGTTAGAAGTGAGACCATTTAACAAGCCCCCAACAGTGAGAAACATGCTAACCTTAAATAAAGAACAATATCTGTTGTGAAATCAGGAAGGCCTTTATTAATCTTTACATCCATTTCCCCTGAATGGATGAGTAGCTTCCCCTAGTAAGATTACTGGAAGATTACAGGACGACTACAACATGTGGAGGAAGATCGGGTTTCTTATACTGTTTTCTGAACTTTGGATTTCCCTCGACACCCTCCCCTGGGCATGTGACTCCATGTTCTCCTCTCTGATAGGCCCTTCATCACACAGCTCTTTGGGCCTGCGCATTAGTATCTAACCCCTAATCTGTCCATGCCAGGTCACAACCCCTATCACCTGGAATGTGGACAACAGAACTTTACTTCCCATGGCAGGAATCCAGGAGAGGATCTCATTCCAGGTTTTCCAGTCAACACTGAAATGGATTCCCTAAGGATCTAGAAATGATCTTCAGGACTCTTCCTATGATAGTCATACTGTATTTGGGTGTAAACTTTGTGAGACCAATACTAAGTAGGAAATGTGCCGAGTCTGAGTGTACTGTATGAAAATGTGCTGTCTCTCTCCACAGACTGAAGTGGTAGTGAGGACAAGCAACATGTTGAGGAGAAATGTTTGTACTTCTTCCATTGCTTTATCTCCAAAGTAAATATCCCTATATAAAAGGCCACCAATATTAAATGACCAAACAGAACTGGAACACTAACTGATAGTTAATCACAGGGAGGATACCCCTAGAATAGGGGGTGGATATGAGCTGATAGCAATAGAAACATAGACCCAACCCCTCTGGGGTACACTTAGAACCCTGAAAGGGAGATGTAGCCAACCTTGCTCTGACAGAGTAGGAACAGAGAGTACTGTTGAGATTTGGGGTTCTGGGTACCCCAAAATACCAACATGTTGGATCTGCCTCCTCTAATGAATTTGACACAAGCTTTCTTAAAGCTAAAGAAAAACAAAGTTTATTAGAGATTTACAGCACTGGGTTGACTCTTAAGGAGCCTAACAGTAACACAGATATTGACAAGCAGGCCAGATAAAATCCCAGCTAGACAGAACATGTGCTGGATTAAATCTGAGCCCCTTCAAGAAGGCGAGATGGAACTTAAAACACTGAAAAAGAGTGAGGGAAGAATCTAGGTGTCTGTCGCCTGGAAGGTTTGGGCTGGGGGTTATTGTTGCCCTCCATGAAAGCCAGTGATTTGGGTTTAAAGGCTTAGTCAAGTAACTCCATTTGAAATACAATGGAATTTTTTGAAACCTGTTTTTTTCAAAGCTATATTTCAAGAAATCAGAAAGGAAAATGCACAGAACAAAAAGTAAATTGCCCCAGCTTTTGGAGGGAAATAATAAAAATAAATAAACTACTAACTCACAATTAAAGAGAAAAAGACAGTGCACAAATTGATCTTCAGTTGTTTCTTCCCAGTAGTCTTTCATAAGGGTTTGAGTCCACTTCCAAAGACAGGGCTTTTCTAGAGTCTAGTAAGCATTCATTTCCTGATGTAGAGCTTATTAAACTAAGTCCAAGTCTGTAAACTTACTAACTTAGGAACATTGGGTTATAGGCTGGAATAAGCCTTAGAGATAATCTAAGAATAACTTAACATTTATATAGTACCTTGGTATAAATATCTCATTTGATCCTCACAACAGTACTGGGAGGTAGGAGCTCTTATTGCTACAGTGGTTCTCCAAGTACGGTCTACAGAACCCTGAGTGTCCTTGAGACCTTCTCACGAGATCTTTCTACTAGGTCAAAACTATTTTCATAATAGTAATAAGACATTATTCACTTACTAAAACATTCCTCCCTTTTCAAACTACATATCTGTGTGAGAATATGGATTTTCTCCTTATATTTCAACCAAAATAGCATATCTCAACAGAATGAATACAAAATCAGATGTGAGAATCCAGCTGTGTTTTATTAAGTCAGGCATCAAAGAGATTTGCACAAATATGTAAAACTACTGCCACTCTTTTCAATAAATTGTTTCTGTCTTGGAAAAATATTTTTTTCCCTAAAATGATACTTTACACAAATTAATAATTATTTTTAAATTGTATCATTTTTTATTTCTCATGGCAAACATTGTTAGCTATATCCCACACAATCTTATTAATATTATAACAATGATAAACTATTATTAACGGGGTACAAGCCCAAGCCAAGACCTTTTCCCCTTGGATCACAGGACTTTTGTCATATTTATCTGAAGGGTCATGGAAAGTCTGGCCTTGGGGGATGGGAGGAGGGCTCCTTGGATTCTCCTTACAGGTATTCCCGACAACTTAGCATTCTCTTGAAGTCCCAGGTGCCCAGCCCAGATTGTGGATCCTCCCTGGGTTTGATCTATCGAGACCATCCCCGGGAGCCCAGTCTATTTGGCGACAAGTGAATTCTTCCCTCAGTCTTTTTCGGTATTTAAGTTCCATCTAACCTCCATGGAGGCACTCAGATTCAATTCAGCTCAGATTGTCTAACTAAAATTCTATATGCGAATACAAGCATTACAAATGCTTAGGTCCTTAAGAGTCAACCCAGTATGGTGAATCTTTAATAAACTTTGTTTTTCTTTGACTTTTAAGAAGGCTTGTGTCAAATTCATTTGAGCAGGACCCAGCATGTCAATATTTTAGCACACCCCTAAACCTTAACATTTTGATTATTGCCAATTAATCATTTTAAAAGCAGAAAGTAGTTCTGAGACCAAAAAGTCTGAGGATCATTGATCTACCCCAATCCCTTAGTTTTGCAGAAAAAGTTGAGGCCTGGGAAGGCCCTTTGGATGTGCCGTTGCCCAGGAACACAGAACTAGTAAGAAGTAGAGTTGTGATTTAAAGCTGGAGCTTCAGACTCCAAACTATTCAGGACTCCTGCCATTAAATGATAGCTGTCTTTCATGTGATTCACGTAGAGCACAATGTTTCTTTTGTCAAATTAGGGGCCTTTTGCCTGGAAATATCTTGGCTAGGGTCTGAAAAGTTCTAATTTGCTGGTAAATTTCACAAGCTATGTACTTTTCTTAAGCAGTACACTAAAAGAATTAAAGCAATAACTCCACTCTGTCTTTTCTCTTCCTGCCCCTTTCCTAGTCTAGGTCCTCAAAACCTCACACTTAGATTCCTACAATAATCTCCAGTCTAGTCTCCCATTTCCTACAAAATTCTTCAACTAATCCTTTCAATGTATCATTACTAAATTCTCAAACAGATTTGATCATGTCACTTCCTTTTTCCAAAAAAAAGGAAAAAAAAACCCTTACTGGCTCACTGTTGACCCTAAGATTAAGTCCAAAGGACTTTGCCTAGCATTCAAATTCCTTAAATTCCCATTTCCCCCACTTTCCATATTTTTCTAACCTTACCTCCCCCAGTGCCAGATGCCCCATTTCTTCTGGAGTTGTAGGGCAGCAAACACCATGTCTACTAGTGTTGGGTGTTGGGCAGTAAATACCATGTCTATTGGCCTTTTATGAAGTCACTTTGGTTCTTGGACAAGTGACCATCTTCCTGGTGAAGGATCAGTCAGCTAAGAACCTTGCCAGCAATGACTAAGAGACAGAGATTCCTCTGTGATTGTCAGAGGACAGTTGTTTTCCTTTTCCTTTACAGAGATGCACAACACAGGTGTCCTTGATCTCCTGGGAGATAACTTCGTCTTGCCACATAATCTGGAACATTTCAGTCAACTACTGTATAAGCAGTGGATCCCTTGCCTTGTTGATCTCTGCTTGGATGGAATCAGTGCCAGGTGTTTTGCCACTTGAGAGGAATTTGATGGCATTCAAAATCTCTTCTTCAGTTTGAAGTTCTGCTAACAAGGGATTGTTGCTGCCTGCAAAAACCTGAATCTTGTCTGCCTTCTCAGTGAACCAAAAATCTTGCATCTCTGTAAGCTTCACTTGCATTTTGCTTTTGATAGAG
Organism: Potorous gilbertii; assembly: GCA_028658325.1. Taxonomy (NCBI): domain Eukaryota; kingdom Metazoa; phylum Chordata; class Mammalia; order Diprotodontia; family Potoroidae; genus Potorous; species Potorous gilbertii. The sequence goes on along the minus strand of CM053771.1, from coordinate 307,364,373 downwards.
TTAAATATTGTCTTCTTGGAGATGAAGCAGTTGTCCTGCTGGTAAACCCCTGATTTCTTGTTTCTTGCTTAATAGTTTCTGAATTTTCCTATCATTTTTGTCAAACCAAAACTGATGTATGTGAGAATTCTGGCCCAGATGAGCAAATGCAGTGCTGTACACCAAGTCTCTGAAAGCTGCTCATTCCCATAGAACTGACTCATCTTCCTAAGTTCAAAGCCAGACTCAGATATTTACTAGCTATGTGTTCCTGAATAAGTCACAACTCCTTTTTCCTCAGTTTTATCATCTGTAAAGTGAGCTGGAAAAGGAAATGGCAAGTCATTCCAGTATCTTTGCCAAGAAAATCCCAAATGGGATCACAAATATTTGGAAAGATTTGGAAATGGCTGAATAACAACAATCTAAACCTTATCCATCCTTCAAAGTCCATTTCATATCCTTCCTTCTCTGTGAAGTCTCCTTGAAACAAATATATAAAGCCACAAATTGTCTATTACACTCATTTGAGATGGAACACATTTCAAGACTTTGAAAGGTACATGCTTTCCTAGGTGCAAATATTCCTTTTTTTATATCACAATCCCTAGGTGTTTTTGTTTTTTTTTTAGTTTTTAAATCACCACTTGGTACCCAGCCTTCTTGTGTTTAACTTCAATGAACTGAGAAAGTCTGATCCTTGAATGATCTGTTTTCAAGCTCCAATCTCCACAAGCTTGACATATCCTGAAAGAAACCACAGTCACATTCACACCATAATGAGGCATCAGGAAAGAATGTTATCAAAGGCCATATATCATACTGCCTTATATTTGTAACCCAGACTTCAAATCTGGGTCATTTTTATGTCTCTCCTCATTAATGGAAAAGATGATAACCTGATACCCGCCTAAGGGGTATTGTTGTTCCGTTGTTTTCAGTCACATCTGACTCTTCTTAACATCATGTGGGGTTTTCTTGGAAGAGTTCCTTTTCCTTCTCTATCTCATTTTACAGATGAGGAACTGAGACAAGCAAGGTTAAGTGACTTGCTCAAGGTCACATAACTAGTAATCTAAAGCCAGATTTGAACTCAGAGAGATGAGTCTTCCTGACTCCAGGTCCAGCACTCTATCTCTTGCACCACCTTGTTGTCTCCCAAAAAGGTGAAGTTGGCATAAAAAGTTTAGAAAAAGAGAGACCATTTTGTTTCCTGCTTTGAGAAAGCACACATGTGATTCTATTCTCTATTTTGGGAGAAATTAAAAAGGCAGGGGAGAGGGAGAGGGGGAGAGAGAAGAGAATGTGGAAGATTTTGCAAGGCAGACATGTAGGGGAAAGTGGGCTACCCAGTATGTCCCTGCTTTCCAGCTTGCCTCCTTTTGAGTTATCATGAGTTCATTCACACTGTGTATTGTCTAGTATATTCTAATCTGTATAGCTTCTCTGTCTTCATTTTGCTATTTGCTTGAATAAATGGGTCATTTGACGAGAAGGAGCCAAGCTTTCAGATGTAAACCATACTTCTAATTCTTTAAGAGATAGTGACCAGGAAAATTCATTGAATCTAAAAATCATTTCCCGTAAACTAACAATATTTAGAGGAACAAAGAAGTATAACTCTAGTCTGATATCTCTCATTGAGGAGAGTTGAGTGGCCAGCCTTATAGCTCTAACTCTTCCTTTGCCCCAGACAAGAATTAAAGTCTACCTTGGAAAGGAAAAGAGAGAACTGATCGAGTCTGAATGCAGATGAAAACATACTACTTTCATTCTATTTTTTTCATGGTGTTTTTCCTCTTGTTTTGTTTCTTCTTTCACCACATGACTAATATGGAAACATGGTTTACATGATTGCACATATATAACCTATACCCAATTTCAAAGTGGTAGAGTGGAAATCTAGATATATATATTAATGCCCTGTTTAGACACACCCATGTGGACATAATAAACTACACATAAGCAATACATACCATACATCTTGTTAGTCTTTTTTTCACATGAACCTGTCTTACTTCCTTCAAAAATCCAAGACTGTCACATTTAATACATTTCATCATTTATTCATTCAAGTATTCATTAATTCAACAATCATTTATTAAGCACTTACTATGTGTCATATATTGCACTAGGCTCTAGGGATGCAAAAACCAAGAATTAAACAATTTCTGTCCTTAAGGAGCTTATATTCTATTAGAGGAAAATGACAAATATACAAAAAAAATTAAAGAAAATCTAGGTGAGAGGTGATGAGAAACTGAACAAAAGTGGTAGCTTTAGGAGTCTAAAAAGTCTTCAAACACTGAATTAGTGTCCCTGATTCATTCAATGTGTCCATGAATTCATAAAGATTATTCCTCATGCCTAGGATCTAATTTTGCTCCTGAAATACTTCTCTATCTCAAGATCACAAATGATACCTCCTTCGTGGAGCCATTCCTGATTTCTCACTGGACTTCCAACAAAAATTGAGCTCTCCCTCCTCAAAGTATTCTAGAGCCTTCTATCTAAATCTTTCCTTTGCCTCTTTCCTTTTCTACCTTGAAATTGTTTTTAAAAGATTTTTATTTATTTTGAGGGGAGGAAAGCAGTTGGAGTTAAGTGACTTGCCCATCTGAACTCAGCTCCTCCTAACTCCGGGGCTCATTCTCCATTCACTGTGCCACCTTAGTGCTCCCCCCCTCCCCCTTTTGCTCTGCAATGTGTAGGTCTGCCTTGAATTTTTCTTAATTGTGTGCATTAAAATGTGAACTCCTTGAGAGCAGGGACTCTCTGGCTTCTCTCTTGGTCCCCTGAGCTGAAAGCTTAATAAAAGTTCATTCATTCTATTAGTTTACCTGTGTAGTATAACCCTCCATAAACTCCTTGCAGACAAGAACAAGACAGAGTTGTTCGGTTCGGTTTGGTTTTGATGATTGTTCTCTGGTATCATATACACATATTAGGAATTCAATAATTGTTGAGTTGAATACTAAGAAAAAGGCATTCACTCAACAGGGAGAGTAATCCTATGGAAGGGATAATGTCCTTTCTTCAGTACTGCTTTTACCTCCCCTATAAAATGAACTAATTCCTCTAGCAGTATGTGTTCAGTTTGCTCAATTTATCACAGGTCATTGAATCAAAGATCTAGGTGTGGAAGGGATCCTCATTTTATAAACAAGGAAACTGAAGGCCAAGGAAGTGAAGGTCATCAGAAGCAGGATTGAAACCCACATTGGTATTCTCCTCCACCATATCACACAATTCAGTTCAAAGAACACAGGATAGAGAGAGTCACTCTACCTAAATTCTGCTACTAGCTGACTATGTAACCATGAGAAAGTCAATTCATTTGTATGATTCTTCTGTTTCCTTATCTACAAAATGAAAATAATGAGCTACATAAGAGCTAAGATTTTTTTTTCTAATGCTATGTTTCAATTATATGAAATTAAATCAGTAGGGAACAGAATACATGAGTAAATGTATAATCCATGGAAGAATACAGACTATATGAATGAATGTATAATCCATGGAAGAGAAATATAGGCCAATAGCACAAACTATTTTTTGTGTTCTATAAAACATTTTAAGCATAAATTTCAGTCAACCAGTTACCAAACACTTTTTAAGTGCAGTAATATGGAGCATCAGGGTGAGAATATGAAAGAAACAGAAAACATGTTTTAAACAATTTAAAACACAGATATAGATTTAGTGCTGGAAAGGACCTTAGAAATTATTTGGTGCAACACACACACCACCACACCCTTCCCCCATTATAGATGAGGAAATGGAGGCCCAGGGAGATGAAGTGACTTATCTTTTATCTTGCAGCTCACACAGTCATGAATGGAATCCAGTCCTACCCCAAACCACTTCTTGCACCTTGTTCTCAAAGAGTTCATAACCTAGGTTGGGAGATGGACCATCTGGATTGGAAATGATTTGATAGTAGTACCTTAGTAAGCAAATCAGGAAGCATTGTGCCAAATTGCTGCAAGCACATGAAAGAGTCAGATACAGGTAAATTTCCTGGCGGTATTAGGCTGGAGATCAGATTTTGAAAGAGGTGAGGGAAATGAAACCATGGAGAAAGGGGGAAAACATGCAAACATATTCAGTTCATGGCTGAACCTGAGCACAAAGGCTGAGTTGGAAGGAAGGAAAAAATGAGGTTGAAAGATGGGAGGGAAGAGTTGATGGAAGATCTTGATATGCTTAGAATAATGAGGTTTTGTAAGTTCTTGAGCAGGGATATGAAAGGACAGAAAAATATCTTTGACAGATGACTCTCACAGCTGTATGAAAGACAGATTGAAGCAATGAAGACAAGAGTCTAGGAGACTGGCCAGAAAGGTGTTTCAGATGTCTAGGAGTAAGACAATGAGGAAAGGGAAAGGGAGGGTTTGGTATAAAAAATATTACAGAGAAAGAATCAACAATATGGAGATGCATATTCCACATTCATGGAGGAACATATTACAATAGTGGAATGGTTTATCAAGCACGAAGTCATCTTTCCTATTCTCCTTAGCTGTCTGGATGTCCTGTGATCTAACTCACAAAGAGGTCTTAAAATCTATAGTTCACCTCCAGGTGCAAGATGATGAATCTGACACAATAATAAAAACAAAATGGCAAAGCACAGTCAGAACGAGGAATTCTGACACCAGGAACAAATTCAAATGAGCAATGTTCAGATGGAGGGAGGGTAACAGAAGTATGGTATGACCTCTCCTTTTCACAACTGAGATAGACTAGATATAAAGTCTATGGGAATGCTTTCTTTTTTTGTCTTGGCATAAGCAGAACATTTCACATAGCAGTCACTTAAAAATTTATGAATGATTGAGTGAAGATATTGAGGAATTGAGAGACCAAGGGAGCAGGAGCTAAGGTTTTTGTTGTTCAGTTGTTTCAGTCATGTCTGACTTTTTGTGGTTCCATTTGGATTATCTTAGCAAAGTTGCTGGAGTATTTTGCCATATCTTCTCCAGCTCATTTTACAGATAGGAACTGAGGCAAACAGGGTTAGGTGACTTACCCAGGGTCATATAGCTAGTAAAGATCTGAGACCAGATTTGAACTCAAGCGTTCAAAAGAGCAGCACTTTATCCTCTGTGCCACCTATTTGCCTCTGGAGTTAGAGTAGAAAAGACTATAAGCCAGATATTGCAAGTATTGAGGTGAAGGGAAAGGGTTCATGGAACTGGACAACAAAGAGTGGAATTTATTATCATTCAACACCCTTCTCCTCTTAATCTTATGTTTCCCTTCTCTCCTCACTCCTATACTTTCTTTCTTCACATCTATATTTTTCTTCCCCATCCCTTTGCTGTTCCTCCAACATGACACTCCAACCTTCTAATTCCATGTATTTTCACTGTCTGTTGGGTATGCCTGAAATTTTCTCCCTCCTCATCTTCACCTCCTGGCTTCTTTGGCTTCCCTCCAGTCCCAGATAAAATACTACCTCCTACTAGGAACCTTTCCCAGTTCTCTTTTCTGCTAATGTTTTCCCTCTTTAAATGAAGAGAGTTCTCAAGTCTTTGAGAGACGTTTTTCTTCACGATATTGTAGTCATATAAATGGTTCTGCTCACTTCACTCATGTGGTACTCGCTTTGCTCTGCATCAGCTCATCCATATCTCCTCTGGACATCTTTAAAGCTAAGAGATGCTTAGATTAGTTTAAATTGAGCTCGACCTCAAAGTGAGAGGACAAATTTAAATAAACTTTGTAGATACTACATATGCTAGGGATTCTAAAAATTTTAGCAGATAGTTATCCTTATCATTGCCAAGCCCTTACTTGAAATACTTACACTTTGGTAAGATCTACCAGAACTTGTATTTTGCTTAAAAAAGCTTGGAGAGGCCAGTCATCTCTACACTAAGAGACATTCGAGTAAGACTCAAAAATGGTGGCCTAATAAAATACCCTGTATAGCTGTTACCCAAAGACCTAGAGCAAGGGTCAGAGAGACTCATCACTCCAGAATAATAATTTTTTTTTTTGCCACAAGAAATATCCAAAAATATCTAGTTCATTATAGTCATAATGATATCTAATATTTGTATATGGCCTTACATTTTGCAAAAAGCGTCTTCTATTTCAACCTCATTATGATTCAATGAGGTAGTTTCTACAGATATTATTAGTCTCATTTTACAGATGAGGTTTAGAGAGGTGAATGAACTAGGGGATATCACATAGAGTCTTCTTCTTGAAGTCAGAAAAATATGAGTTCAAATCTTTCTTTAAATATATCTTAGTTGGGTGATCCTCTGTGCAGGTCACATAATCTCTCTGAAACTCAATTCCTTCATCTTTATAATGAGAGAGTTGCACTTGATGGTTAGTCAATCAAAGAGCATTTATGGTGCCAGGAGCCCTACTAAATGCCGGGGATACAAAGAAAAGTAAAAATAGTCTATTCCCTAATAGAATTCTTAACGCACTTCTAAGGCCCTGTCCAGCTCTAAACCTTCCATCCTATGACTTGACACATGGCCCATGTGTCCATGATCACACTACAAAGAATCCAAAGTGGGAGTCAAATTCCCTACCATCTGGAGAAATCTATGTAAAATTTTTTGACCTTCTGTTCATACCAAAGAAGAAGTCTAAATGTTTTTCTTTTATGGGATGTTTACATTACCTTACTGTAAAATTTGGGTTAAGCATTTGGTCATAGACTCTGTGTGGTCTGTGGCTTCAACACAACTCCCCAAAATTCGCATTTAATGTCTTATACTGACCTGCAACATATGGAAACCATGATAGGGAAAGTCATGATATGAAGGGGATAAACTGTAGATGCAGGCAAAAAAATAACCAAAGAACAAGGTGGCCTTCACCAGGGCCTTCACTAGGACATTAGTTTAGGGCTAGAATCATTCAAAGAAGCAGATCCAGGATAGAATGTATATTCAGATGCCATGAGTCTAATAGAAACAAACAACCAAAATGGGGAAGGAAGAAGAAAGGGGGGGGCACACAAAAAAAATGACACCTTCCAGTGTCATTCCTCCCATGACTTTTCCCTTCAGGGCTTTCTTTCTGGTTCTTGAGTCTCTTTCTCTCTCTGTCTCTGTCTCTGCCTCTCTCTCCCCCTCTCTCTCAGGAGAGAGGTTGCAGATTCCACTAACAGGCTCCACTTCTTAAAGAGGCCTATTCACTGAATGACCATTACCTCTAAGTGAACACTTGGAAAGGTCTTATCCTAAAAGGGTCAGGGTCTCCCATTGCATCCTGGGTCATCTCCAGTCATTCTGGATGAATATCTGGTCACTGTATCCAGATATCTCTGGAGGAGAAAGTGAGGCTGGTGACCTTGCAACAGCCTTCCCTCACTCAAATCAAAGTCAACTGCAAGTCATGTCATCATTTCACAGTTGTCATGTTTGTCTTCAAAAACGAAGGACAAAAACAACCTGTCTAGGTCTAGTATCCAAACTATCTGGATAATAGTGAGTCATCACCATTCTGACCCTTGATTTCCTTATCTCTCAAATGAATGGGTTAGAGTAGATAATGCCTAAGTTTTATTTATAGAATAAATCTTTGATCCAGGGTCACTGGCCTCCTGGCTATTCCAGGAACAAGACACTTTATCTCAAGTCATTTTCTCTGGCCATTCCCCATGCCTAGAGCACTCTGCCTCCTCCACTCTGATTACTGACCAACTAACTTGGTTTCCTTTAAGTCTCAACTTCTGAAGGAAGTCTTCCTCAACCCCTTTTAATTCTAGTCTTTCACTCTATTAAATATTTCCTATTGATCTTGTATTTAGCTTGTTTATATATAACTGTTTACTTGTCACCTCCTGAGTTAGATTGTAAGTTCCTTGAGGGTAGGGACCATCTTTTGCTTTTCTCTATGTCCTCAGTGTTCAACATTGTGCCTGATATAGTAATCACTTAATAAATGCCATTAACAGACTAGCACATGACAAGGTTACTGTACCTGGACTCTGGCACAAACTAGCTATGTGACCTTGGAAACACTGAGGCACTTGTCTAGGTCTTATGTTTTCTTTCTGTAAATTACTGGACTAAATCAGATCTAAGTCACCTTTCTAACTATTTCAAATATAAGAAATTAAACTGGGGGTGACAAAATATATGACTTGACATCAAATCCATGTGTAATCAGTAGAGTATGACTAGGAAGCCCCTATCTAGCAATGCCCACATTTCATCTCTTTGCTACTCATACTATTTTAAATTTTCTTTGGGACTTCTGGTTTCAGCTGGAGTTATACATTAAAAATAAAACTAGACCTGTAATATTATTGGCATACAAAGCTTTCAGAGAAAAAATGTGGTCTACCAATGTAGAACTGCTTCCAGAAATATCTAGGATCAAATATCTTGTGCCAAATTACATAGACAATATGTTCCCTCTCTGCTGTTGCCATTAAGAGGTCAGTAGTTGTATTAGAGCCTGGACTTAGAGTCAGGAAGATTTCAAATACAGACTCAGATATTTACTAGTTATGCGACCCCAGGCAAAGTCATTTGAAAACCTCTATCTGCTTCAGCTTTCTCATCTTTAAAATGGGGATATTTAATAGCACCTGCCTCCCAGGATTCTTGTGAGGATCAAATAAGAAAATATTTGTAAAGCCCTTAGCACAGTGTGAGGCACATAGTAGGCACTAAATAAGTGTTTGTTTCCTCCCTTCCCCCTTCTCCAATTAGTGAATTCTTTCTCCTGGAGCCTCCTCCATTTGAGGATCAGCCACTGACTTTGCCCATCCCTTTTTCCAATCCCTTTTATTTGATGTATTCTCTCATTAAAATGTAAGCTCCTTATGGCATGGACTGTCACATGTATATATGTGTATGTATGCATGTATTTATGTATGTATGTTATGTGTGTGTGTGTATTGGCTTGTATTGGTTGCTCATTACCATTCACTTGGGAACTTGAACTGCATCTTCCTGATTCTCATCTACTCTCTAGCAATATAATTTTTTCCAATACACACATTAAGCCCACATTTACATAGCATTTTACATTTTGGAAGTCACTTTCCTTTCAATGAAATTCTGAGGTAGGTGGTGCAAGTTATATTATCATTATTTTACAAAGTAGTTTTTACTATGGAGGAAGAGAGATGAGAGACTGCTGGAATTCCTACTGAAGTCCTATTCTCCCTATTGGAATTCTAGGATAGTGGGGATAAGAGGGTCAGAAAGTACCACACGTGGGGTTCCAGAGAAGGGAGATGATAGCCAGGGGCTGAGTGGGAGGCCTCCTAGAGGGAAAGGAAATGATGACTTCCCCTAAATCACAAGCTGGACTATATCCCATAGCTCTGGTTGCTTCTTGCCAGTTAGAGTTCTGTATTTAGGATTTTACACATAGGAGTGAAATGTTAGGACTTTTCTGTGTATCTTGAATATGAATCCTCTTGTGCCAAACCTAACATAAAATTATTTTAGAATGTTTTCCACAAAGCCAATTAATCATGGAAAATTAATTGATATTTCAGTAGGTACCTCAGATCCAAGTGAATGGATTATAAAGTAGAATTGATGCACTATAGAGAAGTCAGCAAGTTATCAAACAGAAGACTTTTTATGAAACTGCTTGAGTAAAGGAATGACTGTCAAACAGCCCAGAGTTCTCTTACCTCCAACTATGATTATATTGATTTTGTCCCACTTTAGCTTACTTTGGCTTAGAATTGAGACAGGAAATTCTGGGGAAAGTCCTAAAGGCATTGGAAAATGGCATGTGACATAATTTCTTCCCCATTCTGTTTCTGTTTTAATTGGTATGGCATTAGGATAGGTTCACCTCTTGGACGTAATTCCACAAGGTTGATTAGACAAAGATCAACCAGCTCCAAAGTCCTTGGCTTATTATGCCTCCCTTCCTGTATATTTACAGTGTTCCCAGCATCAGTTGGCTGCTATCCACCACCTGATGGTGTGAACACAAATGAGACAGGTTTCCAGAGTAGTCAATTAACAAGCCCGAGAACAGGATGGGGCACACACGAACCAGAAATTAACTTTGTAAAATTTTTATCTAGACCACTTTCTCTTGTTTGGCACCACTAGTATCTCAGCTTAAAAGAAAAATTTAATGAGATTGTGCTTGCAAATAATGATACCCCCCAAAAAGAAAAGAGGCCCATTGGAATACATATATATATTATATATTATATGAGGGCAGCTCGGTGGTGCAGTGGGTAGAGCACCAGTGCAGGAGAACCTGAGCTCAAATCTCACCTCAGACACTTGACACTCACTAGCTGTGTGACCTTGGGCAAGTCACTTAATCCCAATTGCCTCATCCTGGGTCATCTCCAGTCATCCTGATGAATATCTGGTCACTAGATTCAGATAGCTCTGGAGAAGAAGTGAGACTGGTGACCTGCACAGCCCTCCCTCACTCAAAACAAAGTCAGGTGCAAGTCGTGTTATTATTTCTCTGATGACATGGTCTTCTTCAGCAACGAAGGATGAAAACACACACACACACACACACACACACACACACATACACATACACACACACACACATTTTATATATAAATATAATACCAGGAGACAACACAAGGAAGCACGGATAAGGACGACAGTTTTGTAAGTAAAGTATGAAAAGTCTTTTGTCCCATTTTCCCTCCTTTTAATCCCATTTTTCTTGTGTTTTAATAAAATAACTCTTTTTGTCTTTATCTGAAGCGTACAGCCATCTGTAGTTTAGCTCCAATATTATTTTGTTGGTGTAAGGAATGAGAACTCAGCAGTTGTCCTCCATCCAGGCCATTTATCTTGGCTGGAAGTCCCATCTGTCAGGTGAGCCATTGGCACTTGTCTGAAACTTGTGGTCTGGGACTTTTAGCAGCATTCGTTGGGAGTTGGGAGTGATTCTCTAATGACATTTACTAGAGCCCAACTGGTATTCTTACTCCCAAGCTTATCAGTTAGGAATCATTTAAATAGATAGCCATAAGAAGCTTTTAGAAAGGCATTTACTAAGGGGATACAGTAAGGACAGTCGGTATAAATTATTCCCCCCAAAAGTCTATGACACATTCTTACACAAGTATATAAAAAGTCCAGGGAAAGGACAGGTGGCACAGTGAATAAAGGAGTCAGAAATCAGGAGGACCTGAGATCAAACCCAGTATCAGATATTTGATACTTACTGGCTGTGAATTCTTGGGCAAGTCATTTAACTCCTATTGCCTTGCCTTTACCCCTTAAAAAAAAATCCAGGGAAAAGTAGGTTCATGGAGAGCACATATAGCAAATGGGTAACTCACAATTCCTGATTAATGGAAATCTTGTTCTCTCATTCATGGGGTTCTCAAGCAATTCTCCCTAAGTGTGATCACTTTGTGTCTCTGCAGCCTTGGCTGCTGATACAAATGCTGTTGTTCTCTGGTGTGGGAATTCTTCTAGGATACTGGAGATAAGGTGAGAAGTCCAACCTCTTCCAGACTTTTCAAACCTTACAAAGTCCTCTTCTGGCCAAAGGAGGAAGGTGGAAAGATATCTGCCTAGTACCAAAGCCGAGGCCTCTTTCTGCCATGATTGCTCCTCAGAAATGTTCTGGAACACTATTTTTGCTCCACCCCTTCAAATGACTCTATTCCCTAGACTGATAATTTATATGCAGCCTCTGGATCATGTTATATGCCACCCCTAACTCTAATCCTAACACTTTAATGAAATACTTTCTTCCAAACAAACCAACAAACCCTCTGGGAAATTTTTTTTTCTAAATCTCTCCAAGATAGCGTTTTCCCATCTTTGTATCTCTGTTGTCTTACCAGGTCACTAGATCTTAGTCAGTAGAGATGGAAAAAAGATTGGGGATAGGATAATCCCAGAGGCTGTATGTGATCCTGTTTGGTGGATTTAGGGAGAAACTACTTTGAAACAATCAGTAGGGTTTCCCCTACCTATGATGTGTTGGTAGAATAAATTTTCATATTGTTAAAATCGCACATCTGAACTAAAACAATAATTATTCTCTGGTTTAATATAAGTTCCTTAAAAACATGGGCTATCTTGGTCTTTGACTTTGTATCCCAAGGGCCTTGAAGTCCTTTGCACAAAGCACAATTTCATAAATCTTTATTAAATTGAATTTGTGTTCAATTATTTTCATAATGCAATACACCCCATAATAAACATTGAATGAATGTCAAATTGATTGTGGAAGATGTCAAAATTCATCCCTATTCTTGGAGGAGGTCAAAATCCACCCCTCTTCTATAGGTTATTCTTTGGACTAGAAAGCTATTCTTTTAATTGGTCTTTCATATCCTCAGCATTCACTGACTATTGCAGCCCAGCTAATTTTCAATTGTTCTTTTGGGGAAAGTTTAGAGTGGGGGTGGGGTGGGAATGAGAACTTGGAGGAGCAGCCCAGTTAAGTATTAACATATCCCCATTGATCTGGTTTTGATTAGAGTAGATAGACTTAAAAGGACTCTAGTTCCCTGGCCTATCTGCTAAAACTTCTAATGAAAAACAGGAAATACAGAGGCATATAAAGAGTTAAAAATACAATTGTTAGCAATCTCATTAACCATCAGAACAGTAATTGTGAAAATCCACAGAGTGAATTTTTCCCCTCTTGGGGAAAAAAGCAAGATGGGGTGTTTTTTTGGCAAAGGATGTTAAGCACTTTGATTAGAGAACTAGGGTATTTCCTGCCTTCCCTATCAACTGTAAAAATTTCTGTAGAGGATTTTACAATGAGAGAAAAGATGCCTAGAATCTTGCTCAACAGTATTACTAATGGTCCCTAAGAGCTCCCTGTGCTTAGGGAAAGCATTAGACTGTTCTGTACAGAAACTGGCCTAGAATTCTTCTGCAGGACCTACACAGGCAGTGAGCGCTGTACTCACATAAAATATCTCACTCATCTCCCGAAAAACCGTCTGTGGGCTCTCTCCAAGAATAGGTTTTTTAAAAATTCTTTTCGGCGTGAATTGTACAAGACTATGAACATCTCTCACTGCCCTTTTCATTGCCCTTCTCAAACATTTTAAAAACATGAGAACTCTCAGGTTTATAATGAAATTATAAGATGGTTTCTCACACCATAATTAAAGATGACAAAAAGACTTTCTCATATATTCACCATCTGAGTTCCAATTTTCTTGAGTTGGGTGTACTCACTAGCTCTCAATTACTGTGCAAGCTCTCAGGAGATACAGCTTTAACAAAAGGTCACAGCACCAGCAATTTGTAGTCATGACTAATCCATCAAGCAGTCCACAAACATTTAAGAGCCATTTCTGTTCCAGGTTCTGTATTAAGCACCAGAGAGACACAGATAAAAATTTAACATCCCCTGATGTCAGAGTTTACATTCTAATGGGAAAAATAACATGTACAATTCTAAGTAGGTAGAGAAAACATATGAAATGAATGCAAGGTATTTTGGGAAGGAAGGATGCTAGTAGCTGCAGGCATCTGAAAGATGATGTGGAAGGTGTTCCTTAAATTCCAAGAGGCAAAGGTGAGGAGGTCTATGTGAGGCCTGGGACATAGACAGTGTAGAGGTTTGCAAAGGTCTTTGGTGCAGAACAGCAAGCCAGCTAGCAGTGCAGAATGATAGGGCACATGAATGGAGATCATGTGCATAAAAAGAAAAGAATGGCAGGAAGGGGCCAGGTTGTGAAGAGTTTTAAATACCAGAGAGAGGAGTTTATATTTGATCTTAGAAGTGATAGAAAAGCACTGGAGTTTATTGAGGAAGAGGGTGACATGTATTTGTATTTTAGAAAAATCATTTTGGAGGCTGAGTAGAAGATGAATTTGAGAAGAATTACAATGGTTAATGCAAGAGGGGATGGTGGCCTGAACTTTGGTGTGAAAAAGTGTGGAAAGGGGGACTAGTATTAAAGATGTTTTTTGTTGACAGAAAAGACATGATTTGTCAATAGATTGTATATATGCAGTGAGTGAGAATGCGGAACTGAAGATAAACACGGTAGTTGTGAATTTTTGACAAAGGAAACAAAAACTCAAAGAGTGAGATCCCTCTGTGACCCTGGGCTAAAGAGAAAAACTAACATTCACATTACAGAGGAACCATGATTTTATCTCTGTATTCAATTATTTCCTGATTCAGGAGTCGGAGAACTTTGATTTTATTTATGGTTTAATAGTAATAATATTCGGTAGGATGGTTTTAGTATACTCATGGAGGCAAGATGAGGTATGAGAACTGATTGTGATGAAAATGAATCAGAAAAATTGAGTTTGAATCCTGGCTCCAAAATTTGCTATCTTTGTAACTTTATACAAGTCCTTTAATTGCCCTGTGTCTCTGCCTCTTCATCTGTAAAAAACAGAATTCAGTTATCTATCCTGCAGATTTGTTGAGAGAAAATCTTTTACAAATTATAAAACACCATATCAATCAATTGATATACACTGTACTAAGTACTCAGGATATAAAGAGAAAAAAGATAGGCCCTGCTCTGAGTAGCTTACAGTCTAGTGGAAGAGACAACATGAAAACAAGTGTTTAAAAAGCAAGTTATATACAGGATAAATAGGAAATATTTAAAAGAAGGTACTGAAATTAAGAAGGATATGGGAAGATGGGATGTTAGTTGGAATTTAAAGGAAGTCAAAGAGGTCAGTAGTAAGAGTGGAAGAAAGTGTTCAATGGAGAGGAAATGACAGAAGCTATCAGAGTTTATTGAGTAGGGAGATGACATGATTGGACCTGTGTTTTAAGAAAATCATTTTAGTGTCTGAATGGAGAATGGATTAGATAGGCAGACCCACCATCAGGTTATTGAAATAATCAAGATTTGTACTAGAGCAGCTACAATGTCAGAGAAGAGGAGGTGTATTTGAAAGATATTGAAAAGTTGGAGAGATACTGAGGAATCTAGGATGACTCCTAGACTGAGGATGGTGTTGCCTTTTTCAGTAATAGGAAAGGTAGGAAGCAAGAAGAGTTTAGGGGGAAAAATAATAAATTCCATTTTGAACTTATTGAGCTTAAGATGTCTATGGACATCATCCTGTTAGAAAGGCATTTGGAGACATGAGATTAGAAGTAAGTAGAGAGACAGAAGCTATTATTTTTAATAGTATTTTATTTTTTCCAATTACATGTAAAGACAAATTTTAATATTCACTTTTTAAAACTTCTGAGTTCCAAATTTGCTGCTTCCCTCAACTTTCCTGTTCTTATGACAGTAATTTGATATAGCTATATATGTACAATCATGCAAAACATTTCCATATTAGTCATGTTGTGAAAGAAGAAATAGACCAAAAGAAAAAAACATGAAAAAAATAAAGTGAAAATAGTATGCTTTCATCTGCATTCAGAGTCCATCAATTCTTTCTGTGGTTGTGGATAGCATTATAAGTCCTTTGGAATTGTTGGATCATTGTATTGTTGAGAAGAGCTAAGTCATTTATAGCTGATCATCATACAATGTTGCTATTAGTGTGTACAATGTTCTTCTGATCTGCTCACTGCACTTTGCATCAGTTCATGTAAGCCTTTCCAGGATTTTCTGAAATCTACTTCATCATTTCTTCTACCACGATATTATTCCATTACATTCATATACAACGCCTTGTTCAGCCATTCCCCAACTGACGGGCATCTCCTCAGTTTCCAGTTATTTGTCACCACAAAAAGAACTGCTATATTTTTGTACAAATCCGTCATTCCCATCCCACTCTTCTTTTTTAAAATCTCTTTCGGATACAGACCTACTAGTGTTATTGTTGGGTCAAAGGGTATGCAGTTTTATTATAGCCCTTTAGGGATAGTTTCAAATTCCTCTCTAGAATGGTCAAATCAATACAGAATTTCACCTACAGTGCATTAGTATCCCAATTTTCCCACATCCACTCCAACATTTATCATTTTCCTTTTCTGTTATGTTAGCCAATCTGATGGGCATGAGGTGAGTATCTCAGAGTTGTTTTAATTTGTGTTTCTCTAATTCAAGAGCAATATAGAGCCCTTTTTCATATGACTATAGACAGTTTTTATTTCTTCATCTGAAAATTGCCTGTTCAAATTTTTTGACTCTTTATCAATTAGAGAATGACTTATAAATTTGCTCCACTTCTCTAGGTAATTGAGAAATGAGGCCTTTATCAGATACACTTGCTGTAAAAATTGTTTCATTGGGAACTGTTATTGTGAGACCCTGAAAACCACTTGACTGGCATGATCCTCATCACTTCCCCCATCTATTTTTTCAACCTCAGATTAGTGTTAAGTTCCCTACTTCTCTGCTCTTCATTCTTATTTCTCCATTCCTCATTCCTCACACTTAATTAGGTAATTAAGAAAATACTTTTACTTTACTGGTCCTGTAGATAACAGGGCAGTCTCCCACTGGCATCACTTTTGGCTCTTTTTCTCAAACTACATATGAATGAGCCAGGGCCCTACCCTCTCAACTGTATATTGTCCACTACGTGTGTGGAGGCCCCACACCAAGGCTGTCCCTGATCAGACGTTCTTTTCCCCTTGTAAGTAGCAATAGCTTGTTGAAATGATATCTGTGTAGGCTGACACTGTTCACATGAACACATCTGCACTACAAATATAATTCTAACACAAAAAAGCGAGATACAAAAAGCTCTTAACTCTAAGATGACTTTGGTATTGACTCTTATTGATTTGTTTTTCAGGACAAGAATTATACATCTAGAATTCTCAGTAGGTTTCTCTACAGGTGACCGCTAGGGTGCCTCCTCTTGGGATAAAGGTTAGCTTCTCATAGGCTTTGTAAGCAAGTTCCGATAGCATATGCCAAACTAAAAAGACTTCAAGTACGGGCCAGGTGATTGATTACATGACCGATGTCTAAGGCTAAATTCAAAGACATCACTTGGTTGCTGTTGAATCACGAATTTTTTGTCCACAGCTACTCTCAAAGCCCATCTGCTGAGTCATAATAATAACACTTACTTAACCCTGTAAGGGTAGCAAGATATATGTGCGCGTGTGTATATACATACACACACGCGCACATATACACATATTTTGTTCTTGTTCAGTCATTTTTCAGTCATGTCTGACTCCTCATGACCTCATTTGGGGTTTTCTTGGCAAAGATCCTGAAGTGGTTTGCCATTCCCTTCTTCAGAAACTGAGGCAAACAGGAGTAAGTGACTTGCCTGTGGTCACACAGCCAGTGTCTAAAGCCAGATTTGAATTCAAGATGAGACTTCTTGACTCCAGGTCTATCACTGTATCAACTGCACCACCTAGCTGCCCATTATACATATATACACTTGCACCTATATGCTACATACATATGTGTGTGTATATCATTTAATTTAAGCCTCACAAAAACTCAGAGGTAGGTATTCTTATTTTTCAATTGATAAGGAAACTGATGGTCTAAGAAGATAAGTGACTTGATCATGCTAGTTAACCTAGTACTCTACCTACATTGACAAAATCATGAGTCCTTAAAACATTCAAAAAATTCCTACACTGTCTCCACAGGTCCTACTCTGATGTGTCATTGAGGTATGGATATGAATCTAAATGTATTTTTTAAAATTATGCAAGTTAAGTGGTATCTCATAAGTTGCACCAACATAGAAAGGCTTCCAGATTGTATTTCTAGTCCAAGAACCAATATGACTACAGACAGATTCATAATCAACTAGGGGATGAACTCTCTGACCATGACAACCCATGGAACACATTAAAATACAAAATAGCCCTTAGCACTACCTGACCCCCTTCTGCTTTTGACAGGGACAACAATACAGTATGGAGGGAAAGGGCCAAATGCACTAAAAATCACACAGGTTTTGAGCCATCTATTAATATTAACTATTTCTCTTTTAAATTTAAGATCTTTGTTCAGTAGCTAACAAGTTGATACAACTCTGGAGGAACAAAAACACATCTGTAGGAATATGCTTACCATATTCCTATAATATAAATAAATAAAAGAGAAATTATAAAGATATGGCAGCTACATGAAAAGGTGATTTGTAGGTTCTGCTGAGGGGGAAAAATGGATAAAGGAGTTAATAGAATCAGTTTCACTGTGTGTACAAAAATAATGAAAAACATAATTTCATGGGAGCTTTATCCAACTTGTTTTATCTGTCAATCAGAGCAAAGATTAACAATCATTAGAAAAATGGAAAAAGTTGAGATGATGCATTTAATTACAACAAAATCAACATGGTCTATTTAAACAGGCTGTTAATTCTGAAAATGCATAAAAATAAAGATGTTCACTCTGTCATCATTATTGGAAAAGTCTGAAGGGAAAAATCACCTCAACCAGTACACAATAATCATGGCAGCCAAGAACAACATTGATTTAGAGTATGAACCCATTTTCAAAGATAATGATAGAAAATTACAAATATCTCACAAAACAGAGAAAACTAAACCTTCAACAAGTAGCAGAACTAAGAATTTTAGTTTTTAGATTACCTACAAGTGTGAATTTAATTGTTGGTACTTTAAATATGATTTTTACCCAATGGCCAATGAACCAACATACTATTGAAGGGAACAAATTATCATTCTCACTATGGCTGAAACCAGAAGGCATAAGGAGGTTGTAACCAAATAGGAAGACAGATCACACATTCTTCTTGGAGAAACAAATAAAGAAAAGGATAGAACTTGGTTTTACTGTGCGTTCAAAGATAAGAAGAAATATCAATTGATGCAGCACTTAGTCATGAGACTTTCACTGCTCATGATGAACATAAACAAAGCAGAAACAACAACTTCATAAGGATAATTATAGATTATATACATACAAAGGATGAAGTCAAGTCTTCAAAGAATTCTATTGTGATTGTTTTTCAGTTATTTCAGTTGTGTCTGATGCTTCATGACATCATTTGGTGCTTTCTTGTCAAAGATACTGGAATGGTTTGCCATTTCCTTCTCAGGTTCATTTTACAGATGAGAAAACTGAGGCAAGCAGAGTTAAGTGATTTGCTCAGGGTCACATAGCTAGTTGGTGTCTGAGGTTGTGTTTAAACTCAAGTCTTCCTGACTCCAGACCTGACATTCTATCCACGGTGCCAGTTAGCTGCCAAGAATTCTATAAGAACCCTCAAATTAAAGCAACGTTTTAGTACACAATAACATCAGTGTGAAAAAGAGGATAGGGAGGAATGAAAAAAAATTGGAAAATATATTTTCAGGTCAATATATGGAAGATGCCAAAGGCTTACAGATACCACCAAACTCTCGTGTTTATGTCATGAATAATCTTTTCAACAAGATAGTTGGACAAAAATGTAAAAAGCTGTCAACATTTCTGTAACTATTTTTTTTATTAATGACACCATTATTTGGACTTCCATAATTCTTTATGTGTTCATCTTTCGCTGCCAAAGAAGACCATGCCATCGGAGAAAAAATGACATGACTTGCACTTGACTTTGAGTGAGGGAGGGCTATGCAGGTCACCAGCCTCACTTCTCCTCCAGAGCCATCTGAATCTAGTGACCAGATATTCATCAGGATGACTGGAGATGTCCCAGGATGAGGCAATTGGGGTTAAGTGACTTGCCCAAGGTTATTCAGTGTCAAGTGTCTCAAGTCCTCCTGACTACTGCACTGGTGCTCTATCCACTGCACCACGTGGCTGCCCCAGTAATTCTTTATGTACTGAACGAGAAAATAGAAAAGGCTGTAATGAAATTAAAGAAGGGAAAAGTAGTCGGACTAGAAAAAATGTATAAAGAACAAATCTATGCTGGAGGTGATAAAATTTTAAGGTTATCGAGAGATCAATTGTCAAGATACCTGAAAGGAAATTAGAAAATATTTGATAAACTCAAAAGATGCTATCACTACTAGTAAATGGCAATTGATAATACATCAATAACTACCAACCTGTATATCTACTTCCTTGTCTCTACAAAACCTTCGTAAGAATCATTTAAACAAGTATTATGGAAATCTTTGATTTACAGTATAAGAAGGAAAGGAACAGGCATGCTTTAACAAATGATATACTTCAGGAGACCACATCTTTATAGCCACACAATTGAATGAAAGGTTCAGAAAAAAATAAAATCCCATTTTTTTTTAACCATAGGAAAGCGTTTGATTTGGCAGAGCAAAATATGGCCTTCAAAGTTAACGTGAATATGTTAAACTTGTACAAGATTTCTTGATAGATCCAACAACAAAGGTAACTTTTTTGCTGACTTGCACTTGTTCCAGTCGTATTTGACTCTTCATGACCCCATCTTTGAGGTTTTCTTGGCAAAGATGCTGGAGTGGATTGCCATTTTTTTTCACCTTATTTAAACTATTTAATACCTATTCTAACTATTTAATATCCAAAGTATAAAACAGGAACATGAAAATCCACAAGAGCTGTGTGACACTACCAGGAAGAATATCCAATATAGAGAACAAAAGGAAGAAGGATTCTTTATAGCTGATAACAACAGCTAGCATTTATATAGCACCTACTGTGTGCCTAACACTGTGCGAAGGACTTTATAAATATTATCTCATTTGATCCTGATATCAATCCTAGGAGTTAGGTGCTTTCATTATCTCCATTTTTACAGATGAGACCAACAGAGGTTGAGACTTTCCCAGGGTGGTCCTTACGCCAGGCTTAGGACTCTACCCATTGGACCACCTAGCTTCCCTTATAGATGGTTTAAAAAAAACTAACCTCCAGATATTCCTATTTTCAGTCATCATTGTTCTGATCAGATCAAGGTACTAAAAACTGCAGAACCTACTCAATTAGAATCACAAATATTCAGAGGAAAAAACAAAGTAAGAACATGTATTGCCCAAATTATGGCATGAAGTTGATTTGGGCACACCACTGAGTTAAGTCTTGGACAAGTACTTCAGGAGAATGATGAGCTAGGCCCAGAATTGAATATTAAGTAGAGAATAAACTATGGTCCAGTGCTCAGTGTTCAGATTGTTTGTTGCTCAATTGCAGAGTGCATAGGTTTTGGAGTATACGGTGTAAGGAGACTAGAAAGGTAGGAAGGCACTAGGTTATAAAGGGTTTTGAATGCCAAACAGAACATGCCAATCAGCTGTTTAATGTTCACTTTGAGCATTTATTTCATGGAAATAGACAACCACTACAAATCAGGACTTTGTTGTTTTGTTGATTGTCTAGACACAAGAAAATGAGGGAGAAAATATTAATAATGCTGAATAATCTTAAAAAGAATTCATACATATTTTTCCTGAAAGATGGTTATTAAACATTTATCAGAACACCACTGCTTATAGATCTCTATTTCCATTGCCCCAAAGAGTCTTTATGATTGCATCTGTTTTTCTTGCCTATTTTCTTAAGAATCCATAAATTTACTTTGCAGTCTCAGTTTAACCACTCTTTCTTTCCTAATCTTGGCCAACTCCTAAGATTAGTTCTCCCAAGGAGTCTAGGTAAGTCCGACCAGTTTTTCCACCAACAGGACTTTACATGGTCCAGTCAGTTGTCATAATTCTGTTACCACAAAGCAGAGTTCTTAGCAAAGCCTATCTTTTCCCTTCTGCTTTTCCTTATCAAACTAGAGAGAAAATTAAAAATGCAATCATCACCTTCATTTTTCTCAAACTACATACAGTAATGAAGAGTAGTAACTTGAAACTGCAGCAGAGTTCTGCTCTCCAATCAGCAACCTTTTCTTCAGCCAAACAGCAAAGTGAGGCTTATCCTCTAATCAACAGCCTTCAAATAAAATAGATGAAATCTTTTTTTTTTTTAATGTGTTCTTCCTGGTTTCTTTTCCCTCATTTTCTGTTGTGTTCATAAGGGCTTTTGCTTTTTCCTCTCCTGCTGAATTCCTCAGACCTTCCAATTGGTTAAAACCATCTTTCTCTTGTGAAAAAAATTTCAGGAAATTCAACTTTGGGTCACTTATGAAACCAACTGTCTTAATCTTCTGTATTTTCCAGTTTTTTTAAAATTCTTTTTTATTTACCACTTTATGAGCTTTAACCTTTTAAGCTCTAAAAAGTGAAACATGCAAATGAGTTTCAACCTCAGACATTTATCTGCCCTCAAACAGGTCCTCAAGTTCTCAAGCCAATGTTCCTCTTTCTGTCCTTCTATTTTGTGTTTTTTTCTTCACACATGGATTTTAACTTTTTCCCAAACAAGTTTTTTTCCTACTTTCAGAAATCAAAAGTTTGAATACGAAAGAGATAGTACTTCACAAGTATATTTAATCTTTTTTTCTTTACCTAACAGCTCATTTTTTGTCCCTTTCACCAAATGAACTTCTCCCATACAAAAAGGTGAGTCCCTAAGAGTGGTAAGGAAATGATACAACTTTTCCACACTGTAGGCTTTCATTTCATTCAGATTACAAAATCTGTAAAAAGTGCCTAGCATGGAAACTGAGACTATCTGTCCTTTAAAACCCCCCTGTGAACAGGCAAAGAAACCACGAGTCTCCATCGTACTAGCTAGAATAGAGAAAAGGTAGACCAACAGCTACAGCTCCAAGGTTAGGTTCATGCTATGTCTACTACGTATCTCTGCTTTTCTCTAAATTTCTCACTTCCTGCAGTAGTTTTATGAGCCATTTAGTGGCCTGCAATCCAACACAGACAGCATTTACTAAGCACTTACTACATGTAAAGTTCTGCGCTCATTCCTATCCAACCTATGCTCTTCAAACTGAAACCTCAACCCAGCCCTGGAATTCACACATTAGAAGTACCTTCTACCCCTTAGTATCTCTCCTTCTGCCTGGATGACTTCTCAAAGAACTTTCACTTAATGAAGACACCCAGACCCATGAACCACGCTTCATTCTTCTCCAGGCTTCACTCTGGACTTTCCCTACCTTGATGACACTGAGAACCCTCATTTCTCATACCACCATCACCACCACCGCCATTTTCAGTTCTTTTTTTGTATGTTGTTTTCCCCTATTTGAATTTATGTTCTTTTATGATAGGGACTATCTTTCTTTCCATTTATATTTGTATTCCCAATATTTGGTTCAGTATTTGGCACATAGTAAGCTCTTAATAAATGCTGTTCACTGAGCAATTCAATGCTAGGCATACAAAGATTGTTTTTTAAAAGACCAAGAAAAAAAATTCTCACAAGAGTCATTGGCACTGTCAAATGGTTCAACATCAGTGGAAATGACATTAAAGAATCAATCAATAAATACTTATTAAATGCCTACCATGTGCTAGGGATACAAAAAGAGACATAAAGTGCTTTGTCATTGTAGCCTAAAGACCATGGGCCCTTTCCATCTGAATGAAACCTTCCATATGTATTGTTTCCACTATTAGAGTTTTAGCTCCTTGAAAACCAGGACTGTCTTTTCTGTTTGTATACGCAGTTTTTAGCACAAAGCTTTGCACATGGTAAGAGTTTCATGTTTTTTAAAAATTCATTCATTCGTAAAAAGCAGGTATTTCCCTCAAGGTTCTACTGGAGTTCTAGTAAAGTTTCTGATGAGGTTCAGACTTGACCTCCCCTGGAATCTCCTCACTTAACCTGGCTTTTCATACCAAATTGAGCTCTCCTCATATCTCCTCAGAGAATCTGGCTTTTCATGCTCAAATTGAGCTCTCCAGAGAATCTGGATTTTCATGCTCAAATTGAGCTCTCCAGAGAATCTGGATTTTCATACTCAAATCTGGGGCCTTTGTTATCTCTTGATTGCCCTACCTGCTTGCCACCTAGGCGCCCCCTAGTCT
This sequence comes from Potorous gilbertii, assembly GCA_028658325.1. NCBI lineage: Eukaryota > Metazoa > Chordata > Mammalia > Diprotodontia > Potoroidae > Potorous > Potorous gilbertii. The sequence continues at coordinate 307,340,715 of CM053771.1, read as the reverse complement.
GATATCTCCTGATAGCCTCCAGCTGTTTCCAGCCTTTGACCCTCCTTGCACTTCTCCTCAAGACCCTTCCTAAATCCCTCCTCCCATCACCCTGGACTACCAGACCACCCCTCAGATCCCTCCTATACTCTTTTCTGTATTTAAGTTCCAACTCACCTCCATGTGGGTGCTCAGATTCTGTCTTGCTGAGATTCTATCTTGCCCGCTTGTGTTACAAATGCGTAGGCTCCTTAAGAGGCAACCCAATTTGGCGAATCTTTAATAAACTTTGCTTTCTTTGGTTTTAAGAAGGCTTGAGTCGAATTCATTCGAGCATGACCCGGACTGTCAGTATTTTGGGGTCCCCTGCACCCCTGAACCTCATCAGTTTCTACTCTACCAATTTCTATTTTAATTTTCTAACTCCCCTTTTATACTCATTCAAGGAATATTTTATTAAGCACCGTGTTAGCTACTGGGAAGATAGTAAGTTAAAATAAAAAGTGTCTAAGGGCAAGAAGGAGTCCATTCTTTCCTCCTATTCACTAATGGGCAACTTTTAAAATACTTGAAGTGTCATTTGAATCCAATGAGAATAAAACATTTTTTTTTGTACATGACTCCCTTGTATCAGGAATGGTACTGGCAAGGTAAACCTAGATCTTGAATCCACAACCACTTGCTAATAAAAATCAGAGATTTTTCAAAATTTTAAGTTGATAAAGACTTAACAGAGACAATTTAGACTCATAGATTTAGGGTTGGATGGAACTATAAAGTCCCATCAAGTCAAGGCAAGTCAACAAGCACTTAAGAAGTGAATCTATGTGCTAGGCACAGTAACTACACAAAGAAAGGCAAAGTAAACAACCACACCAGACCCTGCCCTCAGTGTAATGGAAGAGACAAACATGCAAATATCTTTATACAAACAAGAGACAGGCAGGATAAACAGGAGGTAATGTCAGAGGGGAAGCACCAATATTAAGGAGGACTCAGAAAGGCTTCTTGAATAAGGTGAAATTTTAGGTGAGACTTAAAGGAAGTCAGGAGATAGAAATGAGGGAGAGAGTTCCAGGCTTGAGGGACAGTTGGGGAAAAGGCCCAGGGTTCGAACAGAAACAGCAAGGAAGCCAGAGTCACTCAATCACATTCTGTGGAGGGAAACTAGGAAGGAATGAAGAAACCAGGTTATTTAGGGCTTTTCAAGCCCTGTAGTTTTAAGGTTTATTAAATAGGAAGTAACATGGCCAGACCACCATTTCACTTAATTATAGAATCATTTCTAGAGTTTTACAAGGGACCTCAGAGATCCTGATGATCTGGAAAAGGTTTAGGAAGCTGAGGATCTAGGTTCAAACCCTGGCTCTTTTACCTGTATGATCTTGGACACCACTTCTGACAAGGTTGAGAGGTGCTGGGGACCCCAAAATACGACAGTCCAGGTCGTGCTCGAATGAATTCGACTCAAGTCTTCTTAAAGCCAAAGAAAACAAAGTTCATTAAAGATTCGCCATCTTGGGTTGCCTCTTAAGGAACCTAAGCATTTGTGACGCTTGTATTCACAAGTGGGCCAGATAGAATCTCAGCTAGACAGAATCTGAGCTGGATTGAATCTGAGCGCCTTCATGGAGGCAAGATGGAACTAAATACAGAAAAGACTATGGGAGGGATCTGGGGGGATGGTCTGGTAGTCCAGGGTGATGGGAGGAGGGGTTTAGAGAGGGTCTTGAGGAGAAGTCCAAGGAAGGAATCCTAGGAGGGTGAAAGGCTGGAAACAGCTGGAGGCTATCAGGAGATATCAGACTATGAAGGGTTTGGGTGGGAAGCTGATGGGGCAATCCAGAGATCTTGATAGGGGCAGTATGTGGATGGATACAGATCTTGATGGGAGGGTCGGCAGCCTGGGGAAATGGGGTTTTGATGGAATCAAGGGTGGGGGGATGCAACAGAGACCAGAGTAGAATGATAATGAAAAGCCCATGGGCTTCTGGAGATTGCCTGAACAAATGGGAAGATTAGATTTGAGTAAGAAAGGCCAGATTAAGTGGGAAGATTCAAGGGGAGCTCAAGAAGGCTCCCAGAGTCTGAACCCCATCAACTTCCTAGAGGAACTATCATACAATGGAAGGAGAATTGACTCTATAGTCATAGGCTCTAGGTTTTACATCTCACCCCTGACACTGTTCATTCAACCTTTAACATGTCACTTAATTTCGCTGGGCCTCAGTTTTCTTATATCTGAAGTGAGGAAATAGGGCCAAATGACCTCTGAGGTCTTCTAGCTCTAAATTATGATCCTATGACCTTACTGGGCCTCGATTTCATCAATTATGAAATGAGGTGGTTGTACTGATGGGGTTCAGACTCTGGGAACTTCCTTTAGCTCCCCTGAAATCTCCTCACTTAACCTGGCTTTTCATACTCAAATTGAGCTCTTCTGGTATCTCTCCACACCACCTGGCTTTTCGTACTCAAATCTGTGGCCATTTCCCACCTAGGTACTCCCTAATCTGATGTCTCCATTGCCTCCAGCTGTTTCCAGCCTTTGATCCTCCTGGGATTCCCTTTTTGAACTTTTTCTCAGGACCCTCCCTCCACCCAGTCTCCCAACACTCTAGACTACCAGACCCTTCCCCCATTCCTCCTATATTTAAGTTCCATCTTGCCTCCTCAATTCTTGGCTGCTGCCTTGGCCAGGAAAAGAACCAGGGAGCACCCCTCCAGGGCACCCCCTTGGAGGAAGGCTGGCTACTTGGGAAGTGGGGAAACCTGCTTTCATTGCCACAAGGAGGGTTACTGGTCCAAGGAGTGCCCCTCCAGGGCGCCCCCCCAAAGGGAGCCTCAGGAACCAACGTTTGTGGAACCGTGCCCATGTGACCCGACGGACATTGGAGGAAAGATTTTCCCTCAAGTTGGAAAAGTGGTGGAGCCACCCCCCGCCCAATACCCTGTCCTCCAGTCTTCTCAAGACTTGGAATGATGGGAAAGCCTGGGTGCTGGCAGTGCTCCCACTTTCTCCATCTCTCTAGCCAAGCCCTGGGCAAAAATGAAGGCTGAAGATAAGGTTACCAACTTTAACATGGCTAAGGCTGAAGATAAGTTTACCCACTTTAACATGGCTAAGTTCTCTGCTTTAACCAGTTACTCTGGCCCTATCTGTCCCTTGACCCCTCGGGTCATAGACATTGAAGGGGAAACTAAGGAATATCTCCAGACATACCCCCTCCTCAGCCTACTTGAGGATCTGTTGTTTAAACTCTCCTTCCTTAGGCCCTCCTCTGCCCCTGCCCTCTTGTTGGGAAGGGACCTGATGGTGAAATTGGGGAGCCAATTTTCTCTAGTTAAACCTCCCCTCTCCCTTTTGCCTCTGTTCACTAGATCTTCCCTGGTTTGCTTGAAGAGTGTGGGAGACAGTCAGGCCTAATATTTGGGACACTGGAATTCCAGAGAGAGCTACTTCTGTCACTCCAGCCATTGTTAGTCTCCCAGACCCTAAAGTGCTTCCCCATCTCAGCCAGTATCTGATTAAGCCTGAGACCTGGGAAGGACTACAACGTTTAATTGAAAAATTAAGGTCTTTGTCCCTTGTTCATCTCCATGAAACCCTGCAACCCTCCCCACAAAAAAACCTAATGGAGAATACTCACAATTTATTTTTGCTTTTGAATGTACTTTTCCCAGGAAATCAAATCCGTATCAGCTAATATGGACAGTCTTGACCCAAAGGTTTCCAGATAACCCTCATTTATTTGGCCAGGCTTTGACAAAACTAATTTTTTAAACTAACCTTTGCTGATGACAAAAATGAGTCCTAGTGATGGGGTTCAGACTCTGGGAACTTCCTCGAGCTCTCTGTTTTCTATATTTAAGTTCCTCCAAGAAGGTGCTCAGATGCAATCTAGCTCAGACTCTGTCTAGCTGGGATTCTATCTGGCCCACTTGTGAGTACAAGTGTTACAAATGCTTAGGCCCCTTAAGAGCCAACCCAATTTGGCTAATTTTTAATAACCTTTGTTTTTTTTGGCTTTAAGAAGGCTTGAGTCGAATTCATTTGAGCATGATCCAGACTGTCAGTATTTTGGGATCCCCGATCACCCCTGAACTTCATCACTGGGAAGGGTAAGGGTCTTGCCAGAGGTGGCACAGGTAATTTGTGAAGATTTAAATAGACTTTTTCCCAGTGTTCTGGACTTACAGTTTCTTTGTAACAAGAATATCTGCTCAGAGTAGAGCAGAACAAAAAAAGCTGAACTATGACTTAAAATAATTCTTAATAACATTTTTAAAAGAATGAGATTTCATTTCAAGGAACAGAATGTGAGTTCGACCCCAGGTTTTAGTCTTGAGAATTGAACTGTTATTCATTTAACAGTTGTTATTCATTTAATTCAGTTAAAAATGTCCTGTTGAATTTGGGATTTTCCAGACATGATAATTGTTGGGTTTAGTTTTTTATTGTTTTTTTTCCCCTGAAAAAGAGCCAGGGGAAAGCTATACTAACAAGTGAGTGAGATTTTTTTCATTAAAGGACAAAAAAATATCATTCTAAATGCATTGGCTTAGAGGTTTTCTTGTTTGCTGAGGTTCTAACAAGAAAAAGACAAGAAATAAAGTTTTATCTACCACTTGCAAAGTATTTCTTCCCTTTATGTTCATGGACTAGATAGCAGACAAAACAACGAAAACAATCTGTAATGGTTTTTAGAGTAAACATTTTTTCTCCATTAATGACAACAAAGTCACCCCATTTGAATTCTAATAGCTAATCTCTGAAAAGCTGGAAGAGGAAGTAGAAATGGCATTAAAGAAAACACAAATGGGGGGACTTGCTCAATCAGACCAAGTACAAACAGAAAACTATATACAGATAACACAATGTTGAGGGTATTGAAGGATAGAATTCTCAAAATATCTGAAAAAGGAGAAGATACCAGACTTAGGAAAAGTCACGGACAATATAGGTACAGGCAGAAATACCAGTAAAGATACAGGTGGCACAATGTGTGGAGAGGCCCCAGTCTTTCCTGAGTTCACATTTAACCTTGGATATCAGCTGTGTGACCCTAGCCCCAATCTAGCTCCAACTTCAGTAGACATCAATTCTGGAATTTTAGATTATTTATTATTAAAAAAAATTATTATTAGTGATTGTATAATCACATATTTTTGTTCCACAGATAGGAAACTTAAGTTTCTCAGCTTGTGAAAAATCAGTTATGCTGATTATTTATACAAACTGTAGGAAGAATATGAGCTATTTTAAAGAAACAATTGACTTCCCAGAAATGATCACAGAGCTAATGGGCCACATCCAAGTAAGTGCCATTGTTACCAGTCATCACATAGGACCTTTAAGGCCTGGAATTGCAAAAATAAATCAATATGCGATCACTACATAGCAATTTTGTTGGCATTTGTTTTATGGTATTATCTCATTCCTGTAAAACAAGTTTTCTCTCTTATTTTATGATGCGTGATGCAATTCAGAGAACCTGTCCTCCTCTCTGCTGCTCACTCAGGATACTCCGCCTGTCTGTGTGACTTTATACTGCTATGCCTCATTCCTGGAATGTAGGCCCTCCTTATCTCTGCTCTGTACACTACCTCTCTTCTTTTAAGATGCAGTTCATCATTCCCCAATTGATAAATAGTCAAAGGATATGAACAGGCAATTTTCAGAGGAAGAAATTAAAGATATCTATAATCATATGAAAAAATGCTCTAAATGACTTTTGATTAGAGAGATGGAAATCAAAACAACTCTGAGGTACCACATCACACCTATAAGATTGGCAAACATGACAGAACAAGAAAATGATAAATGCTGGAGAGGATGTGGGAGAGTTGGAACACTAATTCATTGTTGGTGGAGCTGTGAGCTCATCCAACCGTTCTGGAGAGAAATTTGGAACTATGCCCAAAGGGCTAAAAAAATGTGCATACCCTTTGACCCAGCAATATCTCTACTAGGACTATATGCCCAAGAGATCATAAAGATGGGAAAGTACATGTACAAAAATATTTATAGCAGCACTCTTTGTAGTTGTCAAAAACTGGAAGACAAGGGGATGCCCATCAATTGGGGAATGGCTGAATAAATTATGGTATATGAATGTAATGGAGTACTATTGTGCCATAAGAAATGATGAACAAGAAGACTTCAAGGAGGCCTGGAAGGACTTATATGATCTGATGCTGAGTGAAAGCAGCAGAACCAAGAGACCTTTGTGCACAGCAACGACCACAGTGTGCGAGAGTTTTTTTCTGGTAGACTTGGAACTTCGTAATAATGCAAGAACTTAAAAAAAAAAAATTCCCAATGGTTTTCTAAGGCAAAATACCTTCCACACTCAGAGAAAAAACAACGGAATTCATTTACAGAATGTAGCAGATCATGTGTGTGTGTGTGTGCTTGTGTATTATGTTTTGATTTGTTATATGATTTCTTCCTTTTATATTAGTTCGTCTACATAGCATGACTGTAGTGAAAACGTATTCAATAGGAATGTATATGTAGAACCTATACAGAATTATACGCCATCTTGGGAAGGGAAGGGGGTAGTGGGGGGTAGGTGTAGGGGGGGGTTAAAATCTTAATTTTATGGTAGTGATTGTAGAACATTAAAAAAAAATAAATTAAATTAAATTTTTTTAAAAAGCTGTTCAAACACCATCTTCTACAGACTTTCCTGGTCTCCCTAACTACCGTGTATTATTTTACTACTTTGTGTGCGTATGTGTGTGTGTGTGTGTGTGTGTGTGTATATGTATATGTATATATATGTATATGTATGTATGTATGTATGTATGCATGCATGTATAATTCAACTCATACTTATGTTATACATATTTTTATCTGTAATTATTGTCTCTCCTCCTGTTAGACTTTGGGTTGGGACAATACTCTGGACACTCCTAGGGGGATTCCCTCTTGGATCTTTTTGCTGCGTCCTTGGGGCATTAAGTGTTGAGTGACTCTGAGGTCTCAGGGATAGACTGGACTGGGCTCTCCGTGCTCCCACAGGGCATTACTGTTATCACCATCTTTTTTGATCTGAGCTCTATAAATTTCCATTTTGTGTTTGGATTCATGTTACATGCCTATGGGTTTTCCCCTGATTAGAGCTCAGGTCAACTGTTCCTCTATTCAGTCTCTATCAGCCATATGAAAAGCTCTACAAATTCAAGATGACAGAGTCTCAATTTCTGTCCTAAAACTTATTTTGCCTAAGCCTTCGGTCTGGTCTAGAGGCTAGAACTGAGACCCTACTCTGTTTTTGAGGGCAAGGCCAAGGAGCTACTGTTTATTTTTGAACTTGCTCCTTAATCAGTATTCGGTCTAGGGTCCTATACCATACCCTCATGCTGGAATGTACCACCCCCCAGACACAAGTTTCCTTCTTAGTCCTCCCTGCATCTGTAACCTAGCAGTGGGTAGTAATAACAGATTTCCAAGTTTTTGCCCTGATGCCTCTTTGGTGCTCTTTGATTTCTCCATGCCAGAATGTTCTATGAACTATACCTCTCTCCAGATCCCATTTCATTTCCACACACCTCTTTATTTCCCTATGTTGACCTGGGCTGAAAATATGACTCACTTTTTAAAAATTTTTATTTTCTGATCAGAATTCAGTTTGGTGTATTCTTCAGTTCTTTGTGGAGGAGTCATATTGGAGAGCTGGGTTGTACTTAAACTTATTACTAACTTTATCTTCTCAATGCAATTTCTCCATCTCAGGGACCCTATCTTTTACCCTCCTAACTGCACCATTTCTCCTTGTGTCATTTTATTTGCTCAGAGAAATGGATCTATTCTGAAACTCTGGTCCCCATCAGTCTCGGTCACCAGACAATGGAGTCTTGGGCCACAGCTGCAACAATTATAAGAAAATTCAGCAGCTTGCATGTCCATTAGGCTAGTATTAATCTGATTACTGCTCCTCTCTATTGCAGGTACCCTAATTGGGCAATAGGAAGTCTCTCTCCAGATCAAAAGAAAAGGAAATAAGGAACTCCCAAGTCCTGTGTACCTGCCCTCAAACATCACCACTTCAGGTGTTTCTTAATTTTGTTCACCCCACAGGAATTTCTTGGCTCCTCCAACTCTCCACTAAGATAAAAGGCCTTGCAGATACTACCATATGTTGGAAATGGGTTAGAGATTTTTTCTTATTCTAATTATGACACAGAAGGAAAACTAGGCTCAACAGGTAGAAGTATTAGAGTACAATCTTGGTTTGATAAAGTATGATGGGGCACTGTCCCATATTCCCATTGCTCATGAATGTGCAAGGGATATTCAGCTGATGTCATCCCCACATGGATTTAAGAATAGGTATAGACATTCTAGTATGCTTACCATTTGGTGAAGAGGACCCTTTTTAATTGGCTTTGGAGTCAAAACCAGGAAGTGTTCAAAAGATACTAGTCAATCAGGGACTGTTCCTGTGGTTACTTCTGTCTTTTCCCCACCTGGCTGTTTTCCAGTGAAAGAGAGAGAATATTGAATGGGAGAGGCTTCAGTGCCTTTCTATCTAAAGTCAATAAGTGCCCCTGTTTTCTATCTTTTTTCATTTGTTCTTTTCTGTTTTAAGTAAAAAGAATCTGGAATACAGCTAGGACCTTTAATGCTTCAAAAGGTCGGTAAAATCACCAGAATATCTGGGAGCAGAGTCCAATCCAATATCAAGATCATATGGAATTACTTTCAGCACCTAGCCCAGCAACAGATGGGATGAGGACTCATAGAATGAGTGGCTATGTCACGTATGCAAAGAACTTGATGGGACCAATTCTATATAGAAACTGTTCATTCTGAGCTCACTTTTCCCAGAGACTAGAGTGGAATAGGAGAGAATGTATCCCCAGGTATTGGGGGGAGTGGAAATGTTTATATTTTGTGCTTGCAATATTCTCTCTCTCTCTCTCTCTCTCTCTCTCTCCCTCTCTCTCTCTTTCTATCTCCCTCTCTCTCTCTCCCTCTCTCTTTCTCTCTCTCTGTCTTTCTCCATATATATATATATATATATATATATATATATTATGTATATGTGTACATATATATATATATGTATGTATATATATCTTAATAAAAGCTAAATGATGCTAACTTGTTAAATGGAATTGGGGTGATAGCCACTGACAACTAACAGTGAGGGAACAAGCATGTAATCTAGTCTCACGCTAATAGCTTTGCCCCAGACCTTTTAAGAATACCCCTAGAACTCTGAAGGGATAATGCATCTTCCTCATTCTGAGATAATAAAGTCAAAGTATCACTATATATAGACAAATGTCATAACAATTAAAATTATTTCTTAAGAGTATAGTGGACTGCTTAGGTCAGCAATGTTAGTGAAGATCTTCAGTCAGAGACTTGTTGGAAGTGTTATAAAGGCAATTCCTGTTGCAGGTATAGCTTAATGGAATTTACCTCTGAAGTTCCTTGCGGGTCAAAACATCATGTGATTATAACATCATAAAACTGACTTTCCTATATGATCTATAAGCTGGCTTTGAAAACAATTATGCAGGAGGAATTGTGAAATGTTATAAGCAAATGGCAACCTTGGTGGAAGATGTGTATCAATCAACTGATGAAAAAAAATTATTAAATACCTACTATGTGTCAGGAACTGTGCTGGGTGATGGGGATACAAATACAAAAGTGACACAGTTCCTGACCTCAAGGTTTCTGTATTCTTATATTCTACTGGGGGAATGAGGATAGAATACAATATTATCACAAATACAGCATATGTATAAATTAGATACGGTCATGGGAAGGAGACACCAACAGTGGGGAAACCAAGAGAGGCCTGTTGAACAAGGTAGCACTTGATTTGAGACTTGAAGATAACTACTGATTTCTAAAGGGCAGAGCACTGGGCATTCAAGGCTGGGAGAAAGCTTATGCAAAAACACAGTCAAGGCCATGTATGGAGAATGGCTAGTAGTCTAGCTTGGTCAAGGCATAGGGTAAATGGAAGAGAGTAAAGTTTAATCATCCTGGAATGTTAGTTTGTATTTCATCTTTTGAAACATTTGGGAGTCACTGAAGTTTTTGAGAAGGTTAGTGATGTGGTCAGACCTACACTTCAGGAATATGTAATTGACAGCTGTGTGGAGTATGAATTGGAAAAAAGAAAAACTGGATTCAGGGAGACCAAAGGGGAAACTATTGCAATAGTACAGTTGAGAGGTGATGAGGACCTGAGCTAGGGGTGGTTTATAGATGTCTGTGAGAGATTTCGAGGAGATGAAAAATAGTAAGACTAAGCAACTAATTGGATGTCATTATGAAGAGGGGTGAGAGTAACGGAGACTGAAGGGTTGAGGATGACTCCTAAGTCATAAACTTGTGTGACTGGAAAAAAAGTGGTGTCCTCCACAGGAAAAGGAAAACTGAGAACACGATAGGTTAGGAGGATGCTTAGTTTCAGAAATCTTGAGTTTAAATTACCAAAGGACATTCAGATGTCTTTTGTTTGTCCTTCATTTTCAAAGAGGATCAATGACATCACAGGATGATTTCCTGGCTTGTGCATGAATAGGATTTCAGTGAAGCAGAACTGAACAAAGTCATCAGACTCACTCTCTCTTCCAGTTGTTGAAGTCTGGGAGCAAGATGAAAGTGAGGATGACAGGAGATGGTCCAAGATGCCATGAACTGTTTAATGTCTGTCAGTAATTGGAGACTTAAGACTGGAATGAGAGAGAGCTAAATATACAAATATGGGAGTCATTTGTATGTGGGGTAAGGGGAAAGGAATAAGTATTTATTAAGAGCCTACTATGTGCCAGATACTGTGTTAAGTACTTTTAAAATATTAGGTCATTTGATAATGATCTATATAGAAATAGTAGTTGAATCCATGCTATCCTATGAGAACACAAAGATTTATATAGTTTTCCAGAGTAACTGCTTTGAAAGCTACAAATATTTGTTTCATTTTCTGGGTGTTTAAAAAATGGTCATTTCTTTTCAGGTTCTCTGAAACCTCTCCCAACTTTCAGAAAAATATAAGAAGACAAATAAACTAGTGCAAAGTAAAATGAGCATCACCAGGGAAATAATTTATAGGATAGAAATCAAATAATGAAGAGAAATAGCTCTGAGATACTTGAGAACCCTAATCACAGCAATGACCACCTAGGATTCCTAGGGATTCATGATGAAGCAAGCTACCTTCCTCTTTACAGAGTATTGATGAATTCAAGATTCAGAATGAGATAAATATTTTTATATGTGGCCAACGTGGGATTTTGTTTTTCTTGACCCTATATATTTGTTATAAGAGTTTTGTTTTTCTTCTTTTTTAATGGAGAGGGAGGTCAAGAGGGGATAGGATTATGGTAGTAGCAATAAAAAGAAAAGTAAGAAAAGAGTGTTGTTGAATTATCTTTTTTTTTTAATGTAGAGAAGACGACAAAAAGTTGGACAGAAAAAAGCAGAGACACAAAGGACAGCTTTGAAAGCTACAACTTTATTTTGCACTTAAAAAGTGTACCATATATAATCAAAATCTGTGGTTTAACGTACAGTCCCTTTTTTTACTTGCTGATAACTTTAGGATCAAAATAAAATTTAAAAATTCAGTATTTTACTTTTCAACTATCTTTTTATAGACTATCACTTATTGTTTGTCCTTCATTTTGAAGAGGACCAATGACATCTGGGGGTGATATCTTGACTTGCTTGTGAATTAGGGAAGTGAAGGAGTTGCACAAAGTGGTCAGCCTCTCTCTATTCCAGAATCAGGGAAATCCAGTGGCAGAACAAAAGTCAAAATGACTGGCAAGTGGCTTTGGAGACAGTGGATGACTTTGATGTCTGACCAAGCTGTAAGCCCTCCACAGCCCCTTCTTTAATCATCTTCATGGCTGATGGAACAAATTGTTCTCATCTGTCTATTCTGCCTAAGGAAGTCTTCACATACTTAAGATAGACAGGGCGCCTAACTCACCAACAGGTATGAGGCTCATTGACTCTTCTCGTACTGGTTTAGCCCATCTGCTGAGATGGTTTACTAGGATATGGGTGGACACTGCACATGCTACAACTTCTTGGAGCTAAAAGTGAGAGCTGAGTGCCAGGTAAACACCAAAGGTATTGGCAAACCATCACACCAGAGGTGCTAGTCCTACTTGAACACCTCAAATTATTACTTATAATTTAAATTATAATCTTGACTCTTTTCTTTTTCTGATACTATTGTCTCCAGCTCACCTTCCTACTTCCACAGCCCTGGTAGGTTCTCCACAATAGAGAATATTGAATGGGTAAATAAAATTTAAAAGTACTCTAAATGGCTTAAATTGGAAATCTGAGTAATTAAAGGGGGGAAAAGAGGCATTTCCTAAATTACCTACATATTTGCAAAACTCCTTGCTTTGTTTTGACTTTAGAGACCAGGCTATTTCTTATGCCTGAAATGCGTTCCTTCTTTATTTCTCTCTCTTAGAAAACCACCTACTCCTATGGAAAGTCTTTCCTTATCCCTATAGTTGGTTATGCTTTCTTCTTTCTCCTCCACATATCTTATGAGTAATAGTAGTAGGAGTAACAACATTTATATAGCAACTATTACGGGTCAAATACTAAGCACTAAGTACTAAGTGCATACAGGTTATGTTCTCCTGGTAAAGCAGTAATTTCCTCAGTAATTTCCTACATATATATAAAAGGTTATTTTTTAAAAGTTGATTGATAATACAGATTATTAAGGGAGGGTAGGGGGAGGAAACAAGCATTTATTAAGCACCTACTATGTGCCAAAGCACTGTTAAGTATTTTGCAACTATTATGTCATTTGATCCTCCCAACAACTTTGTGAGGTAGATATTAATATCACTGTTTTACAGATGAAACTGAGATAGATAGAGGTTAACTAGTTTGACCTGGGTCACAAAGTTAGTTAAGTGTCTGGGGCGATTCTGCAGTGCATCACCCAGTGTAAAGAAGGAGAATTCAGAGTTGAGATAATTTATGCGTTTTGTATACATTATAAACAAAAACAAGGAGGGGATCAGCTTTAAACCATAAGAAGTCTATTTCATTAATACTGCCTGAAGTTTCTCACAGTATGTCAAAGCTAGACCAGTTCCTACTGGCATAACTCGAAACATTACAAATTTGAGGGAATTAATTGTAATTCTAATTGTATTCTAAAATTCAACCATTCCAGCCACTTCTATACCCTTGCCAAGACTAGAATGATTGATGATTCCTCACTGTCACCCATTATTAGTAGTATGAGGAATAAAATGGTTGAGAGAAACTGAGACAGGTACAGCAGAGAATGGTAGGCAAAAGTAAAAGTGAAAGGTACCACTGGGATATGCAAAGGAATATATGGACAGTGGTGACCCTGCTCTTTGTTCAAGTTTATTTTCAAGTCCACTAATCATGTAAATATGGGCAGAAACATTCAGAAGTCCTCTTGCAAACCACCAACACATCTGAGTCCTTGTAAGGGGTCTGGAACTCTCGGATTATCAGGGTCATGATGCCCTCAGGAGAAATCTCTTTGAGACCCCATGTCCTTGCATGATTTACGTGATGGACCACCCCTACACAATTACCAACCTTCAAAATTATCGTGAGCAAGAACAACAACAGCCAAGCATGTAAATTTAGCACACTGTTTACAAACTGCTTGCATGACGTTGCAAATGTGTGCATTTTTGTTATAAGTATTGTGATTATTTTTTACTTTTTGGGAAGAGGGGGAAGAGAAAGCTAGCCATAGTATTGACCCCAAAAAAGAAGTAAGAAAAGGTCACTATCCTTTAAAAGTGCATAGGATGGAAAAGAAAGGAGTTCAGTAGAAAATGTGGACAAACAGAACAGCTTTCAAAGTGACATGCTAAATTTGTTATATAGTTATCTCTTGCACATCAAGACTTTCCCCATCGTGGTTTTGATATCTCACTGGTTGGCATCAGAAATGAAACGGGAATTCAGGGGGAGTTTTGTGGAAGCTGCAAATGACACATGATGACCAGCAGACATAAAAAAATTTTAGAAACTCAGAAATACATAAAATATATATGTGTATATATATATATATATATATATATATATATATATATATATATATATATATATACACGATATTGTACAACATCAACATATTTTATCTTTTAATACCATAAGCATTCAGACTTCTCTGGTAGGAAGTGAGGGCCAAAAAATTTTATGCAGATTTTCCACCACTCCCTCTCCCTCCCCCCAACAATGGGAAGGGGATAACTGTACTTTTTTTTAAGCAAGCTATATGTAGTCTATATTTTTGTAGTAATCTTTTTCTATTTTACTTTGTATATGAAGGTATTTTTTCTTTTTTTATTCATTAAATTCTGAATAATTTTTTAAAATACTATGTAGAAAACATATGACAGTTTCATTCTGAATAGATACAACTTTTAAATCAATGTCCTGACAGACAAGATGGACTAAAGGTACAGAATAAGACACAAAATTTTCAGACACAACCAACTGATATTTTTATTTTGTTTGGCCATAATTATTTGTTGTAAGAGAGAGTTTTTTTTTAATTGGGGAGAAAAAAGCAATTTGGTGACAGCAATGCCACAAGAAGGAAAGTGAGTCATTGAAGAATTTATTTAATGCACATAGGAGAACAAAAGTAATTTCAAAAGTAAATTCAGACAAGCAGAACAGCTTTGAAATCAATGTGTTGCATTAATTGTATACTTTTTAAAAATAAGCTTCATGCAACAGAGATTCATGACTTCATACACAGTCCTTTTCTGTATATGGAAATGGTGTTTGTCATATTCATAATAATAAAAAATAAATTTACTAAAATTTACTGAAAAATAAAATGAACAAGGCAGTTAAGAAAGAATGATCCAATATTGTGAACTGTAGTTAACTTAAAAATGCCTCCTGTGAACCTGAGGGGAGTTTGTTTTTGGTTTGATTTTGTGTTTCTGTTGGTTTTACAAAGAAAAACTAATCTCTGAAATAAAGGGAGTAGACTATTAGCAGATATTATTTTCTACCACTGAAGCCCTATTAGCCACCGAAATCTTTGCCCAGCAAGTACTCATTGCATTTGACTGTAAAATCATTTATTAAATTACTGTTCATTGCTAACCCCTGATTACTCATTCTATGAAGATACCAAGGTTGAGAATGATACCAAAAAACTATGGCCAAAATTCCTGTCATTTCCAATCACAACCATCACCGCCACAAACTTCCCATTTAGTTTGTTCTGGGTTAGTTCCAATTTAATTCAATTCAGTAAACATTTATTAAGTATTAAGAGCACAGGTTCATTGAAGGGCAGGCTTAAATTGTTTTCAAAAGTTCTATGCCAACCAAAAGTTCTAAAGTCACTCTAGAACCAAATGGAATCTCTGGCCTCAGATCTGGACTTTCTGGAACTACTCCAGATGAAATAAAGCTATTGTGAAGGAATGGATGAATGAAAAAGCATTTATTAAACATTTACCTTCTATCAAGTGCTGTGCTGACTCCAGGAGATACAAAGAGAAAAACTACACAGTTCGGTTCTGGAGGAGCTCAAGGGAGATGTAATATACAAAAGAAATTTGATCCTCAGAGTAGTTGGAAAGATGTGGAAATCCTAAGTGTGCAAAAGAGGAGAGATGGCAAGTTCCAGTGGTACCCCCTCCCCAAATCATTAGTCTTTTCTCCCTCTTGAAATGCCCTTTTAATTACCTATTTTATACTTATTTAAGTGTATGTGTATGTTTTTTGAATTCAGAATCTGTTTGGGTTTGTTTTTAAATCAATGACACAGTGTCTTACATGTAATCAATACTTAATAAATGTTCATTAAATGAATTTTGTTTTGATACATCCTTACTCTTCTTTATAAATTGTTTCTTTCTAGCTGCTTGCAGTATTTTCTCCTTGATCTGTAAACTCTGAAATTTGGCCACAATATTCCTAGGAGTTTCTCTGTTCAGGTCTTTTTCAGGAGGTGATTGGTGATTTCTTTCAATATTTATTTTGCCCTCTGATTCTAGAACGTAAGGGCAATTTTCCTTGATAATTTCATGGAAGATAATGTCTATGCTTTTTTTGATCATGGCTTTCAGGTAATCCTATAATTTTTAAATTATTTCTCCTGGATCTATTTTCCTGGTCAGTTGTTTTTCCAAAGAATTGTTTCACATTATCTTCTATTTTTTCAAATTTTTGGTTTTGTTTACTAACTGCTTGGTTTAACTCAAAGTCATGCATTTCCCTGAACTCAATTCTCTCTTTCAACGAATTATTTTGTTCAGTGAGCTTTTGAACCCTCTCCTCCATTTGGCTAGTTCTGTTTTTAAAACCTCCTTCTCCTCATTGGCTTTTTGGACCTCTTTTTCCAATTGAGTTAGCCTCTTTTTAAAGCAGTTATTTTCCTCAGCATTTTTATGGTTCTCCTTTAGTAAGTTGCTAACTCCTTGTTTAAGGTCTTCTATTGCCTGAGCCTATTTTAAGTTCCCTTTGGAGGCAGAGGCCTTGACTTCCTCTGACAGTATGCTTTGTTCTTCCTCATCTGAAAGGATGGGGGGAGACAACTGTTCCCCAAGAAAGTAACCTTCTATGGTCTTTTATTTCCCTTTTTTAGGCATTTTCTCAGCCAGTTACTTGACTTCTGAGTTTCTGCTCCACAACTGCCTCACCTCACCTCCAGTTCTGCCAAGCCAGAACTTGGGGGCTGAGATTCTAGATGCTAGACCCCCTGGGGTAAAACAGTCACTCCAACTTACTGAGATAGCTTGATAGAGTCTAGAAATAAAGCATAACTGTAAGGTGAGCCTTGGCCTCATTTGCCCTTTTTTTCTGACTAAGCAGCACAGATAGCTGGGCAGAACATGAGTCCAGACTGATCTCATGAAGCAGGGTCTCTTTTTCCCAATGTATCTAGCTAACATCAGAGATCACTTTGTAAAATCATAGCTGCCTATAATTGCTTTTTTGTTCCAGGAGATAAAGGTGAGCAATGGATCCCTGCGTCAGAGCTTGGGCTGACAACTAGGTCACCCAAACACCCAGACTCTAAAAATACTCTCAGATATAGATGCTTGCTTCTGACGTCAATACAAGATGAAGCATTAGATTAAGAGGACTATATAGCTTTCTCATGTTTGCTCATGAATGAATCTATCATGTGGCTCTTCATTTCAGAACCATAAAAGAGTCATCTTCTGGACTTCCTGGGCAGCCTTACCTGAAATAACCGAATAAAACTGCAGTAATGTAGACAGGAAATAATAAAACCAGCCATGGAAGATAAGCAAACATCATGCCTAAAACTTCTAAGAAAGTGGAAAATCCTGATAGTAGTTACAGTGGGGTCAAACTCAAAGAGAAACTGGAGGTCATTAAACCATAAATAAGGAAGCCTACAAGCCACATATTGACTTAGAAAATTACATATCAACATCATCTATGTTCTATTGTATCTGTATTTACTTGGTTAAATATTTCCCAATTACATTGAATATAGTTCTGGTCATATTCAGCGTTGACACCATGATGCTGCCATGAGCCTTGTATTTGACACCTCTCGCGCATAGGATACTGGATTTGAACTCCTTTAAATTCTGCCTCCGACATTTGCCAGTTGTGTGATCCTGAGTAAAAGATTGAACCATCCTGTGCCCATTTCTTTACCTATAAAATGAGGGAGATGGACTTAAAGATCTCTTCTAGCTTTAAGTCTATGAATCTATGATGTCTTTTCAATGATTTTGAGTTTTCATTCTGTTTTGTTATTCATGTCTATAATTTCATCTAATTTAGGAACAGTGTTGTCTGGTAATAGCAACTTGTCTGCAATTTATAGTGTTAGAGATTTGCCTGGGGGTTCTAAAAGGGAACTTGCTCAGGATCAAAGGCAAAACTTGAACCCAGGTCTTCCTGATGCTCTCCAATTCACCATACTGCCTTTCACCTTATAGTTTACTTAAGATCATAGAAACGGAGAGATGTAAGACAGCTTCGAGGTCATTTCTTTTACAAATGAGGAAGATGAGGCCCAGAGAACTTAAATGTCTATTTATTGGAGAAAATCAGAGTTAAACAACTTGCTCAGGGTCACACAGCTAGTAAATATCTAAGTCCAAATTTGAACTCAGGTTCCCCTAATTCAGGGCTGGTACTCAATCTACGACACCAGCTGGCTGCCATGAGATTCAATGTTTTGACCAAAGTCACACGACTATTTAGGGGTAGAGGCAGGATTCAAACCCAGGTCTTCTTAGTCCTAGTCCAGTGCCCTTTACGTTATATTAACCTTCTGCTTACTATACCACACTACCTTTCTCATATACCCCCAAAGCTAAGACCTGAAGAAATCCACATATAATGTAGTCAAATTTGCTTTGCCTGGAGATCTAGATGACTGACTCGATTCTATTTGTCTTTGTCACAGGGGTGGGGAATCTGCAACCTCAAGGCAACATGTGGCCCTCTAGATATCTCCTCAAGTGTAGCCCTTTGACTAAATCCAAACTTCACAGAACAAATTGAGACTTTAAGGAAAGCATCATAAAAGTAATCTGACCCTTTCTTTCATTTGATTACCCATGTCTTGTTTCTCTCACTATGTTTTAGAAACTTAGAAAACATAGAAAAACTAGATACACTGTCAAAATTCCTGGTTAATTCAATCAACTCTATAGGGGGAGGGAGGAGGATTTAATTTGGTATTGAAGGTAGAATCAGATAAATTGTAGGATTAAATGAGGGATGCCTGGCTATGATTTCATTATGATATGGAACGCTCCCTCCACCAATTCAGTAAATATCTTTTCTCTGTAATTTAAAGTTTTAAGAGAATCACCTTGATCCCCAAAGGTTTGGGGTCACATAGCTAAGCTTATGTGAAAAGCAGAATTCAATCCAGATATTCTTGACTCTAAGGCCAGTTCTTCAACTTACTATCCACATTGTCTTTCAGGATTAAACTGTACAATCAAAGTCTTAACTCCAGTAGGCTGGTATAGATACAGCTAATGCCAACCTAAGATTCAATTGGAAGCAAAAAAAAGAAAAAGATAGTAGAGCCACAAATTTCATGAGGACTTTCTCTGCTCAAATGCTTTCCAGAGGAGAAATATAGATAAACATTTTATTTGTGTGTGAGAAGAATTATGGTAGCATAAGGTAGGGGTATTAGATCAGAGTCATAACTCATGGTATTCAGTCACTACAAACACAATGAAAGAAATATAATTTAACCACGGTGCACTGAATAAAGAATGAACAAACACTTTATTGTACTTGGCATCACTCTATTACAATATATCAAGTTTATATTCTGTGTAAAAGGGCTTAGTTTTGGGGTTTGGGTTTATTTGGTTTTTGGGGTTTTTTGGTATGTCTTTTAGACATCAAAAGAAATCTTTGAGAATGGTAGGTTACCTGGGGCCCTAGCAGGTGGTTGATATGCTAAGGGAAGCTTCACACATTTTAAAGTAAATCTATAAAGTTTGCAAATCGCTATCCATAGCCAACAAATTGAGAACAATCACTTGAGTGATGGAAGCCCAGTGAATTGAAGCTGAACTACAAAGTCTAGACAATTCTAGAAAATCCTATTCAGTCTAGGCAGGTGAATTGCATTGTCTAATTGCCGCCTTCCATTCCTCATCCTAACACTTAGACCTGCTCTTTTTTTGGCCTGTCTTGGTCTTTTTGACCTGGAGATTTGGCCCATATATCCAAGAAATTAATGACTCCCTGAATGAAAAGCTGGAGTGATAAATATACCAGAACAGGGCATCCAAGACGGTAATGGTCTTCAAGGCAATTAAAATTAACTGAAGTATATGGCATATATCTTTGTTTAACTTGGCCCCAGAAGATAGAACTAGGACCAAAGGCCAAAAAAAACCTTCTTATCTGGAACAATTTACTTACAATCCAAAAAAGGCTAGATAAGCCCTTAGCAAATTTGTTATAAAAGAGATTCTTGTTCAAGTACCGGTTGAACCAGATGACTTCTGAGGCCCTTTTTAACTCTGTGATTAAAAAGCATGGTTCTAAACTAGACATGGGGGCTCACAGTGCTCCATTTTGCTTAAGTGGACATTCAAAGAACAAACTATTACTTAACAAGCATCTACTATATCTTACTAAAGAAACACGATATAGACAAATTTAGAGAAATCACCACTTCAAATATTCATGCAGATTATTTGTGCTCCACCTGTCGTAGAGCCTTCTGAGCTCACACTGGTCTGATCAGACACACTGTACCTTGACCCTGATATAGTGATGTAATTTTGGTCCTCTGAGTAAGAAGGACAATAACCACTGTGTCTTAGCACTGGGCCACACAGGGTATGATATCTAGGTGGTTGGGTAACATAGTGGATAGAGCACAGGGCTCGTAGTGGGGAAGATCTGAGTTCAAATTTCTCCTTAGATGTGTGCTAGCTGTGAGACTGCTAACAAGTCACTTAGCTTCTCTCAGACTCAATTTTCTCATTTGTAAAAGGAAGGGATTGGATTTAATGACCTCTAAATTCCCTCCCAGCTCTCAATCGATAAAGGAGGTGTGTATCCCAGAATTCCTGGAATTGCTTACAATGAGTGGTTTGTCTTTCCTTCTTGAAGAGGGCCATGATATCAAAATCGTGTTGGAGAGACAAGCCTAACACACACACACACACACACACACACACAGAGTGTGTACAGTATGTATTAACTCATACAATACAAGACAGTATGTATTAACTCATGATTTCAAAGTTATAAAAATGGAGATTATAACACTGTCATTAAACTGAACTGTGTTTTGTCATCATTATGAGTGTCATATAATTAGAAATTTAAGGATGAAGAAAAATAGGCCTTATTATATATTGGTTGGTATTGCAGCTAGATGGTACCGTGGATAAACTGCCGGGCCTACAGCCAGGAACACATTAATTCAAATCTAGCCTCTGATGCTTGGCAGCAATGTGACCCTGAGCAAGTCACCGAAACTCTGTTTACCTCAGTTTCCTCATCTGTAAAATAAGCTGGAGAAGGAAATAGCAAACTACTCCAGAAACAATTGAACAAGAAGTAGCAATAGCAGCAGCAGCAACATATCACTTTAGACCTTAGACTGAGAGAACTTCTTAATGAATTGGCAGCCGGCATAGTGATAAGAATACAGAATCTGTCAGAGGACATTGATTTAAATCCTGTCTCTGAAGTTTACTACCTGTGTGACTTTGAGCAAGTCACTTAATTTCCCTGGGCCTGTGTCAGTTTCTTCATCTCTAAATTGAAAGGACCTCCAAACTAGATGGCCTCTAAGACACCTTCTAACTCTAGGTCTATCATCTACTGATATATTCTTTCCTAAATACAGACTATTTTCAAATATCCTAGTGATCAAAGTCAGACTCATTAACCAAAATTTCTATTGAGTTGACCCTTTTTCAAAATTAGGAGTATATTTTTCTATCTTCATCTGTGTTGGAAGAAACAACTTGACAAAGTGAATAGGCCTGGCCTTGATGGTCAGTCAGATGTGGGTTTAAGTCCTGACAGTGACATATACTATGAGCCCCTGGGCAAGTCCCTTAAATTTTCAGTGCTTTAGATAACCTTCTAAGACTAAAAATTGCAAAGAAAGTGCTTAACTGCCCTGGTAAAGGTCAGAGAGAATTCTTCTACCAATTAAATGACAAAAAAAGACAAAAGACAAGACAAAATAAAGTGCTTGTCTTCTGGGAGTTCTTTCCCCCCAATTTGTCACAAATTATTGGCAACACCAACATTATTTGGACAAATAATCACAGGAGAAGAGATCTACTTTGACTAGGCCTGGGGAAGACCAAGGAAATCCCTACCTACCTTAGGCTATGTACTTGCCTCAAAACTTGAAGATCATTCCTATCATGGGAGAAAATAATAGCAAAAGAACCAGTATTTTTCCTGATCACCAATCCAAAATAGGTATCCTCCCCTTCTTTCCCAAACCTCAGTCTTTCACAGTCCATATCTATCTAGCATATTTGAGAAGCAGACTGACCTAGTAGTTGGCAGGCTTTCTGTATGTAGTGTCAGAAGGACCTAGGTTCATGTCTTACCTCTGACCTTTGATAGATGGGCTATGTGATCTTAGGCAAGTCATTTAACTTTTCAAAATCTGCAGATTATACTCTAAGGATATAAATTACAAACAAGTTGCTGATCTCCTTCACTGGAGAGTTTCCATTTTGGCAAAATCATAGACCCAGACTAATGTGTTTGTCACATAATATCACATATGTTATCTATTAATGTCCTATCCTCTCTCCGCTTTAATGAGCTACTAAAAGTCAAGGACTCTGTCTTATTTGAACTTTGTTTCTCCTCCAGAATCTGGTAGTATTCTGTACACGGTGTCTTGATAAATATTTGTTATAAATGTACTTTTAGTAGATCTTTTCTCCAGCTATTAACATTGTACCATCTTCTTTTATGATCTCTTCCTTATTTTTCTTCCTTAAAATGACTTTTACTGCCTCCACTGTGTTTGAGGAGTCTCAGTTTCTTCCTATCCTGAGCCTTGCTAACGCTATTTTCACAGTAACATTCATTAACCTTTCACCCTGGTTTCTGTTCCTACATTGCCCTGAAACTGCTCTTTCCAAGGTTACCAGTTATCTCCTAGTCAGTCAATCCAAAAACCTTTCGATACTCCTTTTTTTTAACTTCCCTTCCGTATTCAAAATGACTGATTGTCACTTCCTTTAAATGCATTGTACTAGTTTCACTGCTATCATTCAGATCTCTCCTCTATCTCCATTCAGCTTTTACCCTCTGCAATGAGAAGATGAGAGAAGCCCAGACTGGCAAGAGGGAGAGAAATGTCTAATGAGGCTGGAAAGATAGATTGGGGTTAGAATATGTATAGGGATTCAAAATCCAAATTGGAATTTGGATTTTTTCCTAAGGGTTACAGGAAGGTGTTAGAACTAGTTGAAGATAGGAGTGACATGGTCAAATCTGTGCTTAAGAAAAAGTACTTTGCAACTGTGTTTAAGATGAACTGGAGTGATGAAAGATAAGGCAGGAAGATCAGTTAGAAAACTAGACTAGAAGTGATGAAGTCCTGAATTAAGGGGGTCACTGTGTGAGTAGAGAGAAGAGGGAGATAATACTAACGTGTAAATGGGAAAATTTGGCAATTGATTAGTTCTTTGGGGTGATGGAAAGGAAAGAGTCAGAGTTAATGCAGAGATGAATCTGAATCTGGAAGACTGGAAGGATGGCAATAGTCGAAAAGTTTGAAACAGAAGTTTTTTTGGAGGGGAGTAATATAACAAGTTCAATTTTAGACACATTGAGTATAAAATGTTTCCAATAATTTTATTTGAAACTATCAATAAAGTATTCATGTGACAGAACTGAATTTAGAAGAGAGACTAAGGCTGGATAGATACACACATAAACACATATATGTATGATTCAAATGCATAGATAGGTAAATCCATGGCAGCTGATGAAGGTAACAAAAAAAAAAGAAAAAGGAAAGAGGGTAGGCATACATCATTGAAATCTGACATTAAATTCACTGTTCATATCCACAGTGCTCCACTCCTAAAGGTAAAATAGGAATATGCCTTCTTATGTCACCTCTTTGTAACATGATTAGTCATTATCATTTCACAGCATTCAGTTTCAATGGTTTTATTATTGCTCTTTCCATTTACATTTTTTCTTGGTTCTGCTTATTTAATTTTGTGTCTGCTAATAAAAATCTTCCCCTACTTCTTTGTATTTGTCATACTCACTATTTCCTCCGGAAGAGTAATATTCCATTACCTTTATGTACCAGTTTGTTCAGCTACTTCTTAATTGACCAAACATGACCAATATGCATGTTTGTTCTGACTATATTTGGTTCTTAAAAATGAAGGATTCCTTTCTTTCTTTCTTTTCTTCTTTCTTTTTCTTTCTTGTAGAGGAGAATTGTAGGAAATACGTGGTATTGATGCAAAAAAATCACAAAAGTGAAACTTTAAAAAAACAGAATAAAGTAAAAAGAAATTCACCTGGGGACACTAACAAGGGGATAATGTTGCTACTACCATGTAAAATTTTATATATACTTTAAGAAACACAAGACAGATTAAAGGTTTCACATACAATCCTCTTTCTTTATCTATGGGAACATCCATGCTTGTTCATTTTTGTCAAGTTGATAATTTTAGGAGAATATTTGTCTTTAAATGACCTCCAAGATCCTTGCTAGCTCTTGATCTCCGATCTTATGATCTCTCCTCCTCAAGTGATTAGGTATACAAAAAACATCATGCAGTATTAAATGTCCATTCCAAAGACATTGGATATATTTACTCTATGCCCATATCAATAACAAAACATAGAAATGGATATGTCTTTATTTATTTTAAATAAACTTTTTTAAACTGTTGAATTCTCAATTTAATTTTATTTTATTTTCAGTTCTGAATTTTCTCCTTCCCACCTGCCTCTCCCTCACTAACTGAGAAAATAAGAAAAACAATACCAGTACAAATATGTATAGTCAAGCAAAAAAAAAAAAATCCTGCTTTAGTCACATCCAAAAAAGAAAGAAAGAAAAAGAGAAGGGAAGGGTAGGGAAGGGAATGTACTTCAAATTACATTCTGAGTCTATTAGTTCTCTATGTAGAGGTAGACAAGATGTTTTATTACAAGTTATTTGAAATTGTATAACCTTCTTTCCCCCAGTCCTTCCTTCCCCTTCCCAGAGTTCCAGACAATATCATTTTTTTTTAGTGCAGAGGAGGAAAAATTAAGCAAAATAATCAATATACTGAAAAAGTCTAACTTGATATACAATGTTCCCTAACTATAGTCCCCCATTTCTGCACATAAATCAGGAAAAAGTCTTTTCATTCTTTGACATCAAGGTTATATATAACTTCACTATAATTTCATAGCATTCAGTTTTTATTGTTTTGTAATTGGCCTTTTAATTTACATCGTGAATAGTTTTCCTGATTCTGCTTACTTCACTTTGTATCAATTCATGTAAGTCTTCCATGATTCTCTGTATTCGTTATATTCATTATTCTTAAAGCAAAATAATATTCCATTATATTAATGTGTATGAGGTTGGTTTTTGCAATGCTTGTATCAGGAATAGAGGGACACACAGAGGACAAACTAGGCACATTCAGAAAAGACAGCTTCAGAACTGTACAAGTGCACAGCAATGAACTATGCCTAATGGAAATTTGATAAGGACTTCATGAAGAGAGGCACCAAGAGATGCCTCTTGTTTTTTTTTCAATTTTTTAACATTTTTATTCAAAGTTTTGAGTTCCAAATTCTATCCCTCCCTCCTCCTCCCCAAGACAGTAAACAATTAGATATAGGTTTTACATGTCCAATTATGTAAAACATTACCATATTAGTCATTTTGTGCAAGAAGATTTGAATAAAAGAAAAAATGGAAGGAAGAAAATAAATAATAGCATCCTTCAGTCTGTATTCATTCAATATCAGTTCTTTCTCTGAAGGTGGATAGTATGCTTCATCCTTAGTCCTTTGGGATTGTCTTGGATCATTGTTTTGCTGAGAATAGCTAAGTCACTCACAGTTCTTCATTGAACAACATTGCTGAGACTGTGTACAGTGTTCTCCTGGTTCTATTCATTTCACTTTGTATCAGTTCATGTAAGTCACTCCAGATTTTCCTGAAATCATCCTGCTTGTCATTTCTTACAGCACAATGGTATTTCAGACAATCATATACCACAGCTTTGTTTAGCCATTCCCCAACTGATGGGCATCCCTTTGATTTCCAATTCTTAGACACCATAAAAAGAGCTACTATAAATATTTTTGACAAATATATCCCTTTTTTTGGATGTCTTTAGAATATAGGCTTAGCAGTGATATTGCTGGATCAGAGTATGCACAGTTTTATAGCCCTTCAGGCATAGTTCCAAATTGTTCTCCAGAATGGTTGGATCAGGTCACAACTCTCCAACAGTGGATTAGTGCCCCATTTTCCCCACATACCCTCCAACATTCAACATTTTCCTTTGTTTGTCACATTAACCACTCTGATGCATATGAGATGATACCTCAGAGTTGTTTTAATTCGCATTTCTCTGATTAATAGTAATTTAGAGCTTTTTTTTCATATGACTATGGATAGCTTTGTTTCCTTTGTCTGAAAACTGTCTGTTCATATCCTTTAACCATTTATCAATTGGGGAATGACTTGTATTTTTATAAAATTTGTCTCAGTTCTCTATATATTTGGGAAATCAGGCCTTTATCAGAGATATTTGTTACTGTTTTTCCCAGTTCAAAATGGGTCTTTTAAAAGAGTAAGTTAGGTTTATATAGTAAAAGCCATCTGGCTAATTTAAGAACAAAACTTACGTATTTTTATGTAAGTTTTACAGAAAATTGAAAGACAAGTGAAGTGTGGGACCCACATTTTCTGGGGTTTTTTGTAACCTAAATGAGCTGAATAATTGTGATCTCTCCATTTATTCTATATTTTGTAGAGTTAATTGAAAGTAATGACCAATTTTGCCCTGAATCTCCTTTCACTCTCTCCTCTTGGGGCTGTATAAATTTCTTCTATCAAGTGTTTCCATGATTGGAATTTATCAAAACAAAAATAAAAAGAAAGGAATGCAACACCTCTGCCCACTTGAAGTGGGAAATTTTCCCAGACGTAACTGGATACATGGAGGATACATGACTCCTGATTGGCTGAAAGACTTCTCTGAGCCAGGATACCATGCAAGACAGAAACTGTGGAGAAGAACATGGAGAGAGAAAGGTCATGAGAGGCAAATTGTGGACTTTTGAATTACAAGACTAGAAATTAGACCTCAGAGTTGCATACACGTAGGAGAAGCCTGTTCTCCAACATTTCTGTTGATTTCTAGCATTGCCAACTGCCTAAAGGCCATTGAGAACAGATTCTCCTTCATGAGATCATTCCTTCTTTCCTTATTTGAGCTGTAGTTTGTATTACTCCCAGCAAAAAAAAAAAAAAAAAAAAAAAAAAAAAGCTCCTTTAAACGACCTATGTGATCTGTACAACTTCCTCAGGGATGTATAGGATGTTCATGGAGAACTAGCACCTCTAGTGTGAGGGTTTACTTAGTCCTTTTCAGGGCTGCTCCACCATCTCCCATCACCCAACTTTCACCTGGGCTCTAAGAAGCTGTATCATGCTCAAAGGTCATACTTCAGTAAAACTGTTCTGTCTGATGGGCTAAATCAGGTTAAAGGTAAGTGACAGGCTTCAAACCCATCTTTGAGTCATGGGGATGTCTGCTTCAAGCATATGAAAACTTCCCCAGCAGAATGGACAAATAAGAATAATTTGTTCCATCAGCCGTGAAAGCAGCTGAAGCAGGCTCTGTGAAATCCTTAAAGCCTGATCAAACATCAAAGATGCCAAGGTCAACCACTTCATCCCAGGACATCACCAGTCATCTTAACTTTTGTTCTGCCACTCGACTTCCATATCTCTGGAAGAAAGATAACTTTGTACCACTCTGCCTCACTTAAACCTAATTCACAAGCATGTCAAGACATCACCTTATGATATAATTGATCACCTTTGAAAAAAGAGGACAAGTTCTATTTACTATTTTGCATGGATAAATGAGTTTACTCATAATTCATAATGGTCTTTTGTGTTACAGTGTTTGATAGAGCTAGTGATAATAAAGTAACTATGACATTCCTCTTAATAGCTATGAGGGATGTCATCTTTTATTCTGAAGCTATTGCATCCCTGATTTGTAGATATTTGAGGTGTGTCGAAGAAGTACAAAACATGACCCAGCAGATCTCTTAGAGATAGACAAAAGAAGAAGCACAGCCTCAATTCTGCTTCTGCTCCCCCACAAAGCAGAAATTTAATCTCCTTTAGAAAGGTATTCCAAATCAAGCATTTACCCAGGATGAGAGTTGATCTATTTTTATAATTAGACAACACCACATACATACATCTTCTAGGATATTATGTTTTAGCTTACAAGGAAAATTAAAGTCAAAACTGCCAATGCGGTCTGAAAAGACCACTAACATTGAAGTAAGGAGAGCCAGAATCTGATCCTGGTTCTGCCATTAGGTAATAGTATGACCTTAAGGGAGTTACTTTATTTCTCTAGACCTCCATTTTACTCATCTGTAAAATGAGGGAAATTGGACTAGATCAGAGAGTCCTACCCTGAGGTCCACAGATCTCTAACGGGCTTATAACTAGATTTTAGAGGCTCCATGAACTTGAATGGGAAAAAAAAATTACATTATTTCCACTAATCCTAATTGAAATTTAGCATTTCCCTCTATTGTGAATTTTCTAAAAAGGAGAAAAAATTCTGAAAAAGGGATTAGTAGGCTTCACCAGACTATCAAAGGGGTCCATGACACAGAAAAAAGTTAAGAACCCCTGGTCTACATAATTTCCAAGGTGCTTTTGGATTTAGCACAGTTTATGTTTCTTTAAATTACACACAGTATCCTACTTTAGACATATAGTAAGGATTTAATAAATATTCATTGGTTGATTGATGATAGGGAAGAACATATAGGTATTAGTAATTCTACTTAAAGACTGTTTTTAGAAAAGCCTATCTAAGAACTTGTACAGCAGGACCTCCTCTGTATGCCAGGGTGCTTGCTGTTACACAGCTGGGATTCAACTCTCCATTTATTCAAATTCATTTCTCTTTCCACTACACCAGGCTTCTAATACAGGTGTTATTGGTGTCTTAATCCCTTCAGATGTGTTTGCAATTTTAAAAAAGAGTAATGAGAGAATAATATTTAATATACAGTACAAACTGCTAATCGGTACATCAGGTATAAGACAATGGGAAGAAGATTTAGTAGTGGGAGTCCTCAGATTACATCATATTGACAATGTTTACCTTACCTACTTATACACCTGACATGACCCTAGGAGCATTCTATATACTCAGTCTCAGGGACATGAAGACAACACAAAATTTTGAGGAATTTACTATTTTGCATGTATGAATGAATTGTTCATAATTCATAATGGTCTTTTGTGTTAAGGTGTTTGATGGAGCTGGAGATTCTGCCCATTCTGCTGGGGAAGTCTTCATATGCCTGGAGTGGACATCCCTATGACTCACTAGTGGGTTTGAGGCCTTTCACTTACCTTTAACCTGATTTAGCCCATCAGGTAGAACAGTTTTACTGAGATATGACCACTGTGCATGCTAAGATTATATGAAACCCAGGTGAAAATTGGGTGATGGGAGGTGGTGGAGCAGCCCTGAAAAGGACTAAGTAAGCCCTCACATTAGAGGTGCCAGTTCTCCATGAACAACCTATACATCCCTGAGGAAGTTGTACAGATTAAAATAGATCATAGATTGCATAATAGTAAAGGAAATTTTTACTGTGAGTGAGATAAACTATAGCTCAAACAAGAAAAGAAAGAATGATCTCATACAGTGGAGTCTGTTCTCATCAGCCTTTAGGCAGCTGGAAATGCTAGCAATCAAGGGAAATGTTGGAATTTATTGAGAAACCCTAAGTATATCCTTTTCATCAAGATGTCTGTTATCACAGAAATTAAGTATATCTAAAATAAGTCAGAGCTTTGGACTTTATTTCTAATGCTTATTAGAGTACTGTCTTTATCATAATGTTTGAGATTGTTTCTAAGCTTTATAAGGCAGAATAGCATAGAATTATAAAATCTTAGAGGTGGAAAGAATCTTAGTCATGGAGTCCAAACTCCATCACATTGTAGGAAATCCCTCCATAATAACCCTGACAGATAGACATCTATCCTCTACTTGAACACTTTTAATGACAGAAAAGTTCACCACTTACTGAAAAGAGGGAGAGAAAATAAACTTTTATTCATTGAAAAAATGAAATTTATTTTTTAAAAACCTCCTGAGGAAATCTACCTCATTGTTTATAAAGAAAATTTTCCTTCCATCTATTAATGTACTTACTAGTTCTGTTCCCTAAAGAGACAAAAAAGTTTATTCTTCCTTTTATTATATTATAATGATAAATTCCTTGAGGTCAGGTGCTGTTTTTGCCTTTCTTTGTATCTATAGCACTTTTCACAACCTGGCACATATTTACTAAACTCTAGTGGTACATTGCCTAGCACAAAGTTAGTAGTAAATAAATGATTGTTGACTAACTGCCATGACTATTTGTCATATATTTGAAGATGGCTAACATTTTTTTATCACTAAGTTTTCTCTTCTCTAGACTGAATATTTCAAAGTTCCTTTTCCATCCAACTATAGTTTATCTTGCTCACAGCAAAAATTTCCTTTACTATTGTGTAATCTATGATTCAGCTTAAACTTAAGTGCAGTATTTTTCATTTATCCTTTTTAAATACCCCTGACTGTTTTCAATCCACAGCTTTAGTCTTTCAAGAGCTTTTTAAGCGTTGATTCTCTAATATGTTAACTATTCCTTTGGTGTCATTGGCCAATTTGACAAGCTTTCTATGTCATAATCTGAGTCACTGATAAAAACAGTGAACAGACCTAAGTCATATCACATGCTTCTAGATGAGATATCCCTATAGGGAGACATGGATTCATTAGTCATCATTCAGAGGATGGGAATACAAGTTCTTCAAGAGTAGAGATATTTAATTCTTATTTGTATCCTCAGTTCTTGACATACATATGTGTATATATACACATATATGTACTAGATGCTTAATAAATATTTATTAATTGATTGGATTTAGAGCTAGAAGAAACCTTCAAAGATGTTGAGTCCAACTTCTTCAGATTACAAATAAGGACACAGAGACACAGAGAAGTATCTTGCCCAGGGTCACTCAACTAGCATCTATCTAAGGTGGGATTTAAATCCAGGTCTGTTTGACTGCAAGTCCAGTGCCCAATTTATTACTCCATTTTGCCTAATTAGTTGGAAATTTGCCTAAGCATAACATACAGTCCATATTTCTCCATTCTACCCATGGGGTTATCAAGAAAAACTCTGCAGAAATCCAGTTATATTTATATAATTTTCTTGATTATTAAGGGAAAATAAAGAAAAGAGAAGAAACATTGATTAAGCACCTGGCTGGTTGGTTGGTTGTTGTCCTTTGTTTTTCAAAGAAGACCAAAATGACATCACCATGAGAAAGTAAAGTTTCCGTGTGTTCCATCATGACTAATCAGACCAATAAGAGCTCTGAATGCTGTACCACAGGTTGGGTACAGAGAGTCCATGTGAATATTTGGGGTGGATACTCTAAATTTGCATATCCTACATTTTACTTTGTGCTCTCTCAATTCTGCTCTGCTCAGAGAGAACAGCACCCTTTCTGATGTGGGCACACCATGCTGAGTGGTCCTGTGCCAGTGTCTCCCATGTAGCACAGTCAAATCCAAAGTTCCTGAGAGAGAACTTGAGATTGTCCTTGTATCACTTCTTCTGATCACCATGTGATCGCCTACCCCATGTGAGTTCTCTGTAAAATAGTCTTTTTGGCAAGTGTACATTTTGCATTTGAGCAACATGGCCAGCCCATCAGAGTTGCACTTTCTGAAGCATATTTTGAATGCTTGGCAGTTCAGCTCAAGCAAGAACTTCAGTGTCTGGTACCTTATCCTGCCAGGTGATCCTCAGAATCTTCATAAGGCAGTTCAAATGGAAGTGATTCAGTTTCCTGGTATGGCGCTGGTAGACTGTCCATATTTCACAGGCATACAACAATGAGGTCAGCATAATGGTCCTGTAGACCTTCATTTTGGTAGTCAGTCTAACACCTCTCTCTCCCAAATTTTTCTTCAGAGCCTTCCAAACACTGAGCTAGCTCTGGCAATGTGTGCATCAACCTCATTGTCAATGTGTACATCCCTGGAAAGTGCACTACCAAGGTAAGTGAATTTATCCACAGCATTCAAAACTTCTCCATTTGTTTTAACGTATAGATGGTATGGTGGTGGCTGATGAAGCACCTGTGTTTTCTTGGTGTTAATTTTTAGGCCAAAATTAGCACAGGCAGCCGAGAATTGATCCATACTTTGTTGCATCTCAGCTTCAGAGGATGCATTGAGTGCACAATCCTCTGCAAACAGAAAATTATGCACCAACACTCCCTCCACTTTGGTCTTGGCTTGTAGCCTTTTCAAATTGAAGAACTTACCATCAGCACATCTTGATGTCATGTTCATCCTCATTGAAAGCATTTGACAACATGCTGAAAACATCATGCTAAAAAGCATGGGAGCAAGCACACTAGCCTGTTTCACTCCATTGGTGACTGGGAAGGCAGGAAAGTATTGTCCACTACCCAGAACCTGGGCAAACATGCCATCATGAAATTGACATAAAATACTGATGAACTTCTCTGGGCAACCAAATTTTGACATAATTTTCCATAAGCCCTCATGACTAACAGTGTCAAAGGCCTTAGATCTACAAACATTGTGTACAGATGTCTGTTCTGCTCCTGACATTTCTCTTGGAGTTGCGGGCAGCAAACACTATATTAACTGTTCCTCAGCCATTTCTGAAGCCACATTGGCTCTATATGACTATCTTCTAGATGAAGAATCAGCCTAGCAAGAATTTTACCAGCAATGACTAAGAGAGAGATGCACCCCCACCCCCATCCCCCCATGATTTTTGTAGGATAATCTATTCCCTTTACCTTTAGAGAGATGGACAATGGAAGCATCCTTGAACTCCTGGGGATAACTTCCTCTTGTCATATAACCTGGAAAATTTAAGTCAGCTTTTGTATGAGCAATAGTCCCCCTACCTTGTAAATTGCAGCTAGAATAGAATCAGCAGCAGGTGCTTTGCCACATGAAAAGAACCTAATGACCCTCAAAACCTCTTCTTCAGTTGGAAGTTCAGCTAAGGAGGGACTGACTTCAACCTGAGGTGAAAGGTCAATGGCCTCAGCATTGATTGACTACCGTATGTTGAAAACTCTATGGAAGTGTTCATTCCATCTCTCTGGGATCATGTCCTTATCACTAATCAATGTGGCTCCATCAGCACTGAGTAATTGTGATGCACCACAGGATTTTGCTCCATAAATAGCTTTCAGGGAGTCATAAAAGTGCTTTTGATTGTTACTATCAGCATAAAACTGAATTTAATCAGCCTTCACTATGTGCTCAAAAGAAATGTGAGATGTGAAATTTAGATGTCAGGCACTTTATTCATTTGGTCCTCAACAACCCTGGGAGGTAGATGTTATTATGAGCTTACATGTTTTCTCTAACAAAGAGAAGGAAATTAAAGGTAGAAAATGGAAGGAAAGGGAAGAGTAAAGGAAAGAAGGGAAGGAAAGAAAAAAAAAAGGGAAGGAAAAGGAAAAAAAGATTAGTTCAGCAGGAATTGGTATCAGTGAATCCAAGCTGTCTCCTGGTACATGACACACTTTCTTTTTTAAGTGTCCACAGATCATCGTTTTTCATTTTCTTTAAAACTGATTTTTTCATTTAACAACAAAAATTTTAACTCTTCCCTCATCCCTGTCCACTGGAGAAAACAAATCATCTTTTTAGCAATCCAGGAATATACTTATTCCATATTTTTTAAAATTATACTTTCCCCTTTTTTGAGAAGCATGACATTAGTATACCTCCACTTTTTTGGCATCTCTCTCTGTTCTTCACAACTTCTCCAAGATTCTAAGAGTGAATCATCAGTTACATCTAAAAGTTTTTTAGGTCTCCAAGATGTAAAATTCATTTAGACATGGAGATTTCAGAGAATCACAGAACTTAAGAGTTGGAAGGGACCTTGAAAGCTATGTGGTTCAACTCATGACTGAAGGAATCCATACTATAACATATCTGACAAGTGGTCATGCAGTTTCTACTTGAAAACTTCCAAGAAAGGGGAATCTTAGTATCTCTCAAGGCAACCCAAGTTAATTCTGGACAGTTCCAATTTCTAGAAAGGAACTAGAAAAAGTAGAAAGTTTCACATCTAAATACCAAGAAAGGAAATGCTTTTTCAATGACCTACTCCATTCAGCCTGAGCTACACACAGAGATGGTCCTGCCCTTGATCTTGCTATCACCCTGCTCCCCATTGCCACTCTCATACTTTCTCTCTATCACTCAGCAACCTCTCCTTTGAAGTTCACTCAATCCATATTTACCAACCAATTAAGATTCTGGAATCTTTTATCTCCTGATTTCCAGGATACTCCCATCTTCAAAGAATTCAGTGCCTGGCTCATGATATTTCTCTCCTCCTAAACACCTGCCCCTGTACTCTAGCAGGACTTTAGCATACATATTGCACCCCTTCAAATGACTTATGCCTTAGTTCCTCAACTTATTCATTTCCCATGACTTTTGTCATGGCTTTTGTTCATACTCATGGTCTTGCCATCATCCATAAGTATTCCACATCTATCTTCATGAACTCTGAAATTCTATCATCTGATCACAACCCATTGTCATTCTTCCTTGCAATCTCAGTTCCTATTTTTTTTTTAATTCAACATGAATTCCAATCCCTCAGTTCCTTGGTTCTTTCCCAGGCCATGATCACTGCACTGGGTACATTCTCCTGTTTTCACTGTCTTGTCCCTTTGGTGAACCAGTTTAGCTCTATACTGTCATCTTCTCTCAAGTCCTTTCCTTCTTATGCTATTGTTAGTCATGCTCTGATAAGCCTGAGCTTTGTATTAATCTCACTATCTGATGCCTTCTATCCTATTCATAAGCTGTTAAATGAAACCAGAGAAAAACAACAAACCTTGCTGGCAGTAAATATGGGCTGGGTGAACTTCAAAGGAGAGGTTGCTGAGTGATGGGAGTAGGGAAAAGGTCTGGGAGTAGCAATGGGGAGCAGAGAGCATTATGGGTGATTGCAAGATCAAGGGTAGGACCCTCTCTGCGTTTAGCTCAAGTGGGGTAGAGTAGTCTACATATATGTTACATAATTTCAACCAGGCACTCATTGCAGCAAGGCAATTCTTTTTTATTTCCCTAATTGATTCACTATCCTACTCACCACAGTGGTTTTTCTAAGCCTTTTCATCCTCAACCCCCTCCCATATCTCCCCATCCCCCCACCCTTTCAGTTAAGAACTGTACCTCTTATTTTGCTTAAAAATATTGAGGCCACCACCATGAGCTCCCTCTTCTCGCCTTCTCTTCATCTCACATCACTCAGATGCCTTCTTCCATCATCTTCATCTTTTCCCCATGAAGAAGTGACCCTTCCTCCTGCTAGTATAAATCTATATGAACAAATGATCAATAAATTACTCTTACTATCATCCCTACTCTCTCACTAATTTTCAGTCCCTGTTGCCAATAAACATATTCATGTTTCCTCCATCCTCAAGAAGCTCTCCTTTGGTCCATCTGTCTCTTATAGTAACCATCCCTTATCCCTCCTCTCCTTTGTGGCTCAACTCCAGCTCCTATCAATGCCTCCACTTCCTTTCCTTCCCTCTATTTTTAACTCTGCATTCTGGATTTTGACCACCCGAAACTTCTCTCTCCAAAATTATTAACAATCTCTTTATTGCAAAATCTATGACCTTTCCTCAGTCTTCATCCTTCCTGAGCAGGTTTTGATACCATCAGTCACCATCTTTTCCTAGATACTCTCATCTTTCTAAGTTTTTGAAACATTGCTTTCTTCTGATCTCATCTGTCTGACCACTCCTTCTGAGTCTCTTTTGTTGGATTATCATTCAGGTCATTCCTGCTAACCATGGGTGTTCCATAGTGCTCTGTCTTGGCCCCTCTTTTCTTCTCCCTCTATACTATTCCACTTATCTCATTAGCTCTCATGGATTCAATTATTATTTCTGTGCTGACTATTCTCAGATCTACTTATCCAGCCCTAACTTCCAGATTCTATTTCCAACTGCCTATTAGAAACCTCAAAGTGGATTTCATAATCCATATATGTGTATTTTCGCTGACTGTTCCCCTATGCCTGAAATATTCTCCCTCTTCGCCTCCATCTCCTGGCTTCCTTTAAGTCCTGACCAATATCCCACTTTCTACATGAATCATTTCCTTAACCCCACTTCAGTCTAGTGTCTCCCTTTTGTTGATTATCATTATTTTATCCTGTATATAGCTTGTTTGTAACTTTGTCCCTAACCCCTCCTAGATGTCTTAAAGATAACTGCAATCTCTTTGAGGACATGGACTCTCTGTTTGCATTTGTTCTTTGCTCTCGAAGAGGACCAAAATGGTGTCACTATGTTGGGGTCAAGGCACAGTGTATCCGACTATGGTTGATTAGATCAATACAAGCTATGGGTCAGGTACAAATAGTCCACATGAACATTTGCAGTGAAGATGTCTCTAAATGTGTTTCTTTTGAGCAATTCTGCTTTGCCCATAAAGCACAGAACCTTCTTTGATGTAGGCATACTATACTGGGTGGTCCTGTGCTAAAGTCTCTCATGTCTCACAATCAATTCCAAAGTTCTTCAAAGAGAACATGAGAGTGTCTTTGTGTCACTTTTTCAGACCCCCATGTCAGCGTTTGCCTTGTGTGAGTTTTCTGTAAAATAGTGGCTTAGGGAAATGTATTTTTCACATCCAAACAATGTGGTCATCCTATCAGAGTTGCACTCTCTTTAGTAGAAATTGAATGCTTGTTAGTTCAGCTAGAGAAAGGACCTCAGTATCCCATTTCCTGTCTTTCCAGATGAGCTTCAAAATCTTCTTAAGACAATTTATATGGAAGTGATTTCAGTTTCCTGATGTGGTGTAGGTATACCGTTCAGGTTTCACAGGCCTCCAACTATGAGATGAGCACAACAGCTTTGTAGACCTGCAGTTTGGTAAGCAGTCTAATACCTCTTCTCTCCCAGAAGTCCCCTCAGAGTCTCCCAAACACTGAACTGACTCTGGCAGTGCACATGCATCAGCTTCATACTTTATGGAAATACATATGGAAAGTATACTGCTAAGGTATGTGAACTTATCCACAGCATTCAAAATTTCTCCAAGTGCTGTAACTAATGGTTCCACATATGAATGGTGTGGTGCTAGCTGGTAGAGAACCTTTGTTTTCTTGTTGTTAGTTGTTAGACCAAAATTAGCACAAGCAGTAAAGAATCAATCCATAATTTGTTGCATCTCATTCTCAAAAATTTAACCTTTGATTACTACTTTGGAATTGGTATAAATGTTGGTAATGCTATTGGTGATGTCTTTTCTTCTTGATGGCTAAATTCATAAGGCTCATTCATAACCTCCCTTAAGACAAAGTCTTACTCCACTTTCTGACTTCAGTTTTTATCAAGCCCAAATACATTGACAAGGGCATATTTCTTTAAAGTAGCCTCAAATCATAAGGGGACACTTCCAAAATAAATGTTCCATTATTTGGGAATGTTTTCTTTTTCTCACTTAATTTAACTTTATTACATGGAATATGTGGCTTAGTAATCCCATGATTTAAAAATACAAATTTTGTCCACTTTAAATTCTGTATACTTAACATACTAAAAATAATTCCCATTTTGTTCCTGAATATTTTCTTAACAAAAAGATGCTATGAGAGGGGCCAAAGAGGATTACTTGCTTGACAGGTAACTATGGCTTAAACAATCTAGAGCTGGTATATTTAACACTGAAGAGAGGGGAATTCTGGCTATTACTGTGTGTCTGAGGTTTGAGATATTTCAGACTGAGTAATAAATTTGTGGAAATTAACTTGTGTCTATGCTTGCTGGAATATTCATACGATCATTGAGTCTTCATTCTTGTGGTCCCAATATATGACCAATCCCAGAGGGTCATTGAGATGTGGGAGCAAAAAGGAATGAATGTTTAAAGGGCTAAAATGTAGGAAACTGAATAAAATAATTTTATTTTTATTAATAGTGTAGAGCTAGGAACAATGTATGGCTGTGACATGTAGATGAATTTTGATTCAGTGTGGGAATTTTTTTAACTACAAACTAGACTTGCCAAGAGTGAAATGAGCTGCCTTGGTAAGTAGTGAATTCTCTACACTGAATGCACACAGTATTAAAGTACCATCTATCAGGATTGCTGTAGAAGACATGGAATAAGAAATAGGATTACATGACCTTTCATTTTTTTTAATTTAAAAAAAAATTAATTTGTTTTCAGTTTTCACCCATCACTTCCGTAAATCTTAGATTTTCTCCCCCTCCTTCCCTCTCCCTCCCTGAGACAGCATGCAACCTTATATGGGTTCTATACATACATTCTTATTAAACAAAT
Source organism: Potorous gilbertii (assembly GCA_028658325.1). Lineage (NCBI taxonomy): Eukaryota > Metazoa > Chordata > Mammalia > Diprotodontia > Potoroidae > Potorous > Potorous gilbertii. Next base: position 307,302,537 of record CM053771.1, on the reverse strand, counting down.
TTTCACATTAAGATGACCTTTCATTCTAAATGAACTTCTCACTCTCCAAGTCATTCTTAATTCACTTGTAGCACATGTTAATTATTTAGTTTTCAGGTGAAATCACACAAAACCAAAATATCTAGGAAGTTAAACATCCATTCTAGATGTACCCAAACATCCACAGACTTGACATCATGTAGATAAAACACTTGGATAACTGATTGCATTACTTTACATTTGGAATTCTAGTCATCCACTAGGGTCAGCCATAAGGGAATATATTTTGTCAGTGTCTCAGACAGGGGATGAACCCTAGAGATCACATAGGATTACAGTTCTCTGTCTCATTTGTGCATAGTTGTCTCCTCTATTAGACTGTGAGTTTCTTGAGAACAGGAACTGTCTTTTGGCTTTCTTTGTATCCCTATCCTTAACATAGTTCCTGTCACACAGTAGGTATTTAATAAATGTTTGTGAATTTATATGGAGCTGTAATGTCCAACTCTCTCAATTTAGAGATGAAGAAACTATGGTCTGGAGATGTTAAGAGATTGACTCAAGATTTTATGGAGAGAATTGTCTTTTGTAACTTTATGTGTGGAAGTACAGAGATTGTCAGGTTAAATGGTGGTTCAAGTGAAAGGAAAAGATTTTGGTAAAGATAAGGAGAATTCCTTGTCTAAAGGTTTGGATTACAGTTTGGTCTCTAATACAAAATGGCTACATGACCTAGAACAAGTCATTTAACCCCTCAGTGCCCTCGGGCAAGTAAGACTATACATCACAGATGAGTGACCTACAGCCTTGAGGTCGCTTGTGGCCTTCTAGGTCCTTGGGTGTGACCTTTTGACTGAGTACAAGTTTTACAGAACAAATCCTTTTATTAAGGGGATTTGTTCTGGGAAGTTTGTATCCAAAGGACCTAGAGGGTCACATATGACCTCTAGGCCGAAGGTTCCCCATCCCTGCTCTAAGTAAAGGAACTTTTGGTTGAATCTGACTCTTCTTTGGGGTTTTCTTGACAGAGATATTGGAGTGGTTTGCCATTTCCTTCTCCAGCTCATTGTGCAGAAGACAAAACTGAGGCAAACAGGGTTAAAGTGACTGTATGACCCAGGGTCATACAGCCAATAAGTGTCTAAGGTCAGATGTGGGTACTCTAGTCACTGTGCCACCTAGTTATAAATCTATGTAAGTAGAACTTCTTCAACTCTACACCAATGGAATGACAAATGTGAATAAATAACTGGTATTTATACAAACCTTGAAAGTTTGCAGAGTGATATATGAAGAAATGATGGTGATTCTTGATTTGGTTTTTTTCCCCTCTTCTTTTCTCTGAAGGAAGAAAATAGAGCTATCCAGGATTTCGGATTTATAGTCAGAAGGAAGCTAGACATCTAAGAGTGATTGATTATACAGAAATATGGGCAGATTACCAAAAAAACTATCAGCAATCAGAGTTCCAAATGTCTACGGTAACAGTAATACTGTTTTAAGAACAACTTTGAGTGAATAAGTCATTTTGACTATTATAAATATCCAAATTAAATACAAATAACATGAAGGATGATGCTACCTGCATCCAGAGAAAAAGCTGATAAAAAGAAGTATGTATAGAATAATTTCACACACATATACATATTTGTGTCTATTAGTAACTATCTCTAGGCTGGAGGAAAGGAAGGAAACAAAGGGGGAAAGAAGAAAGTTCCATGATAACTTTATTATATATTTAAAAGGAATAGAAGGGTTGTACATAAAAAATTTGCAGTTTCATGTGAAATCATCTATTTTTAATTATTCTGTTATAGAAATGCTTGTTTTATTCAATACATTAAAAATAAAATGATTTTTTAAAAAAGAGAGTCCCCTAAGGACCAAGCACAAATTTGGGATGTTAGGGCTAAGGCATAAAACTTGATCCACAGTACCAGTTTGGAAGAAAATCTAACCAATAAGGCAGTAAACATTTAATAAGCATCTATTATGTACTCAGCACTGCACTAAGCACTAGAGATACAAAGAAAGGTAAAAATTAATCCCTGCTTTCAAGGAATTCACAGTCTAATGAGGGAGACAACATGCAAACAACTATGTATGAACAAACCATACACAGGATAAAATGGAAGTAGCCTCAGAAGGAAAAAGATGGGCAAAGGCTTCTTGCAGAAGGTGAGGCTTGAGTTGAGACCCGAAGGAAGCCAGGAAAGTCAGGAATTTAGGTCTCCATATCAAAGGAAAAGGGCATCATATTTCTATACATGAATCATAGTCCTCTCTAGACAGCCAAAAGGAAACAATGATGGACCTAAGCATGGGCTCACAGATCATAAGGAATTATGGAAATCAAGCAAGAACTGGGTAACTTTTTGATAAAGGCTTAGAATCTCTATTAAGTTTAGCACAATGTGGTCTAGGTTAAATGGAATCCATTATTTGTACTTTTGATTAATCACAACTCAATTTTTTTTTTGCTTTTGGATACAGTTCTTTTCTTCTATGAATAAATACTAGAGCACAGCTTTTAATGGCCCACAATGTGAAATGGATCATAGGATCATAGATTTCAAGCTATAAAGGACCTCAGGGTCCATCTAGAATAAACATGTTGTTTTACAGATGACAAAAATGAAGCCTAGTGATATTAACTTGCCTAAGATCTCACACAATATCAAGCTTCGGAGGCTGGATTTAACCCCGGTCTTCTTGCTGCAGATAAATCACTTCATTTCTCAGAGCTAAGTTCTATGGTATTTTGGTCTCTATCTTTACAAATCAGGAAAATGATGATCAGAGAGGTTAAATGACTTCTCCATATCTGCAAAGCTGGTAAATGTCAGAGGCATGATTTTTTCCCAGATCTTTTTGACTCCAAGTCTCCAGTTATCTTATACAGAAGAGAAAGCCCTTAGACCAAGAGAAAATTGTGCTGGATTCATTCTAAGAATCAACATGGTACTTGAGAAGTTGACAAGATTAAGAAAAGTTCAGGGTTGACTCTAATATAAATCATAAATTGCAGAACCAAAGTTAGAACTCAGATCTCTTGAATCCATTCTCATACTTTTCTTATACTTTATGCTGCCTAAGCATATGTAGTCACTTAACTCCTAACAGTTTAAAAAGTATCCATTTCAATCACAAACCTCACCAGGGTTAATCAAGGTATTTTCAGTTTACATGCTTCTACCCACATTTAAAGCAATCCAGTCATTAACTGGTTATCCAAGCACATAATAGAATAGTAGTAAGAATCATTGCCTCTAATCTTTAAGGACCCCAATAAACAAAGACAGCTTACTCAATACAGATAAGTTAGAAGATAAACCTTCCCTTTCCTATTGTTTTCCCTTCCCTTCTCTTCTCTTCCTTCCTTTTGTTTTTCCTTTCCTTTTCCTTCTCTTTCCTTTCCTTTCTTTTCCAAATCAATTCCACCTTTTCCATTTGCCTGGCTCACTACTAATACCTGATCTTCCTTAAAAAAAAAATTTCAGTAACAAATTATTTGCCAAAGGTACACACACTCTAGGAAAAGAAACACCTCTTATATTGTATATTAAGATGTAAATAACTGATATCAGATCAATTTTTGAGATTCCTTTTTGAGAGAGAGGAAGTAAAGCAGATGTGAAAGAGTGAAAAGCTACTTACTACCTGAAAAAAAAAAAGAGGAAAGATTTCCCAAGAGGAAAAAAAAAGAATAAAGAAGTGAAGCTGACAATGAAAACACACCAACAAACTTCAAAAATTTTGCTCTACATGATTCTGTGCGTATTGGGACAGGGAGGAGTACAGATAAGGAGATGTTCAAAAAAAGGAAACACACAAAGAGTTCCCAAGAACCAGGAAACAGAAAAACTAGACACGGCAATTGTTTTTTCAACCCACATTTCTGCTTTTATTCTTTGTACCGCAATGTGGTTACGTGGACTCTAAACAACATGTGATATGAATTGGCCCAGAAAACCGAAGGTTTAAAATGCTTGAAAACAAAAATAGGCAACTAAAGTTTTATTTGAAAAGATTATGAGATTGCAAAGAATGTTGATCTAGCGACCTGTGGTTTTTCACTTCTGATGAAAACAAATAGATCTCTCCCCACCCCCATCTCTCAGCTCATTTTGTTGAAAAACAGATTTGAGAGGAGAGTGAGATACCCCACTCCATCTCAGGCCTCCCAAAATTCCTCCTCACACTACCTAGAGCCCACAGTTCCTTAAATTTCCATAATTAATGATCCTTTTAGATGGTGGGTGACCTGCTTTAAAATATAAATATGATCCGAGAAGACTAACACATTCATTATCACCTTATTCTTCACCAACAGAGCAGGCCTTGAGGCAATCAATAGGATAAGTAAATTTGGATGTTGGAAAGAGGGAAAAGAGCAAGACTACAGAGAGCCCTGCCCATCAACTGGGAAATGATCAATAAAGTTGCATATAAATGTGATGGTATGTTATTATACTATGAAAATATAAGGAAATTCATGATTCAAAGTGACATGGAAAGATACATGAACTTCACAGAGTGAAATAAATAGAACCAGAAGAAAAAATTATACTATAGCATCAATATTACAAAAATGAACAAGTATGGGGATAGGGTAGGCAGTGAATATGTACAAATGGAGGGGAAAGGGATTTGAGGGAGATAGATTGGTAGAAATAAGAACTGTAACAATGAAAGGGATGCTCAAATCTCACTTCACAACTCTGCGCATAGCTGCCTCTGTTACATGTTCATTTGTATTCCAGGAATGACTTTGGATAATACAAAAATTCCTTAAGGATAGAACTGAGATCCATTATCTACTGAAAAAGAACATGTGGAATGAAATGTTTTTCATAGATAATCTTTGCAATTTTTAAACTTCTAATGAGCACCAACACATCCACAGATGATGCAGGAAACTGAACTAAAAATTATAGGGTTTAAACAAATTGGATGAAATTATCAGTCTATCAACAAGCATTTGTTAAATGCCTACTATGTACTAGGCTGTGCAAATCACTGGTAACACAAAGACAAAAATGAAATAATTCTTTCCCTCAAGAAGTTTCTATTCAACACAGGTGACAGAAAATTCAGGTAGAAATATATTCATTATATATCCAAAATAAACACAAAATAATTATTGTGTGGCAGTAGAAGCTAGAGGGATCCAGGAAGCTAGAAAGGATCTACATCTCATGTAGAAGGTTGACTTGAATTGAGCTTTGAAGAAAACTAGTAAGTCTAAGAAGCAAAGGTGAGGAAGGAATACATTCCATCTATGGAGGACAAGTAGTGTAAGGCATGGAAATGGGAGATAGGAAGTGGAGTATCATTTGTGCAGGGAAGCAAGAAAACCAATGTCTACACCAAAGATTATATGAAGGAGAGTAATCAGGCTTGGAGCCAAGTTGTGAATGCCAAACAGAGGAGTTTTGTATTTTATCCTAAAAGTAACAGGGACCCACTAGAGTTTACTGAGTGGCAGAGTAACTGTTAATAATAATTTGCATTTTAGGAATATCATTTTGACAGCTAAGCAGAGGAAAATGGAGAGGGAAAAGACTGGAGGCAGGGAGACCAATTGCAACAGTCCTTATGAGAATGTTCCTGGTGAGAAATGATGAGGCCCTGAGTTAAGGTAGTGGTTGTGTGTGTGGAGAGAAGGGGAAGATGTGAGAGATATTGAGAAAGTAGAAGAGAAAAGACTCGGCAATTGATTGACTATATGGGGTGAAGTACAGTGAAGAGTCCAGGATGAATCTGAGGTTTTGAATCTAGATAACTGGAAGGTCAGTGGTTCATTCAACAGAAATAGAATAGGTCAGAAGTAGAGTGGGTCTGAAAAGATCATGCTTAGGACATGGTGAATTTGAAATTTAGATAGATACTATGCATATATATACATACACATGTATGTATAAGTCAGTCAGTAGACATTTATTAAGTGACTTGTCCAGGGTCACACAGCTAGTAAGTATCTGAGGTCACATCTGACCTCAGAAAAATGAGTTTTTATATTTTTAATTTCACTTAATTGTTTTACTTTGTTACAAGATACTTCTCACAGAATGGGATAATCAGTCAATTTTTGTAATGTAAAAGCAAAATATAGCAAACTTTTTTCTAAAGAATTAGGCAAAAAGGGAATTGTTAAGGAGATTTAAAGATTTGGAATTGAAAAAGACATCAGAGACTGCTCTTAAAAGGGAAAATGGGGGCGGAGGTTACAAAAAGACAAAGGAGAAGAATGAAAACTTCTTGAATTAAACAAGAAAGGTTGGAGTAGAAAATGGCCTCAAGCAGGAAAATGTAAGGAAAATGTGAAGATCAGAAAGGGTAGATAGGACTCAAGTTGAAAGGGCAGGAGGACATAGTGATGTGAGCTCTTTGGGGACAGGGTCTACTTTCTTTTTGTCTTGGTCATTGCCCTCATGATGTTGATAGTCCTCTTCAAGAAAAGAGGAACAACAGTCTGTATGCTCAGCATCTTGTAAGCACAGTGCTTGGCATACAGTAGGTGCTCAATAAATGTTTGTGAGATTGGGGGATTGAGGACTGTGGAATTGAGTAGAAGGTACAGAGAAAAAGAAAATAAATAAGTGAAACAAGAGGAATCAGAATGATGGAGCAAAGATAAAAAGAGAAAGGGAGTTGGGCAGGTGACTAAAGGGACTATAAAGAAAGGTGCCTATATAGTTGAAGACCCTCACAAGTGATTTTCCATGGCAATTCTTCAGGGAAACTACTAACAAGAATGAATGACAAAGGACTGATACTTTCCCTAAATATGGTGACATGTAGAATGTGTAGTCCTTGTGTATCTGACATAGCCAAATGACTCTTCTTTTGTTTAGCTAAATCTCAGGCCCGCGGCTTTTGCATCGATAAAGCTCCCAATGGCTACAAAGAAGGTCTAAGGGAGTTCATTCACATTTTGAACAAACTCTCCCACCTCTCTCTTCAGCGCTCCTGGAAAAGAAAGTGACAAGGTTCAAAGAATGCACCTCTATTTTCCAAATACTCAAAAATAAATTTAAAAAGACCTTCCATACGAAAAGTAAAAAGATAACTCTCTGAAAAGTAGAATGGACTTCTGATTCATCTCAAGAGGTTGGAAGATGAAAACATAATGAAAATGATGCAGAAAAGAAAGGAATGAAGGAAAATGAAACACCTAGAACTAGGAATCAGATCCCAATTAAGAAAGAGCTCTTCCCCCTGAGGGAGAAACCATTGCTTGTTCAAATGTATTCACAGGTGCTATTGATGGGGTGCTTGGTTGCATGAGCTTGGGCCCCAATTCTAAAATCATATTTCCCCTTAAAAATCACATTTCTCTCTAGTCTCAAAATACTATCCCGGGCAGTTTCTCCCCAGCCCAAGGACATAGCCTGCCCTAGCAACAACCATTATCTCCCTTCCTGCTATAGTAGCCAGCTGCACCTATAGAACTCTGTAGTTGTGTACTGGCTTAACGATCATAGTGACATTTACTACACAGTGACCAATTATGTGTATCCTAGACTTAGACATACATATATTCCCTTATATTTATCTTGTCTAACATTGAAGAGAGCAAACTAGTATTTCTGAGCTAGCCCTGACCATTGGTTGACTTAGTGATGTTTCAGGCCTAAAACCACTCCTCCAGATAGCCCCACATTGGGCTATTTCCCAATAAATTTGGGGTACCAAAACACCAAAAGTGCATGGTCCTTTAAGAACTGACCACTCTTTAACCACTTCCTAATCCCACGCCAAAACACCTAGTTAGCATATTTGGCACAAATGATACTATAGAATCCTATATAAATCCTATATAAACTATCCTATATAAACTTTCCCTTTACCCTTTAAGGTTACAGGTTCCCTAAAAACTCTTGCTCACTGAAAAGACCTCAACAATACTTGAGTCCACAAATTCTTCTCCAGAAGACCTGTTCCTGGTATCCTGGTCTTTGTGGGGGTCTCACCCTCCCACCCTCCAGCCCTCATCACTATTAAGTGAGAAACCATATGCTAAAGGTGAGAGGAAGAAGGAAGAGTGATGGTTTGGCAGCTTACACTTCAGTCCAATACCGATAGAGAATTCTCCTGTCTTCTTAGAGCCTATATCCAAGACATGGCATGGAATCTCTACAATTTGTCAAACCAGATTTTGTGTATGTATATGTGATAGAGAGAGAGAGAGAGAGAGAGAGAGAGAGAGAGAGAGAGAGAGAGAGAGAGATTTTCAAGTGTGCAAGAAGAAATTTAGAAATCTAGAAACCTAAGGCCTGACGGATGTAGGTATTGTTTTCATTCATGCTGCCAAGGCTTCAGATAAGAAAGGATGGTTTGGGATGGATGTGACAGCTTGCTTTTGAAAAGGGTACTTAGGGAAAGGATTTATATTTATGGACTAAAATTTAAAATGTAGGAATGCGAGATTCCTGGTCAGAGACAGCATACACTTAACGAAGTTGGTAAGAATATATTTTTCTGCAGGCTTACAAATCTGATGAAAAACACTTTAAAGAAAAAAGGAAGGGAAATGGGAAAAGTTAACTAAATGTAATTAGCAAGATAGATACCATAGAGAGTAGCCACAACCTAAGAAGATGAATACCTATATATATGATTAAAATTCACAGGTAACAAAATCCAAAGAATAATCCAACAATGAAACCTTTGACCTCAGATATCTATTTATGTATGCATAAAGAAATTCTAATAAGCAAGAAAAACTAGAAGTCCTAATGCAAAAAAGGAAACATAATGAATGCAATAATGTGTGTGTTCATCCTTCGTTGTCGAAGAAGACCATGCCATCGCAGAAATAATGACATGACTTGCACTTGACTTTGTTTTGAGTGAGGGAGGGCTTTGCAGGTCACCAACCTCACTTCTCCTCCAGAGCCATCTGAATCCACATATTCATCAGGATGACTGGAGATGACCCAAGATGAGTCAATTGGAGTTAAGTGACTTGCCCAAGGTCACACAGCTAGTGAGTGTCAAGTGTCTGAGGTGAGATTTGAACTCAGGTCCTCTTGACTCCTGCCCTGGTGTTCTATCCACTGCACCACTAGGTGCCCCAAATGCAATAATATTAACACATGAATATTGCATTTTAACATTAGCTAAATATGTTACATTTATTTTTGCATTGGATAATAATTTCATGAGTCTCAGTAAGACTTGCTTGGATAAGAGCAATGATTGGCATACAAGCAGTCCATAAACACTGATTAAGCTTTGACTATGTGCCAAGCACTGCTAAGAGCTAGACATGTAAGTAAGAGAGGGGGAAAGACAGTTTCTGCTCTTAAGGAACTTCCAATCTACACAGGGAAGACAACACACAAAAGAAATTTTAAAGAGGTGAGGGTCTTTGTAAGTGCCTAAGGGAGCCTGCAGTCAGAAATGACTGGCCCAAGAGCCAGTGGCAGTTTCAGGAGGCTACCTCAGCTCAGCGTTCCAAGGTGCCTCAAGAGCAGAAAGTACTGATGAGGTCCGAGTTTAAGGGATGATGTAATCTGTGGGATGAAGAAGTTCCTGGAGCAGAATTTGGAAGTCAAGAGAAGTATAGCAGGGTGGTAAATGAAGAGATGACTGGGTTCTAGGAGAAGTTCTTCATCTCCACTGTCTCCAAGCACATGTGAGACTTTGCCCCAGGGTAGGAAATTTAAGAAGTGACAGAACTTATATTCTTCTAGGAAGAAGGCAGGACAAAACCAAGAGGGATGAAGAGGGAAGCCAGAAGATGAGGATAGGGTTCCTGGGGATTAGTTTGATTCCCAGTACAGATAGGTAAAGAGAGATGCAGCTCCATTAAGGTAGCTCCATTGGTCCTAATATCATCTGCTAGCGAATTGGGTTACCGAGTGAGAGAGGGAGGACAAGTGTGGGTATGTTGACTTTCTACATGCACAAATCCCTTCCCAGACCCAGGCTCATCTGTTCCTAAGGAGATTACTAAACTGCATTCCCTAGGGTGGGTGAGTTTGAGGTCAAAATATTCCTGGGAAAGACTAAAAGACTCACCCACTTGTGTTTGACAGGCATTTACCCCAAAATCCAATGGGAGATCAATGACCAAAAAAAAAATAAAAATAACAAAGGATCCATAAAAGTTTGAAAATAATCTCCATCTCCTCCCATGGAAAGATTCTCTTATATTCCATCTTTCTTCACTTACATGCTAAAATGTTCCAGAATTTTCTAGAACTTTCTGCCTGTGTTTATTATATAGAATAACAATATAATATGACATAACAGCACAACATCAGATTTTCCCAGAATCACATAATCTACCTTTCTAAGTTCTCCCCTTCCTTCAAGGCTCAGCTCAAGTAATTCCTTATAAGAGTCTTCTCCAATAATCACAGGTCTACCTCTCACTCCTATTCCCCATTTTTAAATGTGAATATCTTTTCAAGAAAAAGGCAACACCACATCAGGGCAGGGAATCGGCTCATAACCTATATCATATGTCCAATACCTAGCTTACAGTAGGTGTTCAATAAAAAAATTTTTGAATGCTGACAGCCTTGGTATCCACGAACTGTTATTGTATGTCTTATGACATCACAAAGGTGATGTCATGACTTGCAAGTGAATTGAATCTGTGAGGGATGGCTGGGCAAAGTCTTCAGCCTCACTTTCTCCTCTGGAAACCATCTGGATCCATTGGCCAACTATAGATCAGGACAACTGAAGATGGCCTCAGATGGAGTAGATCTTGGTCTTTTTAAGCTAAGGTCTTTCCCAGGTCTCAGTTTGATTAAGGCAATAATTCAGTGATTATGGTTAGGTAAGAAATGAAGCAAAGAATGGCCTCTTTGACCTAGTCCAAAAACAATCAATCTGAGAAGGGAAGCCCCTCAGGATTTCTGACAAAAACAGAGAGAGGGAGAGGAAGGAGGAAAGGAGAGGGAAGGGGAGTGGGAAGGAGCTGCATTGCCAACTGGAAATGGTCAGTTGGGTACCCAGATGGCAAGATACTACTGGAGATGCAGTAGGAGACCATGACCTTTTTAAGTTAAGGTCTTTCCTAGGTTTCACTTTGCAGTCAAACTGAGGCAACGATTTACCAGCTGGATTTCTTTGTGAAGCTTCAATCAAAACTTTCAAGATTTTGATATTTCCCATAACCCCTTCCAAACCCCAAGTCAACTCCCAGCCATATAGTTCATCAAAAAGGCTACTTAACTCTGTGAATGCTTATGTAGGGGGAAAAAATCCATTATAGCAAATATTGCCAAATACATATTGAAAATACATGGTTAGTCACAGTACTTCTATATTAAGGAAACTATAGAACACATAATCTCCAATGCATAGTGTAAAATAATAGTTCATAAACATCTACAAACAAACAACAATTTCAAATCCTGTTATTTTTAATAGTACCTTATCTACAAGAAGGAAAAATTTTAAAAACAGTAGAGTACAGCAGTTAGATGATTTCAATGGCAGCTGTGAATTTTCTTATCTGAACAAACCATTAGGTTTCAAAGGGCTGCATTGTAGCATGGCTCTTTGCTTATTCAGACCCTTAATTAATGTTCCCCATCTAGAAAAATTGTATCTGCTGGGAGAAAATCCAGTTCAGGAACATTAGGTCTCAGATTCCTTGACCTTAGGAAGAAGCAAGACAGAAGCAAAAGTATGTGCCTGTAGCAGGCAGGGGAGACTGAGGTTGACTATTTTCAAACTGAGCAGCTTTGGAAGGACATCAACAGGCTAAAAGTATCAAGAATGGTGAAGTTACTGGGAACCAGGCCATATGATTTTGGTTGAAGGAAATAAGGACTTTAAAAAAAAGGAAAGAAAGAAAGGAGAGTCGCTGAGGTATTTTTCCTTTTAAATGCAGAGAAGAAAGCCAAAGGATGGTCAGAAATAAGCACAGACAGGGAGGACAACTTGGAGAGCTACAGTTTTAATTTATTGTACTTATAAGGAAAAACAAGTTGTATCCATTCACTTTGTCAGTTCTATTATGAGTATGGAAATGCTTGTTGTACTTGGGGCTTGTTAAGTTTAGAATGATAAAATGAATGTTAAAAAAAGAAGGAAATAGAGATGTTTAGCCTGAAGAAGACAGGTGGCAACATGCTCTTCAAGTATTTGGAAGACAGATTAGCCTTGTTCTGCACGGCTCCAGGGGGCAGAGTGAAGATAAATGATGGAATGTGAAGCAAAGTAAATTTTGGCTCAATTTAAGGACAAAATTCCTAACATTTGGAACTGTGCAAAAATGGAAAGGGATGCTTCAGTTGATAGTGAGCTCCTTATTTACGCAGCTTTTCAATCAGAGAGTATAACTTGCACCAGAATTGTTATACTAGAGTTGTACAGGTTTAACTTGAAGTCTGGGAACTTTTTAAAAAATATGTTGATAACTTGTATTTCAATATAATCTGTTTGCTCTGTTATCCTTTGTATGTTATCTTGTGCCTTTAGTAGAATTATTTGGAGAAGTGGTCCATAGACTTCACCAGATTGCCAAAGGAGTTCAAAACACATAGAAAAAGCTTAAGAACCCTTGGATTAGATGATTCCTGAGGTCCCTTTCTCTGTTGTCCACACTTGTATGTCCTGCCAATATCTCAAATGGAATATGTCCAGAAATCAACTAATTATTTCACTATCCCTCAATCTTATATTTTCCATTGTTTTTGATGGCATGACCATTCTTCTGGTTACATGTAACACAGAGTCATCTTGGACCTTTCTGTCTTCCTTATCCTGCTCATTCACTCATTTGCCAACTTCATATCATTACATACACCTGGAATGGATGTCGTACCTCCACATTATTTCCTTTTTTTGAAATCCTTCATGTACCATCTTCTCCATGCAGCCTTCCTAGGCAAACCTCCTCCCAAATCCCACAGTAACCTAATTTTCCTAAAATTTCCCACAATGCTTTGCACTTATCAGTCTCCCTTGTATTATAGCTATTTGTATAAAAGTCTTTCCTCACATTGGACTGCGGGGATGCTTCAAATTCCTCTATTTTTGAACATCCATCTTTTTCTCATTAATAAGCAGATATGAGTTTACAGGTTGTCTTTAGTGGCATTTCTTGGCCATACATTCAGAATATGTAATTCCATTCACTTTTGTGGTTTCTGGTGAGTGCACAACATTGTTGCGTTATTCAAAAAGACAAACAGTCTTTCGTTATACTTGAAGTTCTCCTGGTCACTTGAAGAATTTGTTGTTTGTCATTGGAATTGTAAAACAAGTACAATGTGTCTTGGAGTTTTCAGCATAGGGGATTTTCGTTTTTGTTTTTTCCTGGAAGCAATCTATAGATTCGTTTGATTGCAACTTTGTTTTCTATATTCAAAAATTCTGAGCAGTTGATGTTTTTTTTTTTCTTTTTGCATTATTTGTTGCATTGTAGTGTTTATGTTTTTTGGCTTGTCATATTCTTCTGGGAGATGTTTAGACCTTAAGCTGTCTCTATGCAACTTACCTTCAAGATCAATAAGTTTTGGTTGTATAGACATCATGTACTCTTTTAATCTTATTGTATTTTGATTTCCTTCTTTCCAGATTGTTCTTTACTTTAGTATATTAGCATTTACAATCAGATGTTCTCTCTTGTATTTCTTTGGAGAGACTCCCTACTGTGGATTCAAGTTTTGCTATTCTGTGTCAACCTGAAAGTTTGGTTAAAAGAGGCAAACAGGCAAATATATATATATACATATATACATGTATATATGTATATATATATATACATATATACATATATATATACATATATACATGTATATATGTATATATATATATATACATATATATATATATAAATTATTTCTTAAAGGTAGCAGTTACATGATCAGGGAGCCAGAAGGAAACTTCTGACTGTCTGATACAAGGATGACCAGGTTTAAATACACTTTACCATGAGAAAGAAATTTCCTTAGTTGTATAAGCAGCAAATTCAGTGAGACAAGACAATAAAGTAGCATCAGTTGGAATTCATGATCCCAGGATATTTGAGTTTCCCCCCACATAGCATATGTCTCTCTAAAATACGATAAAGAAGAATTCCACCACACTGATTGCAGGCATCCTGTCATAAACAGGTCTTTGAAATTGCTGACAAAGAAAAGGGCACTTTTAGAGCAAAAAAAAGCAGTCAGACTGATCAGTTTAGGCTTAGACCCTTATTAAAGTGCAAAAACGATATTAAATGCTATTATCTGCTAATTAGGTCTGCTATACAGGCAGGGGTATGCTGGTAAAAATACTTAAAAACTGGTTCTCCTAAAAAATATACATGTCAGGCTTTTAAATTTAAGGCGCATTATTAATTTCACTGGAGCACTAAGTGATAGGGTTAGGGATTGTGGATTAGACATCACTGCTATTAATTCATCAAACTGTTATCTCCCTGGGTTTCTTAGCATCTTAGCCTGTGGAGCCAGTTGCAACTGCTTTACTTTTTATGCATAAATCCTATTTGAGGACATTTTGAGAGTTCATAGAATTGGAGAAAAACTATCTAGTCTTCTATCATATCTCTCATGATCTAGAAGTGCCCTCCCCATTAAATTACAAATCCTTTTTTGAGAATAGGGCATATATCTTCTCTGCCTCTGTATCCTTAGCACCTGGTATTATGTCTTCCACATAGTTGCAGAGTAATATTGAATTATTCTAGTTGTCATTCCTCCATAACTCAAGGCTGCTTACAAAATCAGTAGCAAATATCAGTTGGCAATTAATTTGTCAGATTTAGCCACCACAAGCCTTAGAGTCTTGTGCACGAGGTTTTTCTCTAACAACAATCTTTGGATTTGATCAGTCAATACTTTCTTGTCTGTATTCAAAAGTTCAGGTCTCCCATAGCACTTTTTTTTGTAACATTAGTTATATCAATTTGTTATATCAATCAAACAATAGCTTAATGAATAGAGTGATGAATTGAGAGTTAGCAATCCTAGAGTCTGAATCCTGTCTTTGACACTTAGCAACTAGGTGGAGTAGTGAATAGAGTACTGAACCTGAAGTCAAGAAGACTTGTGTCCAAATCCAGCCTCAGATACTTACTATGTGACCTTGGGCAAGTCACTTAACGTCTGTTTCCTCTTCCGTAAAATGGAGGTAAAATAGCTCCCACTTCTTAGGATTATTGTGAAGACCAAATGATACAAAAATTGTAAAACCGCACAGTACCTGGCACATAGTAAATATGTGCAATTTACTTATTTAATGCTTATTATTAGTACTTCTTTAATTCTAAGTTTTCTCACTAGTGAAATGCGGATAATAGTATCTATGGTATTTCCACAGGGTTGTGGTAAGGATAAAATAATATGTGTAAAGAGTTCTGTAAATGGCTATTATCATTTTGTGTTATAGCTACGTAAATGGTATCATTTCTTTGCTAGACTGTAGAGTTCCTTGGGTCTAAGAACTTTGCCTCATCTAAACTTTGTTATTTCTAATGGTGTCTAGCATGGTAGGTACTGAAGAAATATTTTATTTTACTTGACTCAATACAGAGAAAACTGGCTTGGAAACCAGACTTCTAAGGGAACATGATCTTGAATACTGTTGGCAAGACCAGTTATTCTGCACAGTGCAATTCTCCCTCCTTATCTCATCTTTCACCTGTAAAAAACTGCTTTATGCCTCTATTGAACTGAGTTCTCTACCAGCAGACACTATAGGAAAACAAGAATTGGCAGAAAGAGATAATTTTTTTCTTATTTGTACAGCATTTTAAAAGTTTATAAAACATCTGCTTGACATCAGCCCTGTGAAACAGGTAATATACTATATTACTCTACCCATTTTACATATGAGAAAACAGTGACCCAGTCAAGGTTAAATGATTTATGTAGGTTTACCCAGTTAGTAAATGCCAAAACCAGGACTTGAAGCCAGGTCCTTTGAATCATAGACCAGCACTTTTTATATCATGTAGCTTTGAGAGTCTGTTTGGATACAGAAGATCTAATATAATCAAGCTGATATTAAAAAAAAACAAAACCTCTAATTACCAAATGATAAGCCCAAAAGAAAATATCAAGTGACCACAAAAATGTTGCCTTTGTCTCAGCTGGATTACAGCTACCCCATCCAAATGGATTGAAATCTTTCCTATATTTTACCTCCCTGGATTCCAGTTTCCTCACAAGGAAAACTTTGTTTTACTACAAAAAGGGATATCATTCGCATGCCTCCTTTCTGAGCCTTTTCCTTTTATCTTACTACCTACCCTCCCTAAGTAACTATGACTAGTATTACTGTGGTGGCTTAATTTCTTGTGTTTGTCCTTCATTCTCAAAGAGGACCATGACACCAAGATGATGACATGACTTGCACTTGACTTTGATTTGAGTGAGGGAGGGAGGTCACCAACCTCACTTTCTTCTCCAGAGCCATCTGGGTTCAGTGGCCTGATATTCATCAGGATGACTGGAGATGGTCCAGGAATTCTACGAAATTAACTGGCTCATAGTAGGTCAAGAGTACTTAAGAAGAGAAAACGCTTTCTTTGATCCTTTAAAATTCCCTCTAACTGTGAAAAATCTGGTGATACAGTCATTTCAACATAGGTACTTCCTGTCGTATTATCATCTGCAAACACAGACGTAAAGCATTTATAGAGGATGGAAACACAGGAAAGAACACTGAAGATGTGTGTAATTGGTAAGCCAATTAGAAGGCTGGGTGAGACTGAGTTTGACTCATCTCTCCACTTACCTCACAGAATTACTTGTTCAGGGTATCTTTTAATTTCCTTTATAAATAGCAGTCATTTCAGTACTTTTCTTTGAAGTTATTCTTTCACTGGAATTAGATTTTTTTTCCAAATCAGCACAGGAAGTAATTTTTAAAATTATTTCATTTTAAAATTCAAGAATGGTAACACATCAATTTGAAATACATATAATGTTTTCCTGACATTAGAAGAGCTCAGTTGGTTTTAGAGCTGATGCTATTTTGTAGAATTGCCAATCAAAATTCACATTGAGAAACTTTTTGTCCTTTATTAAAAAAGAAAAAAAACACATTAGGGCTTGAGGAATTTTTAAAAGTTGAAGTTCACATAATTGTTGACAGAAGCTGGAAATTCTTCTGCTAAAGAAATCTGAATGGCACTTGCTTCCCTTTGAAAATCCAAGGAAGGAAGGAATTTGGAAAAGACAGGGCTGATTCAGAGTTAGTCGAGGATTTTTGACTAGGGTCAAAGTGAATGTCTTCTCAAGGTTAACCCTAAGTGACCTGAAGCTTCACTGTTTCTAGTGCCTCGCCATCCCCAGCCCTCCAAACCCACAGACTGAATTGCTGATCTGAGCCATCTGTGCCCTGAAAACAATTTGAACTCTAGGTGTTGTCCAAAGCTGAGGTCAAAACTTCTTAGGTCAGAAAATGACCATCCCTCCATCAATCAATCAATAAGTACTTACATTCCTGATAATCCCTCCTTGCAATGAACTTACATTATGACATAGGAAACATGTACATATAAAAATATATATAGTGTGTCAAACCTTGAAAATAAATTACCAAATTGTCACAGAGGCTGTGCAACCACTATTAACTCAGAAAAATACCAAAGAGCTTGCAGAGAGGTAATACCCCAACTGTTAACTCTGAAATATAAAATAAAATGAAGCAAAACAAAAGAGATAACTGTGGTTATAAGCAAAAAGCAGTCTTTATCCTGCTGGAGGAAGAAAGCTAGAAACGTGTGTCAGGGTCTGCTGTGATACCAAGGAGACCCACTTTAGCAAGGTCAAGCCTTGATACACACTCTGATGACTAGGCAGAGAAATAAGCAATGAGCTGTAGCTGTGTCAATGACGGTAACAGCACAGTGATGTGAGTTTGCTTCATAGCAGGACCTCATGACTGGAACTTGGTTCCTGTAGGTACTCGTCCAAGTTCAGGGACCACCTGGGCTGATGAGAACCAATTCTGGGATTTTGCTGCAGCACAGTTCATCCAAAGGGTGAGCACAAAGAATTGTTGTTATGCCAAGCTCATGGCACAGTCTGCTTGTTGGGCCTTAGCTCTGGAAAATAGGGTGACTCCTAATAGTAAAAAGAGAGGAGTGAAAATAGAAGAGTGGTTTTGGCATGGGGATCTTGACAAGTATAAGTAAAAAAAATAACAAATATAAATATACAAAGCAGTGAAAGTCAAGATAGTTTGGAAGCGAGGGTACTAGCAATTTTGGACATCAGAAAGAAAATGGATAGAACTCTGGATCTGGGGTCAGAAAGACCTGAGTTCAAATTCAGCCTCAGCTGTGTTACTCTGAGCAAGTCACTTAACCTCGTTTGCCTGAGTTTTCTCATCTGTAAAATGAGCTGGAGAAGGAAATGGCAAACCACCCTAGAATCTCTGCCAGGAAAATTCCAAATGGGGTCTCAAAGAATCAGACTTGACTGACATAACTGAACAACATGCAGAAGATGGTGTATGAGCTGCCTCTTAAAAGAAGAGAGAAACTCTCTAAGGCAGAGTCAAAGGAGTACCTTCCAGGCATGGGGAACAGCAAGTGTGAAAGTGCAGAGATGCAGTCCTGAGTTTAAAAACAAAAAGGTCAGTTTGGCTGCATTGTCAAATTCAAGAGGGGAAACAATGTCCAATGAGGCCAGAAAGATAGGTTGTACCTAGGTTGTATTAGCCTTTAAAAAAATAAACAAAGGAATTTATATTTGATTCTCAAGGCTACAGGAACCCACTGGAGTTGGTCAAGTAGAGGAGTCACATGATCAAATATGCACTCAGGAAAAATCACTTCGGCAAAAGTGTGTAGGATGAACTGGAACGGGACTTGTTTGAGACTAGGGACTAATCAGGAGGCTGTTGTAATAATCTAAGCACTAGATTAGGGATTAGTAGGGATTGAACTAAGGCAGTGAGGGAAATGAAGAGTTAGACACAAGGGATGTTGCAAAAGGAGAAATAGAGAGATGGGGCAATTGATTGTCTACAGGATGAGGCAGAGTGAGGAGTCCAAAATATTGCAGAGATGGTAAATCTGAGACACCAGAAGGATGAGCTCAACAGAGGCTTTAGAAGTGGGAAGAGGCTGGGAGGATAAAGAGTTCAGTTTTAGACATGTTGAGTTTAAAGGTCTCCAGGACATTGTGTATAAAATGTCCAGCAGGCAATTGTTGTGAAACCAAAACTCAAAGAAGAGAATGGAGGTGGATATATAGACATATAGATCCGAGAGCCACTTGTGTAGAGATGGGAGCATAAGACAATATGGAAAGAGAGTATAGAAAGAGAACAAGCCCAGGAATATAGAGGGTCTAATTCAGAACCTAGAATCTCTAATGAGTTTCTCTTTGGAAAACTGCTCTATGAGATGAGTAAAATATAAATAACTGGTAAGGCTAAATTTACATTTTAATAGGAGATAAAGTCTTAAACCAAAGGAATGAAGCTAGAATGGTAGAATTTCCAGTATTCGGGAAGAAGAAAGTGGCATATTATACCATGAGAAAGTGATAGGATCGTGTCTGAGCCCCTGAAATCACAGCATTTGAAATCAAATCAGGTTGCTGCTTACTTTATCTAGGTATGAGGACAGTCCAGAACATCATTTAAAGCAAAAGTTCTTAATCTGAATTTTGGTTGTGTTTTTTTTTAATATTTTGTAGCTATTTCAATGTAACTGGTTTCTGTTGTAATCCTATGTATTTCATTGTGTGCATTTAAAGACATTAATATGCTAAGAGGTTCATGGGTTTTACCTGATAGCCAGGGGTGTATATGATGCAAAAAAGGTTAAGAACCTCTGATTTAAAGCAGTAAACATTAGTTCCTTAGGGGACCTGACCTATATGGAACTCTGACACATAAATTTGATACACAAAGTCTATTTTTGTGGTAAGAACAGGACCCTCAGAGTCACTCAAACCCACTCAGTTACATCACCTCCGGGTGTCTGTAGCATGAAGCATCACGGTAGAGTAAGGAAGACAAGTTTAAATCCAGCCTGACACTAAGTTTACAACTCTGAGCAACTCACTTATCGGCTGTCTGCCTCAATTTCCTCAACTGTAAAATGGGAATAAAAATAAGACTTACTTCCTAATAAAAATATACTTAACCCACAACCTTGTTGTGAGAATCAAATAAGAGATTTAAGAAGTACCCAGCAAGTAGTAGGTACTTAATGCTTATTTCCTTTCCTCATTCCCTCCCTTCCTCCCTTTCTCCCATCCTTCCTTCCTTCCTTTCTCATAACCTTTGCCCAGCTATTCCCAGAGACTTTCAGAATGGACCGACAGCAGATTGGGAGGTGGACAGGGAGGTTTGCTGGATATTATCAAGCCTCTTTTATCTCAAGGTTGGGATTCACACACACATACACACACACACACACACACACACACACACACACACACACACACACCATTTTAAAAGTTGATAAAAATTAATCCAACCAACAAAAAATTGATGGGACTGATTTTTTTACTCCATGATGAATTTACCAAACTGATTGTGGTTTTTGGTTTGTTTTTTTTTTTAATTTCCTGTAGGCCTAGTCTCAATCTCCATTTCCCCTTTCTGATTTCAAATATCAGAAGAATAAATAGAGAAATAAATCAGGTAGGGGGTGGTACAGATGCCAGAACAGCTCAATAGAGCTATAGATGAGACAAGGACTAAGTCATAGTAATAAAAGTGAGCTCCATATGTGCCTCTGTAAATGACAAAGTATCTAATTAAGGACAAAATGTATTCATCAAACCTATTTATCATTATCAGTCTTCATGTATCGTAGGGACATTTTCCCAAAGATTATTGTCTTCCCATAAATTTAAACTTACTTTTCATAACTACCTTCAGAACAAAATGCAACATGAATTTGTCACAGTGATTCATTCTGTTTCTGTGCTTCTATTTCATGTCCTCCTCTACTTCTACTCAGTCCTTCCTCTCTACTATCTCCCATCTCCTCTATCTTGTTTCAGCTCCATTATAATCTGATCACATCCTGCTGGTATACTCCTCACCATCCAAGATTAACATGACTTGACCTTTATTTTCACATTTCATCTAACAGTATAGTAAGAATGTGGGTTTATGTCTCAAGTTTGCTCATCCTTTGGACACTGCATATTTCAAGATAAGATTTTATATATAACATTTTGAGACACAAAAGAAAATTTGGATGAGAAAAAGAAACCAATGTGGATGCATAGGAAACTCTTGGACCAACTTAAATTATAGAATAGATGAATGAATGAAGAAACATTGATTAAGGGCTTACTTTGTGACAAGTACCATGTTAAATCCTAAGGATTTACAAATACAGAAGTGAGATAGGTCCTGCCTTCAAGGAATTTATATTCTAATAGGAGAAAACACATTTAAGAGACTGGTGATCACAGAAGGGAGCCTTGGTCTGGGAAGTTACAGGAATGGTGAATTGATTGAGGATGGTAGAAGGGTGTGTGTGTTTGTCCTTCATTGCCAAAGAAGACCATGCCATCAGAGAAGTAATGACATGACTTGCACTTGACTTTGTTTTGAGTGAGGGAGGGCTGTGCAAGTCACCAGCCTCACTTCTCTAGGGCCATCTAAATCCAGTGATCAGATATTCATCAGGATGACTGGAGATGACCCAGGATGAGGCAATTAGAGTTAAATGACTTGCCCAAGGTCACGCAGCTAGTGAGTGTAAAGTGGCTGAGGTGAGATTTGAACTCAAGTCCTCCTGACTCCTGCACTGGCACTCTATCCACACTGCACCACAGAGCTGCTGGTAGAAGAGTACCCTATGTACACCATATGTAGAAGAGTACACCTATGGTGTACTCTTATGTACACCATATGTACACCTATGATGGTAAGGCAGGTGGCAAGATGGCCTCAGTGAATGGGTGGAGAGCCTTCAGGATGTGAAATATGGTCTGGTCTCAGTCCAGCTAAACAAAGTAGCCTATGTGAATTTGCACAGACTCAAAACAACTAGACTTGAGGGCAGGATTTCCTAAAGTAAGTGGATTCGTTACCCTGAGGACTGGGCCAAGCTTTCTGAAGGATGCTTTTCTCCATTAGGAAAAACTGGACAGTGGCAGGGAAACTGGTAAGATGGTCTAAGCCCCAGAATCTGTGGAAATAGCCAGCAAGGCAGTTTTGAAAGATCAGGCAAATAAGCCTCTGATCATTTGAGTTCAAGTCCACACTGAATTCTTGCAGCCAACCTAGCATCAAGGTCCAGGTCAAGACATCCATGAAAGATATAATTAAGGGCAAGTAATGGAAGAGGAATAAAAAAAATATTGCCCAGTTTTGAAAGAAAAGTATTAAGAACACAAAAGCTCATGTTGAGCTGAGACTATCAAGAAAAGACAAAGGCAACAAAAACAATAATTAGATCAGAGAAATGAGAAAGAAGGGACAGGAGTACTACTCAGAGTGGTAAAAATAGACAAAACAGAGAAGGTAGAATTGTTCATTTTTTAATTTGTTTCTGTTTTCTCTGTCTACAAGAATGATCTTTGACCTGTCAGGGGCATGTGGGGCTGGAAGCAGGTAGGGGGGAAATGGGAACAGAACAAAGATAGTCAAAAAAGAAATTTAAAGCAAAGAAAATAGAAAGATAGTGAGAGTTCCCCCAGCTTCCCTTGCTGAGTTCAAGTGACAAGGGCCCAGTGAACTCTTTCCTAGGGTCCTGAAAGAACTGGCAGAGAGGATTGATGAATCCTTGCCAATGATCTTTCAAAGATTCTGGAGAATGGAAAAGAGGTGCCACAGGACTAGGTTATCCTGATTTTCAAGAAAGGGATGAAAAAAGACTTTTCAAATTAGAACCCAGTGAGCATGACTCCTAGTAAAATTATATGGCATTTTATCAAAGTGATATAGTGAATACCTAGAAAACAAAGTCGTGATCACAAAAGCCATCATGGTTTCATCAAAAACAAATCTAATCTAATTTCTTTATGTAACAGAGGACTTATGCATTTGGAAAAGATTTAGAACTTGATTCTGAAAGAGCTGGCATGAGGAAATAGAAGTGCCTTGGAGAAATACTGGAATGTGCTGTAGACAGTCTGTAACTTGTTCTGTTCTGGCAACTATATGATTAAAAGAAGTCTCTTTAATTGGCTGTGTGACCAGAACGGGGAGTACCTTCGAAAAACCTCTGCCATTTATTCTCTTCAGTTGTTCTCTCTTGGTTTGATTCCACCAAGAACATGCAGTGAGAGATGCTACAGTAATGTGGAGGGCCTTGGGATTTCCCACACACCCTCACCCACACACAGATATATGACCCCATGAAAGTAGGCCTTGGTCTTCTTGACTCACCATTTTTTAATCTGGAAGCTTTGACCTCCTGAGTTTTGAAAGGTCAATCAAATGAGCTTCTGGGAATCTGAAAGTCCAAATCCATGCTGGATTTTTGTAGCCAATCTAGCACTGCCCAGAGGAGTCACCTTAGGGACTCAGCTCATTGGTAGAAGAGAGTAGGATTTATCTGGCAGTCATGTTACATCTAGATATGAACTTGATGCAACTACACATGCCTCACATCTATCTATCTGTCTGTCTATATCTCTATCATCAAATTATAAACTTTGGTATTTGAGGCATTTTGAAGCCTGAACTTTTCTTGCTTGTTCTAGCTTTCTTCCTCACTACTCCCCTCCACAAACTCTATGTTCTGGTCATACTGGCAGATTTACTACTGAGCATTTCCTCTCTCTCTGCCTTTGCTCTAGTTGACCCATTACCTGGAATTCACCCCCACCTCTCCTCCACTTCTTGGAACCCTTGGTTCCTCTGCTACAAAAAACCTTTCATGACCTTCCCCGTCTTTAACAAGTAGTACCTTCTCTTCCCAAGCTACCTTGCGTAATAGGAAATGGATTGAAAATGTTCTCATGGAGCATACACTCAGCTGTCTTGGCTGTTTCCCGGTGTTCATATATGGCATATGGCTGAAGGACTCAGGTGTTTTGGTATGGCAGCAAACCATGGATGCCCACTTGGTCATATTTTCTGTGATAGCCGAATGTTGGGGTTGCCTTCCTATCTTAGCAGAAAAGGTAAACTGGGAATCTTTAGAAGCTAAAGCATAAAAATGGGATGTGACTGTCCTTTCTGCTTTGGGCTTCTTTTCTGACCATAAGTGACCAAGTGAGTCTGAAATAGGTCCTTGAAGTAATAGTAATTGGGCTCAAATGTTGGATTTACTATTTAACCGTCCATGTGACTTGGGACTAGTCCTCTTATCTCTTTGTGACTTAATTTCATCATCTATAGAATAAAAATGTTGGACTAAATTATTTTTTTTCCTTCCAATGCTAACATTGAATAATTACTTTCAGCTTGAAATATTGAGTATGTGAAGGGAAAGGATCACTTTTAAATGCCACAATGTTTTACTATTGGTTTCCTCACCCACATTCCTACAGAAACAAAAACGCAGAGGATGGTTGGCTATGAGTCTAGGATAAATGCCTTCAGATTTCAAAAGCCATGAGTTCTAGGTCTCAGCAGTTTTTTGGTACCTGGATCTGATGCAGTTTGGAACCCTGAAATGTCAGGGTACAGGGTAACTTTTTTTTCAGTTTTAATCATATAATTAACTTATTTCAGCCAGGAGATAGCTTTTCATTTTATCTCACTTATGTTGAGATTTGAGACCATGAGGTCTGGGGTGCTTAGGACCCCAAATACTGACATGACAGATCCTGCCAAATGAATTCAACTCAAGACTTCTTCCAGACAAAGTAAGACAAAGTTTATTAAAGGTTTGCCATATTGGGTTGACTTTTAAGGAGCCTAACCATTTGTGATACTTGTCAGTACAAAAGGGGCAGGTAGAATCTCAGCTAGACAGAGTCTGAGCTGGATTTAATCTGAGCACCTTCATGTAATAGAGATGAAACTTATATACATAAAGACCATGGAAAAGATTTAGAGGTGGTCTAGAGATGAAACTTATATACATAAAAACCATGGAAAAGATCTAGAGGTGGTCTAGAGATGAAACTTATATACATAAAGACCATGGAAAAGATCTAGAGGTGGTCTAGAGATGAAACTTATATACATAAAGACCATGGAAAAGATCTAGAGGTGGTCTAGTAGTCTGGGAAGAGGGTCTAAGGAGGATCTTAATGAGACTGGGGTAACTAGTGATGTAATCAAGGGTGGGAAACAGCTAGAGACAATTGGGAGGTATTAAATTGGGAGGTATTGGGTGGGAAGCAATCAAGGATTGGCCAAGTTAGGTGAAGGATAACAGATTTAAGTATGAAAGGCCAGATTAAGTGGGAAGATTCAAGGGGAGTTCAAGGAAGTTCCCAGAGTCTGAACCCCATCACTTAGACTTTTCAAGGTAGAGAGCTGAGGTCTTCTAGGGGTATGGGGATAATCTGTTTTTTGTTTTGTTTTGCTCTTTTTTTTAAACAATCAGAGTGAAGTCAATGTTTAAAGAAATATATTTCTCTACATCTAACAATTCTATAGAACAATAAAAACCAGAGGCTTTTGGTGTCTTGGTTAGTGTTAGGTCCAAGAGGATAAGGCAGGAACTTGCCCTTTCTCTTCTTTTCCCTTCTTGGTGTAAAAGCAACACCTGGACATACTCAGGAGGGTGTGCTATCACAGGTTCTTAGATCTGCTTTTTGCAACTCTTGAGGGGTCAAAAATCACTTTAATCAAGCACATATATATCATTCACTTAGTTCAGAGAAAAAAGTCAGCACCCTGAACTTCAGAGAAATATAGATCAACAGACAGTGCTTTCAGCTGCCTGACATAAGCAATATATACATCACAGATCAACAGACAGATAACTGTCTGACCCCACATACATAGTTACGAGAGAGAGAAGCACCACACATCTGGGTTTTCAAAGGGGTAGTGGGGCTCCTTAGTGGCTGCCCAGGGTCTCATCAGGCCAAACAAAAACACTAACAATCAGTAAGTCCCAAAGTAAAACCTCACCTCAGAATATTTATACATTTTTCAGAGCCAGTGGGCATCACAACCCTTGCGAATCTGTGACTCATTAACAAAAATGTGAACCTTTCTACAAATCTTCCCTAATCAAACTCCCCTTAATGGGCATGCCCATTAATGGGTGGGGAAAATCTTCTTTAATCACATTAAAATAATTAATAACAAATACATATAATGTTTCTAGTCAAAGACTCTTGATTAATTCAAAGGCACTTGATTATACTAAAATAAAAATAGCAAAAGATCATACTTTGCTTTCCATTACACTTGGTCTCCACTGTCATACTCTCTGTCCACCCAGGAAAGGATGAGTGAGAGCTAGTTATTCTCAGAGATGCCCATGAGGGAAAGCATAGGACTCCAGTAACAGAACTGAGCTAAGAGGTCAAGTGGCATGAGTTTGGAATGGCTAAGAAGAAACCTGCCCTCCCAGACCTCAACAGATCTGCAGGCAGTTTGGGGCACTGCCCCTCAAACCTTGATACCTTTGTGGTATCAAATAGTTCTAGGAAACGGAGAAGTTTATAACAAAGGAACAGAGGGGAGCCCAGGGCCTTCAGGCAATCAGACATGGCCTCAAAGGACTTCCAGCTTGAAACTAACATTATGGGAGAAGATGGAAGGCATAAGGCGATTTGAAATCAGTAAGACTCCAGGAACTGTATCTGTTTTAAGATCACTATTGTCAGAGATGGAGGTCATCAATTTCTAGTCCAGCTCTAAATCTTCCATCAAGGTAGAAGTTGTAATGAACTTATCTCCCCTTTCCCCTCCCATACTCTCCCAACCCCACTCCATAAAACATACCCCCCACCCCTGCACCCCACCCAGCCTCCCTCATTGCACTTTTAGATAGGAAATAGCAGCTGTAGTCATCCACCCTTGGACCTACTGTCCTAGAGAGTAAACAGGCCAGCATTCAACAAGGATTTATTAAGTGCTTGCCATATGCAAGGCATTGTGATTAAGCATGGGGCCATTAAAGACAAAAAGGCTATCCTGCCTTCATAGTCTAACAGGGGAGACTATAGGGAGGCAAGCAATCATATACTGTATGTGTGTGTACATATGTATTATGTCTATGTGTGTGTGTGTGTGTGTGTGTGTGTGTGTGACTATGTATATAAATATATATATATATATATATATATATATATGTGTGTGTGTGTGTGTGTGTGTGTACATACATACAGAGAGAGAAAGATCTCAGAGAAAAAGAACCTGCAAGGGAAGAAGTGGAGAGGGAGCAGAGAAAAGAAAATGAGACAGAGATGGGAACATTCATGCCTCAAAAATCAGCAAAGTCTACAAAATAGGGCTTGATTTATTTTGTTGTTTTTGTTGTTGATAGCCACTTTAGACTTAGGAAAGTGATATTAAAATGGTAATAATGCAGATTAAAATTAAAAGTGCATCATGCATACGGTTTTTTTTTCCTAGGGGAGCATTTACTAGTGTGCTGCCTGGGGAAAGAGGGGGTAGGAATGCCTTCTGCAGAAAGTGAGATTTCAGCTGAATCCTGAAGGAAACCAGGAAACACAGGTCAGGACAGAAAAGATTCCAAGAATAGATAACAGCCCATGAAAATGCATGGAGCTGGGAAATAGGGAGTCATGTTCGAGAGTCACCAAAAGGGTAGACTGGATTGTGAAGTACGTGGAGTAAAGTATAAGAAGACCAGAAAAGTAGGAAGGAGCTGAGGTATGAAAGGTTTTAAATTTTGAGTTGATAGTATAGGCTTCAGCCTTCTTGAGAGACTTTGTAGAGATCACTTAAGGCTAGCTGGTAGGGATTATGTCTTGCCCCAGTCCTAGAAGATGGGCTCTAGTAGTAAGGAGAACTCCAGGAAAAAATAAGGCAGTTATTAAGTTATAAGAAGCAAAAAAGCTAAGATGTGAATCTTATCTGGAGGCAAAAGTCTTAGTTTTGCTTTCATTGAAACAAAAGTGGACTTCTGCTATGATTTAGTTTCATCAGTTTCATTAATATTAATGAATAAGCAAATCTAATGAGGTCTAAGGTTATGAGGAAGAAACTGTGGCCCAAACTAGGGAGAGAATAGTGCCACAGTGTGTTCATCCTTCGTTGCTGAAGAAGATCATGCCAGTAGAGAAATGATG
Organism: Potorous gilbertii; assembly: GCA_028658325.1. Taxonomy (NCBI): domain Eukaryota; kingdom Metazoa; phylum Chordata; class Mammalia; order Diprotodontia; family Potoroidae; genus Potorous; species Potorous gilbertii. The sequence goes on along the minus strand of CM053771.1, from coordinate 307,274,473 downwards.
CTATGACTTTTACTTGACTTTGTTTTGAGTGAGGGAGGGCTGTGCAAGAAGCCTTAGTTCTCCTCCAGAGCCATCTGAATCCAGCGACCCGTTATTCATCAGGATGACTGGAAACCTTGGCCCCTTTAGACCAAGGTTTATTCATATACTTATTTAGGGTGAGGTAAAGCCCATTCAGTGAATAGGTCTGTTTAAGAAATAATCAGGGAATGGCCCCTGTAATGAGCAAAAGAAAAAAATAAATAAATCAAGTTGGGAGGGAAAGAATAACAGTTACTATTGATAATCAGTCTTAAGCCAGGAGGGTCCAGAAAACAGCCCTTAAGTGGAGCTTGGGAAGGGGCCTAGGGTTTTCCAATCTGTGAGCTTCAGAGAGCAATAGTTTTAAGGTTTTGGGAAAGGGAAGGGGAGCAGGAGGGAGGAATCTAGCCAATAAACCCCAAGTTAACTAGGCATCCTCTGGCCATCCAAATTTGTCTTTCTTTGGAGAGGAAAAGGAAGGGGAGGAGAAGAAAGACAGGAGAGGAAGAGCTGAGGTACCCAGCTAGCTGGGTCCCCATTCAGGCAGCTGCATCTACTCACAGATTGTTGCATTCATCCTTCATTGCCGAAGAAAACCATGCCATCAGAGAAATAATGATGTGACTTGCACTTGACTTTGTTTTGAGTGAGGGAGAGACCCAGGGTACTATGCCCAGGTAAGACCACATCTGAAGGATTGCACTCAGTTCTGTGTGCCACATTTAATAAAGTCTAGAGAGCATCCAGGGAAAGTCCACCAGAATGGTGGAATGTCTTGAAAGCATGCCACATGAGTAGAAAAAACTGGAATTGTTTATCCTGAAGAAGAAATGGATTGTGAGGAGAGGGTGGAGAAGAATGATAGCTGCCTTCAAATATTTGAGAGGTTCCGTTGTTCCACCTGATACTAGAGTGTAGAAATACTGCTATAGGTAAAAATTGCAGGGAGGAATACTTAGGATCGGTTTTCAGGAAAAAAGTTCTAATAATTCGAACTACACATTTATGTGGCAGATAGTTGGCACAATGAATAGAGTGCCCTGCCTGGGGTCAGGAAGACTCTCCTTCCTGAGTTTAAATGTGGACTCAGACACTTACTACTTGTAGTAAGTACTTTTCTGTGGGGACTTTTCTGCCTCAGTTTTCTCATCTGTAAAATGAGCTGGAAAAGGAGATAGCAAACAACCCCCATATCTTTGTCAAGAAAACCCCAAATGGGGTCATGAAGAGTCAGACACTACTGAAATGACTGAACAACAACAATGTATTCAAAATTGAAATGAGGTCCCTCAGGGAGAGTGAAGTTCCTTCTCAGAAGTCTTTGAGCAAAATCTGGGTAGTTATTTGTCAAGTATGTTTTAGACGAGATTCTTGGTTAAGTTCAGGTTGGATTAAATGCCCTCTTCTGTCTCTTCCAATTAGATTTTATAATTTTGTGATAACTAGCAGCTGCTGATTCAGAAATATTATTTTATAATTATAATATAATATATATGTTTTATAAATTATATTATAATGTTAAAACTTTATAATTCAGAAACTTTAGTGTCAATTTGAAAAACAGGTTCCTAGATTCCTGGTAGGGTCTGTGCCTACCACGGCTTCAACCAATCAAAATAAATAGTTTTTGTCTTCACATTCAGTTCATAGCTCATAACTGTATGGTACTTTACTGTTTACAAAAGCATATTCCTCACATGACACAAGCAGTAACATCCTCATTTTACAGATGGGGAAGCTGTAAAAGTGAGGGGAAGTGATTTGCAAGGAATCACACATAGTAAGTGTGTGGATAAGACCCAATTCTTCTGATTCCAGATCAAGGGCTCTGGCCACTAAACCACATTGATCATATCTTCTTTTTAAAGACTCACAATACACATTAGTATATTAAAGAGAATTACCATTTAGGTCTGAGAAGAACCACATTGTTCTACTTTGTAATATAATATTGACATAGAGCTCCCACATATAATGGGGCACTGCATGTAAAGAATGGAATTCCACATGACGGGGGCTCCTAGTAATAACCCTAGTAATAAAAATGGTATCAACAACAATAAGAAATATTGTCTTGCTTGCATGGTCTAATGGGGTCTGAGCTTGGTGTTTGAAAGAACTCCTTGCTAATTAACCAGTACCAAGCCTCAGTTCCAGTCATAACTACAGAGTTGCTAACCCGGGCCTCAGCCCAGTGTGAAGTTTTCCCATGGCTCAATTTGGCTTAACAGTTTGTCTTACTAGATTGAGTGCAGGGGTGGGAAACCTGAGGCCTCAAGGCCACATGTGACCTTCTAGGTCCTTGAGTACAGCCTTTTGACTGAGTCCAAGTCTTACAGAACAAATTTTTTTATTAAGGGGATTTGTTCTGTGAAGTTTGAATTCAGTCAAAAGGCTACACTTGAGGACCTAGAAGGCCACCTATGGCCTCAAGGCCTCACCCCTGGTCTAAAAGAATATTTTCAATCACACATTATTTTCTCTTTCATTTTCGTATTTACTTGTGGAAACGGAGAGGTTCATTGTGAAAATTTAGGATCAGGTCATTGCCACCAGAAACGAACAAGCAATTAATCTTAAAGCAGCCAAGACTAAGTGAGCAATGGAAATTATGTATGAACAAAGGAGACTATGTAACTACACAGTGACTGGTACATAGTAGATGCTTAATAAATGCTAATTGACTGACATCAATATAGGTTATAAAGATTTGGCTCCTATTCAGTTTTAACCAGATATGACCTCATGGTTTGAATTATACATTAGAAATTCACTATCTTTCATGGACTGATAAATGACAGATCTTTATAATGTGTGAGTGTGTGTGTATGTGTGGTATATATATATATATGTGTACATACATATGTGTGAGCATGTATATACACACATATACACATATATACACATATGGAACTTTATAAAATACAAACATACACATATCTATGTATCTAAAGATATTGGATATGATGACATCCACAACAAACATGGATCTTAAGTTTTTATGACCACTATTATGTCTGTAATACCGGGCAGTGGTTCAATCTGTGATAATGGTGCAGTAAAGTTTATTGGTTGAGTTCTCCAGGATATCTGCAGTTTATATATCTATGTCTATACCCATATTTACATCTATAATCTGTATTTATATCTAAGAACTCAACCAATAAACTATAATTGACCATTATCTCCAAGTTATTTTGCGGTCTAAATCTATACGTATATATGTTTATATATATACACATACATATGTGTGTTTCTATATTTAAGTACTCAACCAGTAATCTGTATTGCACCCTTACCACAAACTGAACTGATGCCCAATCTTAAATTTTTAAAGTACAGAGACTCAGCCTAGAGAGCAAAATCATTCATCCTAATATTTTTATTCAACTATGAAAAGCAATTTGTTTAGCGTCAATGAGGTGCCGCAATGAATGGTCCTACACTGGGCCTGGAGTAAGAAAGAACTGAACTCAAATCCAGTTCCAGACACTTAACCACAGTGTGACCTTTGGCAAGTCTGTTTGCCTTAGTTTCCCCAACTGTTAAATGGGGATAGTAACACTGCCTACCTCACAGAGTTGTGAAAATCAATGAGATATTTGTCAAGAGCTTAGCACAGTACCTCACACATCGTAGGTGCTATATATGAATGCTATCTATGATGATGATGATATATTCCTAGAGTCCACTAAGATAAGTATGAAGACCTGGCAGGAAGCATGAATATTGGCCAATTGGACTCTGGGACACTGACTGGATTAGCACTATAGTCATTGTGACATGACTACTTTTATGAATCTAAGACAGTGATTAATCAACTCAGCCTTGGTCTTACTTGAAACCATACTGATGATTAGGGTGACACCAATGACAGAGGAGCAAAATATGCTTCTTTGTGATCTAACGCCACAAGGACGCAAGATTCAAATTCAGATCAGAGAAACAGCAACATTATTAAAGTGGGCAAAGTATGTATGTGCATGAAATGGACTGAAAGTACTCATACTTTCATTATGTACCCATACTCTATTGGAAACAGATTAGAAAATTGGATACAGATCTCACCGGTTATAGGCAAGGACTTTATTCAGCATTTTTGTTAATGACATCAGGTCCAATTTGGACAGTGTACTGTCCAAAATAATTGCATTCTTAAACCGAGGTTAACTTAAAAGCAGAAATTTAAGATTTACAACAATCTGAAGAGGGAAAAATTGAAAAATCTTGAGACATTGAAAATAGATATGTAACGTGCTCTCAACATGCTGATTCAGAATGAAACGGGAGGCAAAAAATAACTCCAGTGCTTCAAATATTTTCAAAAAGGAAATGAGCATACTTAGAATGGAATTTTGTAAGAAACCCTCATTGGGTTTATCCACAAAATAAAAACCATTCAAAAGGAATTCATCAGTGAAAGAAGGGGACCAGCATGACAAAGGGTGAAATTATTGCAGGGTGAAAAGGCAGATGAGTCCTGGTAATAAGGTCTGGAGAGTTAGAAACCCAACCAGGAATGGAAAAGAAAAAGTAATTTCTTTTGCAATGATCCAGAATATAATTTGGTATGTAAGTTGCTATTTTTTAAAAAGCTTTAAAATATATAACATTTGGTTGGTATTCATGCTCATTTGTATCTACAATAACTATGAGATAATTCTTTGGGACTTAGGTTGGTCTTCTCTGGAATATGCCTAGGGCAAATGGGACTATAAAGGCAGCAGGCTAGCATGCACTTTTTCCCAGGTGCAAGGAATGGCAAATTATCCAGATCCCTTGACTCCCCACCAAAAAGACAAAAAACAAAAATAGAATCAGTAATCCAGTCAACATTAACTTCAAATCCAAAAAAGACAAGGCACAAATCCATTCCAGAAGAGTTGCCATATTGCTGGTTACTAGTTTTCTTGTGGGGTAGCTAGGTGAAGCAGTAGATAGAGCACCAGACCTGGAGTCTGGAAGATTCATCTTCTAATTCAAATCTGGCTCAGGAACTTACTAGCTGTGTGATCCTGGACAAGTCACTTAGCTCTGTTTGCCTCAGTTTCCTCATCTTTAAAATGAGCCAGAGAAGGAAATGGCAAACAACTCCCATATCTTTGCCGAGAAAACCCTAATTGGGATCATGAAAAATCAAGCACAACTGAGTAATGACTAAAAATGTTTCTTGTACTAAGTCCTACACCAACCTTTAAGAAAATGGAATCAGGCAACATCTTCCTTGTCCCCTTACCACATCCCCCTGAGAAGAGGTAGTTTCCATGGAGACTTTTCATTAGTATGTCATCCATTACTCAGGCTTTCTCTCTTTTTAAGAGAATGAGACAGGGAATTATGGAGCATGAAGAACACTGGGCTAGAAGACAGAAAGTCCACTATCTATCCATTTGCTATGTAACTTTGGTCAAGTAACTCAGCCTCTCTGGGCTGCCTTTTCTGTACCATTTTTAAATACATGATTAGGAGAAAAGGACAGATGATTTGGCAGCTTTTTTCCTATTGTACATATTATACGTATTATACAATACATATAATATGTAACTTCTTCTCATGAACTCAGCTATCATACCACTAAAAATTATCTTTTGAGTTGCCATATCCTACTTCAGCACACAGAGAAGGCACTCAACAAAAAATTGTCAAGTGAGATCTTAATTTCATTCATTGTTGTTGAGTTATTTCAGTCATATCCTACTCTTCCTAATGCCCTGTGGGGTTTCTTGGTAAAGATACTAGAGTGGTTTGCCATCTCCTTCATTATCTCATCTTATGGCTGAGGAAACTGAGGTAAATAGGGTTAAGGATTTGCCCAAAGTCACACAGCTAGTAAGTGTCTGAGACCAGATTTGAGGAGAATGAGTCTTCCTAATTCCAAGCCTAATTCCCCATCCCCATCCCCATCTAGCTGCCCAATTTCATTTGATTTTTCAAATACACCTTGCCAGTGCCAAACATTGCCAGAGCAGAAACCTTTAGTTGGCCAGGTGTCATCTTTTTCTATCTACTCCTTGCCCCATTGTTCCTCTGACTGATCATTCATTCTTTCTTCATTGTCTACCCAGAGTCCAAAACTCCATAAGATGAGTCAGTCACATAAAATGACTGAGTCAGAAATTTCAACTGGAAGCTGGCATGATTCATCCATAAACCACAGGTGGTAGTTTTTTCGCTGTGACAAATTATCTAAATGACTTGACAGTCCTGCCACCCTGAAGCTTGTACTCACCACCAAACCAAGTTCCCCATGGGTTGGGGTGACAATGGGGCAGTGGGAATGTGTAGAGGGCCACTTGATTCTCATGTACCTTTCATGAAGTCAATAGTGTCATTGAGAAGATAAAAAACCATAAGATAAATTTTAATTGTGATTTTGATAGGGTATTCTTACCACTTCTCATATTGCACTACAGATATATGAAATGTAACTTTCATTTTCAAAGTGCTGAACTCAAGGTAATTTTGCCCATTGTCACAATCCCATTTGCTTCTATGTGTTACTCTATTTTTATCAGGCTGCTGTGTGATATCTAAAAATAGCACTAGTATTGGTACAAGGAGTTTTCTTATCAGTTTCCATACCAAAAAAATCACAGATCTGCGCCCCCCCCCAAAAAAATCCTATGGTATTTAGTCACCTATTTAAAGAAAACAAATATGTTATTAAAAGTTAGTATCTTTCTTAGTGATCTTAAACTGGTATCAACTTATTGTGATCCATAATCATATTAATGACTCATATTTATATAGTATTTTAAGGTTTAAAAAGCACATATTTTACATATGTTATCTCATTTGTTCTTTACAACAACCTTGGGAGGAAGGTACTATAAAAATCATCAAGTTTGTGAAACTGAGGTTTCATGAGGTGACACTATGGTCATACAGCTAGCCAAGTCAAGTCAACTAATAAACATCAAACACAGAATTTACATACAGTTTTCTTCTGACACCAGATCCAGCAAACTTTTATAATGCTGGGCTGACAGAGACCCTGATTAGAATTTCCCTTTGTAACTCATTACACTTCTATCAATTTAAAAATTGTTAGATTTATATAGAAAGATTATGGCTTAGTAGACTTAATCTTTTTTGTTGTTCATCCTTTGTTCTCCAAGAGGACCAATGACATCACAATGATGATATTAAGACTTGTGGGTGAATTGGGTTAAAGTAAGGCAGAGCTATGAAAAGTTGTCAGCCTCACTTTCTCCTCCAGAGTCATAGAAGTTCAGAGGCAAGACATAAGTGAAGATAACTGGTGATGGCCTAGGTTGCAGTAGATGACAGATAGAATGCTGGGCTTGGAGTCAAAGAAAGATCTGAATTCAGGTCCCACCTCTGATGCTGTTGTGATATGTGACCCTCCCCACAAGTCAATCTCCTCATGCTTTAGCCAATACCTTCTAATATATTTACTAAGTTATAGACTGATAGAGGGAGCATTTATTATTCAACAAACATATATCAACTCCCTACTGTGTGCCAGGCACTCAAACATTCACCTTCACAAATCCATCTATGATGAGGGCCTATACCATAGTGGTAGCTGTGTGAGTGGAGAAATGTTAGCATTCAAGAAATGCTGTGAATGTAGAAATGACCAAGAGCCTGACCTTTTGTAGTACAGGGAGGAAAAGATCTCCTTTGGCTATTGCTTTAATAATATCCACCTATTTTTTAAGAAATCTAATTCTAAGATCTTGTTATCTGAGAACCACAAGATATGTGAGTTCTATAGTTGATTTTCACTTCATGTAAAAAATGTGTAAAGAAGAATTTGCAGACCAATTTTTAAAACTATGTATCATTAAAAATATTTAAAGTTTTATGTTCCTTTCTTAAAATTAGCTAGTATTCATCTTATAAAACAAATAGGGGATAGAAAGATTGTGGAAATGTAGATAAGAGAAAAATCCCAGTGACATAAAGAGAAGTATAGCTTGATACCTTGTTGTTTAGTTGAGTCTGACTCTTCATGACCCTAGTTGGGGTTTTCTCGGCAAAGATACTGGAGTGCTTTGCCTTTTCCTTCTCCAACTCATTTTTCCAGATGAGGAAAATGAGGCAAATACGGCTAAGTGACTTGCCTGGACTCACACAGCTATTAAGTGTTTGATTTAAACTCAGGAAGATGAGTCTTCCTGATTCCAGGCAGGGCATGCTATCTACTGCACCACCTAGCTGCCCTGTAGCTTAATATACTTGAAACAGCTCTGGACTCAAGGGTCTATGGACCTTAATGCAAGACCCAGCTCTTCTGTTTATTAACTATAAGAGAGATGGGGGAAGGTGGGGGGAGGGGAGTTTTGGATGATCGAACCTAAGGGTCAGTTTTCTTAAAAAAAGATAATCACAAAATTTTAGAACTGGAAGGAATTATATGTATGGTTATCTAATGGGTCGCCATACAGAGAAGCAACTAAGTGGTGCAGTGAATAGAACTCTGAACCTGGAATCAGTTCCAATACAGTCTCTGACACTTAGTATCTGTGTAACCATGGGCAAGTCACTTAATCTCAATTTAACTCCAGTTTCCTCAATTGTCAAATGAGAATAAAAACAGAATAAAAACTCAGAGGGCCATCTTGAGAATCAAATGAGATAATATTTATAAAGAACAGCACAGTGTCTGACACATAGTAGACACTATATAAATGCTTATTCCCTTCCTTGTACCATCCTAATTGATCATCCATGTTCTGCCTGAAGACTTCCAATGAAGGGGAATCCCCTTTGGTCCAAGAGATGAAATAATGCATATGAGTATTAATACTTACATTTATAGGATTAACCTTCAAGTGACATAGGTTCCCATTTCAGCTTTTTAACTACTGTTACTAGTACTGATAATGAGGGTTAGCATTTATTTGATATTTTAAGATTTGCTAAGCACTTTACAAATATTAGCTCTGTTTATCCTCACAACAAACGTGATAGGTTCTATTATTATGCCCATTTTGCAGAATGAGGAAACTGAGGCAGATCAAAGTCAAGTGACTTGCTCATGGTCACACACTTAATAAATGTTCCAGGCAAGATAGGAACTTTGGTCTTCCTGACTCCATGCCTAGCACACTGTCTGCTATGGCACTTAGTTGCTTCTACTACCTTCGTGACCTTGGGCAAGTCAATCTGTCTGGGTCTCAGTTTCCTTATGCATGAAATGAAAGGATAGAACTAGATACCTTGTAAGACTCCTTCCAGTTCTAAATACATGATCCTATCATTCTCCTATGAGAGGCAGCATGACCTAGGGAATAGAAAGTCAGAATGCAACCAAGAAAACTAGAGTTCAAGTCTTACCTGGGATATTTACTGGTTGTGTGGTGCCGAGGAAGTTCGTTATTTTCTCTGAATAAGCTTCTTAGATCATGAGTTGCAGAGATGGTGCTAATCTGCACTGGGATAAGGAATTTCATCATTAAGAAGAGATTTCCCAATATTAATGAAATCACACCTAGTCCCTCTCTCTACTTCACTGAATTTTAAGGATCCAATAAGACTTTTTTTTTAAACCTTTGTAAACTTAAATCACTATAAGATGTTAGCTATTATTATTCACAGTGCTTTAACGGATGCTTATTGAATTAAACTGATTTCAATTCAATATCTAATGACAAAATAATGGTTGAGAAGGTATACATAATCTTCGCTGAGGAATTACAGGTGGAGCAGTGATTTTTGTTACTTAGAGTAATTTAAGTCCACTTTGCCCCTCTAGCCTTGCTCACTGAATCTCATGATATGGTGACTTGAATAGGCAATAATTTGTAACTTGGAAGTAGGAATGCGTTGGAAGAAATTTTCTCAATTTAAGACAAACACAGGATTGAATTTGTAGTTGTTATCTCAGAATCAACACAGTTTAAAAAAAACACTGAAAAATGCTTGCTGGCTTTTCTTGCTAAATAACTGGTTGAGGTCAGTTTCACAATAGAGATAAATAAGCCTTATTAGGACAGATCACAGGATAGAAGTAGTGAACAGCAATATTACCTCACTGGCAGACGCTGGTGTTTCTATAGCGTCGGTGACATGAATTGCTCAAGTTATACCTGTTCTCTGGACGCATATCTTCTCTACATGTGCAGCTTCCAATCATATTGCCTTACTGTACATATTTTCTATCTGCATTCCCTCCTTCCCTATCCACAGAAAAATATATGTGAGAACATATTCACTGTCTGTGAAGAGGAAATCTTTCTTGTTACTTTTTTGCTATGTTGTCTATTTTAACATATTTTCTTTAAACTAGTGTGTCTTCTGATTGACTTAATGAAGGAAATACATCAATAGAGGTTTAGAGTTATGGTTTTTCTGAATGTTTACCCACAAAGGGTAAATCTAGGTCCCATACGATTGGGGTCCTCAGTGCCACCTGATACAAAGGCAAAACTAAAACAAACTTGAACTTCATAAAAATTTCATTTTCTTACACCACTGTTTCTGAATTTGTTTTATTATAGGTGAAGGTCTTCACATTAACCTCAAAGAAAACAGACAAATGCTACAAACTTCTCAAGTTTTGTTTTCACATTCCCCACTAGAGCTTATACATTTCAAAAAGAAAGAAAAATAGGATTAAATTTGTTCTATTTTTTCTATTCTGTTCATACAATAGATGATATATGCTGACTTCCTTGTTATTGTTTCCTATTGTCATTTGTTTTTATTTTTTTCTTGAATAGTTGATGCATTTTGTTATCTTGACAACTCACTGAACCAGTCTGTTTCAAACTCTACTCAGTAAAATGAAGAATGTTTTCCTTCCTACCTCTATAAATGAAAACCGAAAAATGAGTGATTGACCCAAAGTGGCGGAACAGACAGTAGAAGAAACTGGGGGTGACATCTTGGAGAAAAGAGGGGACCGATGATTCAAAATTGAATCTTGAATTCTTGAAGATTCCTGAGGGTGCGTTGGAAAATTTGTTCTGCTGACTCCCAGAGAAAAGAGTAGGCTATATTTCAGTATGATGTAAGGAAAAATTTCCAAATAATCAGAGATGTCCAAAGGACTACTAAAAATATAAGTTTACTATAACTGGAAGTTATTAAAAGGTTTGATCTTTTTTATTAATGGGGGTTCTTATTTAAATACAGGTTGAACCAGTTGCTCTTTGAGATTTCTTCTAGTTCTGAGCTGCTGTTATTTATTCTGTGAATGCTGTGAAGATAGAGGAGATTCCTTCCAACTATAAATCAATAATCCTTTGATCTGGGTTTTAATTCTTCCTCTCAAGTAAGGTAGCACTAACTGTGTGACCACACAGGGTTGTTTTGAGGATAAAATGAGATAATGTACTCTGTCAACATTAATAAACAATAGAAATAACAGCAATTATTATTAGGCCTGTGCTGGGAGATTAGTAGCATGGGCTGTGACTATCTCTAAATTCCTTTCAGAGTTGGACCAGATGATCTTTGAATTCTATTCTATTTCTAAATTCTAGGATTCTCCATTTCCAGTCCAGCCTACAAATGCCCATTTAAAGCAAAATATATCTTAAGTAGGGTTTCATACTGTTAATAAACTAACTGTCCTATGCAATAGTGTGTTTGCAGGAAAAATACTATTTGATACCCAGGAACACAGCTCTTCACTGCCATTCTGGCAACAAAGACTGCCCTGTCTTCCTACCCCCAAAACTCCCTATTATGGAGGCAGTGATGGCTCCCATGGCTTAAGGCAAGGTCTTTTAGGTGACTTTAAGATTGAGGTTAGGAACAAGAGGGAAGACCTGAAGCAGGAACTCTGGTATGAGGTTTAAGCATTAGGCTAGGGAGAAAGAGAATAAGATCTGGGGGCAAAGCATGAGAAAGAATACTTGAAACAATGAGGAGTAGTAGGAGGGTGCTATGGTAAACACAAAGGAGCAGTGATGGACAAGTTCCCTTTCTCCCTCCTCCTCCTCCCTCACACTGTGAGAGTTAGTTAAACTGACTTCTGTTAAAGAAAAAAGCTTAAAAAGGCCTCCCTCTGCATCTGGAGCCATCTCCAGTTATCTTGATCTATATCTTGCCACTGGACCCAGATGGCTCTGGAGGAGAGAGTGAGACTAGTGATTATACATAGTCCTGCTTCATTTTAATCCAATTCACTTGCAAGTCATGGCATTACCTTCCTGATATCATGGTCTTCTTTGAGAATGAAGGACAAACAACTACTATGAGAGTCTCATAACTTCCCCTTCATCACTCCCCACCCACAGAATTGGTGAGGGAGGAGGAGGCGGTCCATAAATAGATTAAGGGTTATATGGTTATATGGAGAGAATGGGATTTTCTCTCCCTTTTCCCACATTCATTGAACTTTTCTCACTCTCACCCTTTACTCTCACCTCCTTCCCCTCTGCCATCATGGAGCAATCCCTACTACTGCAGGCACTGGAGCTTGGTAAGAAATATAGAACTGGAGCACTAGGGGTGGGAGGTGGGGAAAAGCATCAAAAGAGGGAAGTGCCTTGCTCCTTCAGGGTCTTAAAGCTGGGATGTACAGTAATGAGAGTAAAGGGGTGGAGAAGGAGAGGGAAATCCCCAGCAGTTTTCTAGATGAAGCAGCTATTGGTAGGTAAGCTACGTAGTTGACAAATAGGAGATTGCTTGCCAGTACTAGGCAAGGTGAGAAGAAAAAAGTGCCTTTTCCCTAGCTTTATATACTTACCCCACTGAGTGACTGCAAGAGTAAAGACTGGAAAAGAGAAGATAGATTCCTTTTATTTGATCAAGTATCTCCTCTATTTTGGGAGGAGGGCAAATGAAGAAACTGGGAAATGGAGATGCCATGAACACTGTCCATATTCATTCTCACTGTTCCTAGACACTTCCCCCTCCACCCTGTGGATTTCCCCAGTGCTGCCTTTCACCATAAGCAACTGTTGCATTTTTATGTTATTTGGACAGGGAACAGTAATTAGTGCCAAGAAGAAGGGAATCTCCAAAACTGAGTGACTGGGTAAATTGTTTGGGAAGTATAAAATATACATAATTTCAGATTCATTGATTTTCGAGAAGGGGATAATTGATTCAACTATGTTGTTTGAGAAGTCTAACACTACTGAAAACTGATGAAGAATCTAAAGTAATAACTCATTAATTTAACAAAATATTAACCACTAGTATGGTTCAGTAGAATGAGTGCTGGCTTCAGAATTAAAAAGTGAGTTCAAAACCTATCTCTGTTACTTGTCACCTAGACTTCTATGGACTACGTATTTCTCATCTGTAAAATAAGGAGAATTGGACTGGGCTACCTCTAAGGTCTCTTCTTGATCCTAGGACACTATATATGCAACAAGTTTATAATCTAATTGGGGAGTGAGGAGATCCTCAAATAACTATTCTATTTACTGAGTACAAGATAATGTGTTTCCTCACCTGACTTCCCTATTTTTCTTTTTCTTTAACAACAAAAATGCCATTTATTTTCTTGATATAATACAGACTCACTCCAACCTTCCCTGCTTGCAAGACCAGATAGGTTAGATTTCACGCCTCCCCCAGGGTTCTCTGGTACTCTTAAAGAGTCACACTGAGAAGGAGGGGATGGTGTCTAAACTCAGTTCATATAGTTCCACCATTGCCTCCCGTCACTAATCTTTGAAATCTCATAGTCAAGAGAACTTTCTTCCTCTATTTCCCTATCCCCATCCAATCACTTGAGAAATCCTCCATGATGTCTGTCATTCATCCCTTTTCCTCCTTTCCTCCTACCCTACCTCTACCCTAGTTCAGGCACTCTGCCACCTCCTACATTTTATGCTATAAAATACTGACAGGTGAAATTTCTCAATAAACTGCTCTCATTATGTATCTCTCCACTGAGAAACTTTCAGTGGTACACCACTGCCTACCTAATAAAGTCTAAATTGCTTGGCCTGATATGCAAAGCCCTTTGTGGTCTGATTCCAACTTACCTTTCCTGCCTTATCTAACACTACTCTCTTACACATGCCCCACCCTCCAAGCAATCTGAATTACTCATCACTCCTAAAAATGCTTCCAATCCCATGCCTCTGAGTCTTAGCTAAGGCCAAGCCCTTATTACCAGAATGCTGCCCCCACTATCTCCTAACCTTAAAATCCTATCCATCTTTCAAAGCATTACTTTGATAGTTCCTCAATTAAGTCTTTTCCAATAGAACCAATCTGAAAGGATCCCTCTCTATGAACTCTCATAGTATCTACCTCTTTTGTGTACTTAACAAAATTTTATATATCCATTTGCATAACTGACTGGTCTCAACTTATTAGATTGGCAGTTCCTTGCAAACAAGGAATGATGTCTTATTCAGCTTCATATCTGACCTAGAGCATTGCCTAACACTAGCATACTCAGTAAATATTTGTTGAATGAAAAAAAAAATGAACAAATGACTACTGGAGAAGGAAATATTGATCAGGGTTCTAAAAGTGGGTGTAGACAAGACATGCTATAGACATTCAGCAAAGAAAGACATCACTCCTAGCTAGCACAACCAAAGAAGGATCCATTGATGATGTAGGGTTTGAAATTAGGACTTGAAGGATGGCTAGGGTTTCATTAGGTAGAGGACTAAAAAAGGGTATTTCCAAAAGAGGGAGGGAACAATAAAAACAAAGATAAGGAGGTAGGAAAGCTAGAGTGCTGTTTGACCTACAATGAGTAGGCCAGTCTGGCTAGCACATAAAACACACTCGGAGAAATAAAGTTAGAAAGGCAGGTTGGGTTCATATTCATCCCTGTTTCTGTTGAAAGTATCATTATCTCCCCAGTCTCCCAAATTTGCAATAGTAGAATTATCCTCAGCTTTCCTCTCCTCTCATGTCTTCCATATCCTCCACCACTATACCCAATCTGTTGCCAAGTCTTATCATTTCTACCTACACTCATAAATCCTAGGTTGCCACCAGGTACCAGGTTTCCAGAAGTCAGTAAAGGCTAGATAATTTTAAAAAGGCCAGGTACGCACTTAGCCGTGGTAACTGGAACGCTCCCTTTCTTTGCTAGAGTGGCACATTTGGAGAGACAGTTTGGTTTAGTGGATAGAGTATCAGACTTGTAGCCACAATAGACCTTAGTTCAAATCCCAACTCTGGAAAGGACTAACTGTAAGTAATCTGATCAAGTTACTTATATTTTTTAAGGTTCAGTTACTTCTTCCCTAAAATGTGGGTGATAATAGCACCCACCTCCCGGGGTGGTCATAAGGATAAAATGAATTAATCTTTCTTAAGCACTTTGTAATCCACAAAGTACTACATAAATACTAGCTATTATTCTACAAATGAAGAGACTGAGGCCCAGAAAACTTAACTGAGTTGCTCAAAGTTCTATAGCTAGCTGAGGTATTCAACTTCAGGTCTTCTGGCTGTAGAAGCTCAGTCTCCTTTGACCACACCACACAGACATCTCCATATATTATAGTCCAAGACACCTCCAAGCAGAGTTATCTTTAAGCCAAAGTGAGTAGGGCTGAGGACTCGGAAGTCCTAGAAAAGAAACTGCCTGCTAATTCTGCCTTTGCATAGACGAATAAGGAGTTCTGTTTTCAAAAATTTGCAATCTTCTTTCTCTGGCTAAGGGAATTGTTCTGATGTTTTGGGCCTTTCCCTTAACCTAAAAATTGCTAACTATAAGTTACTGGCCATAGTCCTTGGTATATTTAGTGACAATAGCTCTGTTTGGAATTTTCTCTAGGGTTGGTTACAGTAAGTGACCAGAGCTGTCCCTCTGCATCACTGTCTACTCTTGGCCTCTCCCCACACCTTAACCCACATATTATGAGGTAATGATCCAAGATTATGTTCTATATTTTTGTCTTTCTGGGGGGAAGAGGAAGGACAATGAAGGGATTTTTTTTTTTGTGGATTCTTTGAGGCCTCAGCATCTTAAGTCACTAATTATATCACTCTCACATGAAACTGCTGACAAGCTTTTTGTGGTACTCACTAACTTCCTCTCTCCCTTCATCATTTCCTCTTAAGAGGTTATTTCCTATGACTGTCAGTACTTTCTTTCATCTAATAACTATAATAACAAATTAAGACTAAAGATTTTTTTTTTAATAACCATACCTACTGATAATTCTGTACTACAAACTGACACAATCAAGATCTGACATGGCTATCGAATGGAAAATCAATAGCATCAGTAAAATAGTAATAAATACCACCACAAATATCCTCTCCTTAACCCTAAAACAACAGAGGAAGGAGATTGTCTAGATTGTCACATCCTTAAGGGCAGAGACTGCCTCACTTTTGTATTTGGACTCAGCATGTCCAAAACTGAACCCATAATCTTCACCCCCAAGCGTTTCCTTCTTCCTAACTTCCCTTTCATTGGTGAGGACACTACCATTTTCCCAATCTCCCAGGCTCACAACGTAGGTAGAATTCTCAACTCTTCATTCTCTCTCACCTCCATAATAACAAAACCGTTGCCACGTCGTATCAATTATACCTTAGCAATCTCTTTTGTATGAGTGTACTTTTCTTCTCTGAGACTGCCACCATCCTCGTGCGGGCCTCTATCACCTTATGCCTCAACTATTGCAATGGTCTGCTGATTGGTCTTGGTGCCTCAAGTCACTTCCCACTCTGGTGCATCCTTCACTCCATCGGTATGACCATGCTATGCCCACCACCCCATTCAGTAAAGTCCAGAGGCTTCCTATTACCTCCACAATCAAATATGAAATCTTCTGTTTCACTTTTAAAGTCCTTCTCTATCTGTTGTCTTTCTACCTATCTAGTCTTCCTATACAATAAGCTATTCTCCCCCACCCCTTCCCCCTACTCTGCAATCCAGTGACACTGGCCTTCTTGCTATTCCATCTTCCAACTCCAGGCATTTTCATTGGCTCTCCCCCAAGCCTAAAATTCTCTTCCTCCTCATCTCCAACTCTTAGTTTCCCTGAATTCTTCGGCTCCCAACTCAAATCCCTCCTTTAACAAGAAGCCAAGTTCCTCTAGTGCTAATGCCTCTCCTCTTCTGATTTTTTTTTCCAATTTTTCCTGTCTATATCTTATTTGCACACAGTTGTTTTGCATGGTATCTCTTCCATTAATCTGAGCTCTTTGGAAACAAGGACTGTTTGGTTTTTGTTTGGGGTTGTTTTATTTTTGTCTTCTTTTGTTTCCTTTCCTTGTATCCTCAGTACTTAGCACAGTGCCTAGCACAGAAGAGGCTTTTGATAAATGCTTATTGACTTGTATCCTCAGCCCCTCATATAGCATCTGATACATAGGAACTTATTACTGGATAAATAACTAGCCCACTCACCAGTCAGTAAAATCAGAGATGTTGGCTGAGTTTGTCTCCAAGAAGGTACAAAGGCCTCAGAGGTTGGAATTTGTACATCAAAATAAG
The DNA here is from genome assembly GCA_028658325.1 of Potorous gilbertii. Taxonomy (NCBI): domain Eukaryota; kingdom Metazoa; phylum Chordata; class Mammalia; order Diprotodontia; family Potoroidae; genus Potorous; species Potorous gilbertii. The sequence continues at coordinate 307,257,096 of CM053771.1, read as the reverse complement.
TCTTTGGCTTTAGTTTATAGTCCACTAATGAAAAGTTAAATGATGAACATATCTCCAAAACTGCATGTGTGTTCAGGATTTATACTCAGTAAGTTCTTTTTCTGAAGACGCGTCCAACTCTTACCCAGTTACCATGAAGAAACCACTGTCTCTAGAAGAAACCACTGTCTCTTGTTTCTCAATATTAGTGAATCACTGAATATTTTATGTGTGAAAGTTATGTTAGTCTTAGTGGGTTTTAAAAGTAATTAGATTTCCTGGCTTTTCTGAAGAATAACTACATGAGTACTGCTGTTGCTAGGTGAGAATACTACTTTATATACAGGTTTGCTTTTCTATTTACAGTTTTAATTGACATATGACATCCCTCCAAAAAATTTATGTTCATAAAGTATAATTTTTAGGTTCACTTAGAATATTTTTTATTTAATAAGTTAAAAAAATTTTGGCACTCTATTAAATACAGAAATTCCTTTCCAAAACTACCTTATATTAGACATATACTTTTTATGTATATGCCATATACTGCATACAGTATGATGTACCAGAATGCCCTGTGTAAATAGACATATTTGCATTCCTTTCAGGAGTGGCTACTGATGCCTGACTACGGATGTTTATTATTAGTTGGGCATCTGTGCTTGCAATGTATTAAATGTATGAAAAATGAAAAAAAATAAAGCCTTATTTTTGTACAGTTGTGAAGTTTGCACTTGGAACTCACCACCTCCCCTTCCTCGTGGAGAGCTTTACAATATGTAAGTCTGCCCTTACCTTGGATTGGTACAGTGTTTTTGCATCTGTGGGAGTTAATTTTTGTTCAGTATATAAATTGTACAATCTGTAAAGTTTTTATAGTATAAATATTCAGCTATGAAAGCTGACTAAAATAAAACTAATATTTCTTAACACATCCCCCTCAAAAATTAAGTGAATAAAACAGAAAATAATAACCTTATCTTTGAAGAGCTTGTAGCTTTTTGAGGAAACAATGTATATGAAATCATATGTTTAAAAGCATCAAAGAATGAAATAAAGCACTATAAACTACCTTGTATATAAGTATTAATGGGAAGAGCTCTAAACCCAGAGGCAGGGGAAACTGACTCAAGGGCTAGTTCAACCCCCTCCCTCCTGGCCTTGGGCAACACTATACCTCTTTAGGCCTCAGTTTCCTCATCTTCAAAGTAGGGTTAATATTTGAATTGCCCATCTCAAAGTGTTGTTGTGAGAATCAAATAAATATATAAAAATATAAACTGCACAGTAATATTGATATATTATTATTCTAGCTTCATTCATCACTTCTTTTTTTTTTTGGTGAAGCTAAAATAGAAATAGTCCTGGGACAATTCACTATTCTTTTCCATATAATGTTCTGCAAATTTTTGTACACGTGGATAAAATGACTTTTTTGTTATTTATTATTAGAATTAGTGATAATAAATGAACAGTTATGAAGAACCTACTATGGACAAGACACTGTGTTAGGCACAGGGAAAATAAAATCAAAACTTGAACAGTCCTTGACCTCAAATAGCTTAGATTATGCTAGGGATACAACATAGGTACATGGAAGCCAGTGCAAGGTATAGACAAAGTAATTTCAAGAAGCAGAGGGTACTAACAATTTGGGAAGATCAGAAAAAGACCTCTGTAGGAGGTGACATTGCGCTGGGCTTTCAAGAAAGCATCATTCCTTCATATTGACTTTGATTTTCCCTTTACCACCTGAAAGAAGATATTATGTTGCCAAGACCATTGCATACTCTCATGTTCCACTTGGTGCTTTGAATGGTGTGTGGTTTTAAGTGGTCTTTTGGATTTTTCTATGGCTAAAGTTTGTCTAGGAGGCAAGATTGGTGGCCAAATAATCTGCTACTCCATGAGTCTTTGGTTTAGCTCCCAGGAGGTTCCTTCTGGCATGGTATAACCTAGGCTATATATGAGTCTTGGAGTATATTCGAAAGTTCAATGAACTATGAAGATTTTCAATGATTGATGACAGGCGCAAGAAGGAAAAAGATCCTAAAAAAAATCATCCCTGCACATGGTCACAAAGTTTACCATAGTCCTAAGCTTCAGATTTTCCAAAGGCAGTGCATCTGGGATATATAGATTGGAGTAGCCTAACCTATCTCTGAGCCTCTCTTCTATTTCTGTTTCCTGAAGAACAAACATACCCCTGTGGTTCTTATGGGGGAAGACAAAAAAGAGGAAGTCATACTGCAAGTAGAGTCTGAATTAATTTATTCTTACAATACTAATAATGTTGTTATTGTTGTTGTTTGGTAGTTTCAGCCTTGTCCAATTCTTCATGACCCCATTTGGGGTTTCCTTGGCTAGGACACTGGAGTGGTTTGCCATTTCCTTCTCTAAATCTTTTTACAAATGGAGAAACTGAGACAAATGTGGTTAAATAACTTGTGCAGAGTCACATAGCTAGTAAGTGTCAGTAAGAGGCTAGATTTGAATTTAGAAAGATGAGTTTTCCTAATTTCAGACCCAGTACTCTATCTACTGTGCTATCTGGCTTACTCCACTGATGATGTAGTCACAAGAAATTCAAATGAAAAATTTTGCCTGGATATTTTATTAAGCATTTTCCATGTGTGTTTTTTTAGGAATGGGCTGTCTTCATCCCCATTCCTTTCTTAATCAGCTCTTCAAGTTTTTAGTAACAGTATGTAAAATATGGCAGTGTCCCGAGACACCATTTGGTAAAATGAACTTTTCTCCTTTATTATATTCGGTTCAATGAGAGGGATATTAACAAACTGAAGAGCTTCCAGAGGATATCAATGGAATAGTAAATAAACTTCAAACCATATCATGAGGATCAATTTATAGAAGTAGAGAATCTAAGGATGTGAAGTCTGGAAAAAGGAAGGGTTGACAAGATTTTCATGGGGGGAGAGAAAGAAGAGAAGGATATGATTGCCACCTCAGATATTTGAAGGGCTTACTTCCTTCCACGATAATGAAACCATCCACCTGTGACTTCTGATTGCTACTGCCCTCCTAATGGCCTCTTCAGGTTCTGAAGAATGCTGTGCAAACATGGAAGAAGGAAAAAAGCAATGAAATTGACTTTGAACTTCACTATTTCCTGCAAAAGTTTAACTAATGTAAGGCACTGGTCATAATGTGAAGGTCATAAGAGCCCAGAACCAGCCTTAGCCAACAAATATTTGATCTCCTTGCCAAGATCTCTGCCAAGCAGAAAGATATATTGGCCAAGGGTAATAGCAGTTTGAAATATAAGCATATTTGTAAAACACCACAGAGGGGAAGGGTGGGAGATTTATGAGCAGTATTGCCTCATAAAAAAGTGAAAAACCAAGGAAACAAAAACAAGTCTACAGAAAGCATGTCATGAGACCCAACTGCCAGATCATCTCAAATGAAACTGGTAGTAGGGCAACAAATAAACAAAAAAAAATAGAACTGATTTGTCATCACTTCTATAAAAATCTATTACCAAATACAAAATACACCCTGAGGAATCTATTCTGGAGATAATATGCTCTTGAAAATATTTAGAGTTCATTTCACAAGAAATATCAGGAAGATTAGATAGAGAGAGAGAGAGAGAGAGAAAGAGAGAGAGATGGTAATCAACATTCTCATACACACAATGAAGTATAAACAAAGCTAAGTTTCCTAGGCCCATTTGTATTGGTCAATGAGTATCTTGGCTCAGTGCAGAAGGATTTGGTGCTTTGATATGACACAGAAATTTGTTGGTCCTTGTGGTGGCAGAGGAAGGTAGTGTCCTACACAGGGTCCAAAAGGAAGAAGGACTTTCTATAGATGGTGGGGTCCTCCAGATAATCTTATTTGAAGATTTCATATTTATTTCATGAAGCCCCAGAACTCTATAGGGCCTCATCAACGAGATTCATCCCAGATCTGCTACTTAATACCTATATGACCTTGGGTTAGTTACATAATTTCTCTGATCCTCATTTCTTCATCTATAAAATGAAGGAATTCAATTGAAAGAAATGAAACAAGATATTTTTTTAAAGAGTTAATTTTTTTTAAATAAAGGAATGATAAAAATGGAAAAGAAATGAAAGCTATAGAAGAAAGAATTTGAAAAGGAATTAACAGGTTGGCACAAGAAGCTAAAAAAAAAAAGAAAAGAAAACATCGAAGTGGTAAATTCTCTGAAAATTAGAATAGACAAAAAGAAGTCAATGACTCCATGAGACAATAAGAAATAATAAGACAATCAAAAGACTGAAAAAAGTAGAAGATAATATAGTTATCTCAAAAACAACTGACCTGGAAAAGAGATCAAGGAGAGGATATTGAATGATCATTAAACTATTTAAGAGCCATGACCAAAAAAAAAGCCTAGATATCTTATCTCAAGAAATCATAAGAGAATACTATTGATCTTTTAGAACTATAGGGCAGGCTGTTATCTACACTGTTACTGGACAGATAAACTAGATCCCAGAGTACTGAAGAACTGGAAAATATGATTGCTCAACCATTGTCATTGCTCTTTGAAAGATCATGGAATAATAGAGATGTGTCTTAGTACTGGAAAAGAATAAATGTTCAGATTTCTGGAAAATAGAAGCGAATAGAGTCTGCTACACTACAAAATAAGTATGTCTTGCTACTGATGAAGATGATCAAAAAGTTGACTGGGTAAGATCATGCAAGTGCAGAGGACCTACAAAATGGGTTCACCAAACTTCTCTACAATGCTGGATAGATGAAAAACAAAGAGGAAATACCATAGCATGAGTGGCATGTCCTCAGTGTCATACAGAATTCTAAATAATATTTCCAAAGTTCAGTCCAGTTGTTTGCATCTTGGATCTTGCAAATAGACTCATCTCCAAAAGTTTATCCATTTGCTGCAGCAAGAATAATGGCAAGCTCTATCTATTGGATTGCTGTGATTTATGGCACGGTGACAGTGATGTGACAGGTAGACCATAAAGAAAGGTTGGATGTGACCCAGTAATTCTGCTTCTAGGGCTATATCCCAAAGAGATTAAAAAAAATGCGAAAAGGACCCACATGGACATTAATAGCAGCTCTTTTTGTGGTGGCCAAGAACTGGAAATCAAGGTGAAACCCATCAATTGGGGAATGACTGAACAAGTGGTGGTGTATGAATGTAATGGAATACTATTGTGCTATAAAAACGGATGAATAGGCAGACTTCAGAAAAACCTGGGAAGACTTATATGAACTGATGCAAAATGAAGTGAGTAGAACCAGGAAAACATTATAGACAGAAACAGCCACAGTGCATGAGGATTGTTTTTGATAGACTTAGCCCTTCACAGCAAGGCAAGGACCTAAAACATTTTCAAAGGTCTATCCATATCCAGAAGAAGAACTATGAAGTTGGACCACAGATTGAAAAGATTGCTTTCTCCTTTGTTATGTTTTGTTTTGTTTTGTTTTGTTTTTCTCATGGTTTCTTCCATTCATTTTAATTCTTCTATGCATCATGACTAATGTGAAACTGTGTGTAATAGGAATGTATGTGTAGAACCTGTATAAGATTGCATGCTGTCTTGGGGAGGAAGGAGGAGAAAATTTGGAACTTATGGAAGTGATTGTTGAAAACTGAAGACAAATTAATAAATTTGGGAAAAAATAAATAAAATGTCAAAGAAAAGTTTTGTATATTATGGAAAGAGCTGATCCTTTATTCCTTTTAATTGAACTTCTCACTATTCCTGTTATTTTAATACAAAGCAAGATAATTCCCTGGGAAGACTACATTCTTATATTGTGGCACAAATACTCTAATGCACTAGAGATTTTGAACAGCAAATTATTTCCAGGGATTGGATGTCCTGTTCCTTGTATTCCAGCTAAGGCAAATACTTTAGCAGATCGTGTCTCTGCTACTTGAATTTTGTGTGGAGCTCTTGTCTTTTCCACTATTGCTGATAGTTGGAAAACATGTTCAATAGTGTTAATTCTAACCCATAAAGGACAGACAATCTTGGGTAGAATTGCCTCTGTTGCCATAAAAGAAGCATTTAAAGTTTATTTCAGACAGAAACAATATTTGCATCAAACACACCACAAAATCCTTAATTATCCAGAGCAAGAAGAAGCATAAGGGTGTGATGTTCCATCATTTGACTGTCTCATCTGACAGTCTGTTGTGGTGTTCTGATACCATCATTACTGCACAGTAGTAGAGACTTGTGATAAACCACTGCTCCTATATTTTTTTAAGACATATAATAAAACACATATGGCAGGAGAAATCCTCTCAGTAATCATGGAACCCAAGAATGTGATTCATTTTCATTGTTTTATAGATACTTCCTTCATGGCAGTCATCTGAACCATTTTCTTAGCAGGATAAATACTGGGTTTTATTTGAGTTTTCCCTGGAAAGAGGTGTAAAGATCAAATTGCACAGGTATTAAAGAGTGCACAGGCTATTACATACAAATACTTCTTTTGGATGTTTGTATGTTCACTTTTTCTTGCACAGAATCAACTCAACAATAAGGATACTATAGGAGGATTCCTCATTTGAGTAAATAAATAACAAGAATATGTGCTAGTATGGAGGAAATAGAAATGTTAATATGGAAGAAATAGAAAATTACTTTGAGTTATGAAATAAATATGAAACCAAAAATGTGTGAAGCCACTCAACTGTTTATCTGAACAATTCTAGATTCTGTTGAATATTTTTCAAACAATTTAATATCCTCTAAAACATATGAAAATTCACAAAGCTTCCAGTTCATTCTATTGCTACTAAATCTATGTGATCTTGACATCTTGTAGTTTATTATATAGCCCTGACTATTCAACAGTCCAAATTGCATTATATCATCAGTTCCTTATAGCATTAAAATCTTCAATAGAGTTTTAATTTTAGATTAGATTAGAATTTAATTCTAGAAATTATACAGTATCAGAACTACAGGATACACATCATTCGAGCACAGAGAAGCAACTGACAAGGTATACGTTTCCTTTCTTCTCCAGCAAGATGTAGTGAGAGGGATTTGGAGATGAAAAGGGAATCAGACTAAGGAGAGGCTTGGAGGCATCTCTCTTTGGGCCAACAATGAGGAGATGGGCACTAAAAATGTGACTGCCAAGCACTGATACTGAGTCTCCAGAAGATATTAACATCACTGCTTTGCACAAAAACCAAAGGATTGTGGAAGATAAAGAGTAATGGTTTTAGACTTTAGTCACTAGTCATCTTGTCATTAAGGCTAACGTTCTGATGATTATTTCTTTATTTTGTTGGTTGACATAACCATTTTCTTTTTTTATAAAATGTTCATTTTGAGCCTCTTTCAACCAGCAAGAGTAACTATTGTGTCATCCAGCCATTCAAATAGAGTTCTGTTGTTTCACTGAATTAAATCAAATGCTTTAAAAAATTATCCCTTACATAACTATTTTTTGCATTTTCTTGTTCACAGCAACATAGCTAATGTATGAAAAACAGTCAATATTTTCTTTCTCTTCAGAAATAAATTGGCTATAACATGAACAATGTTGGATTGGAATAATGAATATAATTAAAAACTGATATTTTTCTATAATATGAATATAATAAATGTTGAGGTAACATAAAATATATAGAAATGGTGTATGTGTGTGTGTGTTTGTGTATGTATGTATGTAATGGCCATTGTATATTCAAAAGCTGTAGTTACTAATGGAAGAAGATAAAGAAATTGAATAGTGAAATTCAGAAATTACACTTCTTCCTAAGGGGATACATAGTATTTCTGACTATGGGAAATAATGTAGATTATACAGCTACAACCTTTAGCATATACTGACTTTCCTTTTAATTTTCAACAAGAAAAAAGTAATAGAAAATGTTCATAAAGAACAGTTATTCAATGACCTTTACTTTAAAGATTAAAAAAAGTATTGTCATTCATTTACTCTTAATATTTATGATGTTACTTGACTGCTGTGTGTAATAGAGATTGGGGGGGTCCTTCTGAGTGCCAGGGGAGAGTCAGCCCTGAGAACTTGGCCTTCGGGTGTTTGGAGGGATAGCAGAAATGGGGTCTAGGCATTCTCCCTCCACCTTTAGCTCCAGCATGATCCTCAGACCAGTTATAAGTAACAAGACACATGTCCTCTAACTATGAGTAGTCAGAGAAATGTGGCAATTATTCAATAAAGGAACAATGGCACTTCAAAATTTAAATATCTCCTACAGGCCACAGTGGCATTTTCTGAGTAGTCTCTCAAAGTGTTTTCACAGAATATAAAAAGGTAAAACTGAGAGTTAAGAAAAGTTAATAAGGTGAGATATAAAAGGATGAGGAATCATTGAGTTGGCAGAGTGTACATTTTTGTTTTTCAGGGTTTTTTTTCCCATGTTTCCTTTGCTGTATTTATTTCTGCTTACTTTACTGTTTTGAACTTTTTCTACAATAAAAACTAATAGAAATTTTTTTCCGAGATATTATGTTCTTTCCAAGTAGTTGAAAATGCACATAAGAACTGTGAAGAATATATAGTTACTTAAGTTTAGTGATTTGCTAATTGTGTTGTAGTTTTTTTTAAACTCTTGTTTCTAAAATAGCATTTAATCTCAATACTGATACTGGATTAGTTTGAATAAAGAATTGTTTTATGTTCAGAACTATAGGGAAAAGTGGAAATAGAAAGAACCCACTCATTACCTCCTAAAAAAAATGAAAACTCTAAGAAACATCATTACCAAAATCCAGAGCTTCCAGATCAAAGAAAAAATACTTCATGCAGCAAGAAAGAATTCAAATATTGAAGAGTTACACTCAGTATCATACATGATTAAGCAGTCACTTTTATAGATCAGAAAATTTGAAATACAATATTCCAGAAGATAAAGGATATAAGCCAAGAATAATTTACCCAGCAAAACTGAATATAATCTTATGGGGCTTGGGGGGGACAGAAGAGGGAGGAGTGTGGGAAATGAACCTTTAATCAAAGGAGATATTTAATACTACATAATATTCCCTTTCCTTCCCTTAATAAAATAAAGGACTTCCAAACATTTCTGATGAAAAGACCTAGATAGATATATCCCCAAAATATCCAAATATCAAAAAAAAAAAACAAACAAAGGGAAAAGGACCTATTTGTACAAAAATGTTTGTGGCAGGTCTCTTTGTGGTGGTTAAGAATTGAGTTCAGAAAAACCTGGAAAAACTTACATGAACTGACACAAAGTAAAGTGAGCAGAACCAGGAGAATGTTGTGCACAGTAACCTCAATATTGTACAATGAAGAACAGTGAATGATTTGGCTATTCCCTGCAATACAGTAATCCAAGACAATCCCAAAAGACTAAGGATGAAGCATACTATCCACCTGCAGAAAAAGAATTGATATTGTCTGAATACAGACTAAAGCATGCTATTTTTCACTTTTTCTTTCATTATTTGAGTCACCTTGTACAAAATGACTAATATGAAAATGTTTTATATAAATGCAAATGTATAACCTATATCTGCTTATCATATCCGGGAGGGGGAAGGGAGGGAGGGAAAGAGTGATAGAATTGAAACTCAAAACTTCAAAAAAATGTTTAAAAATTGTTTTAACGTGCAATGGGAAAAATAAAATATTATATATATATATATATATATATATATATATGTATATGTGTGCATGTATGTACGTGTGTATATTTAGTTATATAGAGATAGATAGATAAACCTAGGTTGAAATGCAAAAATAAGAGTCAAGAGACACAAAAAAAGATAAAGATAAATGAATAATCATAAATGATAAAGTGTTTACATTCTAATGTGGGGAGATAATACATGAGTCCCCTCTGAACTCTATCACCAGCAGAGCATCATGGTGGATATCTTATTATATGAAAGACCTGGAAGTGTATCTAATGTATCTTGATAATCTTAAAAGAATTAAAAGGGAGGGGAAGAAGAGCATACTGCAGCGAGGAAGGTTAGAATTCACTCAGGGTCTGATAATAGCTAATAGTGTCTGAAACTGTTATCTGGATTCAGCTCTGACTCCAGTCTCAGCACTTTATCTACCCAACCACCTAGCTTCCTCTAAGGTAAATTATTTTCGGGAAATTACCTCACATAATCAAGGTATACAAAAAATAATGAGGAAATGTTAAAGGAAGTGGTTGACACCTAAACCTCATTCTCATCAGGTCAAAGGAGGGAAGAATACATGCACACACGGTCAGGTGCAGAAATTCATTTCCCTCCACAGGGACATAGGAAGAAAGACTGGGGGTAGGAGATGGTAGGGATAAGAGAGAATTAGAAGGAAGATAAATAAAGGGAATGATTAGTCCTAAGTAAAATAAGCTCTACGGATATACAAAAATATTTATAATTCTTTTTGGCAAAGACTTGGAAACCAAGAGGGTACCAATCAAGTGGGAAAGGGCTGAATAAATTATTGTATATAAATGTGAAGGAATACTATTGTTCAGTAAAAACTGATGAAAGGGATGGTACCTATGAAACTCCTATGAACTGATACAAAGTGGAGTATAACCAAGGGAACAATTTGTACAATGACTACAATACTGTGAAATCAAACAACTTTAAAAGACTTTGAAAACTCTGAGGGACATAACGATCAACCAGGCTTACAGAAGACTAATGATAAAATGGGCTACCTACTTCCTGAGGGACAGGTGGAATGACAGTGCATAATGAGACTTTTATTTTTTTGACATAGCCATTGAGAAAATTTGCTTTACTTGATGATATATAAGGAATTTGGGGTTTTTTCCTTTCTCAGTTGGAATAGGGGGAGGAAGATAAAGTAGATTTTTACTGATTGACAAATGAATTTTAGTTTAAAAAAGAGAGAAAAGAAATTGGAAGCAGGGAGTCAAAATTCAAAACTATTGTAGTAGTCCAGATGAAAGACAATAAAAGACTGAACTAGGGTGGTGACCATGGAATTTGAGAGAAGAGAACAGATGTGAAAGGTGTTGAGCCTGTAGGCTTCACAAGAAACTAGTTTTGAGGGAGAGTAGAGAGCCCAAGATAACACTAGGGTTATAAAAACTTGGGTGATTGGAAAGATGGTCAATTTGTCTCCATAAAAATAGGAAATTTTCCAGGGTTTGGGGTACAGGTGCAGTAGGATTGAAAGAACAAGTCTGGGGTGGGAAAAGTGAAACAATGAGCTCCATCAAATCCATATTGGATTTGATAATGCCTATAGGACATAAAGATGAAGCTGTCCATCCAAAAGTTGATAATAACCTCAGAGTTAGGTATTTGGGATTGAAATTGCTAGTGGATGATGAGTTGGGCTCAGACTTAAATCAAAGAAAGCAATCAGGCAGGATTTGCTCAGCCCATTCATTTAAGCCAAGCTACTCTTTTGCACAAAAACTTTCTTGCAAAAATATCTTTTAGTTGATGCTATTTGGTTGTGACCCTTAGAGTATCACTCTCTCCAAAGAACCAAAATCACAAACTGATCCAAACAAAAAGGAGAAACACATGGTACAAGCATATTAATGACCTACTTGCAAGAAGCTGTATGAGATAGATGGTTGATAGAAAGATAAAGAGATAGATGAATAGATAGATATAGATGATGGATAAAAAGATGGATAGATAGATATGGTTCCATTAATATGCTGTTGTGAAGTTTTCTTGACAAAGATACTGGAGTGGTTTGCCATTTCCTTCTCCAACTCACTTTACAGATAAGTAAACTCAGACAAACAGGATTAAGTGAATTGCCCAGGGTCACACAGCTAGAAAGTGTCTAAGGCTAGACTTGAACTTAAGAAGATGAGTTTTCCTGATTCCAGGCCTGGAGCTCCATTCACTGAACCACCTAGAAACTCCTTTTTGCAGGTTAGCACTTTCTCTGTCTTAAAGAACTACCTAAAGCAATAAAAGGCTAAGTCATTTGTCCAGGTTCACACAAGTAGTATGTGTCAAAAGCAGGGTAATAATTATAAGTATCTAATAGCTAACATTACTTACTATATGCCAGGCACTATGCTAAGTTACTTGGAATTACTCATGTCTTTATACGTACCATATCTCAAATATGTTATATGCATCTATATGTGGGTGGAGAGAAAGAGAGAGAAAAAGAGAAACAGAGTGAGAAACAGAGAGAGAGAAAGACAGAGAGAGACAGAAATAGAGAGAAAGAAAAGCAATGTACCAGACTTGGGATTTCATTTGTATGGGGAAATCCCAATGAGGAAACCCCTTCAACCAATGTAGACTGGCACCTGCTTTGCAACATATAGTCATATTATGTATATATGTATGTATGTATGTATGTATGTATGTATGTGTATATATACAGACATATGTGTGTACATATGTGCGTGTGAATGTGTGTACATATACGTGTGTGTATGTACATGTGTAGACACATATGTATGTGTGTGATCAAGGCTGATTTATCCAGAAAATGTATCACTGAAAAAGGAAATATACTTGTCATGTAATAATACTGAGGCATAACAGGTAGATACCCTAAGGGCTGCATAGATCCCCACAAAACATAAAAAGACATAGAGGAGGTCCCTTCTGCCACATTCGGAAGCTCCTCCATGGAGAAGCTGTAAGAAAATATGAACAAACATCACACAGGGTGAAATATAATCTGCAATCTACACTGGGGGGGAAAATGCACTCCTGCATGAATGAGATTGCAGATCCATTAAAATTACTGAAATAATATTTAAGCAAAACCTTTTTTTAATCACTTTTCACATTGCACATATAAGAGACTTAAGATTAAGGTGTCTATGCTTTAAATGTTTTGCTGAATTGTGACTACCATGTGACCTCACCACAACCATCTCCTGTTAATCCAATATAGGAGAAGATGGAAGCCATTTGGAGCATTGTATTCCCCTATAATAAGCTGCCAGAACCATCTGCTAGGATAAATAAACAGGAAAAAATCCTTGCAGTATCATCCGGAGACTCAAGATGTGGTAGGTGGAGAATAAAACAGAGAACAGGAAAGGAAGAAGGCTATTTTTTCAAGGAGAATATAACAAGTCTCCTTCCTAAGGAAGACAAACCAAGATGGCATGATAAGGTGTTGTGAGGTCTAGGTCCTGGTCCTGGTTCTGCTACTACATATGGGGCCTGGAGCACATAATTGATCTTTTTAGCCTTAGTTCCCTTATCTGTAACATAAGGGTGTTTGGAATGGGTGACCTGTAAGGAGCCTCCAAACTCTAAATTTCTAGAATTTCTATTCCATTTCAGTGTTTCCAAGCAATGAATTGTAATTGTTTCATTACTGGAACTGTCTCTACTCTTCTGTCATACCTTTCTCCAAAAGTGATTTGTTTTCTTTTTGTTCTTTGCTTTTGGCAGATTCTCCATTTCTGAGTTTGTTTTTAAAATTCCTTTTCTGAACTCTGCCCTGAGCTTGATTTGTTACCTCATCCTGTACATCATCAACATAAAAATCAACCTCATGATAAGGACATGTGTATGTAAGGTGAATTTTAGTGTGTGTTAAGTGAATTTTTGTTATTATTTCTCAGAGTTCAGTTTCCCAGGATCCATAACCATAACCATCTTCTGTTCCCAGGTACTAGATATGAGTTCCCGCAGTTAGGATTCAAAATATCTCCATCATGCTTGCACAGAGTTATGCAATGGTAAATAACATAAACATCCACTGTAGCTGCACAGTGAGATACAGGGATAAGGTGATGTAAACTTGTAAGACTATTGCTGGTAGTATTCCTTCTTTGTTGCCCTATAAAGCAGGTGGGCACTAGACAGGTAATGGGGAACCCTTAGAGTTGAATGCACAAACGCTGTGTGTGTCTGAACTGGCTTCCCTTGAGGCTCAGATGGAATCTTAGAGTTGAATGCACCAGCAGGAATGCTGTGCATTCCTTGATCAACCCCCATCAAGGCTTGGGGGAAATCTGTGTTTGCTTCACATGGCCCCCATTGTGGCTTGAGGGAATTTAGGGGAAGCACAAATGATGCCCATCTCGACTGACCCCATCGAGATGTAGGGGTAGTTACCCCTCCTTCTCACCAGCCCCAGTGAGAAGGGTGATTAGGAAAGCTGTAGGAGTTTGTGCTCCCATTATCAGCAGTCCTCTTCTGAGAAAACTAGACTAGAATAAAGTAACATTATTAACCCCTTCTTAATCTTTCCTCTCTGACCAAATCAAGAGTGAACTTGTGCTAGTAAGCCATCCTGTGTGCTGTGTTTATCTGTCTTACAACACATTTTTTCTTCCCACAGAGAATTATTGACTGGCTACTTGAGTCTTTAAAGTCAAGGAAATGGTTGATCCATTCATAAGGTATAAGCAAGGGAAATCCCTCAGCCATGAGCAGTGCTCAAGGATCATTCCCCATCCACTTTTTCCTTCCCTCATATTCTGCATCCTGCTCCTTTCCTCTGCCCAGGCTTGTCTATGTTTCCTTTGACCACTCCCTTCTCCTTTCTCACACTACACCCTAGCTATAGCATCTATAGAATATAAATAACATTTGTATGAGGAGAAATGGAAGAGAGCTAGAAACAAAGGGTGCTATCTTTCTATTTGTTTCTGAGATTCCAATCATATCACCAAGATAGCTTCAACTGGCCTGCATTTTAATCACTGTCATTTCCTCTGCCCTTCACCTTCATTGTTACTTCCTCAATTGATCCTATATCTGACCCAAACTCCAAATCTCTCCTACTAAAGGGATCCTTGCCCTGGGACTCATGAACTTTTAAAAAAATACTTTTATAACTGCATATCAATATAATTATTTTTATTTCTTTATAATCCTGTGTATTCTACTTCTTGCATTTAAGTAACATCATTCTGAAAAGAAAACCATAGCTTCACCAGACTGCCAGAGGTCCATCATACAGAGAGAGAAAGAGAGAGAATCCTGTCCTATACCAAACTTTGCACTAATGAAACTAAACTGGGGATAGCTGCTACCTCAAATCCTAATTAGAAAGGAAAACGACAAAAAACAGATAAGCTATAATAGGCATTCCATTTCCAAATTCTCCTTGAAATTCAGTATTATCTAAAGGAAGTCCCTATATATTTTAAAAAGGAAATTGTTTTAGATTAAATAACTGAGAGAGGAAGACTGTACCTTGCTTTGTCTTGATTAGAACAAAGTAAACCCTCCAGGCATTTGGAGGTTCAATTAAGAGCTAAATGAAGACCATCACTCCAGCAAGTGAGTTTGGACAGAGCTCCAGAAACCAGACACTGGTTTCTGAGATTCCCATTCAACCCAGTTGGTTCTGTGAAATCTGTGTATCCCTTTTGCCTGGCACAATAATCCTATTAACAGTCAGCTACTAACACACACACACACACACACACAGACATACACTCACAGCCATTGAGAGGATGAGTTACTTTTAGTCCCAGAGTCCGCCTGGACATGAGGATCATAAAAGGCATCTAAGATTTGATTTATATCTAGATATGTCCTAACAGAAAAAGGCCTGGAGTCAGAAGACCTGAGTTGGAAAAGTTGTCCAGCTTATTTTGTGTAACCTCAGTTAAATCATTTCATTGGCCTTCAATTGCCCCAACTGTAAAATGAAGGGGTTGAGCTGTATGACTTCTGAGGTTCTTTCCAACTCTCAAACTATGATCCTGTATACATGAAAATACCCTTAGAATGTCCATTTCTCTTAGAAAATTAGGAAGTGCAATAAATATTATAAATAAAACCTCTCACTGAACTCTATATAGTTTTAGCTACTGTTTGAGTCCTCCCTAATTAGCTGTCAAAGTGATTTTCCTAAAGTACAGGTTTGACCATGTCATCCCTTTCTTATTCAACAAACTCCATATTATTGCCAAGTGATTTTCCTAAAGCATAGGTTTTATACCATATCATTTCAATAAACTACAATGGCTCCCTATTACCTCCAGGATCAAATATGAAATCCTCTGTTTGACTTTAAAACCTTTCATATCTTGGCCCTTTTCTACCTTTTCAGTATTCTTACACTTTACTTCTACCTACTCTATGACCCCACTACATTGTGTCCTTCTTGCTACTCCTCTTACATGCTGCTCCATCTTCTAACCGCAGCACACAGAATACTCTCTTTCCTCACTTCCCACTTGCCTTCCTGCAAGACCCAGTTCAATTCTTACTTTCTTCAGGCTTTTCTTGCCTTCCTGCCATGGCACCTTCCTTAGAAGTTTATCTTCCATTTACACTACTGCTGTTCAGTCATTTCAAATTCTTCATAAGTCCATTTGGGGGTTTTCTTGGCAGATATACTGAAGTGGTTTGCAAAATTTCCTTCTCCAGGTCATTTTACAAATGAGGAAAGTGAGGCAAACAGGGTTAGTTGGATTTGAACTCATGAAGATGTCTTCCAAATTCTAAGCCCAGCGCTCTATCCACTGCATCACTTAGCTACCCATTAATAAACAGGAGTTAATTTACACTTTAGTTATCTAATTTATACAGTTATTCACATGCTGTCTCCCCTATTCAAATGTGAATTCCTTGAGACTAAGTGCTGCATTTTTCCATTTCTTTGTACTTCTAACCCTTAGGACAGTGCTTTACATATAGTAAGTGCCTAATGATTGCTTCTTGAATGACTGGATCTCCAGAAGGATTTGGTATGATTGGACTTCATGAAGAATTCAAGTTGCTTTTTTAAATATATGGATCAAACATGCTTAATGAGTTAATGGACTTGTGCTTCTGGTTTACTTCCTGGGAAAAAAAAGATATACTTCTGTAAGACAGATCTATGCAGCACATAGGAGGTCTTCTAGCACAGGTTCACTCTTGATCTGGTCAGACAGGAAAGACACTAAGAAGTGGTTAATGATCTTACTTTATTTTAGTCTAGTTTTCTCACAAAGGTTGCATTCCTTCATCACCCTTCTCTCAGGGGCTGGCGAGAAGGGGGGCAACTACTCCTATGTCTTGAAGGGGTCAATTGAGACAGGCACAACTTGTGATTCCCCTAAATTCCTTCAATCTTCAATGGGGACCATTTGAGGCAAAGACAGATTCCCCACCAAGCCTTGATGGGGACCAATCAAGGTACACACAGCATTCCAGCTTGTGCACTCAACCCTAAGGATTCCCCACTCACTGACTAGTGCCCACCTGCTTTACAGGACAACAGACAAAGAAGGCAGATTGCCAGCAATATCCTCACAAGTTTACATCACTTCATCCCTGTATCTCACTGTGCAGCTGCATGGATGTTTACATTATCTATCATTATATAATGCTGCACAAACATGGTGGAGATGTTTTGAACCCTAACTATGAGAACTCATATCTAGTACCTGGAAAGAGGAGATTGTTATGGCCATGGATCCTGGGAAACTGAACTCTAAGAAATAATAACAAAAATCCACTTTACACACACTAAAATCTACCTTACTTACAACTTCAAACTGTTTATTTGATTGTTCATTTATCAGTCAATCTTTCATTTATTTTCACATCTGAAATGTCACCCTATGCACAGAAGTCACATTAAGGTGTGATGAAAATTTTACAACTATGGGCAGAATCCCTAAAATACAATCTAAATTCAGTAAACATTTAATAGCCTAGCCTACATGTGTCAGACATCATGCTAAGGGCTAATAAAGTATTAGCTGTGGTATTAAACAACAGCCCTTTAACTGAAAATAAACAGACTGAAAGAACACTATGAAATTTTAGTTCAATTGAATTAATTGGACATTTAGTAAACTTCTATTATGTGCCAAATTGCGTTATACTAAGTATTGAGGGTGATACAAAGACAAAAGTAGATATACACTCCTGTCCTCAAGGAGCTTACCCTATAAATTCACTTCTCACCTTGGGGCTATGAATGTCAGTCATTACTGGCTCGTGAGGGGAGCTCCCTATTGACTACTCAACCCTCTTGTAGATCAAAGAATCCAGTGGGACTTCAGGGTAAGCCCCCAAATTGTCCCTCAGCTTACATTGGCTTTTTCCACACCTCTTCTGCAGACCAACTGACTGTTTCTGCTCAGATGTCTCAGCTTGATACTTTTCTTTGAGACAGAGACATTAGCCATGCAGAACCTACACTCCTACTGTTAAAATCTGCATGAAAATGTAAATGAGTCTTCTGTAGTCCTCCTTTCTGTTGATGCTCCAGTGGACTGGAAGATTTCCACTTTGAAAAGTTCTACATTTTATTTAGTGCTGTGTTTAAATAAGGGGATTTTGGGGGGTTTTAAATTATTATTGTTTTTCTCACTTCTGCAATTTTCTTCCTTTATGTCCCATTATTCAGAATGGGTCTTAGAGGTCCTAATTCTAGTGTCCTCTTTTCCCATCAGTCTCTCAGAATGAACAATGAATCCCTAGAAAATTCTCCAAGTCCCCAAGATTTTAGGGGTCAAAATCTGATTCTCATGCTGTCTGCCCTCCTTTGGCTTCAGCATCTTTTAGTACTTGCTTGAACATTCAGGTAGATCTGAGCATGCTCAAATATTGCCATCCCTACATCAAGAATCCTACAGCAGGCAGCAAGGTCAAGGATGTCACATCAACATCTAGTTTTGGTTATTTTCATTTTTGTCTGTTGTTTTGACATCACCATCATTTCTAAAGACGCTCCTCCTACTTTCCCCTACCTAGAAGGCCTTGTCCTATAATAAACGTTAAAAAGAAAAAAGATAGAGGAGGCAGATGGTTCAGAAAAACAAAGCAGTGCTTCAAGCACTACATAAACTTTCAAGGAATGTACAAGGAAACCATGTTGTATTTGAATTTCCAACATCATATAGTCTCAGAGTTAGAGAAAGACTGAAAAAGCCATCTAGTCTAACTATATCTGGAAAAGAATCCTTTCTACAACTTACCCAACAAATGAGCATCCCACCTTTGCTTGAAGACCTTCAGTAAGGAGGAACCCACTACCTCCTGAGGCAACCCATTTCCATTTTTGTATAGCTCAAATGCTTAAGAAGTTTGTCCCTACCACAAATGCCCATCTGCTGGTCTACAACTTCTACCTTTTGCCTTCTTAGTTTGCCCTCAAATCTAGTCTTTCTACATGACAGCTTTCACATATTTGAAATAACCTGCAAATACTTGGAGACAACCATCACTTCATTCCTCAGTTTTCTCCTCTCCAGGGTAAACACCCCCACTTCTTCCAACCAAGGCATAATCTTAACATGCTTCACCATCTTGGTCATTCTCCTCAAGTTGCTCTCCAGATAGTCAGTGTCTTTTCTATAACATGGGACCCCAAACTGAACATAATACTGTAACTATGGTCCAACCAGTAATAGAAATACTCTCACCTCCCTAAACCAATTTTAAAATCAAAATACCTATTCTAATTAAGACTACTTTGTGGTCCCAAAAGTCAAATGGAGACAGAATACAATAGACCCTATTACTTCTCCCTCAACCCCTTGAATCTTACCAAACAAACTACATGAATGTCAGGAGAGGTCAGCTAGAAATAATGTGCATTCTTAGTTCAAACATGACAGACTGTATATCATATTCCTCTTTCTTTCCTTCATTAAATTTCATTCATCTCTCCCCAAAGATGATCTACAAATAGGCAGACAGATTATTTATGAGGCATAATTTGAGGAGCTCAAAAGTTACTCCAGGTCAATACCTCCCTGCCTGACTCTTCCAAGGGAACTAAAATGATCACTTTTCTTATTTCTCTTTCTGTTTTCCCAGGTCATTGGAAAGAAATTTTCCAAACCAAAAATATTTTGAAGGTAAATTATTATTCTTATACTTCCCAAGATACTTTGAGAGTGTACTGAATAAAGAAAGTGAAAGAAGAGCCAGCTAGAGTCTCCAAAAAGGGCTAAGAAAATAGATTCCCAAAATGCAGATTCCAGGTGTACACCAGTCAACTGGCTGAGACTTGTAGTTAAGAAACTTCAACCAGATACCAGAAAAAAAGTGCACCTGGGGTCTGTAAAAGGAAAGAACCATACTATTCCCAAAACAACTCTCTCTATTACACGTCATCATGGTACAGCAGTGACATTGGGTTCCATTCAAGAGAATTTTTCATGAGAATCTGTGTGAGGGACAGAGTTGATATGAGAACTTTGGAGAGGAGACACCCTTCATGCTTCTTCAAGAGTCACTCATGGGGCCAGACTGTCATTGTGACTGATTTCAGGATTTCAGATGTGCAGACACATAGGAGGGAAAGAGAATCCCTTCCCTTCCTAAAGGGTCCCTATAGACTTTCAGTATTTTCCCCTTGGGTAAGAACAGGGGCACTTAGTTGAGCAACATGAGGTAATTTACTCTATTTTCAGGTACATCCAAATATGTATGATTTCTCAAATCTGTGTTTCCTGTTTCCTTGGATAAGTGGTTTCCTCACTATTCCCTACTCATGATCATTTACAGAACATTTAAGATATTCTTTGTGTGACCTACAGTTGGTGGGAAGGGCCTAAGCCAGTGAGTTCAAGCTAAACACTACCATATCTCCCCACTTTAAGCCAATGACTTTTTGTTCTAAACCAATTATGCCTCTACACAACCAATATTTAAAAGGACAGGTAGATATAATTTTAATCTAGTACCCCTCTCTCAAAGGAGAACAGAGACCCTTCTCCTGTTCTCCTCATAATAGGAACTGCAAGTATTCCTTAGAGAAGTGTGGGCACAATTCCAAAGAAATTTACCAGGCTCCCCTTGAGCCACCTTTAGATAACCTATGTGAGCGTACAATGGCATCACATATAGTATCTGAAGGATATTGCTTTGCAAGTTTTGGCAGATCATACCAACCTGAAAAAATTTTGAGTATTAGGCCATAGATCTATTGTCCAGGGACCAGACTACCTAAAGGCAGAGAAGATCATCATCAAGATAGCCACAAACTGATAAATTTTCTAGTCTCAGCAACTCATGAGGACCATCTATAAAGAGATTTAAGTTTTCTGTTACATGAATTGAGGAGAGTGATCACAACAACAAAATTACAGGTTTGATACAAGTACAAGAATTAAAATATATGCACTATTCTTCTTAATTCCTATATTCAGCAAAGGATCGATTGTGTATGTTGGACTATACCAAACAGAGTATGAGAAAGAGGTGACAATGGAACAAGAGATGAAGTGTGGAAAGGCAAAGACCAGAAACTGTAATCTTTGAGAAAGCAATGATGCCTCTTTAACCTTAGCAATGAAAAGCTAACCCAAAGCCCAAAGAAGGAAAGGATGGAGAACAAAGTTTGGGGGAACCTTGTTTAGGGACTTGCCCTTGTGGTGTTTGGATAGGACTTTGGAGGCCAATCCCTATTTCATCACACATGATCACAATTTGTATCATATTATATAGCCTGTTTATATGGCCTCCCACTCTGACATCTCATTGTCAGAATTTAAATAGTACCCTGCCAGGGCTGAACTGCCCCAGAAGGTAATCAAGCAATCATCTAGTAGCCAAGAGGCTCACTTGTAATTCTTGCCCTTCCAGAAGTAAAGACCTTAGTCTAGAAATTACATAAGAGCATCGCACCATGTGAAAATCTCAGACATACTTTGCAGAGATCCTCTGACTTCAAGTGAATTTCCTTTCTTATTCCATCCTTCTTATTTATCCTTCACTTAAGGTCTTCTCCCCAGAACACTCATTCTGTATTTTTTCACTACCTGAAGGATAGCTATGCTTGTACCAGCATCTCAGACCCAATATTTTCCATAACTAAGCCCATCTTCTGAAAAAAATAATAAAATATACTATTCATCTCTTATTGTTTACAAAGTTTGCATATTTTATCTATATCTAGACATAGATATACATATTTCATATATATTATCTCACTTGATCTTCACAACAACTCAATGAGTATTATCTCCATTTTAGAGATAAGGAAACTGTGGCTGGGTGAGGTTAAGTGACTTTCACAGTAAGTATCTGAGTAAAGATTAGAACTCAGGTCTTCCTGAATCCAAGACAACACTCTAGCCATGGAGCAACCAAGCTGCCAAAAATAAAGAAATAAATAAAAAGTTAAAAATAAAAAAGAGCACAGCCCTCTCTTGGCTTTTCTATTATTGCTGATAGTCACATCTTCCCAGGCAAACAGATTGAAAACCTCTGAGTCTTCTTTGACTCTTCCCTACTCATGAGTGCCCACAATTTGTGATTCTGTCCTATCAAATTATACCTCCCACAATCTCCCATTATACTCCTTTATACTCCCATTATAAAATAACTTCTCGGGTTTAGGTCCTTCATCAGATCTCTCCTGGAATATTTTAACAGTCTCCTAATGATGTTCTTGCCATATCTGTTCTGTTGTCTCCCTAAGCCCCATTTCAAAATTTTGATCAAGTGATTTCTCTATTCAAAACACAAAAGACTTTCCTGCTGCTCCTCGCTGCCTACTCAATGAAGTGCTCCCTATTGCAAGAACTGAGGCTAAGTTCTGGAGGGTCAAAGAGGAGGTGGTCCTGAGGTTTTCCTTTTTAAAGCATTGTGTTTTACCGGATGTTGGGAGGAAAGGATTGCTTTGTTACAGTAAGGACCCCAAAATGTTAAGGAAATCTATGAATGAGATATTCATGCCCATAAAATTTCATGGAAATCTATCTTTGTGCTAGATTACAGACCAGTTTCCATAAGCCAAGCTCAGAAATCCACCATAGTGCTTCCCAAGTCACACCAAGTACATCATCTGTAGAACAGATGCCCAGCATTTTGAAAAGACAAACCTGACTGAGTGCTGATCAGTCAAAGCATGACATCGATGACGCATCTCCATGCTGCCTGGCTTCATTTTTCTTTGTCTTGTCATGGCCCCCAGACAGTCCTGTCAGGACTCATTCTGTCTTCCTGACAGAAACTATTATTCATATTAAAGGTATCTGCAAGAGAACAGCATAAACATTGGGGAATACCAGCTTTTTAGATTCATGCCTCCAGAAGACAGGCTCACAAATTAATGCTCTGGAAGCATTAATTCTCCTCTCCAAAATTCCTTCTCCCTCTGCCCTCTCAGGAAAAATTGTATCTAGGTGGAACAGAAGATAGAATACTGGGTGTGGAGTCAGGAAGACCTGAGTCCAAATCTGGCCTCAGACACTTATTAGCTGAGTAAGTCATTTCATTTTTGTTTACTTCAGTGTCCTCAGCTATAAAATAGAGATCACAATAGGGCCTGCCAGGATTGTTGTGATGATTAAATTAGATATTGTGCCCATAGTAGGTACTTAATAAACATTTATTCCCTTCCCCCTACTCAGTCAAAGGAAAAGGAAGATTATTAAAGTAAATAGTATAATACCCAGGGACTAAAGAGATGTCAACACAAAGATCAGAAAAGTTCTCCAATTTCATTATTAAAGTAAATAGTATAATACCCAGGGACTAAAGAGATGTCAACACAAAGATCAGAAAAGTTCTCCAATTTCACAAGCTCCACTCACTCCTAGAGAACTGGGAAACCAAAATGGTCATAGAATTTGGAGGTGCAAGGAACTTTAAAGAATAATATTTTTTGTGATTGTTCAGTTGTGTCTCATGCTTTATGACCTCATTCTTGGCAAAGATGCTGGAATGGTTCACTATTTCCTTCTCCAACTCATTTTACAGATGAGTTAAACAGGCTTAAGTGATTTGCCCAGGGCAACACAGCTAATAAGTGTCTGAGGCCAGATTTGAACTCATGTAGATGGGAGTCTTCCTGGGTCTAGACCCAGCACTCTAACCACTGTCACCTAGCTGCCCAATAATAATAACACATAACTTTTTTTTTAATGCTTTAAGGATTGCAAAGCATTTTTGAATATATTATTTCATTTGATCTTCACAACAACCCTATGAGGTAAGGCTATTATTTTACAGATGAGGAAACTGAGGCTGAGAGATTGAGTGACCTGCTCAGGGTCACACAGTTAATAAGTGTCTAAGGCAGGGTTTGAACTTGGATCTTCCTGACTCTCAAGTCCAGCATTCTATCAATTAGGCCTCCTCGCTGCCTCAAGTACCTACTCCAGGCCCCTCATTTCACTGGGAGGTTTATATGAGTTACCCAAGGTCACAAAGATAAGGCAGAAACCCATGTTCCCTGACCTTCTATTCACATCTCTTTCTACCACACCACAACTTAATGACTAAGGATTTCAGATCTCATTTCACAGCTTGACTTGGTATTATACAAGAGAGGTCAACCGAGAATAGGCCCTTCCCAGTTCCTTAGACCTTAGGGAGGCTAAATTATCAGGTTTTCTGTTTTGTTTCATTTTTTATTGTTGCTATTTGGGATTGTTTTGGGGAGGAGAAAAGTAGGCAATGGAGGGCTTTGTCTGATAGAAAAAAGATTGAGATCTGATGCTTAGAATCATATACTTAACCCAGATTTAACTCTAGGTTGGTCCCTAGAATCACTCTGAACTTTTGATAGACCGAAAGACTAGTACTACATCTTTCCCTGGCTCTACTCCCAACTAATTTGCTTCTAAAGGAATGAGCAAAAACTAGACCCAAACCAAACTCTAGAAATAAATAACTTGAAAATTGCTCATTAACCACGAGCAAAATGGTGAGACACCAATGCTCATATCATTGTCCCCCACTGGCATTGCTTGTTTCTTTGGGCACCATGAAGACAGAGTCTTTACTAAAGGTCTAATTTTTACTTATTCCTTTTCCAAGTAAATGAACAAGAATTTAGCCATCTTCCCAACCAACCACATGCACTGACAGGGCATTAGAGAGATGGGGAGATGAACGAGCCTGTCCTTTCATAGACTGAATGGTAGCTCAGCAGCAAAGCCCCCTCTGTTTTTTTTAATATATTAATTTTATTTATTTTTAGTGTTCTACAATCACTACCATAAAACTTAGATTTTTTTCCCGCCTACCTATCCCGCATCACCCCCCTTCCTCCCTGAGATGGCATACAATTCTATATAGGCTCTACACATACATGCCTATTGAATCCATTTTCACTATAGTCATGCTGTGTAAAAGAACTAAAATAAATGTGAGAAATCATATAACAAACCAAAACATTAAACACACACATACAAAAAAATGATCTGCTACATTCTGTGATTGAATTGCATGGTTTTTCTCTGAATGTGAAAGGCATTTTGCCTTACAAGATCAATGGGAATTTTTTTTTTTCAAGTCCTTGCATTGCTATGAAGATCTAAGTCTACCAGAGAAAACTCTCACACACTGTGGTCGTTGCTGTGCACGAAGTTCTCCTTGTTCTCCTTTCACTCAGCATCAGATCATATAAGTCCTTCCAGGCCTCCCTGAAGTCTTCTTGTTCACCATTTCTTATAGTGCAACAGTACTCCATTACATTCATCTAGCATAATTTATTCAGCCATTTCTCAATTGGAAAGGACATCCCCTTGACTTCCGGTTCTTGGCCATTACAAAGAGTACTGCTATAAATATTTTTTGTACATGTGGGACCCTTTCCCATTTTTATAATCCCTTGGGGATACAGTCCCAGTAGCGATATTGCTGGGTCAAAGGGTATGCACATTTTTGTAGCCCTTTGGGCATAATTCCAAATTGTTCTCCAGAATGATTGGATGAGCTCACAGCTCCACCAACAATGAATTAGTGTTCCAACTCTTCCACATCCTCTCCAACATTTATCATTTTCCTATTCTGTCATGTTTGCCAATCTGATAGATATGATGTGGTACCTCAGAGTTGCTTTGATTTGCATCTCTCTAATCAAAAGTGATTTAGAGCATTTTTTCATATGATTATAGATATCTTTAATTTCTTCCTCTGAAAATTGCCTGTTATATACTTTGACCCTTTATCAATTGGAGAATGACTTGTATTGTTGTACATTTGACTCAGTTCTATATATTCTAGAAATGAGGGCTTTATTCCCAAGATTAGCTATAAAAATTCATTCCCAATATACTACATCCCTCTGAATTTTGGTTGCATTAGGTTTGGATGTGCAAAAACTTTTCAGTTTAATGTAATCAAAATTAACCATCTTGCACTTCATAATGCTTTCTATCTCTTCTTTAGTCAAAAATTCTTCCCTTCTCCATAAATCTGATAAATACACTATTCCTTGTTCCTCCAGTTTGTCCATAGCATCAATCTTTATACCCAAATTGTGTACCCATTTGGACTTTATTCTTGCATATGATGTCAGGCATGGGTCCATGCCTAGTTTCCACCACACTGTTATTCAGTTTTCCCAGTAACTTTCGTCAAACAGTGAGTTCTTATCCCAGAAGCTGGGGTCCTTGGGTTTATCAAACAGGAGGTTGCTATATTCCTTGCCTTCTGTAAGTCTATTCCACTTGTCTACCCTTCTGTTTTTCAGTCAGTACCAAGTGGTTCTGACAATTGCTGTTTTATAATACAATTTGAGATCTGGTAGGGCTAGGCCACCTTCCCTGGCATTTCTTTTCATTAGTCCCTTTGATATTCTTGACCTTTTGTTCTTCCAGATGAATTTTGATATTATTTTATCCAGCTCTTGAAAACAATTGTCTGATAGCTTAATTGGTATGGCACTAAATAAGTAAATTTTTATTATATTGGTTCAGCCTAGCCATGAGCAACTGATGTTTTTCGACTTACTTAGATCTGACTTTATTTGTGCAAAAAGTGTCTTGTAATTATGTTCATATAGTCCCTGGGTTGGTTTTGGCAGGTAAACTCCGAAATATTTTATAATGTCTACTCTAGCATTAAATTAGATTTCTCTTTCTATCTCTTGCTGTTGATTTGTGTGGGTTTATTTTGCAACCTGAAACTTTGCCAAAGTTGTTTATTATTTCAAGGAGTTTTTTACTTGAATCTCTGGGATTCTTTAAGTATATCATCCTATCATCTGCAAAGAGTGATAACTTAGCTTCTTCTTTGCCTATTCTTATTCCCCCAATTTCTTTATCTTGTCTAATTCTTACAGCTAACATTTCTAGTACCATATTGAATAATAGGGGTGATAATGGACATCCCTGTTTCATCCCTGATCTTACTGGAAATGCATCTAGCTTATCTCCATTGCATATAATGCTTGCTGAAGGTTTTAGGTAGATACTGTTTATTATTTTATGGAAAGTTCCCTTTATTCCTATGATCTCCAGCATTTTTAATAGGAATAGGTTTTGTATTTTGTTGAAAGCTTTTTCTGCATCTATTGAGATAATCATGTGGTTTCTGTTAGTTTTGTTGTTGATATGATCAATAATGCTAATAGTTTTC
>CM053771.1:307213024-307229423 GCA_028658325.1 Potorous gilbertii | reverse complement strand
CAAAGTAATTTCTCATTATTGTTTTAATTTCCTCCTCATTGTAGGTGAGTTCACCCTTTTCATTTCCAATATTGGTAATTTTGTTTTCTTCTTTCTTTTTTTTAATCAAATTGACCAAAGGTTTATCCATTTTGTTAGTTTTTTCATAAAACCAACTATTGGTTTTATTTATTAATTCAGTAGTTTTCTTAATTTCAATTTTATTAATCTCTCCTTTGGTTTTCAGTATTTCTAATTTGGCAAATACTTAGGGATTTTCAATTTGTTGTTTTTCTAGCCTTTTCAGCTGTGTGCCCAGGTCATTGATCTCTTCTTTCTCTATTTTATTTATATAGGCATTCAAAGATATAAAACTTCCCCTAAGAACTGCTTTTGCAGTATCCCATAAGATTTGGTAGATTATCTCATTAGTGTTATTCTCTTGAACAAAGTTGTTGATTGTTTCTATGATTTGTTGTTTAACCCACTCCTTCTTTAGGATTAGATTATTTAGTTTCCAATCGATTTTTGGTTTGTCTTTCCATGGCCTTTTACTATATATAATTTTTATTGCATTATGATCTAAGAAGGATGCATTGACTATCTCTGCCTTTCTGAACTGGATTGTGAGGTTTTTATACCCTAGTACATGGTCAATTTTTGTATATGTGCCATGTACTGCTGAGAAAAAGCTGTATTCCCTTCTATTCCCATTCAACTTTCTCCAGATATCTATTATATCTATCTTATCTAGAGTTTTATTTACCTCCTTAACCCTTTTCTTGTTTATTTTGTGGTGAGATATATCAAGTTCAGAGAGGGGGAAGTTGAGGTCCCCCACTAGTATAGTTTTGCTGTCTATTTCTTCCTTCAACTCCCCCAATCTCTCCTGTAAGAATTTGAATGCTATACATCTTGGAGCATACATGTTTAGTAATGATATTGCTTCATTGTCTATGGTGCCTTTCAGCAGGATATAGTTTCCTTCCTTATCTCTTTGGTTAAATCTATTTCTGCTTTTGCTTTGTCTGAGATTAGGAGTGCCGCTGTTTTTCTTACATCAGCTGAAGCACAATATATTCTGCTAGAACCTTTTACCTTCACCATGTGTGTATCTCCCCCCTCCGCCACCCCACCCCGTTTCAAATGTGTTTCTTGTAAACAACATATTGTTGGATTGTGGCTTTTAATCCATTGTGCTATCTGTCTCTGTTTTATGGGAGAGTTCATTCCATTCACATTCACAGTTATGATTACAATCTGTATATTTCCCTCCATCCTCTTTCCCACCATTTGTGCTTTTAGTTTTCCTGTCTCCCTTCCCCTCCTCAAAAGTTTTCACTTTTCACCACTGCCTCCTGCAGCCTTCCCTTCCTTCTTTTAGCCCCCTTCCCTTTTACTCCCCCTTACCCTTACTACTTCTTCCCTCCCTTTTAGCTTCCCCTCCCCTTTCTTCCCCCTTCCCCTCCTATAGAACTAGGTAGAATTATATACTTGAGTTTATTGTTCCCTCCTTGAACCAAATCAGATGAGAGTACCTCTCAAACAATGCTCATCTCCCTCCCCTCTTTCCCTCTACTATGATTTTGTACTTCTTCCTGTAATGCAATTTACAATTTTCTGCTTCCTCCTTTTCACACCTCCTGTTACAATCTCTTTTTTTTTAAGTTTACCTCAATCCACATTCAGACACCATTAGTTCTTGCTCTGCAGATGGATAGCATTTTTCATCATAAAGCCTTCAGAGTTGTCTTGGATCATTGCACTTCCAAGAATACTAAGTCATTCATAGCTAATCATCTTACAGTACTACTGTTACTTTGTACCCAGTGCATTTTACTTTGTATCAGTCCATGCAAGTCTTTCCAGTTTTTTCTGAGAGCATCCTGCTCATCATCTCTTACAGCACAATAGTATTCCATCACAATTCCACACCACAACTTGTTCAGCCATCTCCAATTGTTAGACATTCCCTCAATTTCTAATTCTTTGCCCCCCAGAAAAGAGCCACTCTAAATATTTTTGTACATAAAAGTCCTTTTCCTTTTTGTTTCTTATGTTTTTTTGAGATATAGACCTAGTAGTGGTATTGCTAGGTCAAAGGGTGCACATGGTTTTATAGCTCTTTGGGCAGAGTTCCAAATTGCTCTACGAAATGGTTGAATAGGTTCACAACTCCACCAACAATGCATTAATGTCTCATCTCATATCCCCTTCAACTTTTGTCATTTACCTGTTTTTAGGCACTCTAATGGATATGAGGTAGCACCTCAGAATTTTTTTAATTTGCATTTCTCTAATAAATAGTGAATTAAGAGTACTTTTCATATGACTATAACTTTGATTACTTCATCTGAAAACTAATCATATCATTTGATCATTTATCAATTGGGGAATTTTATATGTTTGAGAAACGAGGCCTTTATTAGAGAAAATTGCTTCAAATTTTTTTCAGTTACTATTGTTACCTTTATTTTCCTCTATTCTTTTCCCTCCCTTTTATTCTGTTCTCACTCTCTTTTCTTTCTGTCCCTTCTCAGAAGACTAACCCCCTCCCCAAATCTTCCCTCCCTTCTATCACCCCTTCCTTTCTCTTATTCCTATGCCTTTCAATCCTTTCTCCTTCAAAAGGAAATAAGATCTCATAGAAAAAAAGATAAAGCTACCAGTGCTTCAGGACTCTAAAGATCTCCTGTCAAAGACAAATTTCCATAAACTCTGGATAGGTATTGAGTGGAATAGATTTAGTGAAGACTTTTCAGATTGTAATTCTTCTCCCAGGGGTGAGGTAAGACCAAGAGGCTCAAGGTTACGATATTTTTAGAGTGGAATAATTCCATATAAGGATATAAAACTGTGTAGTACATTAGGATTTCAATGACTGGATGAAACTTACATAATTCTTTGATGTCTTCATTTCAAAAAGGATTGGTTAGATTTCACATCTTGAATGTCAGATTATATTCTAAGCTAATGAGGATAATGGTCAGTGGGGGGGGAAGGCCCTTGTGTTAGGGTCTATATATATATCCCTGCTTTCCCTTTGTCTTCTGCCTTTCCTGCTCCAGACCACCTGGGGAGGAATTGTCCTGCTTCTCAAGAATCAATGAATAAACTTTCTGTCATCATTTTGAGAGCCTCTGAGTAATTAATGTAAGTAGGGAATCTTGTCATCCCACACAGTATGCATACCTTTACAGACTGGAGCTGTTTGTCCATGGATAATCCTTCCAAAGTCACATCTTTCAGAAGTGATTGTATTATAAAATATTCAATGCCTCTCTTTAAACTGGGGTTGTCATTGATGTTTTAAAAAGGGATACAAGTAACATCTGCTGACATCTGCTATGAGGGGTCATCCCTCAACAAGTTAACCCTCCATCAGAGAACCAAGAATTGTGAGAAAGTAACTTGGCCCAAGTTAGCTGAAATTTGACTTCATCTTGAAAAAAAGCCACATTGGAACTTGGCACACAAGCCTGCCCCAGAAATGAAGGTATGAATTCATCCCCTGGATGACAATCCCCTTGACAGATACAGAATATCCACACATATCTTAGCTGGTGAAACTGAGCCAGCATTTCAACCCAGGGATTAGATGACCTTTGACTATGTCCCAGTTTGGTTCTGTGAACCACATCTAGTGTAACCATCCTCATTCTGAGGCGGTGACCACTATCTAACCCATAGCATCTAGGTGGTTCTAAATGGAAACTGGAGTCCTGTAGCCTCATAGTGCCTAAGGATGAGTCTGGTTTGGTAAGATATATTATTCATAGAATGTAGACTCACTTTCTCCAAACTCTAGACCAGAGCAGCCATGGCTCAGGTTATTGTGGTCTAGGGATGCTGGGAACCCTGAAATGCAAGAGTACAGGGCAAGGGTCTTCCTTGAAAGAATTTGACCACTCCAGTCTTTCAGTCCAAGTAGTGAGTTTATTGTAACACCAATAGAAATAGGCCAGACTCCTAGTGAGTCTATGATATTTGTGATGCCCATCTAAGTGTGCCAGATTTTAAGAATTTGAGCTTTTGATGAGGATAAAACTAATACTTTTATACAGAAAGACTGTGGGAAAATCTGGATGGCGTTAAGGAGTGTCAATTAGGCTGAGGTGTGGCCAGATGCTAACAATGGAAGGAGGTAAGTGGTGGGAGGGCCCCCATGAAAGGGCAGTTAAAAGGATTATTGACTGGGATGGGCCCAGTGCCTCAGGCTAACATCTGAGATCTGAGTTCTTTGAGGTCCAAGTCCCAAAGACATAGTACTTTACTTCTAGTGCCCCATCAAGGGGACCTGGCAAGTTCTCCTTATCTCCCCTGTTGGTGGTGGTTGTTGTCCTTCATTCTCGAAGAGGATCAAAATGATATCACTATGATAAAGTCTAAGTTTCAATGTGTCGGAGTGTGGCTGATCAGACCAATAGGAGCTTCAGAATGCTTTATCACAAATTGGGCACAGATAGTGTGAACATTTGGGGTGGATTCTCTAAATTTGCGTATCCTATGTTTCCTTTGAGCTGTTTCAATTCTGCTTTGCTCACAGCACTCTTTCTGATATGTGCATGCCTTGCTGAGAAGTCCTGTGCCATGTTGCATAATCAATTTCACAGTTCTTGAGAGCGTCCTTGTCTCACCTCTTCTGATCACCATGAGATCTCTCTTCTCCCAAGCAAGTTCTCCACAAAATTGTCTTTTTGGCAAGCACATACCTTTTGCATATCTCCCCTACTCTACCTTAGATGCATATTATACAATCCTCTGTCCCTAGATTCACTTGAATATAGATAATATATTTGAGCAGCTCTTTTAAGAAGAATGAAGGTTTAGAAAGGACAATAGTAGTGCAAAGAGATTAGTGATAGAAACTTTGGTCCATGAGGGAGATGGAAGAGTTGGTTCAAAATGTTAATGAATTCACTTAGACCTGTTCTGCAGCCATTGGGAGCTTTACCCAAAAGCAACAGGCCTGAGATTTAGCAAAGAGCTAAACAAAGGCAGTGATATAGGAAAAGGGTCAAATCTACACAGGATGATTTTAAGGTTTCCTTGTGGGGATTGGAGATCTAGGGTTAAGTCTTGCAAGACTTGCAAGACAAAGACACAGGATGAGACCCGAGAGAAGGGAGATAAGGAAATCCCATTTGCTGGGATCAGGGGTGGGGACAAGAAATTATATGGTCTAAGATAAAGGGAAGTTTTGTGGCAAAGGGAGACTTTAGGGTAAACTTCAGGTTAGAAAATAAACCAAGGGCTTCACAAAGTCAATACTTAATATTATTTTTAACTCTTAGGACACTGTTCCTATCCACATCATTTTCAATCTCTGAAATCCACCCATAGGATCACAGATCAGATTGTCTAGACTCCCTGCCACTTCCATCAAGATTCTCCCTGGGCTTGATCTACATTCCAAGCTTGACCTCCTCTATGAAGACCATCCTTGGGGTTCCAGACTACTTGGCTACACCTGGATTCTTCCCGCAGTCTTTTTCTGTATTTAAGTTCCATCTCGCCTCCATGAAGGTGCTCAGATTCAATCCAGCTCAGACTCTGACTGAGATTCTATCTGGACTGCTTGTGAATACAAGTGTTACAAATGCTTAGGCTTCCTAAGATTCAATCCAGTATGGCGAATCTTTAATAAACTTTTGTTTTCTTTGGCTTTAAGAACCCAACATATCAGCATTTTGGGGTCCCTAGTTCCCCAAAACTTAGCATTCTGTGCAGACTAATTATTTTTGTAATGTTTAATATCACTTGAGTGATTTTGTTGAGGTTCAGACAATGCAGGGCTTGGGTGGAGTGTAGGCGGGGCAATCAAGAGGTAACAGACAATGGAAGGCCAGGCTAGGCCAAGGACAACAGATCTTAGTATGGCAGACCGAATTAAGTCGGAGGATTCAAGGAGAATTCAAGGACATTCCCAGAGTCTGAACCCCATCAATTTCAGCAGTGATTTGTATTTGCAAATATATTTTAAATCTTTTTTGTCTTCTCTTTCATTTACCACACTGGGTACTTGGAGGCATATCCACATTTGGAGATCCCTAGGCCCCAGCTAGAAGGTTCCCCTAGCCTTTCTGAGGCCCCATTTGTAAAACAAATTATGCAGCCTGCCCTTACTCATGATATTTCCCCATCAGAGAAACTGTTCTCCTCTTAAACATTCAAAGTAGTGTAATAACTAGTTGGGTCCAGTGGTGAAACATTGATCAGGACAACTGGAGATGGCCTACAATGAAGGGAGTGGGGGGAGCCTGGTCTTTTCAAGCTAAGGTCTTTAACAGATCTCAGCTTGACTGAGGCAACTCCCTTTCAATGAATAAGGCTTAATAAGAATTGAGGCTGATAATGGCCTCTTTACCAAATGAAAAGGTAAACAAATAAATCTATCTGGAAGAGGAAGATCCTTGGGGTTTCTGGCCAAAATAGAAATGATTTGCATTGACATGTGTTCTGAACCAATCAGGGCCCAAGCAATGACCAAGTAGGGCTTGGCCTGGGATCTTTTGTTGACCAATCAATGAGGAGTCATAGTGATTTGGGGTTAAGGCATGGTCCTTAAGAAAGAAATCTAATCCATCTAGGATCAGAGAGGGATGCCAGATGTCATTTAATTTAATCCTTTATTTTGTTGATGGAAACTGAAGCCTCAAGAGGTAAAATGGCTTGCCCATGTTTAGACAGGTGGCATGTGACTAAACAAGGATTTGAACTTGGGTTACTCTGACTCCAAATTTCATGTTCTTTCTCTTCCACCCATGTCATAGACAGCCATTGTCCTTAACAACCTAATCCTAGAATCTCCTGTACAGTTTATGGATTTATTCTTCTCTTATAAATAAATCCTTCCTAGACTCACAATTTTTCAAGTGGAAGGCAGAATTTGGAGCTCAGAGACTCCAGGGTTCAAATTTTATCTCTAATATTTATTTCTTGTGTGACTCTGGCCCTTCATGTAGTTGCCATGACTTTCTGAGAAAGGTAGAAGATAAATTAGGCCAAGTGTATATTCAGATTTTTCCATATCTGAAGTCCAGTTCACTCATGGCCATCAGAGGAGAGGCAAGGAGGAACATCACATTGAGAATCAGAAGCAATTACAGGACTGCTTAAGCAAAGCTGAGATCATAAGCTGGTATATAACCCTCTGGTAACAGTTGTATCAGTAATAAATGACTTCAAGGAAGAGAAGTCTGAACTGTGTGCTCTTTGAGAAAACTCTATTCTGGTCAAATACAGTATTGGGTAGCTGGATAGTGCAATGGATACAGCACTGGGTTTGGAATCAGTAAGGATCCTGATCATGAGTTCAAGTCTGACCTCAGACACTAACTGTGAGACCCTGGGGAGGTCATTTAACCTTGTTTGCCTCAGTTTCCTTATATGTAAAATGAAAAGGAAATAGGAAACCACTCTAGTGTCTTTGCCAAGAAAAGTCCAAATGGGGTCATCAAGTATCGGACATGACAATTACAAGGCCTAGAACTGAAGTTTTGTGATGTCAAGTTCAAAGAATTATTATTAAACCTGTCAAAATTTTCTAGTTATTATTTTTCTTGTTATTAAACCTATCAAAATTTGTTCCTGCAAATTTATTTCATTTTTTTGTTTCATGCTTCCTATTTTTGGGGTTTTTTATGTTTTACTTTTTTCCAATTAGGTATAAAAAACAATTTTTAACATTCTTTTTTTACATTTTGAGTTCTAAATGTTCTCTCTCCTTCCTTCATCTCCTCCCTTCTTGAGAAGACAAGCAATTTAATATAGAATATACATATGCAATCACGCAAAACAAATTTCCATATTATTATGCTTCCAAATAAGTTGAATCAACTCAACTTGAGTACTTATTAATAATTTGCCATATAACTGGCACCATGAGCAGTGTGAAAGAAGCTCAAGACATGGACAGGCCCTCAAGGAACTTGTAATCCCTGTTGTGAAGATACAATTTTAAAAAATGGAATAGTTAGCAAAGCAGTAAGTATTAATAGAGAGTTTCTTCATTGCATGTACAACAGAAGTTCAGAGGAGGGGAAAATGTTTTGGGGAATAATATACTCCAAGATAGAGCAGGTATCAAAATGAGTAATGCAGACCCTGAGTGACGTGCAAAATCAAAGGAGGGAGAGAGAAATCGTAGGCTGGGATGACATGAGAAAACTTGAAGAAGAAGGAAGAGGGCACTTGGGTCAGCAACCTAGGGAAAGGGTGGGAAAGTATTCCAGGCAAGGATAACAGTTTGGGACATAGGAATAAACTTGAGGTGTTCTAGAGTCACAGATTAACCTGGCTGGAGCAAAGCAAGTGAAATAAGCAAATTTTGTTGAGAATTGAAAGACTTTGAATGTTGGGCTAAGTATTTTGGACTTCATCCTATAAACAATGGAAAGTTATTGAAGTCTCTAAGGGGGTGAAGCTTGATAAAAATGGTATATTGGGAAGATTAATCTGCCAGTGAGGCACAAATGAATTAGAAAAAGATGACACTGGAATGAGGAGATAAAATGAGGGAGAGGAATCATGATGTAATGAAGGCAAATAGTACAGCTTCATGGAGTAATGGTTAGTTTTGGACCTGGAATCAGAAAGAATTGAGTTTAAATCCATCCTTCGACACTCACTAGTTATGTGACCCTGGGCAAATTGCTTAATTCCTAAGGCTTAGTTTCTTCACCCATAAAATACAGGTGATAACAGTACCTACCTCACAGGATTACTGTGAAGAGTAAAAGACATAATATACATAACACACTTTGGTAACTTAAAATCATTACATAAATCCTACTTGCCAGTACTATTAATATCACTATTGTGATGACAATGACAACTAAAATAAGAATAATAAACTAATAGGAAATGAAATGTAAGGTGCAGATAAAATATTAAGGCAAAATCAATAGGACTTAGTGGACACATAAAAGGAGTAAAGAGAAAGGGGAGAAAAAGTGAACTCACAGTAAAACAAAGAAGTGAGATTTAAAAAGCATCGAATGCCATGTTAATATTGATTTTTAGTAACATGATGGTAGGCATCCATTTGGAAAATGCTTAATGGAGGCAGCTGGAAGTATAGGACTAGGACGGGGAAGGTGATCTGAGCTAAAGATAAAGATTGTTAATTATCTGCAAAGGTGATAGTTAAAGTTATGAGGGAGGATAAGCCATTCAAAGGACAGAACATGTTGAGAAAAGAGCAAACAATCAAGGATCAGATCTTAGGGAACACCCACAAGTATGGGGTGACCAAGGCAGCATTAAATGACGTAGAGAAGTAGTAGAACCAGAATAGGCGTGTTCCAAGAGATTAGAGGAGGAGTTTCCAGAAGGCAGTAAGTGGCCAAGAGAGTCACCTACCACAGAGAGGTCAAAGAGAATACAAGTACTGAGAAAAAGCAGTAAAGAGTAAGAAGGAAGCCATTGGTACCCTTGGAGAGTGGTGGGACCATTTCTTCCTTGCATTCAATGAAAGATGAACCTATGATAACTTGAAAAGGAATTGCTGATGCCTGTACCCAAAGCAAATACATTTACTCTGAGAACAAGGCTTTAATATCTTCATCCTGGTTAGCCCTTCAAAATTATGGTCTTTGCAGACCTGCAGGCCCAGAAGATAACTGGACATTAATGAAATTATCCATTTGGCACCAAGTAATTATTGCACATTATAGCAGAGTAGGGAGCAACCGTGGCCCAAGTTCCTAGATGATCTGAGTAATGGGATGGTATCATGGAAGTTCAATGAACCTATTTTCTGGACACTGTCCAATCTTAATCACTACCTTAATTTTCCATAGGTTCATAAAACAACAACTTTCATGTTTCCTGGAAAGTTCATGGAGTTGGCCACAAATTCTTTGCGAATTACATCTGAGTAGAGTCCTCTAGGAATACCCCAGTTCGACAAACATATTAAATGCTTACTGTGTGCCTAGTGCTATGTAAGAGGGATAACAATACAAAAAACAAAGCATCAAAGTGGATAGAGTGCCACGCCTGGAGTTGGGAAGACTCATCTTCCTGAGTTCAAATCTGGCCTTGGCTACTTATTAGTTGTGTGATCCTGAGCAAGTCAGGTTGGAGTCAGATCAGAGCAGGTTAAAACACCCAACCAAAGAGCTTTATTTTATTCTAGAGGCTTCTTGAACATGAGAGTGATAAGACCAGATCTATGCTTTCTATGGAGGCCTTTCTAGAATGTGGACAGGTATGAGAGGCTACCGTACGAGAAAGAACCAATGGGAACATTCCTCAAGGGTGTGCTGGCACTCCCAGACAATAATCTATGAGTGCCTGTGGCTTCTGGAATATCAATTCAGCAGTTGGAAAGATCCGAGGATTGATTAAAGAGGGGAGAAGCTAGATGTAGAGATCCTAATTAGGAGACTATTACAAAAGTCAAGACAAGAGGTGACATTCTATGCTTTGGAGGCTATGTAAACATTGAGGTCATTTTGATCAAGTCAAAGACAAGCTGCTGCCTGAGTCACCAGCTGATAGCACTCTGAATCCCTGGAAACCAGAGGCTCATACAAAACAAACTTCCCTTTTCCTCAATGCCTCTTTCTGGTATCCAATCTTTTTTTTTTTTAATAGGATGAATACGAAAAAATTCTACACTCAGGTTCCATATGGACCTGTTTCCTTTTCAGATTTATAGTTTTTGAGCAAGAGGTCATATATGAGATCAATGTTCTCTCTTTCAGAGGACAAGGAAACCTGATATGGGGGAATGATTGCCTTTTACCCCACCTTCTCTTTTCCCCCTCATCCCCAAAGTTCACAGTTATCCCAAGATAAAATTCTATTTCAACATCCCTCTTTGTGGGATGGAGTGTAAAAAAAGTCCTGGACATTCCATTTTCCCCTTCATACCTTTGTCTTATAGGATAGGGAAAAGGACTAGAACTCTGATTTCAATGGAATGGGGAACTGATAGGTGAAGGTATTCTTTCCACCAATACAGATCAACTTCTCTGCCAACTAGAGTCTTAAAAATTTGTCTAAAGCACCAAGACGTTGTGTGACTTGCCTGGTGTCACATAGGCAGGGTCAAAGAAGGGATCTGAAAACGTGTCTTACTGACTTCGAAGTCACTGCATCATATAACCTCTTCACCACTACCATTCATTTTTAATGTGCCCATTTCCTAGCCATCATTTCTTCTAATCTACCCATGCCAATGCTTAAAGTCCTCCCCTCCAAGTAAAGACAAAAGAGCCTGTGAAGTGCCACAATCCAAAGCACTCCCACACCATTGTATTATTTCTAAATATTGTTCCTGGTTTGTGTGTAAGCTATGATCTCCCCATGATGAAAGTGAAACCTACTGACCATGGGTGAGTGGCAGTTAATCCTTTGCCAGTAAACATAGACCAGATATTGCTGAGAAATTCACCTCCAGTCAGCTTTTCTGGGTCAATCCTGATCTCCACAAGAAAACTTGAGAAAGCTCAAAGGAAAACAAATCTCCTTAGGGGCCTACTGTACTTGTTTTCACAAAGTTGAAAGGTACTATTATTGACAAATGACCTCAGGAAAGTCACCAAGGTTGGGACCCACATCAACACTAAGGTCATTTCTCTTATCAAGACAAAGGTTACCTTAGTCACCATTTGATCACACTTTGAATCCCTAGAAACTAAAGTAAAATACAAAACAAAGTAATCTCCTATATCAATTTTTTTTCTTTTCTTTTCCCTTTTCTGGAAGCTCTCCAATCAGACTCTGCTCAAGAAAGGATCTATTTCCTTTCCAGGCTTATAGTTATTGAGTATCAACCATGTACAAGGTCAACAGTATCACTCTTCCGGGAAATTTTGCTTAATATCAGAACAAGGCCATCATGCCCATATCTCTCCTATCCTGAAAAAAACTTTACTTCATCCTTTCATACACACTATCATCCTACATCTCTTCCACCCTTTGTAGTTAAACTACTCGAAAAGGCTACCTATAATAGATGTCTCCACTCCATCTTCTTTCATTCTTTTCTTAAGCCTTTACAATCCATCTTCAAATCTTATTATTTTACCAAAATTGCTCTCTCCAAAGTTATTAACTTTGGAAAGTTATTAATTTGCCAAGTTCAATGACTTTTTCTCAGTCCTCATTCTCCTTGACCTCTCTTTAGCCTTTGACACTGTTGATCACTCTCTCCTCCTTCATATTCTCCTCTCTCTAGGTTTTCAGGACAATACTCTCTCCTGGTTCTTGTCCTGTCTATCTAACCACTCCTTCTCTGTCTCCTTTGCTGGATCATGCTTTCTAACCAAAAGTATGCCTCGGGGTTCAGTCCTTGGATTCTTTTCTCCTCTCCCTTTATAAACTTCACTTGAGGATCTCATCAGCTCACATGGATTTAATTACCATCTCCATGTTGAGGATTTTCCAATCTATCTATCCTGCCCCAAATCATCATTGCCTTCCAATCTTGCATCTCCAACTGTTTTTCAGACATCTCAAACTGGATGTCCAGTAAACATCGTAAACTCAGTGTGTCCAGAACAGAACTCATTTTCCTTCCCCCTAAACCCTTCCATCTACCTACCTTCCCTATGACTGTAGAGAACAGCACTATCCTCCCAGTCTCTCAGGTTTGAAACCTAGGAGTCATCCTGGATTCCTCATTATCTCTCACACCACTTTTCCAATCTGTAGCCAAGGCCTGTCAATTTCACCTTTGCAACATCTCTTGAATATGCTCTCTTCTCTTCTCTGACAATGCCCCATCACATTATTACAATAGGCTGCTGATGGGTCTATCTGCCTCAAGTGTCTTCCCACTCTAATCCACTCTTTTCCAGGTCTGAACAAGTCAACTCCTCCTTCCCTCCCTCACTTACTTAAAATAAACCTCCAGTGACCTCCAAGATCAGATATGAGATGCTCTGCTTGGCATCCAAAGCCTATAAAGGTTATAACCTAACCCCTTCTTACCTTTCCAAGTCTTCTTACACCTTACTCCACAGCATATACTTTTTGATGCAGTGACATTGACTTCCTGACTGTTCCATGAGCAAAGCATTCTATCACTCAGCTCTCTGGGTATTTCCTCTAGGGGTCTGCCATGCATGAAACACTCTCCTTCCTCCAATCCAATTACTGACCTCTCTGGCTTTCTTTAAGTCCCAACTAAAAATCCACCTGGGGTCATCACCTGTTTGTATAGACTTTTGTCTTGCCACTGAACTACGATGACTCTAGAGGAGAAAATGAGGCTGCTGACTTTACACAGCTCTGCCTCATTTAAATCCAATTCATTCCCAAATCAAGACATCACCTTCATCATGTCATTGGTCCTCTTCAAGAATGGACATACAGCAACAACAAAATTCCACCTTGTACAGGAAGCCTTCCCTAACTCCTCTTAATGCTAGTATTTTCCCAATGTTAATTATGTCCTATTTATCCTATAAATAATTTGCTATTTGTTTGCATGCTGTTTCCCACATTTGATCATAAGCTCCTTGAGGGCAAGAACTGTCTTTTGCCTCTTTGTATGCTCAGCTCTTAGAATAGTGCCTGGCACATAGTAGGTATTTAATAAATGTTAATTGATTGATGAACTGATTTAAATAGATTAAGGAAAATCAAAGAAATACTAAAGAACACTTTTTTTGCCAAAATGATTCAGATAAGTTATTTGAACTGTGCAACTCATCTCTTCACTGTGCCCTTCTTGCTGCAGACCAATGTCACATCTACATGATCATTTTTGAAACTAGTTTGACTTTTTCATGATGTAAAAGAAAATCTCAGTATGATTAACTGGATAATCTCATAGTTGATCTGGTTTATCTTGAAAATTACTAAAATGACAATTTAGTTATTATTTAGATGTCTAATAACTAGATTGGAACTATTGTGGAAGAATCCTACAAACTGAAGTCAACAAAGTTTATATGGAATGAAAAGAGACTAATATTGTCAAAGAGCAAATATTTATAAAAATATTGCCTATCCAGGTAATTGTTAAAAATAGACAATTCAAATAAATCAAGGTCCAAGTGGATTTTTTGTTTGTTTTATTTGTTTGTTTAATTGAATTATTTTATTTGTTTTCAATGTTCCACAGTCACTTCCATATATTTTAGATTTTTTCCACGTCCTCCCCTTCACTCCCTCCCTCCCTCCCCACTCCCTCCCTGAGATGGCATATAATCTTATGTAAGTTCTACATGTGCATTCCTATCAAATGCATGTTGCATAGAGGAATTAAAATGAGTGGGAGAAACCATAAAACTCAACAAAGTAGAACATAATACAAAAGAAAATGGTCTATTTCTATCTGTGATCCAATTCCATAGGTCTTTCTCTGGATGTGGAAGGCATTTTGTCTCAAGTCCATTGGAAATTTTTCAAGTGCATGCATTTCAATGAAGTACTAAGTCTACCAGAAAAATTCCTCACACACTGTGGTTGTTGCTGTGTACCAAACTCTTCAGATTCTGCTCCTTTCACTCAGCATCAGTTCATATAAATTTTTCCAGGCTTCTCTGAAGTCTACCTTGAAATGGACGGAGTTAATAAGTCACAGGCAAATTAATTGGGAATTTCAAGAGCATCATTTATTAGCCAGGCTGGTGGCTGCCTCATGAAGAGACCCAGAGGAGATAGCCCCGAACTGAGATGAGTGTGTGCATTTTAAGCATTTTGGTACTACTCAGGTGCAGCCTTGTGGTTTCCACAACAAACAGAGTTCTGACAAAGCAAGAGGGGGGCTTGCCGCTAGGCAAGAACCCCCAAACAGAAGGTGGTTGTCAGGGTGCTACTAGGCAAAGGACCCCAACAGAAGAGGTGCCAGGAAAGGCAGTCAATTAAAGACTGGTTGTCATTCAACATACAGCAGTTGTCAGGAAGGGGAGGTGCTCAGCAGAAGGTGGTTACCTGATAATGAGGGTCTAACATTAGTGGGGCAGGTGGTTACCATGGAAATGGAGTAAACAAGAAATGGCTGTTAACAATTCACCAGATATTTCACAACCCAAAGGGGAATAACATTTTGACAAGTGAAGTGGACATTATTCCTCCCTGGGCCCCTAGGCCGAAAGCTATCTGTTAGGTTACTGGGCAGGGTTGGATAAGCTGCCTAGTAACAGGTTTTGTTGGGCCCTTCTCAAAATGTTGGTGTAGCACTAAATAAGTAAGTTAATTTAGGTAGAATTGTCATTTGTATTATATTGGCTCAGTTTATTCACCAGCAACTGATGATTTTCCATCTACTTAGATCTGACTTTATTTGTGCACAAAGTGTTTTGTAATTGTGTTCATGTACTCCCTGGGTTTGTGTTGGTAGGTAGACTCACAGATATTTTATAGTGTCTATCCTAGCTTTAAATGTGATTTCTCTTTCTATCTCTTGTTGTTGGGTTTTGGTAGTAATATATAGAAATGCATATGATTTATGTGGGTTTATTTTGTAACTTGCAACTTTGCCAAAATTGTTTATTATTTCAAGGAGTATTTTATTTGATTCTCTGGGATTTTCTAAGTATATCATCATATCATCTGCAAAGAGTGATAACTTAGCTTCTTCTTTGCCTATTCTTATTCCTTCAATTTCTTTTTCTTCTCTTATTGTTACAGCTGGCATTTCTAATATTATATTGAATAACAGTGGTGATAATGGACATCCTTGTTTCACTTCTGATCTTTTTGGAAATACATCTAGCTTGTTCCCATTGTATATAATGCTTGCTGATGGTATTAGATAGATACTGCTTATTATTTTATGGAAAGTTCCCTTTATTCCTACGATCTCCTGCATTTTTAATAGTAATGGGTGTTGTATTTTGTTGAAAGCTTTTTCTGTATCTATTGAGATAATCATATGGTTTATGTTAGTTTTATTCTTGATATGATCAATAATGCTAATAGTTTTCCTAATATAAAACTAGCCCTGCATTCCTGGTATGAATCTTACCTGATCATAACGTATTATTCTCAAGATAAGATGCTGTATTCATTTTGCTAAAATCTTATTTAAAATTTTGCATCTGTATTCATTAGAGAAGTTGGTCTATAATTTTCTTTCTCTGTTTTGGCTCTTCCTGGTTTAGGTATCAGAACGATATTTGTATCATAAAAAGAATTTGGGAGGACTCCTTCTTCCCCAATTTTCAAAAACAGTCTATATAGTATTGGAATTAACTGTTCTTTAAATGTTTGATAGAATTCACTTGTAAATCCATCTGACTCTGGACATTTTTTCCTGGGGAATTCATTGATGACTTGTTCAATTTTCTTTTCTGAGATGGGGTTATTTAAGTACTCAACTTCCTCTTCTCTTAATCTGGGCAATTTATATTTTTAAAAATAATCATCTATCTTATTTATATTGTTGAATTTATGGACATACAGTTGGGCAAAGTAATTTCTCATTATTGTTTTAATTTCCTCCTCATTGTAGGTG
>CM053771.1:307190526-307212524 GCA_028658325.1 Potorous gilbertii | reverse complement strand
TAATTTCCTCCTCATTGTAGGTGAGTTCACCCTTTTCATTTCCAATATTGGTAATTTTGCTTTCTTCTTTCTTTTTTTTAATCAAATTGACCAAAGGTTTATCCATTTTGTTAGTTTTTTCATAAAACCAACTATTGGTTTTATTTATTAGTTCAGTAGTTTTCTTAATTTCAATTTTATTAATCTCTCCTTTGGTTTTCATATTTCTAATTTAGTATTTACTTGGGGATTTTCAATTTGTTGTTTTTCTAGCCT
The DNA here is from genome assembly GCA_028658325.1 of Potorous gilbertii. Classification (NCBI taxonomy): domain Eukaryota; kingdom Metazoa; phylum Chordata; class Mammalia; order Diprotodontia; family Potoroidae; genus Potorous; species Potorous gilbertii. The sequence continues at coordinate 307,212,269 of CM053771.1, read as the reverse complement.
TTTCAGCTGTGTGCCCAGGTCATTGATCTCCTCTTTCTCTATTTTATTTATGTAGGCATTCAAAGATATGAAACCTCCCCTAAGAACTGCTTTTGCAGTATCCCATAAGATTGGGTAGGCTGTCTCATTATTGTCATTCTCTTGAATGAAGTTATTGATTGTTTCTATGACTTGTTGCTTAATCCACTCATTTTTTAGGATTAGATTATTTAGTTTCCAATTAATTTTTGGTTTACATTTCCATGACCTTTGATTACATGTAATTTTTATTGCATTATGATCTGAGAAGGATGTATTGACTATCTCTGCCTTTCTGCACTGGATTGTGAGGTTTTTATGGCCTAGAACATGGTCAATTTTCCTATGTGTGCCATGGACCTCTGAGAAAAAGGTATATTCCTTTCTATCCCCATTCAATTTTCTCCAGAGATCTGTCATATCTACCTTATCCAGAGTTTTATTCACCTCCTTAACTTCTTTCTTGTTTATTTTGAGGTTAGATTTATCAAGTTCAGGGAGGGAGAGGTTGAGGTCCTCCACTAGCATAGTTTTGCTGTCTGTCTCTTCTTGTAACTCCCTTAACTTCTCCTCTAAGAATTTGGATTCTCTACCACTTGGAGCATATATGTTATTAATGAAATTGCTTCATTGTCTATGGGGCCTTTTAGCAGGATATAGTTTCCTTACTTATCTCTTTTGATTAGATCTATTTCTGCTATTGCTTTGTCTGACATTAGGAATGTTACACCTGCTTTTTTTTACATCAGCAGAAAAACAAAATGATGCCCCTGTTTCAAATGTGTTTCTTGTAAACAACATGTTGTTGGATTATGATTTTTAATCCATTCTGCCATCCGTCTCCGTTTTATGGGAGAGTTCATCCCATTCACATTCACAGTTATGATTTCTGTCTGTGTCTTTCCCTCCATCACCTTTCCCCTTGTTTATGCTTTTAGTTCTCCCTTCTCCCTTCATCTTCACAATAATTTTAATTTTTGACCACTGCCTCCCTCAATCTTCCTTCCCTTCTTTCAGCCCCCCACCCTTTTAACTTCTTTTTCCCTTACTACTTCTTCCCTCCATTTTAGTCTCCCCTCTTTTCTTTCCCTCTTCGCCTCCTATTGCCTATAGAGCAACTTGTATTTCTATACCCAACTGAGTTTATTGTACTCTCCTTGAATCCAATCAAATGAGAGTACCTCTCAAATAATGCTCATCTCCCTCCCCTCTTTCCATCTACTGTAATGTATTTTTGTGCCTCTTCCTGTGATAGAATTTATTTTTTCTACCTCTTTCTTTTCACATCTCCCTTCACATCCTTAAATCACATTTGTTATCATCACATCATTTAATTTATAGTCACACCTTCTATCTATGTATATCCCTTTTATACTTCATAATAAATATGCAATTCTCAAGATTAATAAGTATGATCTTCCCTTATAGGGATATAAACAGTTTGTCCATATTGAGTAACAAGGTTTTTTTCCCCCTTGTTTACCTTTTTATGCCTGTCTTGAGACCTGCATTTGAAGATCAAATTTTCTATTGAGTTCTGGCCTTTTCATCAGGAAGATCTGGAAATCACTTATTTCATTGAATGTCCTTCTCCTTGCCTGAAATATTATGCTCAACTTTGCTGGGTAATTAATCCTTGGTTGTAGTCCCAACTCCTTTGCCTTATGGAATATCATATTCCAATTCCTTTGATCTTTCAATGCAGACACTGCAAGGTCCTGTGTGATCCTGACTGTAGCTCCTCAATACCTGAATTGTTTCTTTCTTTCTGTCTGCAATATTTTCTCCTTCACTTGATAGTTCTGGCAATGATATTCTTTGGTGTTTTTAGTTTGGGATCCCCTTCAGGAGATGAACAGTGGATTCTCTCAATGAAAATTTTGCCCTCTGGATCTAGGACTTCTGTGTAATTTTCCTTGATAATTTCTTGGATGACATTGTTCAACCTCTTTTTTTTATCATGATTTTCTGGTAGACCAATTATTCTTAGATTTTTCTCTCCTGGACCTATTTTCCAGGTCAGTTGTTTTCCAATTAGATATTTTACATTTTCTCCTATCTTTTCATTCATTAGAGTCTGTTTGACTGATTCTTGATGTCTCCTAGACTCATTACTTTCTACTTGCCCAATGCTAATTTTTATCAAATTGTTTTCTTCAGTTAACTTTTGCATCTCCTTTTCCATCTGTCCAATCGTTCCTTTTAAGGTATCATTTTATCCAGTTTGAATTTGTACTTCCTTTTCCATTTGTCCAATTGTCCTTTTAAATTCTTCAGTGATTTCTTTTTTCATATTTTTAAAGTCATTGGTCAGTTTTTTCTTCTATTTCTCTAATATGGCTTTTAAAATCCTTCCTAAGCTCTTCCAAAAAAGCTCTTTGTGCTTCAGACCAGTTCATATTCCCTTCTGAAGTTTCAGATGGGAGTACATTCTCAATGCTGACCTCTTTGGTACTTATGTTTTGGGCCTCATCCCCATAGAAAGATTCTATGAACTTTTCTTTTCTGCTTTGCTTCTTACTCATGATAATCACCTTTACCCTGGCTTTTGAAGTAGATCTCTGCATCTGGGGCACAGGGGGCTCTGTCCCACAGTTCTTGTGCCTAAAATTTGAGGCTTGGTTTGTTGTGGCCTCTGGTTCTTTCAGCTAGAAGCTAAAATTCTTCAGCTTATCTGGTGCTGAGCTGTCTGGTATTAGAAAGTAGAGGTCAGGTGAGATCTTTTTGGGTTTCCTCGAAGTTATCCTGGAGCTAACTGTCTTAAGTGTGGAGGAAGAGTGGTCTGGCCACAGGAGGTCTCTTCTGCTGAGCTAGAGCCTAGGCAAACTCAGTGGTTGATTATTCTGTCTGTGCTAGTGTCTTCCCGATTCCCCTGGGGTGCTGAGGCATGCCTGGGGTCCTGCAGTTCCTGGCTTCACCACCCTGGGGCTCAGGATTTTCTCCTGATTTGTTGAGGTGGAGCTGTCTGGGACAGCTCTGATCCTGCACTGGTCCCCTTCAGCCACAGCAAGAGGGAACCTCCTTAGTGATCTTCCTAGCCTATGGGGTTTGTTTATCCCTTCAGCTGCTCCCACTGTTCCAGGGTTTTTCCCAGGGAGACATTCTCTGGGCTCATCAAGGTCAACAAGGGGAGGGAGACAGCAATAACTGATTACTCTACCATCTTGGCTCCTCATGCTCCCAAGTGGATTAAGAACAATGAACTCAAAGAGCATATATGTGTGTGTGTATATATATATACATACATACATACATTTACAAAAAATGGGAAAAGGTGGTATCCTGCCCAACTCATTCCAAGAGGAAAAAGTGGAGATGTCAGACAAAGAAAACTAGGGACTGAGGAAAAGACACATTAATGTACTATTGGTGCAGCTATGAAGTTGCCTGACAATTCTGGAAAACAACTTGGAACTACCACCAAAGCATTACTCTAGGCACATACCCCAAAGGGATCAAAGATGTAGGAAATTGACCCATATGAATAAATACATTTGTAGCAGAACTTTTTTTTGTAGCAAAGTAATGTAAACAAAGTGTACACCCATCAGATGGGAAATGAATGAACAAATTAAGGCATATGAATGTAATAAAATATTATTGTGCCATAAAAATTTATGAAAAGGATTTAGAGAAACTTCAGAAAACTTGATCTGATGAAGACTAATATAAGTAGAACCAAAAGAACTACTTATATGATGAATACATCATTTTAAAGAAAACAGTTTTGAAAGATTTAAGAAACTCTGATTAATGCAATGACGTGTCATGACTCAAGAAGACAGATGATGAAGTAGACTTCCCATTTCACGATAGAGAAATAATAGCCTCCTGGTACAGACTGAATTATGTTTTCAGAGGCAAACAATACAATATAAATTTGCTTTGATTTATTAGATTTTTTTGTCACAAAGGAGGGTTTTATTTGGGTGGAGGGTAAAGTTGAGAGGAGGGTAATGATAGTAATTTTAAAAAGAAGATAAAAAAGAATAGTAAAACATTTAAAACACAGAAGAGAGGATAAAGAAGTTAACAAAGGGGTGAAGACAAGTTGGACGATGTTGATATTACCATGTTAAATGGAATATATATTGTTTTAATCTTCATTTGATTTACTGTTTCATATATTATTCTTTTCATTGTGTCTTTGTAGACAATAAAATTCATATTTGCTGATGATTTCTAGTTCATAATTTTAAAAAATTGTTTTAAAGAAAATAATTTAAATAAAATTGTTTTCACAAAGGGTGAGATGCAAGCAGCCTAATGGAACAAAAGAGCAGTGGAAGGGTCACAGCTTTGTTATAGAAGCTCAAGGAGCCAGCAATCTAAAAGCAGGCGCGTTTATGTGTCAGAAATGCTAACCGTGGTGCCTAAGTTCTTTTCCCTTGGTTCCTGGGAAAAGAAGACATCATGAGTCAGTTATTAGGAAAATTCATTTGCACTCTTGGGAGTGGTGGGGTTTTTAGCACATATAGTAGATGGTTATGGAAAGCCCATGGCTGGCTCCATGAGATAGTCTTCACAGCTAGCTCCACAGCTGCAATATGACAAACATCCTTCTATCAAATTTGTGTGTGTGTGTGTGTGTGTGTGTGTTTGTGTGTGTATTTGTGCTTCTGGGTCTCTGGGTCTCACTTTGTCTCCAACTTTCTCTGTCTCTCTGTAATTCTCTGACTCTGTCTCTCTCCCTGTCTCTCAGTCTTTCTGTCTCTGTATTTGTCTTTTTCTGTCTGTCACTCTCTGACTCTGTCTCTGTATCTGTCTCCCTAACTTTCTTTCTCTGTCTCTGCCTCTCTGTGTCTCTTCTTCCTTCTTCTTTTCCTCTGCCTAAATACTCATAGTTTGTTTTTGTGTTTTTTTAACCTCCTGTGCATGGACACTTCCCATTTTTCTGTTGGATATAATTCCAAAAAAAAGTTCATATCCTTACCCTAGATATTCCCCATTCCCTTTAGACTGAATGTAAGCAAGTCTCACATCACAAACTTTAAACAAGAAAATTATAAATATACTTTTACCAGATTTGACTAAACATCTCCTTTCACCTAGATTACTGTAACAGTATACTAATTGATCTGCCTGCCCCAAGTGTCTCACCACTCAAATAATTTTCTTCAGGTATAAATCTAACTATGTATTTCCCAAATCAATCAACTGCAGCCATTTCCTTTCATCTCTAGGTTAAAATATGAACTCATGTGTTTAGTTTTTAGAGTCCTAAACAATCTGGTCCCAATCTTTGCAGTCTCATTGGACATTATTCCTCCTCCTACACTCTGTTATCCAGCCTTTGCAGTAACCATCCCACAAACCTGAAATGCCATGAGACCTTTCTGGATTCACCCCAATTGCTGGTGCTCTGCCTCCCAAACTACCTTTCCTTTAATTGTTATATAGACATAGAGATAGATATAGATATATATGTATATATATACATATTTATGTGTGTGTGTGTATTTAAATTAATTCTGTGTATATTTGTAATGTATTTGTTGGTCCCTGTATTAGAATGTAAACTCCCTGTGAGTCATGATAAATTTATTCTTTGTTCTTGGATGCCCCATGCCTAGCACTGTTCATGGCACAAAGTATGGGCTCAGTAAATGTTTTTTTGATTGATTGGTTTAATAATATATTTTCCATCTATTATTCGATATTCCATTCACGGGTCACTCAGTTCTCTCCCTCAGCTCTGATTCTTTGAATTGATCTTTGCTTGTGAGACCACAGATGGATTGCTCATATACAAGTCAGCGCTGCCATCTCAGCACAACTACCCAAACATTAATTTAATGGTCATATCTTTCCCTGAATTCCTTGTTTTTCCTGGGTCTTTCATAGTAAGTGTCAGTCAGTCTGGATTACAGTAGTGACTGGGTGAGTAGAGGAAAGGGATTCAAAAGATTCGCATATTCAAAAGATGTTGTTATGGAGCAAAAAAAAAACTTCATTATCTAAATGTGCAGTTTGACTGAATTACATACAAATTCCCTTCTGTCTCCCCACGCCTTCTACTAAATGCTACTAAATTCTACTAAATGGCTAACTGCACTAAACCTGATGGAATTGCCCATATTTTGTGGTGGCCTGAATAAAAAATGTGACTCAATTACTTCCATGCTGTTTAGGATAAATACACAAAACCTCACCACATATAGCATCTTTAGCTACACAGGACCCCATACCCAGTACTATACACAATTTCATAAATGCAACTAGGAATTTTCCAGACCAACTTTCTTCTAGCACTAGAAAGAGACTAGATTTGGATATACAGCTACAGGAACTGATATGGATAGAAACAGTACCCTAAGGGTTAAAAAATAATATTAAGGACTGCCTTTGCAAAGTTCCTGGCTCATTTTTTAATCTGATGGTCCCCTAAAGTCTCCCCTTACCACAAAACTTCCCCTTATCCTGGACCATAAAATTCCTTGTCCCCATTCTTCATCCTAGGGAATGTGATTCTTTAGCTCCCTTATTTGTGTCTTATCTTACAAGACTTCTTTATCTTGAAAGACTTACCCTAGATCTGCAACCCCCGTAAGGAGACCCTAAAATCATCCTATATAAGTCTGGTCCTTTTCCTGTATCACTGCCTTTGTTTAGCTCCTTGCTAAATCCCAGGCCTCACTGCTTTTGCATCAATAAAGCTTCCAGTGGCTACAGAGCAGGTCTAAATAAATTTATTCACATTTTGAACCAGCTCTCCCATCTCTCTTCAATAGGAATCACCTGAATACAATTAAATTAATTGTATTTAAATTAATTGTAATTAAATTAATTACTACAATTAAAGTGGAACTCACAGGTGCTAATGAAATCACCAAGGAAGAGAGGGAAAAAGAACACCTCAACAAAACTGTGGATTTGGTGTGAAGATAAAAGACATGGGGAAAGTAGGAAAAGAGATGAGAGAGCAGTCACAAAAATCCAAAGAAGAGAAAATATACAGGAGGAGAAAGGACCAGCATCGTCATATGCTGCAGAGAGCTCAACAAGGATGAGAACTGAGAAAAGACCATTAAATTACAAGGTAACAATAGCAACAATTTCAAGTAGCCTAACCTACCAGCAATTTTGAAAGCATTTCTAAATCCAACTCTTTGCTCATGAAAATTTTGTTTGATATAACCCTTAGCCATAGTAGTATAAATAGCACTGTACATGAAAGAACTGGTTGTGCTACAGCCTTGCCACTCGGTGATTTGAGGTAAATATCTTCTCTATGTCTCAGTTTCCTCATCTGTAAAATAAAGGAATTGAATTAGAAGATCTGTGATTCCTTCCATCCAGTCTATCTCCCAGGTCTAACTCAATACATACCTATGTCTCCCAAGTCTACATATAAATTATTTGCCAAGGTGTTCATCAAAGGAGACTTTCTAAACAAGGTGATTTTTGAGATTGGCTTTGGAAATCTGAAATAAGTATGAATTGGTGGAAAAGAGGAGGAATGCATATATAGAACACCATAGTCCCCAAAGCTAGCTGCAAAAGGAAATGAATCATTGGCACCCCTTTCCCCTTCCCAATCCCACCTCCCCTCTTCTCTTCCCCTGCTTTGGGTTTCCTCATCATCATTATACATAGGTCTCCTTCTATAATTCTACAATAACCTGGCCTCCAAATCAACAGAGGAGGGACTCGGGTTCAATGAATTTTATAAAATATTTTACAAAATACATTGAGAATGAAATTCAGCAAAGAGATATAGCAAAGTAATACTGAAAAAAAAAAAAAGACAATCCCATCCTATCTAGCAGGTGGGATGATGTGATCTTTGTTCATTATTTTCTTAGGTAATTTTAGTATGTTAACCTAGTTCAGTGAATAGAGAAGTACAAGGAGTGTCTCTTAGATAAACAAGAATACGCGGGTAGTGAGTTTTCTTTTTCCTTCTCAGGTGTTATAAACTTGTTCTAAAGCCTGCAGCACTCAGAAAAGTGGCTGAGCATAAGAACCAGTCCTTCTGGATTCCTAACTTTCAGACAGTTCTAGGAAGGTGATTGTCCCCCTGCACTCTGCTCCTCTGGTCATAACCCACATGGAATATTGTGTTCAGTCCAGGCCACCATATTTTAGGAAGGACATTGGTAATATACCCAGGTAGGCAACCAGGATAGTCATGGGTCTTTGTGCCACGTGAGGATCAGATGAAAACAATGGAAATATTTAACCAGGAGCAGAGGTTTAGGGGTGATATGATAGCTCCCTTCAAACACTTGAAAGACTTTGTGTGGGAAAGGGATTAGATTTGTGTTAGCTTCTAAGGGCAGACCTGGGAAAAATATAACTTGAAAATAATGCATCTTGAATACATGATATATGATAATACAAGAACAATATAATTTGAAAAGAGTCAGATTGAAGCCTGACATCAGGAAAAGATTTCCTTGAACATTTATTCAGGTAGCTAGGTGGTAAGATGGATAGAGTGCTGGGCCTTGAGTCAAGATGACCTGAGTTCAATTTGGCCTCAGGTACTTACAAGCTGTGTGACCCTAGACAAGTCACTTAACCCTGCCTCAGTTTCCTCATCTGTAAAATGAGTTGGAGAAGGAAATAGGAAACCACTCCAGTATCTTTGCCAAGAAAACCTCAAATGGGGTCAGAAAAAGTTAGACATGGCTGAACAAGGCAACTCAAAAACACCAACAAATGCTTACTGATATTCCAAAGTGTAATGGATTTCCTGATGTGGGACAGTGGGGACCCCTCACTGGAGATCTTCAGTCAGTTATCATTTGTTAAGCACCTATTATGTGTCAGGTACTGCGCTAAATGCTAAGGAATACATTATTAGTGCTAACTAGTTTCTACCTGCTGGAGCAAAAGTACTGTCAAATTGTAAATGTAGCTAGTTTTTAAATTACACAATCTTCAAAAATGATTATTTTAAATATCTGTGCCTCCTAAATGTTAGTGCACTAGGCAAAGTCCCAGGTGTCCCACTTTAGTTTCAGCTCTAGGCAGGAGGAGGAAGCAGAAGTGAGGCCACCTACTTTTTCTGTGTACAGCTTATCTTCCTAATTAGCTTGCAAACTCTTAGAGGTCTGGGACTATTTTGTTCTTGTTTTCATATGCCTGATGCCTAACACTCTGCTCATATTAAGTACTTAGTGATTGTTGGTTAAATTCACTCTAAGGCTCTTGATGTCTCTATCTACTTTGTATTCTCACAGACAATTCTCAGGGTCAGGCACTTACAAAGACAACTCTGAGTCATCAGTAATGTGGTCATAATGTGCCATCTCTTGTGCCGCCGGGCCACATATGTAGTCACAGCTTTGCAAAGGAAACACCTGATCTGATGCACTGCTGCTATTACCCTAGCCAAACTATTGAGTGTGCACATGGATATAATGCTGCCTTGTTCCTGCACCATACACAAAGGAGTGTGCATATGTATGTAATGCTGTCTTATACCTGTACCATACACCATGGCACCAAACAATTCAACAGCACTTGCCACAAGGACAAAAGTAAAATATTCTTTCCCTAGTAAGTAATGCTATATAGAGCATTCCTCTGGATTTGTGATAGTCTGCTCTCTTTCCACAGGAGGAGAACCAAAAATAACATCTTGATCCCATGTTTTTTATTTCCATTCTACAGATGGAAAAACTAGGGTATATAAAGGTAATCGACTGCTCAAAAATATGTGAAGCAATGTGTTACTATGGTGAATATAATAAGATATTAACACATCATATGTGGAAGAAATTATCTTGTCCAGTTCCCTCGTGAGAAAACTGAGATGCCAAGAAGGGAAATAACTCACTCATGGTCACACAGGTAGCAAGTGGCAGAGTTAGGAATCTAACTCAGGTCCTCCAACTCTAAATTCAATTCTTTTTCCATGACACTTATCCTCAGGAGTAGGATGGAATAAATCTCCACCTCCTCCTAGTTCTCTCTCCTCTTGTTCCCACTTGTTTCACCCCCCATCTGTCTCTCTCGCTTCCTCTCCCCAACTCTTTCTACCCTTCTCTTCTCATTCCCTCTTTCCTCCCCTCTCTCCTTCCCTTCCTCCCTTCTTCTTCTTCTTCCTCTTCTTCTTCTCCTTCTTCTCTTTCTCTTCCTCCTTCTCCTTCTCCTTCTCCTTCTTCTTCTTCCTCTTCTTCTTCTTCTTCTTCTCTTTCTCCTCCTCCTCCTCTTCCTTCTTCTTCTTCTTCTTCATCTTCTTCTTCTTCTTCTCTTTCTCCTCCTCCTCCTCCTCCTTCTCCTTCTCCTCCTTCTCCTCCTCCTCCTCCTCCTTCTCCTCCTTCTCCTTCTTCTTCTTCTGACTGGTCCACCTCTGGTCCACCTCTTACTCTAGTTCTTCAAGGTTCTGATGACATCTTAATACCACTTCTCAAGTGTAAGTCATATTGGTCGTATTCTGTAGCCTATTTAAGGCTTTTATTGCCCTCTGGATCAGCTTTGCTATAGATTCCTCAGAGATTGTTGTATTCCATGGTTTATAACCAGGGACAGTAGCAGCACTGCTGAGAAAATGTTAGGATTTGTAGGAGACAACCTGGGATCACTGCTCTAATATTTATTATCTGTGCATCTCAGTTTCTTGAACATAATTCTTCCCAGTGTCCTCCTCCTATTAATTTCAATGTATTCATTCCATTATTCCTATACAGTTTATTCAAGATATGGATCCTGAAACATTAATTCAATGGACATCCAAATACATCTCATATTTTGATGTCATAAACTATTCACTCACTTTCTCAGGTGTGAATAGGAGACAGCTAGTGAATACAGTTCCAGGACTGGAGTCAGGAAGAGTTCAGATCAAATTTGGTGTCAGACACTTAGCTGTGTGATCTTAGGTAAGTTATTTAATCTCCTGGCCTAGGAGGAAGATAGATGACCCAATGGAGAGAGCACTGGGCTAGAGGCAGGAAGACTTGAGTCCCAGTCCAGCCTCAGACACTACTGGGTGACCCTGAGCAGGTCATTTATGTAATACCTCACTTTCCTCAATTGCAAAATGGAGACAGTAATAGCTCCTACCTCCTAGAGTTGTTCTGAGGATCAGATGAGATAACATTTATAATGAGCTTGATACTTGTTAGACACTTAAACTGACACTTAAAATAGACATTTAAAAATTGCTTATTCCCTTCGCATTTCCCCTAAGCAGATTTCCTTGCAGTAACCACATCATTTTTAAAAAAAAAAGATATTGGTGGGGGGCACTGACAAATTGGAGAGGTCAGGAAAGGCTTCTCAAAGAATGTGATGCTTGACAAAGCATCTTGTAAAAAAAACAAGGGAGGGATTCTAAGAGGCAGAAGTAATGAGGAAGTGCATTCCAAACATGATGGAAGCTAGTACAAAACATAGAGAACAAAGGTGCCATCAGTGAGTGCCATGGGTGAGTAAGACCAGTTTGGCTGGACTGCAGAGAGAAGAGGGCTAATGCATAATAAGGCTAGAAAGATATATTGTGATCAGGCTGTGGAAGGCTTTAAAAGCCAAACAGAGGGGTTTAATTTATATTTTATTGTAGAGGTGATAAGGAAGAAATGGAGTTCATTTGAGTAAGAGAGCAACATGACCAGATGCTCCAGACGGACCCCTTCAGTGGTTGTGTGGAGGATAGAATAAAGTGGGGAGAGACCTGAGGCAAGGAGATCAATTAAAAAGTAGTAACTGCAATCATTCAGGTGAGAGGTGGTGAGAACCTGAACTAAGTTCACTGCAGGAATGGAGAAAAGAGGTCAGATGTGAACAGTGTTGCGAAGGGGGAAACGGCAAGATGTAGCAAGTAACTGGATATGTGGAATGAATGAGAGCAAGGAACTGAGGATAATGACAAACTTACAAACAATGTGGGAATGGAAGAACGATGTTGCCTTTGACAGAAATTGGAAGATTTGGGAGAGATGGTTTGGGGGATAAAGGTAACAAGATCTGATTTAGACTTGTTGAGTTTAAGATGGCTATGGTATATCCAATTTGAAACATCCATTGGGTATCTGGCAATAAAGCATTGGATCTTGGGAGACTAGGGCTAGATATAGGTTTATGACGTATAATAGCTAATTAACAATCAATAGTTAACATATATGTATAGATACTATCGCTTCATAGAACAGGGCTTCTTAGAGCCTTTTTTTCTGTCCTTTGGCAGTCTGTTGGAGCTTATTGACCCTACATATTGTTGACTACCTTGTAATTGAAAAAAAATACTAGAACTTAGTGAAAATAAAGATGAAAAGTTTTTCCCATTCAAATTGATGAAGCCCATGAAATCCTTCCATGGACCCCCAGTTAAGAAGCCCTGCTCTACAGAAAACAAAATATAGCATGCTTAAAAAAACAGCAACCTAGAATTAGGTTTCCATTTGGCACATTATCTTGACCACTTAAGGTACTCAACACAGAATGCTACAGTGACCAGTTTTTCCAAAACAAAAATTGATAGGTGATCTCTATAAAGGACATCCCTTTTACTCTGCTGTATCATAACACTTTCTTGTCTTTAAATCAATTGTTTCCTAGAATTGCAGTTACTCATTTGCAAGTCTCATTTTCCTAAATTTAAATTGCAAAACACCATGAAGGCAGGGACCTCATAACTATTAGATGAGATTTTTACACAGCCCATGGACTTTACAAAACAGAGAATGGAAAGGGAAGAAGCTTTTGCATAGGGCTTACTCTGCGTCAGGTACTATACTAAATGGTTTTTAATCTCACTGAGCTCTATTCAAACATTATCTCATGACAGTCCTGGGAGGTACATTCTACCTGTGTTATTATTCCTATTTTACAAATAAGAAAACTGAGGCTCGATGGATCCTGAGGCCCAGGATCACATAATTTCTGAGATAAGATTCATACTAAGGTCTCCCATTCCTCCAAGAGTTCTTGGCACTACACCAGAAAGTCTCCACAATCCTAGCACAGTGATTCATATATAGAAACTGTCCTCTTTCTTCCTCCCTTCTTTCCTTTTTTTTCTTTTATTAAATTAGAAATAATTTTCAACAACCAACAGAAACAGCATTCAAAACCGGGAGGAGTACAATGATGCAGGGTCATGATTTAAAGAACATATGTTTGAAGAAGAGAAGAATTTTTCATCATTTGGGTCTACATATAGTCCAAACCATTGCCCTATATCTATCAGAGCTGAGTATTCACACATACTGTTTGCTATTGTCTTGAGCTTTGTAGATATGTTAAGTAGTAGTGACTTTGGAGCCTTAAATTATATACCTAATTATCTCCATTCTCCCTTCTGTTTTGCATGTGTAGACAAAGCCATAGATGAAGCAATCAGAAAGGGCATGACCAGGTAGGCAGAGGGAGGAGAGAAGATTGATTGCTTTTAAAAACAGATAAGAGGGTTGAGAAAGTCTCAACAAATGATGTTTGTAGGAGATTTTAATCATGGAGGAAAGCTTGCTCTACAGTACGCATTAACACAAAAGCAGGTCACCACAACCCTCTCTGGAGTCATGAAGAGGATAATTTCAGTCTTCAAAGATCCAAAGAAACATTTAGAAGTGAAGCAATATGTGAAGTGAAATGATATCTTCAAAACAAGTCTCTACAAAAATAAATGGAAAGGACATTCAATAATTCAACAAAAATTGCCTATAATAACTACTACTCATTCAACACAGCGTCTATTGAGTACTGAATCCAGAATCAGACTTTGATTTGAATTTCAGCTCTTCCATTTACATTTGACCTTGGAAATTGACATTCAGACTTGGAAAGTGAACCTCAGTTTCTCCATCTGTAAAATAAAGGGGTTGGACCACATAACTTACAAGGTCCCTTTCAACAATTATATCTATGACCCTCTGATACTGTGATAAGTCCCTATTATGTGTCATCACTGTGCTGGGGATACAAAGACAAAAACCAAATAGTATTTACTCTTGAGGGGCTTACATTCTATGGGGAAGGAGAGGAGAAAAGAGAGTGAACATGTACATAGATAAATGCAAAATATATAATTTTTAGCATACAGGAACTAGAAATTGTGTGAACCCAGGAAAGCTCATGTAGGAGGTGACATGAGCTAAGTTTTGAAGCAAATGTAGGTATTCTGAGCTTGAGGTGAGGAGTGAGTTCACTCCAGGCATTGAGAACACTACAAAGGCATGGAGAAAGAAAATGGAAAGTTCAGTTAGAAAGAGTGAGGTAGACTGGAGAAAGGCCTTAAAAGCCAAACAGAGTTTGAATTGTATCCAAGAGGGATCCGTCGGAGATTCTTGATCTGGGTAATAATATAGAAGCAGATTTAGAGCAACTAAAAGTCATTCCTTATTTTACAGATAGAAAACGGAGCTAAAAGAAATTAAGTGATTTAATTGTCTGAGGTAGGATTTGAACCCAGTTCTTCCTGATTCCAGCTCTGGTAGTCTCTCCACCAAAGGGAGCTGCCTCTGAGAAACTGAAGTTCAGAGATTTGCCCAGTGTCACAGAAGCTATAAGTGGCAGTGTTAGAATTTGAACCTAGGTCAGATGATTTCAAATCCCATGCCTTTCTATTGTAGCACACTGTCTTCTGTATAATCAAACCTCTACTTTAGTAATACCAATTTGGCAGTTGTGTTGAAGAGGGATTGGAAAATGGGGAGACGATAGGTAAGGAGACTCATTAAGGACTGTTATAATAGCGGAAGTAAGCTGAGAGGATCTGTGCTAAAATAGTGGGTATGTAAGTTCATATGTAGAGAAAAATATTGAAACTGAATCTGACAATTGATAGGATATGAAAGGTAAAGGAAGTCTTTAAGAGAGATTGTTGTCATTTTCATTTTTCAGTCATGTCGACTTTTGATGACTGGAAGGGTAAAAGAATAGAGAGATCAGGATTACAAAACTGTTAATTAAGAGATGGAAAAAGGAGACATCATGGGTGCCCAGAAGAGAGAAAAGGATAGGGAGGGTGAAAGGAAAGTGGCAAGAAAGACTATCTAGACTAAAGAGGGAAAGGGGAGAAAGGAGTTTGGAGTGGAAAAAAGAGTAAGACCGACTGAAAAGTGTGAGAGAAGGAGAGTGGAAAATAAAGATGGGGCATGAACAGGAAGGGAGGGAATGGAAATATGGGTATAGGTGGCACATACCAACCGAGAGGTTGACAAATTCTAAAGGAAACAAAACAGGAGCAAAGGAAAATTTGATGGCATCATAACCTTAAAAATAGAAAATGGTTTGTTCTTTTTTTGTTTCAATGATATCTTCCCCAAATCCACCTGACACCACCACCATCACCAAAAACACTTTTTTTAAAAAGCATAATTTGTAATGACCAAACTTTGCCCTAAGGAAGACATGAAAACATTTACCTCCCTCTCTTTTTGGCTAAGGTAGGGGGTCTGTGGATGTGCTACATTACATATATTGTCATGCTTGATTGATGTACTGTTGTTTAGTTTTGCTTCTCTCTCTCTCTCTCTCTCTCTCTCTCTCTCTCTCTCTCTCTCTCTCTCTCCCCTTCCCCCTCTTTCTCCCTTCCTCTCACAAATTCTCCTCCTCCTCCTCCTCCTTCTTCTCCTTTTTCTTCTTCTTCCTCTCTTTCTTTGTAACAAGGCATGGTTTCCTCGGGGTGGGGGGAGCATATATTTGAAAATGAAAGTTAATATAAAAACTAAAATGGCATAACAATTTTAAAATAGAAAGTACAATTATATAAGACCCTGGTTTCTCAAGCCTCTCACTACTCCAGTCTGGTTTTACACTCTGCTGCCAAAATAATTTTCCTTAAACAGGGATCTAATCATATGACTCCCTCACTTAAATAACTCATCTTCCTTTTGCTTGGAGGATAAAATAGAAACTTAACATTTAGCTTTTTGAAGTCCTATACAACCTAGCCCCAACCTATCTGTCTTCTAGTTTAACTACACAGAAGGATTAGAGGAGGAGGAATGGAAATGAAGACCCTGGGAAAGAAACTTCTCATATGAATTATTAAAAGAAAATGAAATCCAATCCCTCCATAGACGTCACCACTTAACAATCAGTAACTGCATAAGCCCTAGGGGAGAGCATTTTTCACCACATCTTGGCAAAGAGAACCTTTGGCCAATGGTTAGAATTGTCTATCCAAATCCGTACTTGACACATCTATATCAAGGCTAATTCAAGGAGATAGAGACAGACAGAGAGAGAGAGAGAGAGAGAGAGATACAGACACAGAGGGACAGAGAAGGGAGTGGGAGGGAGGAAGAGAAACAGAGAGAAAGGAAAAGACAGAGAGAGAGGGAGGGAGAGAGAGAGGCTCTCAGAGGCAGGCAGTTTCAAGGTTAGTAAAAGGACCAGTTCTATATTACCAAACTGAAACAGTGACTAGTTCAACTTCAGGTAAAAGAGTATAATTACCAGATAATGCAAGTGAAAGAAAGATTTTGTCTAAATACTCTAGGTTATTTCCTCAACTTTGTTTTAACTCTGGAGACTTGGACAAAGAATAAGGACAGTGTAAATTATTTGTGATTACTTTAGCTGCTGGAGAGGACAGTGTGAAAATTTGGTTTGTTCTAAAGCCACTGAGAGGAAGTTGAGTGACGCAATAAGATATGTGAATACCCCACAGACCCACGTAAAGATCCATGTGTAATAACAATACATGCAATATCGTTCAACAGATATTTATTCAATTCATTCTAAACTGGATGTGAAACATAGTGCAATACATTTTTAGTCAGGATTCAAATCTTGGCTCTGCCACTTACTCGGCATATAACTTTAGGCAAATTACTTCCCATCTATGACTCTGGTTTTCATAAATTCATAAATTTCATAAATTGATAGCAATCGTAATTAATATTTCTATTATTATTGCTGGCATTTATATAGAGACTACTGTGGATATTATTTCATTTGATCCTCATAATCTTGAGAGGTAGGTGCTACTATGATCCCTATTTTACAGTTGAGGAAATTGAGGCAAATAGAGGTTAAAGTGAATTATCCAAGATCACACAACTGGCAAGTGTCTGAGGCTATATTTGAGTTTAAGACTGCTTGAGTCCAGGCCAGTGCTATACCCACTGTGCCACCTAGTTGCCTGGGTACATTTTATCCATGCACATGTAAAATGAAGGGATCCTCTTCAATTACTAACATCCTCTGATTCCATGACCATACATAATAAAGTAGATTGATCCAGTGGGGTTTTCTTCCTTAAAGGCTACCCTTTAATCTAAGTGGCTGTCCTTTAGTAGTGGTGAAATTATCATTCTAACTGAGCAGCTAGGTATTATAGAGAATAGAATGCCAGCTCATAGTCAGGAAAGATCGGATTTCAAATTTAGCCTCAGACACTTAGTAGCTGACAAATCACTTCATCTCTGTTTTCTTCAGTTTCCTCATCTATAAAATGGGGGTAATACTAGCTCCTACCTTCCAGGGTTGTTGTTGGAAGCAGATGAGATAATGGTGAAGCACTTAGCATGGTGCCTGACATGGAGTAAGCAATATATAAATTTTCGTTATTATATTACAAGGAACAATTAGCATCAGCTTAATTTATAAAAATTTAAAAAATGATGAAGTGTAAACCAAAAGACTTGAAAACAGTACAGGGACTAAATTGATAGTGCCAATGATTTGTATGTAAGGGAGGGAGTGATATGATTCTCTCCCAGTTCAACTAATGTAGTCACAGAAAGCAGTCACATGATGAGGGATTAATATATCTACATACAAACTTTGTCATTGCCTTTTTATTCCTTTCTAAAGAGCATAATCTTTTTTTATTGTGTCTTTGAGTCAAGAAGAAAGGAGGACCAATTGTCGGAGTAAGCAAATTTTAAATAACTGATGAATTTTAATAGTTACAGGAGTTGAGAATTAAGGAATACAGGCTTAGGAGGACTTTGTGGGGGAGACTCCTGTGGGGAGGGGGACACTTTCTCTTCTCTCTCCCAGTCCCATTACCCAAAACATGTCATCTGAGCTATTTGACCTGTTGAACCTCAATGCATCTAGCTGGGAGCAAAGGGGACAGACACAGATAGGGAGGGATCATCACCAAAGGGAAGAAACACCTTTAAGGACCATGACCCCCCATAGCAGAGAAGAATAAAAGTTAAGCACTCAAGAAAAGATCTGATCCCTGAAGCCCAACTGAGTGGCCTGTCCAGAAGAGACACTGCACTTAAGGAGAACTAAATGAAGACTCTACAAATGAAAATGGAGTTTGAGGCCATGTAGTACCAAGAATTGTGAATGATCCTTTGCCAGTCATATATCCTATATATGTAGCTCACTACCACTGTATTCTAAGTTTGTATCTACTCTTCCCAGGGAATACATACACACACACACACACACACACACACATGTATATGTATATATGAAAGAATGTGTCCCCAGTTTGGAAAAGAATGTTTGGAATCAACTGTTCTTATTATACCATCTTAGTAAATGCCTTTGCAAAAAGCTAACTAAATATACTGACTGATTGTTAAGGGGAAACATACCAGTGGGGGCACAAGAGGTATGGTAAAGGGAACTCACAGGATGATTCCCTAGACCTGAGAGTAATAAGCCTCCTAAGGACTCAAAATGCTAATGTGAGTGCAAGTTGGGGAGGTACCCAGAGGAGGTATTACACGTGTTATTTTACCCAGAGTCCAAACTCTAATAGTCTATAGAGGAATGACAATGAAAGCAACATGAAGATACATGGTTATATTATGGTTTAGAGACCTGAAACCTATCTCTAAATACTGTTCATCTAATCAGTTGCCAAATTCTATTTGTTCTTTTTCTTTCTTTGAACTAGTCTCTTCATTTCCATTAAGGAGCCACCTGGTTAAGTGGGAAGACACTGGATAAAGAACAAGAGAACACTGAGTTCAAATCCTAGCTCTGTTACTTCCTACCTGTGTGAGCTTGAACAAGTCATTTCCTGTCTTGGGCTTTCACTTTCCTCATATGTCAAAAAAATAGGAATTGATCATGTGATTATGATAGGGCTCAAAAGGACATTAGAAAACATCAACTGCACTCTCCTCATTTTATATCTAAGGAAAACAAACTTAACTAAGAAGGTTAAATGACTTGACCAGAGAGTAGGTTGTGACTCATGTGACTAGTAATTGTCTAAAGCAGGATTCGAACCCAGGTCTAATTATCCCTTTATTCTAGGTCCTATGTTCCATTTACCTTCAAATAAGACCAGGCCCATACCATCTACTCCTCACCCAAATAAGTGCAATAGCCTTTTATCTAATAAATATTATTCCAATATCACCCTTGACACACACACACACACACACACACACACACACACACATATTTACTCTAGACATAGAAACCAAACTAGCCTTCCTACAGTATTACCTATATCATGATACTCTCCTACTTAAGTACCTAAAATTTTCCTTTGACCCAATATCCCACTACTGGTCACATGATCCAAGGAGTTCAAAGATGGAAAGGCCTCAAATATAGAAAATATTCATAACATACTTTTTGTTATAGCAACAAATTAGAAACAAAGTATGTACCTGTCATTTGAGATATAGCTCTACATACAGCAGTATGCAAATGGTATGAGATGCTGTGTTTCAGCAGTGATAAAAATAAGGAATTCAGAGAAACATGGGAAAATTTGTATAAATTGATACAAAATAAAATGAGCAGAACCAGAAAAACAAAATGCAGTGTCAACAGCAGTGAAAACAAAAAGGTAACCAAGAAATCAAAGGTTGAGTAGTAGAAAAATCAATAATGAACCCAGAAAACAGAAAATTAAATATAACATCCTTCTTTTCATAGAATTTGGACTGATGATTGGGAAAAAATGTTATATACATTATAAGGAATACAACTGTATTGGATTGTTGATCTTTTGCTTAACAGTTTTTCTTTGTAAAAGGGAACTCTAAAGTTTGGAGGGAAGAAACAGGGAAAGAAAGAGAGATGAATAAATAGACTGACAGATGGAGATGGTAAATACAGATGATAGATTATAAAGATGTCAATAAAGATATACAGATATAGATATTCAAAGCAAATACCTACATACACCTATATACATATTCATATACTTATGTTTACATACATATATGTTTATGTGTGTTGTTGTTTAGCTACTTTAATTGTGTCTAACTCTTCATGACCCCATTTCGGATTTTCTTAGCAAAGACACTGGAGTGGTTTGCCTTTTCCTTCTCCAGATCATTTTATAGAGGATGAAACTCAGGCAAACAGAGTTGAGTATTTATCCAGGGTAACACAGCAAGTAAGTGTCTAAGGAAAGATTTGAACTCATGATGAGTCTTCTTGACTCCAGGTCCATTGGGATACCTAGTTGCCCCTATGTGTGTACTTACATGTTTATACAAATAAGTATATGTGTACCTGTGTATGCGCAAATATGCATATATAAATATATATGCATGCATTTATACTACAATAATCAAGGTGGATGGCAGTGAGAGCCTATAAGGTGATGGCCCTGGCAATAGAGAAGAAGGGTGCATACAAATGGTGGAGATGAAATTGACAGCACTCAGTGAGTCACTGGATGTGAGAGATAAAGAGAGAAAAACAAAGAAGAAAGATCAAACAAGATCCTGAATTTGAAACTAATTAATAGCAGTGACAGATTTTTAAAAGGAAAAGGTTCTTGGGTGAATGAAAATAAGCAAGGTTTGCATCACTGTTGAGTGTAAATTCGAGTGGGATATCAGATCAGATATGTGCCAAAGGGAGTTGAAATTGCTCATCTTAGAATTTGTGAGAAGTCAGGACTGCTGCTACAGATGTAGGAGACATATGTGTGTATATATTTGTTGGAGTCATTTATTTGTATTTAGAAACATTAGTTGAAATGTCCTCTACCATGTCCATGTACCCCTTTGGGCTTCCTTTTGTATCTTGTCTTCTCCCATTGGAATGTAACTTCCTCAAAGACAGCGACCGTTTTTTTTGGTCCACAGTATTCTACACTTAGCCCAATTCCTGGCACACAGTAAGTGCTTAATAAGTGCCTGTAAATGACTTCTATGGGACTGGAAGTGATTTCCAAAGAATTATCTCTCTGGTCCCAGGCAGACTCTACTTCCAGTGTTTTTGATGAAAAGGTATCTGCCCTATGTCTGAGTTTCCAGGTAAGAATTATTTCCTTATGAGAATGTTTTCCATGAAAAGAAACCTGTTTGTTATGGAAACTACTCTTGTAGTCTGCTAAATAATATAGTTTTCTCAAGGGCTTTTAATTCTAATTGACAATGCTCATATAAACTTTGTGTATTCAACTTGACTAAAAGTAATAATTTGGGGGGGTGGAGCCAAGATGGCAGAGTAGAAAGACTCACATATGCTAGCTCCGAAACCACAGCCCATGGATTTCCTCTAAAAAGAACTCCCAACAAATTCTGAAACGGTGGAAGCCACGCAGCAACACAGTAAAGGAGATTTCCGTCCCAGAGAACCCTGAAAAACTGATCCCAAAGGTCCATCACACACCGGATAGGAGCGGAGCCCTGCCCTGTCCTGGCCGCGCGTCACTGAGAGGAGCGAGCAGATCCGAGCAGGCTTCAGGGACGGAAGCAACAGCAGCCGCGAAGGTCCTTCCACCCACAGACAAACAGGTCAGTAAGAGAGACGGGCTGAGAGGGGAGCGGGGTGTCTCTGGGACTCGGACCCCCTCGGGAGGCAGCGGCAGAGGCAGCAGGCGGCCAGAGGTTCCCAGAGCAGGCAGGAGCTTGGCAGCAGCTCCATTACAAAAGGTCTCT
>CM053771.1:307158058-307190026 GCA_028658325.1 Potorous gilbertii | reverse complement strand
GAGCCTAGACATCATCTTTCATGAAATTATCAAGGAAAACTGCCTTGATATTCTACAACCAGAGGTCAAAATAAATATTGAAAGAATCCACAGATCACCTCCTGAGAGAGACCCAAAAAGAGAAACTCCTAGGAGCATTGTAGCCAAATTCCAGAGTTCCCAGGTCAAGGAGAAAATATTGCAACCAGCTAGAAAGAAAATTTGAGTACTGTGAAAATACAATCCATATAATACAAGATCTAGCAGCTTCTATATTAAGGAATCGAAGGACTTGGAATATGATATTCCAGAAGTCAAAGGAACTAGGACTAAAACCAAGAATCACCTACCCAGCAAAACTGAGTATAATACTTCAGGGGAAAAAAGCTATTTTTCAATTAAATAGCAGACTTTCAAGCACTCTTGATGAAAAGACCAGAGCTGAAAAGAAAATTTGACTTTCAAACACAAGAATTGAGAAGCGTGAAAAGGTAAACAGCAAAGAGAAATCATAAGGGACTTACTAAAGTTGAACTGTTTACATTCCTGCATGGAAAGACAATATTTGTAACTCTTGAAACTTCTTTCAGTATTTGAGTAGTTAGTGGAATTACACAGAGAGAGAGAGAGAGAGAGAGAGACAGAAATAGCACCAGGTGAGTTGAATAGAATGAGATCATATCTAAAGAAATGAAATTAAGGGGTGAGAGAGGAATATATTGGGAGAAGAAAGGGAGAAATGGAATGGGGCAGGTTATCTCTCATAAAAGAGGCAAGAAAAAGACTTTTCAATAGAGGGGAAAAGGGGGCAGATAAGAGAGAAAATGTGAAGCAATGAAGTGATGAGAGTAAGCTCTCATCACATTTGACTCAAGAGAGGAATAAAATGCACACTCATTTTGGTATGAAAACCTATCTTACAATACAGGAAAGTGGGGGAGAATGGAGATAAGCAGGGCGGGGGGCGGATGATGGAAGAGAGAGCAATGGGAGGAGGTAGCAATTAGAAGTCAACACTCTTGGGGAGTCAAAAGAAAGAACAAAAGCAATGGAGGGCAGGATAGGATGGAGGGAAATATAGTTAGTCTTATACAGGACGACTATTATGGAAGTCATTTGCAATACTACACATATATGGCCTATATTGAATTGCTTGCCTTGCCAATGGGGATGGGTGGGGAGGGAGGAAGGAAGAGAAGTTAGAACTCAAATTTTTAGGAGCATTTTTCTTGCTTACAACTAGGAAATCAGAAATACAGGTAATGGGGTATAGAAATTTATCTTGCCCTATAGGAGAAGAGAGAAGATGGGGATAAAGGAAGGGAGGGATGTTAGGAGGGAGGACAGAATGGTGATAGGAGTAATTAGAATGCTGTCCTTGGCACTTTGGGGTGGGGGGAGGGGAGAGATGGGGAGAAAATTTGGAACTCAAAATTTGTGGAAATGAATGTTGAAAACTTAAAACATAAATATATTTTTTTTAAAAAAGCAAATTAAAGCAAGATATTGCAATTCCCACTGTTTCAAAAATGGGAATTCTAGGAGACTGAAAAGAAATTGCATCAGATGCAATTTATCTTTCATTTATCTAAAGAACTCATTCAGGTCATCTTAGTTATAATTAAAGAAGAGTGGGGGACTTCTCCCCAAGAAGTCATTCAGAAAGTCAGTGATCAGAAAGGTTATATTGTCTTGGGTTCCTAGTACAGAACTGTTCTTATGCCTGGCAATCATCTGGTGCCATTGTATGGGTCCATTGCTCTGTATATGGTCAGGGGACCATTTCTGCTACAAGACCTAGGCCAGTGGAGTTGTTACATGCCTCAGAACCCAAATGTGTTTGCATGACTGAGCCTTTCCTTGTACATGCTGCTGTTGTTCTGAAACTCTACTCTGATTCATTTAGGGAACTTCCAGATGAGGAGACTCCCACTGCCCATGCCAGCCAGCAATTTCTTTTCCACTTCTAGTGTTCGAAGATTGCCTCGAGCAGCAGCGTCAAACTTAAACAGAAATGGGGGCCACAAAACCAGACAAACGGATCCCTGAGGGTTGCATATTGACTTAGAAAACCACACATGTTTATATATTTCTTTTTTATGAATACATGAACACATTAAAATCAAAGAAGATCTACATTTTAATCTGGTTTGTACACGCAGAATTGTTATGGGTTTCATACAGTCCATGAACTGTGTCTTGACACTGCTGAACTAGAGCAGTGAAAGGCTAAGTGATTTGTCCAGGTTCACACAGCCAGGGGATTCCAGAGTTGAAAATTTAACCCAGACCACTCTGACTTTTAGGATGGTTCTCTCTCTCTCTCTCTCTCTCTCTCTCTCTCTCTCTCTCTCTCTCTCTGTGTGTGTGTGTGTGTGTGTGTCTTCTCTGTGTCTCAGTCTATCATCTCTCTTTCTCTGTCTCCACCTGTGTTTCTCTGTCATCTCTCTGTCTCTGTCTATCTCTGTCTCTATCTGTCTCAGTGTTTCCATTTCTGTGTGTCTCTCTTTATCTCTCTGTGTCTCTCTGTTCCCCACCCCACTCCACCCCCAGTGTTGCATTCTGCTTTGTATATAACACATGATAGCAAATGTTTGTTGGTTCGAATTCAATTAAACTACTGGTAATGTTTTACAATTCAAGGATGTGGGTTCAAATTCTGACTGTATTACTGCGTAAACAAGTCACCATTTTTCTGGGGTCTCAGTTTCATCATGATAAAATGAGGGAATTGAACTATAGGGTCTCTAAGATCTTTGCAGCTCCACATCTTCTCTGATGATCCTTGGAATTCAACTGGAATTTTAGATCATTAGACTGTGAATTCCTTGAGGGCAGGGATAGTGTTTTTGCATTTCTTTATATTCCCTGTGTTTAGCACAGTGCTTGGCACCTTAAAAGCAACTTAATGAATGCTTGCTGACTTGCAATTGAAGGAGAACATGCCATTTGGTGCTACTCATCCATAATTGAATCCATAATAATGAACCCATGCCACCATCCTGGCAATAGGGTCAACAAACAATATATTCTTCCCTACTTCCATAAGTACCCCAAGGCTATGACATCTTCCCCTTAAAACCTCTCATCTTTTCCCTTCAGTGTTCATTTGAAATTGATTTCATGATCAAGTGGAGACAGTGACAGAGAATATGATTTTCTTTTGGCCTTTATAATTCCTTAGTAGCAATCCTGCCCATATAATTCTCCTACTCCTGGTTTAAACTCTTTTCCTGAAACAGGTAATGGGAGCCCCATTTTGCTACTGTGCCCCAAAAGTCACTAACCTGTGCATATCCTTGACTCAGCCATAACACTAGTTAGTCTATATTCCCAAAGAGATCAAAGAAAGAGGAAAGCAACCAACATAAACTGAGATGAATGAAAAGCCTAAGAACCAGAGTTTCTGGGTAATTAATAATCAATTTATTCATTAGGCTAGCAGATAATCAATAAATTGATGGTTAGTAGTCTCTTTTTGACAAATCCATGGAGTTCACTAGATGCTTAAACATCTTCCGAAAAGAGGGTGCCTCTGACTGCAGAGAATCAACACTGAGATTAATTAATGAGGGGATGGATATATTAAAGAGGGCTAAAAGTCTTCAGTTCCTCCTTATATGATTGTGCCTTGATCATGAAACTCAACTACATCCAGCAACCTGGACAAAAGAATTGATCTCTACCTAGACCACCTTGGTTGATTTCCTCCTTCAAGATCTGGGTTCCCCTAGACTGCAATGGAGGGGGACAAGGTCATGGGTTCAAATGCATTAGGGCTGGAATGCACCTAAATCAGATTTTGTTTACACTACAAAGGAAACTAAGGTTCCCTAGTTGGGTGAGGTCTGCCCAAGATCAAAGACCATGTACCCCAAGGATTAGGCTAATCTCCTTGTCCTTATCTTTCAGAAAATGGCTGAATGACTTACAACGCTGGTCCCTACATGAGGAAATACAAAGGAATAATCTTAATCCTAATTAATATAAGGGAAAAATAGCACTCAATACAAAAAAATATACCAGTTCTTCTCCTAGTGGCAAAAAATCTGGAAATTGAGGGAATGCCCATCAATTGAAGAATGGATTAACAAACAATGATATACAAAAGGAATGCTATTGTGCCATAAGAAATGGCAAACATGGGTTCAGAGATACCTGGGAAGACAAATGAAAAGTGAACTGAATAGGACACAGAGAATAATTTACACAACAACAATAACACTGTAAAAATAAACAACTTAAAATACCATGAACAACGATTTCAGAGGACTACAGATGAACAATGCTGCCTGCTTCCTGACAACACAGCGATGGATTGAGGATGCAAAATGAAGTATACATTTTTGGACATGGACAATGTGGGAATTTGTTTTAACTATGAATATTCATTGCAAAGGTTTTCTTTTTTTTTTCTTTTAAATTAGGGGCAGGGGTAAAAGAAAATGAAAATATTTAACTGGTAAATGAATTAAATTTTTTTAAAAAGCAGGAAATGGAACTCCTACTTAACAAAGAGCTTTAAGTTGTGGTGAATAGTAGTTCCAAGAGATGAGTATTAGAAAATTGCTCTAAATTTATTTCCCCCATTTTAAAAATTCAATAAATCTAAAGGGAAACATCACACTAACACTGAAAAGAGCATCCAGAGAAGAGGGCTCAAAATCATAACAATATATGAATCATTTGAAAGAAGTTATAAAAGATGACTGGGATGGGGAAGAGAATGGCATGATAGTTGTTTTTGACTATTTAAAAGGACATGTGGAAGAAAGATTAGATTTATTCTGTCTGGCTTCAACTGGCAGAAAGTAGAAAGAATGGATAGGAATTACAAGAATGAGATTTCTGCTTGATATAAGGAAGAACTTCCTAATAATTAGAGCCACCAAAAGTTACACACTTTACCTCAGAGAGCAATGAGTTTCCTATCACCTTCAGTCCTCATTTGTCATGGATTTTGTAGAGAATTTATGCTTTGGGAAAGGTCACATGTGATTGGTGGATCCTAGACATAAAGGAGACCTCGGTGGCCATCAAGTACAATAATACATTTATTTTACAGATGAGAAAAGAAGAAGAAGTTAAATAAGTTGCCCAAGGTTATGATGGTACCAAGGTGGTATCTGAGGTGGAATTTGAACCCTGATCCTCTCATTTCAAAGTTAGTACCCATTCCACTGAATCATGCAGCCTGTGAAATGCTTTCCAACTAATATTCCTTGATATATGATTTTAAGTAGCTTTCAAGAATAAATTAGATAGTAAGTATTCTAGACCCTTCAGCTACCTATTCCTGGGCCATAACAAAATATCAACATGTATCACACATATCATTCAGTATAAACTGATCTCTCCAAAATCCTTCCATCTGACCAAATTGATACCAAAGAAAGAAGATAAAATAGAGAGGAGTAAGACCACACATCTAGAAAGGAAGTAAGGTACAGCAGTAGTAAGCCAGTGTCTTCTAAACTGGTGAAAATTGTGCAACTATCTCAAATGAAAATTTGATTCTAGATCAAACTACACAGAGGTGAATGTATATGGATGGTACTATTCTGCAAAATACTTTCTCTTTTACTGAAGGAATTAATAGAAAATAAAGTCATTATATGAAAGGGTATAAAAAATGGGGCAAATTGTGAAAAGTCATTAAAAAACAGCCTCTCTAACTGAAGCTATTAATAAGCAAAAGAATGGGCAGCTAAGTGGTACAGTGGATAGAGTGCTAGAGTCAGGAACACTCACCTTCAAGAGCTCAAGTCTGATTTCAGACCTTTACTATATGTGCAGTTCTAGGCAAATCACTTAACCCTGTTTGCCTCAGCTCCTCATCTAGAAAATGGGCTAAAGAAGGAAATGGCAAACCATTCTACTATTTTTGCCAAGAAACCCTAAATGAGTTTATGAAGGGTTGGACATGACTGAAAAAACAACCGAACAATAACAAAATAAGAGACAGAAAATGAGTGAGAGTAGACATGCCAAATAACCTACCCTAAGAGACAGATTGTAAAAGTATTCTTGTTTCTGGAACCTCCACAAGAGACCTAGTAGGATTTCCTAAAAAAAAAAAAGTAAGTCATTAATTTAACATGGAAGTAATGTAAGTAACCTCTTTGGGTCTCAGTTTCCTTACCTATAAAATTAAGAGGGTTAGAATAGATGACCTCCAGAGACTCTTCTAGCTCTGAATCTAAGATCCTACAAGATAAGACAGTCTATAACATTTTAAGAGTTAAAAAGTAAAGCCAAATCATAAACATTTATCAGTATGTCATTAATAGTCTGGGGAAAAGATTCTCTGATTCTAAATGACTGCTGTTAATTTTATGTTGTTACTTAAGGGGTCTGCGATCTCTTGTAACACATCTCCCCTACCATTCGTGCCCATTTTCCCTCATGGATCCTTCATAGAGAATCTATCCAAAGGCTGGACGCCTTCTTTTATGTCTTTGTTATAAGTATTATAATTTTATTGCTACCCATAAGTAGAAATCTCCCTAGAGTGGAGAACAATTCATCACACTATCCATAGTTAGTTAGAACTATCCCTTAAGCTCTTCCAACTCTCTTTTTTCTGATTCTTTGCTCATCAAGTAACTTTCTGATTTCTAATTTGGTCTCCTGAATGAATCTCCCAGCAACACAGTGTGCCCTGTGCTAATAACCAGACACTGTTTTGATTGCCAGATGTCTCCCATTGTGAATACATTTGTATTTTATTTCATAAATCAATCTTTTGTGGAATTGATTCGTGTGCATCTAATTCTCAGAGCCAAATCACTTGTGCATATGAAGTTCAGGGTATATAGTAGATATTCAATATGTCAATTGGTTGATTATTCGGTATCAATCTATTGATTCATTGATTCATTGATGCTTTCTGGAAACAGAGGCAGAAAGAGGATATGGGCAGTACTTCATTGCCACACTAACATAGGAAGAGAGGCAGCCATCATACTTCCAGTGCCTACTGTATTCTAGCATACTATCTTCCCTTGACTGCATACTGATTTATCTCATTTTGTATCTATTTCAAACTCCTTTTCCACCTCCTGCACAGTCCTTTGATTTTGTTAGACTGGGAACTCTGGTTCAATGTTGTAAAACTTGCTAGTTTTGGGGGTTTTTTTCTGAGCTTGGACCTGGTCCATTTCATCCTCCCCAGGAGAGTTTGGTTTGGTGGAGGCAAAGCGTGGGGTGTGTGTTACCTGATAGCCTCCCTCCTCCAGGCCCTGTTAATGATCCTCTTGTCCCCACCGCAGGTCAGATAGACCCAATCCCCTACCTAGGGGACAGGAATTCAAAAAGTTTCTCATTTTTCATCTGTTGTTAAAGTCAATCTTAGAAAACTAAGATTATATTCACTTTATAGATTATATATTAACTTTAAATGTATGGTGATTTATTATAACATGGATTTCTTCCATCCCAGCTAGGTGGTATAGAAAGCTGGGGTAGAAGTAAAATCTCACTTTGAGCTTTGCCTCTGATACTTATTAACTATGTAACCCTAGGGATGCAATTCAATCTCTCTCAGCCTCAGTTTCCTTATATATAGAATGGGGATAATATCACCTACCTCCTAGAGTAGTGTGAGGACCAAATGAGATAATACGTATATGTCAAGTGCTTTGAAAACCTTAAAGCATCGTATAAATGCTAGCTATCACTGTTATTCTCCCAGCTGACATGGTGAGTCTAGAATGCTGGGTTTACACGGTCAGAAAGACATGGATTGAAATCCCCTTCTGAAATTTACTATCTGTGTGTCCAAGCACAACTCACTCAAACTCTTTCCACCAAAATGAATATAATGATACTTCTCACACCAACCATCCAGAACTGCTCTGAGATCCAAGAGATAACAAATGTAAAGCCTTTAGCAAACTTTAAACCTCTGTTTAAAGCCAGCTAGTCTTCTCTGTCCAACAGCAAATAAATGTCTGTCCATTATCCAGCAACAATCAACCATTTTCAGCAATGGTTCCACGGGAAGGTGCTTGGTAAGACTACCCCAGAAGCACTGCATATACAAATCAGTCCCGTGCCATTGTCTCTTGTTAGAACCCTATAGTGCCTAGAACACTAGCATGCACATGGAGATAAGAGAACTATTTTTCAGTGGTGCCCAAGGTGGAGTTTTCCTATGACTGAGACTATGTATCTATGGTAAGGAAACAATGTCAGATCTGTTGCCAGAGAACCTGGGTCTCTCTCTGTTCTCCCACTTAGGATCCTAGAGCTAGAGCTGGAAGAGACTTAAGAGACCCTCTAGAACAATAGCCTCATTTTACAGGTGAGAAAACTGAGGCCCAAGGTGGTTAAATTACTCCCCCAAGGTCACATGCATAGTGTCAGAGGTAGGATTTGAATCCAGATCTTCTGATTCCAGGCAATGTTCATATCTTGCTGCCTTCTACTACTTGGGTGACCTTGGACAAGTCTTTAATTATAAACCTGGGTTCCTCCCTGGGCCTGAATTGCAAAACAAGGGTTTTATGCTAGATGATTACTAAGACTTCTCTCAGCTTTCTACCATTGAAATAAGGATCCTAGGATCCACTTTTCAAAGAGTCGCAAGGCCCAGTTCAAGGGTTAACCTGGCTACAGATAACTATCAAGGGTGATTACAGCAAAGGCCCAAATGCCAGAGAAATGTACATGGAAAAAACTTTTTCACAGAGTTACAAGTCTGATACTGAAGTTAGGTGAATATAATTTTTGGAAACATGTGAATAGTTACCTGAATTTTACATTTATATGTGTGACACTCTAGACTCCCTAAATTTCCTTTTAAACCTTCTTCTGGATAAAATATCCCAATTTCTTTCATCTCTTCTTATAGGTCATGGTGAAGTTTGGTGGGGCAGGGGCGGGGGCAGGGGTTGTTGGTTTTTTTTTATTTCCTTTTAAAAAATAACCCCAAGAAATTTAAACAGATGTGCAACTTTCCACAAGAGCCATTACTTGAGGCATTGGCACTTTGACTATCCATTAAAACTCTAATGAGATGATTAGAATTTGAATGTCTGGAGATTACCAGGTAGATATTTTAAAATGTAAATGTTGTCTTCTCCAATAGATATTAAGTTCCATGAGGCCAGAGAATGTTTCCTTTTTTGCCACTGAATCCCTAATACCTAATATAGTGCCTGGAACTAGTATTTAATAAGTGCCTGTTGATTGATTGATTATTTTAACTTAAATTGCTTTAAAAAAAAAAAACACTGTAGGTGAAAATGTGACTCTTCCACATTACTATCCCTTCCATAGATCCCTGGAGCAGTATAGTCTCTTGTAGATCAACATTTCACTTTGGAATTTGGACCAAACACCATGAAGTGGATTTCTTCAAAATAGAAACTAGAAATAAATTAATCTTAAAAGTATATTTTAATTGCTTTGGCTATTTGGGAAAGCTCATTTTACATAACTTATTATGCTCCTAAAATCGGAGAGATGACTTCAATCAGTCATGAGTGCAAAAGCCATGTGACTATTAGATGGTGTCAGAGGAAGATGAATTGTCTGAAATAAAGCATAACAAGCCTGACTAACCCTATTGTATAGGCTAAGATGGAAAGGAATAAGAGCCAGACTCTAGCAAGATGTCAGGGATTGAGTAATGGAGGGATGTTCTTAAATCATGGATATTTCTCCTTGACTTCCCAAGGTCCTTGATCTGAAGGGAGGGAGGGAGGGAGAGAGACAGAGGGAGGAAAGAAAGAAGGAAGGGAGGGAGGGAGAAAAAAGAAACAAAGAAAGAAAGAAAGAAGGAAGGAAGGAAGGAAGGAAGGAAGGAAGGGTTAAAATACCATGTGGACCAGAAATGCTCCCAGTCATGAGCACATACTCCTATAAAATCTTCCTCTGTTCCTTCCTCATCCCTCTTCTATACCCACAAGAGGACTCATGGATGAATGACCTTAATTCATCTCTGGTATTAATTTCCTTGAGGGCTGGGGTTGTGCCTTATACATTTTTCCATGATCCACAGAGCCCAGAATAGGTCTCTTCATAAAGCAAGGGCTCAGCAAATATTTGCTGAATTCCTTTAAACTAAATATTGTATTAGAACAGAATTGCAACCTAAAATGTGCCTGAAAAGGAGACAGATCAGAGTTTAGAATTAATATAAGGAGAAATTTTCACCTTTTACATCCTTGTCCTGACTCTCACTCCTTTCTTTTCATTCCCCCTCCACCAAATTTTGTGCTTTCAACTCTAGTGGTACAATATGTTGAAAAAATACATAGACAACTATTCTCAAGGGAGGAAGAAGCAGGCAACTCAGAGATCAACAGGATGACTCAACAATGCAACTAATAGCATCAAAGGCCTTGTCAAATTTTCTCTTGCTTTCATGATCTTAGTGGAAGAGATTTGAAGAAATATCCATTGCACATATTTAGGCATCACCCCATTGTTTATTTGGCAGAGAAGAGGCATCCCCATAGGTTTTGTTTTTGTTTCTTTCTTTAATGAAGAAATAATATGATCCAGAAGAATATCTTAGGAACAGCATCTGGAGAGTAATGAAGAATGACTGGAAAGGGGGGATAGCAGAGGCTGGAAGGTAAATTAGGATGCTGCTTACTTGTAATAGAACAGGTGAAAGGTGATTAGTACCTGTACTAGGGAGGTGGCTGTGGGAGTGGAGAAAGATGCAAAAGACAGAATCAACAGGGACTTGGCAACCTGTTGGAGAAGGATGTGAGGTACTGTGAAGGTGTGGGAAGAATTAAAAATGACTCCAGTATTATGCAATTTGCCTGCTACGTTATCTTTTGATTTGACTGATATTAGAAATTAGTTTGTATTCCTTGAGGACATATCAACAGAAAGGGAGGTATCTCAGAAGCATGAAAACATTGATTTGCAATTTAAAATTTGCTGTGGCTAAGTCACAAAGCAAATAAGCCAAACCTTGATGTTAGCTGATAACATACAAGATTCTAACAGCATTAATATTTGGCCAAGAAAGTCAGTCTTTAGATAATATTGAGAAAGAAGGGAGGATTAGACTTTTGGTTTCATTTTATTATATTTATATTGCTAAATATTTCCTAATTTTTCCATATTAAACTGGTTTGGAGTATTGTGGGTCACATGCAGCCAGTGGAATGAGTATTTTACATCACTGGCCTAGAGCTAAGAGGTTAAATGGTTTGCCAAGAGTCATCCATGAATCAGAGACAGCTAGGTGATGCAGTGGCCAGGTCTGGAGTCAGGAAGGCAGGAGTTCAAACCTGGTCTCAGACACTAGCTCTGTGTGTGTGTGTGTGTGTGTGTGTGTGTGTGTGTGTGTGTGTGTGTGTGTGTGTGTGTGACAGAGACAGAGAGAGACAGAGGGAGCCAGCCTGGGCAAGTCACTTAACCTTATTTGCCTCAATTTCCTCATCTGTAAAGTGAGCTGGAGAAGGAAATGGCAAATCACTCCAGGATCTTTGCCAAAAAAAATACCAAATAGGGTCATGAAGACTTGGACCCAACTGAAAAACCAGTCAACAACAACAACTGAATTTCTTGGCGAATTCTCTATCTACTATGATATACTGCCTGTAAATGAGAAAGACATGATCATGTCCTGGCAGAGTTGTCTAGCTGATCATCCCCAACCCATTCTACCCCGATTAGACTATAAGATCCTTAGGGGCAGAGATTAAATGAGATCTTGTATATAAAGGTGTTTGCAAAACTTAGAGTAAAATAGAAACGTTAGTTATCGTCATTATGCGAATTAAATTATTGCAACTATCTCTCTCCTATAATTATTTTATTATCATTAAACAGTGCTTTTCATTTTATATTATCTATTACTGGTACCAGCATGGAGAGGGAAATGCATGTGTCCTAGAACGTACTTTAAGTGTACCTTAGCATACTGCCTGGCTTAGGGACAGTTCATTTTGCTGTTATTTTCCACACTGATGACATTGTTTTACTACTGCCCCCACCTTAGACAGATACAATTAGTAGGACTCTCAAGTCCTGCTTTTCTCCCAGGGGAACACAAAAGGGAGGCTTACCCCTTGAGTATTTGAGTTTACTGAATATACTTAGTATGCAACATCCAGACCCAGGAAGAGGAATTTTTATTTCTTGTTACCATTCTGTCCCTATGAGTACACCAAATTGAAGATCTAATTTTCTCTAATGACCACATGGGTCTGATCCATCCTTTCCCTCTGCAAAATGACTGTGGGTTAGTTTCAAATCAATAGCAACCTCTCCACTGTAGGGGCCTTGACTAAATACTCTGTATGTAATTATCATGCTCCTGGGTGGAGTGCTCAGCAAGTTTTCACCAGCTGACTGCATTTATACACTGTTCCTTCCTCTCCTATCTGTAGCAGCCATGTAAATAAATTCAACAAATATTTATTCACTGGTTACTATACACAGAGCACTGTGCCTGGTACTAGATGAGATATAACTCTGAATGGACTCTGGAGTTCTTTATCTCAGCAACCCGGGGTGTATGAAGTGTTCAGTAAGGACTAACACCTCTGGTGTGAGGACTTGCCAAGCCCTTTTTCAGGGTTATTTATCCACCTTTGGTGTCTACCTAGCACTCAACTCTCACCTGTGGTTCCAAGAAGCTGTAGCATGTGAAGTGGCCACATCCCGCTAAACCATGTTGGCAAATGGGCTCACCCAGGATAACAGAAAACTGACAGATTTCAAACCCATCGGGGATTTAGGGGTATGTTTGCCTCAAGCATGGGAGGACTACTCCAGGAGGGAATTAGAAGATGGGAACAATTTCTTCCATCATCCATGAAGGTGGCTGAAGGTGCACAGGGGCAACAATAGTTAACACTGGCGGAATTATAGAAAGACAAAAATACTAATGCTCTGTTGGAGAACTATGAATTTTTCCAATCTTAGTGAAAAGGAATTTAGAATTATTCTAAGAAAGTAACTAAAATGCCCATATCCTTTGGCTCCAGATTATCTTGAAAACACGCCTCTTGATAGGAACTCTTTGTTTTTACTTTTGGTATAATCAGAATCTAATATTACCACAATGAGTTAAAAAGTCCTTGTGAGTTCTTTTGACTGCTATCGGTTTTTTTTAATGAAGCTTATGTTACCATACTTTTCAAAAGGCCAAAGTAATTTCTAAAAGTAAATCATATTGGCAATTTCTACTCCAATATCAAGTATAATTATAACTGGTAATAGGTTAGATATGTGGGATGAGAGAGAATCATGAATCGAAGAAGACCTCTAGTATGAAAAACTGGGTGTCTAAAGGGATAGTGATAATCTAGATCAATGGGGTCAAATTCAAATAGAAAAGGAATTGCTAAACATACATAAGGACACCTTCAGGCCACATGTTGACTAAGAAAAACCACATATTAGCATTTTTATCTTCCATTGTATTTTTTTATTTATGTTGCTAAGTATTTCCCAATTATATTTTAATTTATTCAGCCACACTTGGTAGTGTTAAAATTTGCAATATGGCCTATTTGAAATAGAATAAAGAAAATGTAAGAAGAATAGTGGACTGTGGGGAAAAGATAATAAATTCTCCTCTAGACACATTGAGCTTATGATATGTTCATAATATGGATTCAAATGTCCAAGAGACAATTGGTAATGTTAGACTAGAACTTAAGAGAGACACTAGGGCTTGATTACTTGAAACTGGTAGCCATTTACATAAAGATGGTAATTAAACCTATAAGAGCTAATGAGGCCATCAGAGAAGGAGTATGAAGAGAGAAGAGAAGGTCCAGAGAAGAATCTCGGATTATTATACCCACAGTTATGAAGAGGTTCAGGGGTGATGGGGACCCCAAAATACTGACCGTCCAGGTCGTGCTTGAATGAATTTGACTCAAGCCTTCTTAAAGCCAAAGAAAACAAAGTTCATTAAAGATTTGCCAAATTGGGTTGCCTCTTAAGGATCTTAAGCATTTGTAACACTTGTATTCACGAGCCGGCCAGATAGAATTCCAGCTAGACAGAGTCTGAGCTAGATTGCCTCTGAGCACCTTCATGGAGGCAAGATGGAACTTAAATACAGAAAATACTATAGGAGGATGGGGGGTGGGGGAGAAGTCTGGTAGTCTAGAGTGATGGGAGAAGAAGTTCGGAAAGGGAATCCCAGGAGAATCAAAGGCTGGAAACAGCTGGAGGCAATCAACAGACATCAGACTAGGGGGCACCCAGGTGGGAAGCAGGTGGGGCAATCAAGAGGTAACAGACAATGGCCATAGATTTAAGTATGCAAAGTCAGGTTAAGTGAAGAGATTCCAGGGGAGCTCAAGGAAGTTCCCAGAGTCTGAACCCCATCAGTTAGGGAAGGGGATATGGATGATGATCTAGCCAACAAGACTGAGAAAAGGAAGTTAAATAACTAGGAAGAGAAATAAGAGTAGTGCAATGGAAACCTAGAGAGGGTGTTCAACAGTGTCAAATAATGCAGAAAGATCAGGAAAAAAAAAGACCAGGTTTAGTGATTTTTGAGTTCATTGGCACTTTTGTAAGGGTCATAATCAGTTTGAGGGTAGGAGTAGCAGACCACATTGCAAAAGATTGATAAGTGAGAAGAAAGTTTTGGAATAGTCATCATGGGATAGATAACCAATTATAGAGGAGTGAAATAATTGCCTTGTTGCAATGAGGACACAGTGGACATAAGATAAAATAAATTTGTAGGGGACCCAGTTAGTACTTCCTCCAAAATCCAGGGTTTTCCTCCACAGTCTTTCTGCAATATGCAAAAGCGTCAAGGAGGCATACAGCCGTAGTAATGCAG
Organism: Potorous gilbertii; assembly: GCA_028658325.1. Lineage (NCBI taxonomy): Eukaryota > Metazoa > Chordata > Mammalia > Diprotodontia > Potoroidae > Potorous > Potorous gilbertii. The sequence continues at coordinate 307,175,262 of CM053771.1, read as the reverse complement.
TGTTGAAATCTGTGATCTGAAAGTAGAGGATAGCATAATGTTGGACTGTTTAACTATAGGATCAAGATTAGGGAGGGAGGAAAGTGAAGCCAGCACTGGGAAAATACTAAGGTCTGGAGTGCCTAGAAAGATAAAAATGAAGAATATATCTAGGAGTGAAGCATAGGGAGAGATGAAATGGTGGATAATGGAATTTCAGAATTCTTGGTCAGTAAGTAGAGAACTCTGAAGAGATGAAGAAATCTAATGTGTGACTGTCTCTGCCTGTTACTGAAGAGAAGTAGATCATTGGAGTCGAGGAGATTGAGGAAGTAGTGGACCAGATGAGGGAACACCAATATATAGATTGAAATTCCTGAGTGTGAGAGCAGGGGTTAGTGTGAAAAGGAAGACTGTAATCCAGAGACCAAATTATTTTAGAAGGAGAGTGTAATCTAGGATCCAGTAGATAACAACCATTAGTTTCTGGTTTGGGTGATAGATTTGGATAGAGTAAACCTCAAAGGAGAAAAGATTACTGAGTGATGAGAGCACAAGGAGGGTCTGTAAAGGCAATGGGGAGTGAGGGGTACGCCAGTTTCCCCTCTTAGCCAAGGAGGGAAAGGAAGCCTGAGAAGTGTACATAGTCCTTGAAAAGATACCCAAGAATGTTTTGTTTGGGGCAAAGATGTGAGGGGAGGAGCCAGGTCTCTGTGACTGCCAGAAGATGGAAAGGAGCTTGAGAGGGAGAGGTCTCCAAAATAAAGGAGAGTTTGCAGACAAAAGAGCAAGAATTCCAGAAGTTACAATGAAAGGGGAAAGTAAAACTGAATTGGGACACAGGAAGAAGGTGAATGGAATGAGTAAATAAAAAAGCATTCATTTATTGCTTAGTGCCAAGCACTCTGCTAAGAACTAGGGCACAAACATGAATTTTAAGAACAGTCATTTCCCTCAGAGAGATTATCATTCAAATAGGGAGAGACAATACACATTGGGAGGAGGCAGTGCTCACCAAGGAGGGGCATTTTAATTTGAAAAATTAAAGGGATAATGAGTGGTGCTAAGGGGAAGTAGACTGACATGTTCCTTCCAGGAGTAATAGAGACACTGATTTGATTATAGTTCCAGAACTGTTCAGCAACAAGATGGCTGATAGAAAAACGGGGAGTGTTTGAAGAGAATGGGCAGGTGGAGATGCAAGACTGGAAGTCAGAGAGAGGTTAGGGCCTGGATAAATAGATCTGAGAATCACGTGCATTAAGATGATGACAATTCATAGAAGCTGATGAGATCATCAAGTGAAATAGTATAGAGGAAAAAGAGAAGAGGTAAACAGTATAAAATATTGCAGGAAGCTGAAAAAAAGGGTAAGAACAGAGAAAAGACCCTTAGATGTAGAAATTGAAAGGTCACTGCTGACCTAGAAGAGAAGTTTCAGTAGAGTGGTAGGGATTATTCTTCAACCTCCAGATGGCAACAAATGGGGAATAAACAGTGTAAGTGATAAAAAAGTAGAATATAAATTAATGTTTTCTAGAAGCTGAGTTTACAGAAGGTTTCTAAGAGGGAAGGAGAAAAATATGACTTGAGGTAGAAGCAATGTCAAGGGAAGATGGGTATGGATTTTTTTAAAGGATAGGAGGAACAAAATCATACTTTTAGGCAAAAGAGAAGGTGCCAAAGAAAGAATGAGCTTAAGAGAAATGCCTCCAATAACGTGAGGTGCTGGAAGAGTTGGGATCAAGAGCACAGGTGAAAGGGTCAACCTTAAGAAGGAAAAGAACTGCTTTTAAAATTGGAGCAAGAGTGAAAATGAAGATTTAGAGATATTTTGAGATATGAAGGAAGGAAAATGAGAGAACATAAAATTGATGACATCAAACTTCTCAGGCAAGTAAATGGTTAAGTAACCTGCTGTGAATAAAGGGAGCAAGGAAGGGGGACTCCTGAAGAAAGAGGACAAGACATAGAACGGCCAGATCAATCAATATGTATTTATTATATGCCTACTATATGCTAAGCACTATACTAGGTGATAGAGCTACAGAAGCAAAAATATACTAGCCCCTGCTCTCAAGGAATATGCATTCTATATGGAAGATATGTGCATAAATAAGTGTATAGAAAATAGAGAAGATAAACACAAAGAATGGAGGGAAGGCCCTGGAAAGGGGGAAAGTCCAAGAAAGACATCGTGCAGAAGGTGTCACTTTAACAGTATTTTGAAGGAAGCAAGGAATTTTAAGAAGCAGAGGTGAGACGGGAGTATGTCCCAGATATGAGGGCCAGCCATGGCCCTCCTTACCTTTGTAAAGAGAGAGGAGACAGTGTTATGTGTGATAGTAATAGTGCTAACAACAGCATTTCTATAGCACCTTAAGGTTGCAAAGCCCCTTACAAATATTAGCTATTTCAATACTCACAACTGTCCTGAGAGGTAGGTACTGTTATGATCCCTGTTTTACAGATGAGAAAGTTGAGGTAGACAGAGGTTAACTGACTTGACCAGGGTCACAGTGCTAGTAAGTGCTGGAGGCTTGATTTGAATGCAAGTCTTCCTGACTTTAGGTCCAGCATTCAGTATTCACTGAACCACCTAGTTTCCTGGCATATGCCAGTGAGGAGCAAGGTGTATGCCAGCTCATACTTGTAGAACTGTATGAAGGCAGATTGTAAGGGTGGTGAGAAAGGGTGGGGAAACCCCAGTGTAGAATGTCATAGGGAATACATCATAAGCAAATAAAAGGAATGCTGTGTAGTAGTGGGTGGTTAATTTCGGATAGGTGGCATGTTTGAAGTAGACTCATAGTATATTTCTTAAAAATTTACTTCTCTTGCAGCTCTCCATGGGAATAATGGGGGTAGCCCAGAATCATGCATTAGCAGCACAGGAATTGGAGAAGGACAAAGAGGGAAGGTATTACAGGGTCAAAGATGAGTGCCTTGTCTATGAAGGAAGGAAAGTAAAATCAGAGTAGGGAAAGATTTTGAAGGGGCAAAAGTTACAATGAGGATGAAGAGTAGGCTGCCAGGGCTCAGGAAGTGGGAAAGCATAAAGAGCTCTGCTTGTGTTCAGATGGGATTTCCAGCAGTCATTTCCGGTGGCTGAGATTAGGACAGCTGGGGTTGTGATAGTTGAAGGAGGTGATCAAGTTAGAGTACAAGATGTTCAAAGGGTAATTAATGCAAATATTGGAGTCAACAAGGGAGGTGGCAAGGGTCAGAATGAAGAGAAAGTTGTAAAGCAGGTGTTAAAGACACTAAAGAAAGTTAACATAATTGGATGGCATAAACTTCAAAGGAGGAGAGACTGTTGAGAGATGGTGCCAGTGCCAGAGCCAGCCGGAGAGCCGAGGAGTGGCACTGAGTGCCACCTCATACTTCTGGTGATATGAAAAGCCAAATTAGCAAGGGTAGTGAGAACTGTGGCATCTTCAGGGAAGAGTCAGGTTTTAACTGCTGCCCAGAGGCAGGAATGTACAAGGATATTCAAAGATGAAGAGGAATTTGCTCAGTAATCATGCAAAGGTAGTACAGGATACAACAGAACGCAGAGAAAAGGGGTGTTAAGAACTTAACAGGAGAAAAGTTATGTTGGGAAAATATGTCAGAAAGGAAAGAGTCAGCAAGAGATAGGTATTTTTGTCCAGGCAGGTGATGGTTTTGATTGACAGGGTTTAGGGGAGCAAGAAGGTAGGGGCTTACAAACCTTAAAACTGAGGGAGTAGAAAGAAGGAAGATATCTGAAGAATAAATAGACTCCAAAGATCTAATTAGAATGTTGATGTAGAAGAGCCTTCACAATCTCCTCTCCAAAATGAATCCCACACACATGGTTGCAGCAAGAAAAAGGTAGTTTAAAAAGCATGAAATTAAAGCTTCTGGGATAAGGGTTGGTGAACCACAAAGCAAAATTGATCTAGGTGGATGTGCTAATATGGTAGATTAATACAAATTTCATGAGTGGGCCAAGGCATCAAGTAAGTATAGTAAAATTGCTCCTGGGGTTTCTCCCAAGGCAAGATGGTAGAATAACATAGAGATCAGGTGAAAAACCAGTCAGCTGGAATGGGGAGCCTATTTTGCTAAGTTTTGTTTCATTTCTTTACATACAAATGTACAAATTATGACCAATAAGCAACATGAACTACAGTCCTGAGGCAAAGAGGCAGATATGACATCATACATGTCACTGAGACTTGCTGGGATGGATCCTATAGCTAGAATATGGGTCTAGAAGGGTATACTTTATTCATTGCAATGGAATAGTTAAAGGAGAGTATTATGTGTTTTCAAAAGAAATTCAGAATCCAGAAGAGTGAGAGAGGAGAAAGTATGGTAGAACTGTTGAGTATCAACAGATGGATGAACAGAAGTTGTATTGTTAGAAAAATATACTATAAATCACTTGGACAGAAAACTCCATCCTCCATATGGTTGCTAAGGTGATTCTCTTTCCCAAAGCAAGGGTTCAACCATGTTACATGTCCCCACAACTTCTAACAACTCCAACTCAACAAATTCCAATGATACTGTTACCTCTAACATTGGCATTTACAGTTTAAATAATTTCATTAAATATTATATTAATCAAATTAATTTTATTAATTTGTTAATTCATCAAATTTATTATTTATAATATATTTTATATACTTACAAATGTATGATGTATAATATCTAAACATTTTGAAAATATAATATTTAAAGATACATTTAGGAATCATGTTTGTATTACTTATTTATAATATAAATTAAATCAATTAAATATTGTATTAAATAATTAAATTAAATAATTTAAAGCAAATTATTTTCTTCCTGTCTTTCTGGTCTTGTTATTCATTACACTCCCTCCACTCATGTTATGATCTTGGGTTCAACTGAGAGGTACTGCCTCCAGAAAAGGGTAGTGTATGAACCCAGATCTGATTATCTTTTTATTGTCCTTAGCATTCATTCCTCATTAATCTCACTGACCTTTAACATTTCTTATACTATTCTTCCTGAATCATATTTTTCATATTTTATTTCAAAATTTCATAAATAATTAATATTTCATATTTTCATATTTTATTTCATTCTTTAATTCATCAGCTTATTGCTCTTATTTTCAGTTTCATTTACAATATAAACTAAAAAATAAGCTTAGTTTGTGAATTTCTTATAGATACCCATCTCTGTGTAAAATTCCTTTTCTTCGTCATTGGAATTATTTATTTGCCTTTTCAAAATTTCATCCCTTAAGTCTTCCCATTCCTGTTAAGATGACTTATCCTATAAAATTTTAGGTCCTGGGTTTCTATCCATCCTTTCTCTGGACTTTTTGAAATTTACTTTCCCCAAATCTAGAGTGCATGTCAGAATATATTCAAATTTTCTCTCTTTAGTCATGAATTCTGAGACATAGTAGTCCCTTTCCTCCAAGAATGTCATCGTTTGTAATAAAGCACTCAATTCTCTTTGTACGTCAAAATCTGGTCCAGAATAGAAGTCCCCTTATAGCTGCCTCTACTTTTTGAGGTTTGAAATCATTTTGACAAAGGGCGATAGAGAGAGAGAGAGAGAGAGAGAGAGAGAGAGAGAGAGAGAGAGAGAGAGAGAGCAGATGTCTGACAAATGGAAATTCTTCATTATCTCATCATTATCATTTTCTTTCACATAGTTATTCCTTGTTTCTATGACTATTCTTTGACTCACTCGTTATTTTGAATTTCACTGTTAAGTCTTCATTTGATTCTGTAAAGATAAAAATAGTCCTAATGCCTATCCCATGAAAGGATAAAGCACAAAAAATATGTAGAATAATATCTGTATCAATTTTAAATAAAATCCTGTCATCCTGTCAGAGATTCACCCAAGAAATAATTCATTATGACCAAGTTGGATTTATGCCTGGGATTCAAGGATAGTTTAACACAGGGAAAACAAGCACCATAATACATCATAATAGAAAAAAAAACTTTCAAACTACGATTACCTCAATAAATAGCTTTTGAAGAACAAGGGAAGAAGTAGCTCCTACCTCCAGAAGCATCCCATTACACTTAGAACAGCTCAATCAATATTTTTTTCTTTAACTAGTTTAAATCTACCTTTGCAACTTTCAGCCCTAGCTACTGATGCTCCATCTGAATCCCTGCAGAACAAATTGACTCCCTCTTTCATGTGATAGTCACTTAAATACCGAATATGTCTACCTTATCTCCTCAAAGTCCCATCTCTCCATCCTACATTTGTCCCAGTATATCACTAATGTTTATCAAGGATCCCTCAAATTCAGAAGACTCTGCTAAATAAGGCAAACTTGTGCCAAGGATATGCCCATCAAGAATTCCCATTGTAAGATAGAGAGGACAGACACATTAAAACTCCAGATCCTTCTTATACATACAGCTATGTAGACATGTCTCACCCATCTTACACTTATAAAACGTATTTTTTTAATTCAAAAGGTAGGCATTCACCTCCTTTAAAATTTCATCTTATTGAAATAATTCATTCTAGTCTATCAGTTACTTGGGATCACAGCCCTCTCATCTAACATGTTAACTGTCTCTCTCAGTTTTTTGTCAGCTGAAAATTTACTGAGAATACTATCAGTCAATCGACTCACATGCATTTATTAAGTAGCTACTTAGTACCAGTCACTGTGGTAACTTCTGGAGATATAAAAACAAAAATTTTAAAATTTCTGCTTACAAAGAGCTCCCATTCTGCAGGCGAATAAATTGACAAGGACAGAACCAAGCACAGATTTCTGAGACACTATGCTGGAGACCTTTTCCAAGTTGAAATCCAGCAGGATGATCCTTTCCCTCAAGAAGCTTATTCTCTCGAGAGAAATGACATGTACACATATAAGGATATATAAACATAAAGTATGTTGCCCATGTAAGCTGTGTGTCCAGATAGGTTGCCTAAATGATGCAGCTCAGAGATGAGTTATTATTGACTCCATCAGTTAGGAGACTCTTATTCAAAAAATGTTCTAGGTGATTTGGGTTTTGGAAGGAAGTACCAATAGTGAGGGTTCGGGAAAAGTCAGAAAAGGCCTACAAGTATAGCATGAGAGATTTTCCTAAATGCTTTGCTGAAATCCTGTTACATTATGATTAATTACATTAAGATTTACTCATCTTTCAAAAGAGTAGTTTTAATCTTTTCGAAAGAAGTTCTTTTGAAAAGGGAAATGAGATTAATGTATCATTAATTATTCTTTTAAAATTTTTTCATCAAGTATTTTCCAATTACATTAAAAAAATTTTTAACATACTTTTTCTATTTTGATTTCCAAATTCTCTCTCCCTCCGGCCCCTCCCTACCCTTTTGAGAAAGCAAACAACATGACATCAACTCTACATGTGAAATCATGCAAAATATTTCCATATTAGTCATGTTGCAAAAGAAAACAAGCAAAAAAATGCCAAGAAAAATTAAAAAGTATGCTTCAATTTGCATTCAGATTTGATCTTTTCTCTCTGGAGGGCAATAGTATTTTTCATCACGGTCCTTTGAAATCTTCTTGGATCATTTTATTGACCAGAGTAGCTAAGTCTTTCAACAGTTGACCATCATTACAATATTGCTATTACTGTGTATGAGGTTCTCTGGTTCTGCTCAGTTAACTCGGTAGCAGTTCATATAAAATTTCTTAGATTTTTCTGGAATCCTCCTACTCATCATTCTTATAGTAATCCATTACAATCACATACCGTAACTTGTTCAGCCATTCCTAATTGATGGATATCCCTTCAATTTTCAATTCTTTGCCACTTCAAAAAGAGCTCCCATAAATATTTTTATACAAATTGGTCTTTTCCCTTCTTTGATCCTTTTGGGATATAGATCTAGTAGTGGTATTGCGAGGTCAAAGGGTATATACGTTTTGTAGCCCTTTGGGCACAGTTCCACATAGTTCTCTAGAATGGTTGGATCAGTTCACAATTCCACCAACAATGCATTGGTGCCCCTTCTGTAGTTTTCCTTTTTTGTCAGTTAGCCAATCCGATTGATGTAAGGTGGCATGTCAAAGTTGTTTTAATTTGTATATCTTTAATCAATGGTGATTTAGAGCATTTTTATGTGACTATTGATAGCTTTGACTTCTGAAAACTGTGGTTCATATCTTTTGATTACTTGTCAACTGGGGAATGGCTTGTATTTTTATAAACTTGACTATTTCCTATATATTTGAAAAAAATGAGGCCTTTATCAGAGAAACTCGCTGTAAAATTGTTTCCCAGTTCCCTGCTTTTCTTCTCATTCTGGATGTATTGGTTTTGTTTGTGCAAAAAAAATTCTCATTTCATATAATCTTACTGTCTAGGTCACAGTTTCACCATTAGGTGTTCTCTAATTATGTTCCTACTCATCTTACATTTCAACTCACAATTAGACATTTTTGTGGGGGTCACCTTACTTTTTCTAGTCCAAAGACTGTAAACTTTAAAAAGCCATGTAAATGCTAATCATCATTATCATCACTAACCATATATAATATTAATAACAATAATTGAAAATTTTAGTTTAGTCATGGAATAAATTGCTCAGTGGAATTAATGCATACCTTCCCCTACCAGCTCTTGGGATCCTTCCTTCATTGTCTCCTATCTAATAACAACCAGTTTACTTTTGAGTTCAGTCAATATTTCCTTTACAAATAGGAACACTAGATATCGGATGGAAAAGGAAAACTGTCCTTTTACTTTCAACAGTTCTATAACGACTAAGTTTCCTAAGTCTTTCAGGATGATCATGCCTTATATCAAGACTCTTGTTAAAACAATTTTAAAGGTACCGCTCCCACTAAAACCATACACACATTTTTCTATTCTTTCTCTTCTTTGATGTTGGGAAATGATCAAACTCTCATTCCCTGTCTCTTTCTGTCCCTGAAGCAGAAATAGGAAATTTCTATGTACCAAAATTTAATGAAAGGCTGTAGGGGGAAAAAAGACACTTGGGAGAAAGGGGCACCTTTGGACAAATAAGAAAACAGCTGGTGCTATTAAAAAAAAAAGCAACAAGCCCTTACCTTACATAGTACCTACTGTAAACTAAACATTTAATGAAAATGGAAGCATAGCATAGTAGATAGGAAGACCTATTCAGGAAGACCTGAGTTCAAATTCTATTTCTGACATATATTGTGTGATTCTGGGCAAGTTTCCCAAATGCCCCAAAGAACTCTCTAAAACCCTAAGTTACGGAACAAGTGCCAATTTGCATTGGTGAAAGGAGTTTGACCACTGAGAGTTACATATACTAATGAAATCACAGGTCCAGTCAAAGCCCAAATGATCAAGAACTGTACTAAACACTAGAGATAAGATGATGGAAAATGGCAGAGCTCTTGTCTGAAGATAATTTGCATATTCAGAAATAAGGAGGAAGATAATTCTTAGTAGGGTGAAGCCCTGTGCAAATGTATTGAGGCATCATTGAGTAGTATGATATCAGGCAACATTTAGTTGTCCAGTTTAGCTGGCACATCAAATATATGAAAGGGAGCAACATGAACTAAGACTGGAAAGAAAATTTGGAAATCACCATAATGTAAAACTCAAAAGGCAGCAATAAAACTTTTTTAAAGTTAAGTTGGAGGCAGATGATTGAGGCCTTGTATGACAAGTTAAATAATTTGTCATTTGCCCCCTAACGAACATGGAGACTTTGAATGTTTCTGAGTGGTAATCCTGACATGGTCAGATTTGTTTCTTAGAAAGCTTCTTTTGGCAGGTATGTGATAGTTGCATTGGAGATGGAGAGAGGCTGGAAGTAGGGGAAACTAGTTCATAACCATATGTCCACAAGACAGATGATGGGGTCCTAAATTGGTGGCAGTTTGGGAGGCAGAAATCAAGGAACAGATGTCAGAGATATTGTGGAGAGGGAGTCAATGGGAACTAACTATTGATTAGGAGACAAGGACAGAGAGAAGTAAAAGATGATTCAGAGGTGTTTAATCCTGGATTAAATGACACAATAGTGCCATTAACAGAAATTGGGGAAATAGGAAGAGGGGCACTTTTTTAAGGGGGTGGGAGAATATTGGAGGGATGGTAGTAAGGGTGGAGAAAATGAGTTGTTTTTGACATGTGAAGGGTAAAGTGCTGGAGATCAGTGCTGGGGCAGTGGGAGGTGGGGGGGGGGGGGGCCGTGGATTGCCAGAGCAGAACTTAGAGTAGAGACTGGAGCTAAATGTATAAATTTAGAAATCATCTGTATAGAAGGGACACGTATTGTCAAGGGGAAGGGACAAGACAAAAATACAGGCATGTGTTTAATTGCAAACTTTGTCATCACAGCATAATGAACAGACTTGTCAGACTTGGAGTTCAATTGACTTCAGTTCTGACACTCCTTGTGTTACCCTGAGCAAGACACCTGACCTCTCTGACCCTCAGAGGAAGACTAGACAAGATCATAGTAACATAGATTTTAGCTAGAAGGAGCCTTAGAGGTCAATGCCTTCATTTTACAGATGAGTAAACTGAGACACAGAGAGAATAATGCTCTCTAAAGACCCTTTCAGCTCTAAAGGCTGTGATTCTACAATTATGCATTTATCAGACACAAAATTATTTGCTTTATCAAGAATTTTAAAATAAATTCTTGCCTAAGTAAATCCTAGAAGTAAACTGTTTTGAAAACTATTGCAGTTCTTCCTGGTCACCTTCTTTCTGCTCTATTTTTATCTATAAACAAACACTCAAAAGTACTAAATGAAAGGATTTTATACTTAAAGAATCTTTCCCAAGAATACTTTGTTAAGGACTCATTTTGCAATAAAAGTAGTTATCTTAAAATATTTATTTTATAAATTCTTGATTTCATATATGGCCATGGTAATACCACATAATTATCAGGGAAAATGGTTTACGTGTAAGTGAATTCTCTAGATATAGTGCCAACTCTTGGAATCAAGAGAACCTGAGTTAAAATTCAGCCTCAGACATTTACTAACTGTGTGAACCTGGGCAAGTCACTTAACCCCGATGGCCTCCAAAAATATAATAATAAACAAAATATGTTATCTACCTTCCTATCTTCTGAAAACAGAGGATAATATAAGAATATATATATATATATATTCCTTCAGAGCAGGGACTGTTTCATGTCCCTCCTTATATCCCTAGTGTCTAATATGATGTTTTATGCATAGTAGGTGTTTAACAACTATTTTTTACATTGAATTGATAATGACTATAATATAATCTTTCCTTGAGACTCAGCATTATCATTACCATCATTTATTGTAATATGCTTGACCTCAGGTTAATTTAAATATATAGAGCCAAATAGCTGTGCTTTATCAATCGATCAATAAATATTTCTTACACTGCTATTATGTGCCCTATATGTCAGGCATTATGCTAAGCACTGAGGACTCAAAAAGAGGCAAAAGACAGTTCTTGACCTCGAAAGCCCTCACAGTCTAATGAAGAAAACAACAAGCAGATAAATATGTAAAACAAAGCTATATAAAGAATGAGTAAGAAATAATGAAGAGAAGGAAGGTACTAAAATTAAGAGATTAGGGAAGGCTTCCTGTAAAAGATGGGATTTTATTTGAGCCTTAAAGGAAGCCAGAGAAGTAAGTGGAGGTGAGGAGGGAGAGCATTTCAGGTGTGGGGGGCAGATAGAGAAAATGCCCAGAGCCGAGAGATGGAGGGTCTTGTGCCAGCGTCACTGAGTAGAAGAGTAAAAGACAAGGGGTAAAGTAAAAGAAGACTGGAAATGTAGGAGGGGACCAGAGGATTTTTTTTTATTTGCTCCTGGAGGTAATAGGGAGCATCTGGAGTTTATTGAGGTGACAGTCAGATTTATATTTTAGGATAATCACTTTAGTGCTGAAGAGAAGATGAATTAGAGTGTGGAGAGACTTGAGGCATGCAGACCCATCAGCAGGCTATTGCAATAGTCCATACAGGAGGTGATAAGAGCCTGAGAGTGGTAGCAGTGTCAGAAGACAGAAGGGAATGTAGTCAAGAGATGTTGCAAAGGTGAAATCAACAGGCCTTGGCAACACATTGGATATAGGGAGTGAGATATGGGGGATGTAGGGGGCACACTAGAGATAATGAGGAATTTGGGATGACTCCCAGGTTGTCTGAAAGACAGGGAGGATGGTGTTACCTTCTACCCCCTACAGTTGTGGGGGAAAAATAATGAGTTCTATTTTGGATATATTGAGTTTAAGATGAGCACTGGCTATTCGGTTTGAAATGTCTGAAGTACAGTTGGACATTTGAGATTGGAGGTCCGCAGAGAGGCAGGATAGGTAGATTTGAGAATCATCAGCACTGAAATGGCAATTAAATCCATGAGGCCTAATGAAATCACCAAATGAAACAGTAACTTAGAGAGGAATGCTCAAGACAGAACTGTGAAGAAAACCACAGTTAGTGGGAGTTGTACGGATGAAGATCCAGGAAAGAAGACCAAGAAGGAATAGTCAGATAGGTAGGAGATAGAGGTAGAGAGAATGGTGTCCTGAAAACCTACATGAAGAGAGTATCAAGGAGGAGAGAGTGATCAACAGTATCAATGGCTGCAAAGAGGTCAAGGAGAATGAGAATTGAGAAAAGGCCATTGGATTTGGCAACTAAGAGATCATTGGTGGAGTGAACAGTTTCAGTAGAATGAAAAAGTCACAAGCTAATTTTAAAGAGGTTAAGAAGACAGTAAAAGGGAGAAAGTGCAGGTACCTGTTGTAGACAGCCTTTTCAAGGAGATTAGTTACAAAATACAGAAGAAACATAGAATAATATTTATTGGAAATGGAAGGATCAAGTGAGGGCTTTTTCAGAATAGAAGAGACATGGACATGTTTATAGATAGCTTTTAGATGTCTTTTGGGTCTTACATCTGCTTTTTAAAGTTGCTTTGTCTTCTCTCTCTCTTTGAGGCTATTAATGGTCACTTTTCTCTGCTATTAACATGCCTAGAAGAGAAGACAGCGTAGGTAGGAAGGGCAGTTAGGTGATAGAGTGGATAAGAGGGCTGGGCCTGGATCCAAGAATACCTAAATTTAAAGCCTTAGACATTTACTAGCTATGTGACTGGACTAGTCACTTAACCTCTGTTTGTCTCAGTTTCCTAATCTATAGAAAGGAGATAATACTTACCTTTCAGAGTTGTTGTGAGCATCAAATGAGAGAATAATCATAAAATACCCAGCAGAATGCCAGGCATATAATTAGGTATCTATCTAAAAATAGATAGACAGATAGATATTAATGATATTAGTATTGTTATTAAAAAATGACAACTACGTCTAAGTTACCTACACTCTCTCTGTTCCAACCTACTAATTTATGTGTTCCATACATTTGAGTTGGTGAAACTCTACTATGACTCCTGTACCTTAGCTTTAGGGGTACAGTCATCTCCCTAGTAAGCCTTACCGATCCTTTCCCTTTTAGCCCAGTGTAAAGGTAATTTAAGGTTAATGGTGGGTGAGAGGAAGAATTAAAGATCTTCCCTGCCCATTAATAGGTCTCAATATCTTTTGTTAATTTCTATTGAGGTACTGGGTTTAAGGGTCATGCCCTCTAGCTCTGAAAAGTGTATAAATTCTCTGAGGTAAGATTTTACCTTGGTGTTTACTCATTGCAAGTGTTTGTTTGGCCAAATGAGACTCTGGGTAGCCATTAAGGAGCCCCTCAGCTTTGAAAACCCAGATGTTGGTGCTTCTCTCTCTGGTAACTATGTATGTATGTAATGGTCAGACAGCTGGATCTGTCTGTTGATCTGTGATGTATGTATTGCTTATGGTCAGACAGTTGGAAGCCCTGTCTATTGGTTTTTCTTTCTCTGCTTGTATTTTCTCTTTTGGTATATGTGTGTGATTAAAGTGATTGTTGACCCCTCAAGAGTTGCTTTCATTTGAGAAAAGCAGATCTAAAGACCTACACAGCAGGCCCTCCTGTGTTTGCTGGGGTCCTTGTTGTTATGCTCAGTTAAGACAAGTTTGGAATATTTTCAAAAGAATATATACTTTTTAAAAAATATATAGTTTTTAAAACTAAGGAAAAGTTCATAACACAAAAGTATAAAAATAAATGCGTTTCCAGAGATCAGATTTCTGAACTTAGCTTTAATTACTGTCCAGTCAAAGATCAATTTCATTAATGCAGCTTACAGGATAACCAGTCCCTGAGTTTTGGGGGGGAATTTTTTAACCTTAAGACTGAACCAATGGCTACAATTTTATTAAAATAAATTTCACCTGCAAAGTAAAGCAACTTGATTTATTTTGAATAATTTTTACCATCAACTTTCTAGTCATCAATAAACATGAATATTTCCACATAAAAAAAGGTCAGAAAAGCGGTATTGCTTGTAAAATTGTGAATCTACCATGTATAGCTTTGGGAGGGGAAGTTCAGTGTACATCAAATTCAATATAGTAATATTAACACCATCCTTTCTTTCTGTTTCTGGGTTTTTTTTGCCTCAGTCCTATATGAATGTTAGAAAATAGATTCTAGACACAGACAATTTAAACTTCTAGAATATGACTTTTAAGCATTCCTAATTAAAAGAACAGAGCTAAACAAAAATTTTGACCTCCAAATACAAGATTCAAGGAAAACATAAAAAGGTAAAAAAGAAACAAGAAAGAAAAAGCATAAGAGATTCAATTAGGTTAAAATGCTTCTACATGGCAAGATAATATTTGTAACCCTTAAGCACTTCATTACTACAAGGGCAATTAGAAGAAGTATACATAGACAGAGGGTGAAGATATAAGGTGACTTTGAAGAGATGATACCAAAAAGTAATAATAAAGGGGTGAGAAATTATACTGCACTGGAAGAAAGAGAGGGGAGATTGAATGGGGTAAGTTATCCCACATAAAAGAGGCATGAAAGTGCTATTATAATGGAGGGGAAGATGGGGGCAGGGACAAAGCATAAATCTTACCTCATCAAAATTGGTTCAACAAGGGAATAACATACACATTCAGTTGGATACAGAAATCTCTCTTATCCATAAGGAAGTAAAAGGGGACCAGGATCATAGAAGGAGTGAGATGGTGCTGATAAAAGATAGAGTGCAATAAGATAAAAGGGGGAAGCAATGATCAGAAGAAAAACACTTGTGAGGAGGGAAAGGGTGGGAATAAGAGAGAACAAGGGATAAACAAGGGGAAAATAGCATGGAGGGAAATATGCAGTTATTATCATAACTATAAGTGTGAAAGGAATGAACTCACCCATAAAACGGAAGTGGATAGCAGAATGGATTAAAAACACAGAATCCTACAATATATTGTTTACATGAAACACATTTGAAACAGAGAACACACAGGGAAAGGTAAAAGGCTGAATTGGAATCTATTATGTTTCAACTGAAGCAAAGAAAACAGGAATCATGATCTCAGATAAAGCAAAAGCAAAAATAGATCTAATTAGATAAGGAAGGAAACAATATCTTGCTGAAAAGTACCATAGATAATGAATTAATATCATTACTAAACACATGTACCAAATGGCATAGCATCTAAATTTTTGAAGAAGCTGAATGTGTTACAGGAGGATAGATGATGAAACACTATCACTGGGGGACCTTAACTTTCCCCTCTCAGAACTAGAACTCAGAATCTAACCAAAAAATACACAAGAAAAAAGTTAAGGAGGTAAATAAAATTCTGCAAAAGTTAAATGTGATAGGTTTCTGGAGAAAATTGAATTGAATTAAAAAGGAATACATCTTTTTTTTCTCTGCAGTGCGTGGCACCTTCACAAAAGTTGACCATATATTAAGATGTAAAAACCTCACAAACAGTTCCAGAAAAGCAGAAATAACAAATGCATCCTTTTCCAATCAAAATGCAATAAAAATTAAATTCAATACCAGGTAATGGAAAGAGAGATTAAAAATTAACTGGAAACTAAATAATTTAATCTTTAAAAAAAATGGATCAAAGTCCAAATCATAGAAACAATCGATAATTTCATTAAGAAAATTACAATAATGAGACAACATACCAAAATTTGTGGGATGCAGCTAAAGTAGTACTAATGGGAAAATCTATCTCTCTAATTTTTACATCAATAAAATAAAGAGCAGATCAATTAATTGGGCATGCAACTAAAAAAAAACTAGAAAAAGAACAAATTGTAAATCTCCAATTAAACACCAAATTGGAAATCCTGAAAATCAAAGGAGATATTAATAAAATTGAAAGTAAAAAACCCATTGAACTAACAAGTAAAACTAGAAAAAAATAAAATGGATAAACTATTGGTGAATTTCATTTTTAAAAAGGAAGGAAGAAAACCAAATTACTGGTATAAAAAATGAAAAGGTGAATTCACTACCAATGAAGAGGAAATTAAGACAATTGTTAGGGGCTATTTTGCCCAATTATATGTCAATAAATTTGACAATCTAAATGAAATGGATGAATATCTGCAATGATTATAAATTACCGAGATTGACAGAAGAAGAAATAGCAAAGAGATTTTAGAAGCATATCACAAGGAATATACACTATGACCAGGTGGGATTTATACCAGGAATGCAGGGTTGGTTCAATATTAGGGAAACTATCAGCATAATTGACCATATCAATAAGAAAACCAACAGAAGTCTCAGTAGATGCAGAAAAAACCTTTGACAAAACACAAACCTCTTTCCTTTTAAAAAACATTGGAGAGCATAGGAATAAATGGAATTTACCGTAAAATGATAAGTAACACTATCTCAAAACATCAGCAAGCATTATCTGTGATGAGGAAAAGTCACAAATCTTCCCAGTATAATCAGAGGTGATAATGCCCATTATCACCTTTATCATTCAATGACATACTAGAAATGTTAGCTATAGCAATGAGAGAAGAAAAAGAAATTGAGGGAGTTAGAATAGACAATAAGGAAACGAAACTATCACTCTTTGCAGATGATATGATGTTATGGAGAATCAATTAAAAAACTACTTGAAATTATCAACAATTTTAGCAAAGTTGCAGGATACAAAATAAACCCACATAAATCATTAGCCTTTCTCTATATTACCAACCAAGTGTGGTAACAAGAGATAGTAAAAGAAATTTCATTTGAAATAACTGTAGCCACAAGTCATTCCCCAATTGATAAATGGTCAAAGGATATGAACAGGCAATTTTCAGGGGAAAAAATTAAAGATATCTATAATCATATGAAAAAGTGCTCTAAATCACTACTGATTAGAGAGATGTAAATCAAAACAACTC
>CM053771.1:307135842-307157558 GCA_028658325.1 Potorous gilbertii | reverse complement strand
CTCTTCCCAATTTTTCCTCCACCTCTCTTACTTGATTTTCAAAATCCTCTTTGAGCTCTTCCATGGCCTAAGCCCATTGAATATTTATTTTGGTTGTTTGGGATACAGAAGCCTTGACTTTTATGTCTTTCCCTGATGGTAAGAATTGTTCTTCCTCATCTGAAAGGATAGGAGAAGATATCTGTTCACCAAGAATGTAACCTTCTATAGTCTTATTTTTTTTCCCTTTTTGGGGCATTTTCCCAACCAGTTATTTGACTTTTGGGTCCTTTGTCAAGAGTAGGGTATATTCTGGGAATCTGTAAGATCTCAGTTCCTCCAAGGTGGCGCAGTCAGGCATGTGCTGGTCTGGGAGGAGAGAGGAATTTTTGTGCCCAGAATCTTAGCAGTTACCTCTCCACAGCCACCTGGCCTCCAGTTCCTCCAAGTCAGCCCTGGGGGTGGATTTTCAGATAAGCTGGATGAGCAGAGCCACCATGCAGTGTGAGTCAAAGAGCAACTCCCCCAGGGCCTCCACACAGGACCGAGGCAAGACTCAGCTCTTCAATGCTCCCAGAGGTTTTTACACTCCAATAATGGATTCAGCTGCTGGGCCTGACCATGTGGCCTCTGAAGTGGTTGCCTAAGGCTGGATCTATGGAAGGCCCTTCTCCCTTCCTGGCCAGCTGAAAAAACTCCATCACTGACCTTTGTCGCATGTAGGTTGAGGGATCTTCGAACCCACTGCTACTGAGACTGGGGATTCTGCCCCCAAGGGCTGTTCATGAGCCACGTGGCCAAGGCTGGACTGGGCTCTGCACTTGGCTCTGCATGTGGTGCAACAGACGTTTCCCATGGGCCTTTCAGGTCACCCTGGGCTGGAAATCTCCTGCACTCTGTTGTTCTCCACTTCTTCTGCTCCAGAATTTGTTGAGAGTCCTTCTCTCCAGGTATTTTATGAGCTGTGTGGGGAAACCCTGCATATGTGTATCTTTCTACTCAGCCATCTTGGCCAAACTGGCAGTTTTCAAGGGAATCAAAGCTATCTAAAGTCATATGAAAAAAAGATACTGCAAATCACTATCAACTAGAGAAATGCAGATTAAACAACTCTAAGGTTCCACTTCACACCTATCAGGTTAACTAATTTGACAAAAAGGAGAAATGGTTATTTGAAGGCATGTGAGAAATAAAGCACTGTTAGTGGAATTGTAAACTTATCCAACCATTCTGGAGAGCAATTTGGAACTATGCCCAAATATAAAACTATGCGCACAAACACTTTGATCCATCAATATCACTGCTAAGACTGTATCCCAAGGACATCCAAAAAAAGGGAAAAGGGCCTACTTGTGCAGAAATATTTAGAGCAACTCTTTTTGTGGTGGCTAAGAATTAGAAAATGAAGGGATGCCTATCAATTGGGGAATAGCTAAACAAGCTGAAGCATATGATTTTAATGGAATACTATTGTGCTATTAGAAATGACAAGCAGGATGATTGTCACTGATGTAGAGTGAAGTGAACAGAACCAGGAGCATATATACACCGTAAAGCCAATATTGTTCAATGAAAAATTGTTAATGACTACTATTCTTAGTAATACAATGATCTAAGACAATCCCAAAAGATTAGTGATGAAGCATACTATATACTTTCAAAGAAAGAAGTGTTATTGTTTGAATATAGACTGAATCATGCTATTTTTCACTTTCTTCCTTTCATCCTTTTTCTTTTATTCAAGTTGTCTTGTAAAAATGACTAATATGGAAATGTTTTACATGATTGGACATAAAAGAATAAATTTCTAGCCCAAGGTAGGTTTGTTGACTTGACAGTACTTACAAAATAAGTCCTTTCCAGAACGTGCATCTTGATACTCTCCTACTGTTCTGCTTCCTCTGGCTACAAAATGATCTTTTCCAGTCCCAGGGTGCACTGTTGTATCTGATTCTGATCCTGGTCCCTGAGCTTTAATCTTACACTGACTCTGCAAGTTCTTTCACCAGTCAAAGAGGTTTCTAAGACTACAGGACCCTAAAAGTACTATCCTTGACCATGTCATATTTCTCTCTGAACTCTTCAGTTTTCACAAAGCATTTTCAGTAGTCACAAAATTATAGGATTGCAGCTCAGAAGCCATGTAGTCCAACTTGTACCTAAATAGCAATCCATGCTGTTGCTGTTGTTGTTCAGTTATTTTCAGTCATGTCTGACTCTTCCTGACCCCATTAGAGGTTTTCTTGACAAAGATTCTGGAGTGGTTTGCCATTTCCTTCTCCAGACCATTTTCAGGTAAGGAACTGAGGCAAACAAGGTTAAATGACTTGCCCAGGGTCACACAGGAAGTCTGAGACCAGATTTGAACTCAGGTCTTCCTAATTCCAGGGTTAGTGTTCTATTTACTGTGCCACCTAACTACCCAGGACTGTGTACTTATGTCCCATGTGGCACCTAGGAAGCTAGGTGGTATGGTGGATAGTTAGCTAAGACTAAATTCTGGAAAACAGGTACAAATTCAGCCTCAGACACTCACTGTGTAATACTGGGCAAATCACTCACCCTGTCTGCCTCAATTTCCTCATCTGTAATAGCATCTACTTCACAGGGTTGTTATGAGGATCAAATGAGACACCATTTGTAAAATTCTTATCATGGTACCTGGCACATAGTAGGCACTTAATAAATTCTTGGTTTTTTTGCCTCCTTCTCCATTCTTTCATCTTCCTCAACACTGCCTGGCAAACTGATATGCTTATCTTTAATTTTATTTGCTGTATGTATTTTAATAATGAGTTTTGTCTTCATATAAAGATAGGTTGTTTTATTTTATTCTGGATGAATGTTTGCTACAAATGAATGGACCACACTATGAGGAAGGACAAGAAGGAATCTCTGTATAGATCATGCTTACTATAAGCTAAGCATTAAAGAGAAAGGTAGTGTGATGTAGAAGAAGACTTGTCTCACTCTTACTCCAGGCACAAAGAGCTTCAGAAGTTTTTCCTTCTATTAAGCCAAGATCAACTTCTCTTTAAATCTAGCCAATATTCCTAGTTCTAACCTGCCGAGACCAGACAGAACAATTGCAATCCTTTATTTACAGATATGCATCACCTTTTCTATGTCTTCTCTCCTCCAGGCTTCCTCAGTTAGCATGATGTCAAAGTGATGAGGAATGAGAACTGGATTTGGTTTTGGGGGACCTATATGACCTTGGTCAAGTCACTTGACTTCTCCATCTCTAAAAATCAGGATTTGAATTCAAAGGTCCTTTACAATTCTAAATCTCAGATCCTATATTGTATTTCCTCTACATGGATTTACCTATCAACATCTTTCCTAAAATACCGTATCTTATGACTGAGCTCAATATTCACTCTACATAGAATAGAACAGGACTATCACCTCCGTCTTTTTGGAAACTTTACCCCCATTAATGTAACCCAAAGTCATGTTATCTTTTTGATTACCATACTGCATTGTTGACTCATACAAGCTTATAGTACAACAAAAGCCCCAGATTTTTTTTTTTAATAAAAATTGCTGCCTAGACACACCTGTCCTTATGCAGTTGGTTTTTTGTCAATTGTTATGGCTGGCTCTAACCTTTGTTTCTTTGCCCAACAGGTCAGGTATCTTGATTCAGTCTTCTTAATAGCTTTCACTGGCAGTTCCCTTCTTTTCCCTGGAGCCTACCTATATTAAACCAACTTTCTGTTTTCCTCTTTCAAAGCTCATACCTCCTTTGGGGGCTTTCCATGGAGCTCCTATCTCATGTCTGAGGGATGTCTCCAGGTTTTATCTCATTTCCAAGGCAGAGATGCCTAACAGAGCAAAATTTATGTATTTTCCCCATTCCCTTTCCCTTTGATAACTCATCTATCATTCCCCTCAAGGAGGCTTTTAGCATCTTTTCATTACCACATTAAGACACAAAAGACTTTAAATAATGCAGTAACAATACAATATAACCTCTCATCCATATTAAATGCTTAATAGATGTTTGCTAAACTGAACTGCTGAATTCATATTCCTCACTTCAAAAGAGCTCTAATCCTATCTGTCAACAGTTCCCTCCACTGGTGCAGATAGCAACCTCCAGCACATAAGTAAACACTCAATATGAGTTTCTGGAGCCAAATAATTTCTTAATCTGGTAGCCAAGTTTCTGGTGATAAACCTGCCCAAGCTGAGCTAGGCTGGCAGACATGCACTTTATCACCAGGTGTGTACTCAAAGCCCTCTCTAGCTTGTAGGAATGTGCTGGAGCTGGTGCTCTACTACCTCCCCAATTCCCACCCCACCTATGTTGGAGATCCCCATGTAAGAAAACAGGAAAGGAAAGTTGATTTCTGGAGGCTAGGGAAAGTGAATAGTCTTGTTTTAGGGTACAACTCACATTTTAGAATCCATCAATGAGGAAGTCAGTATGGTAATAATGAAAAGAATACTGAACTTGCAGTCAGAGGACCTGTGTTCAAATCTTACTTTTCTATATCACTTGCATGACTTTGGACAAGCTGACAAATGAAGGGTTCAAGAAGATAATCCTTGGGGTCCTTTGCAAAGGTTGCTAGTTTGGGGCTAAGAGAAAATCAACTGTGAGATATTCTCCTAGTTCTTGAATCACTTCCTGGAGCACCACTTGTCCAACCTCTTCCTCAAGAATCTAAAACAATCCGTACAGATTCCAGAAGTATATTAAAGATTGAGGGAACCTAGTCCCTTCAGACCATGTGACTTTTATTATGTCAGCATAGACAGTCAATTTCATTCTTGGGGACTAAGATAACCTTATTTCTGTGCTCATAATTGTCCATTTGTAAAGAATTTTCAAAAAATTTACTTTGGAGGAATCCGTCTTGACAGGAGACAGCACAGTATCCTAGGATTTCTACCACAGAGTTTTATGGTTGTCAATGCTAGGAAGAGACTTTAATGATTAACTGATCCAAAATCCTCAATGTAGGGAAGAGGAAACTGAGGCCAAGAGAGATAAACTGGCTTGTCCAAAGCCATGCAGCTCTAGTACCTGGCTGAGTCATATTTTGAACTCAGGACTTCTGATTCCAATTCCCTTGTACTTTCTGCTGGACTCTCCCTTATACCAGTGGTAGGATTTGAACCCAAATCCTGAGTACTAGTCTATGAGTCAGAAGACCTAGCTTTACACTGACTTACTATATGGTCATAACAAAAGTATTTAAATTCTCTCAGATGTAATTTCTTCACCTGGAAAAGTAAGGTGTTAGACAAAATAGTCCCTAAGATCCCTTCTAATTCGTTTAAAAAATAAAAAAGACTGACAAGTCTTTTGTTTAATGTCTTATGTAATGAAGAGCCTTGTCAATTACACACAGTGACTGGTCAGTCCGTAGGGAAAGTAGCTATCCTTTCACTGACAAACGTGCTTATTCTCTCACTAAGGAAACAAATTTAAAAATCCATCCAGTTACTTTAGCTATCATTTTTTTTCTGATGCATATTCAAACCCTTCTTATATACATTAATTATTTTCAAGTTTTCTTTATTGTCTGCTTTCTTATATTATTTTTCCATTGATTCCTGTATGGCAGTTTGGTCTCCCAATGAGACTGTAAAGTCCTTCAGGGCAAATACCAGATAGCAGGAGCCTGGATGCATAGGAGGATGTCAATAAATACATGAATTGAATTAGGATTGGCAAGGAAGTAAAAAAAAAAGAAACTTAGTTTTCACTACTAATATTTTGTGTCCATCACCCACACAAAGTCATTCCATTTTTCTAATGCAAAAGGTGTGTGTGTGAACAAGAATATCAACACAGAAACAAAGTGCACGTATTAAAAGAGAAAGAATAGTCTAAGGCAGAAGCAATCCTTTTTGAGGTGGCAAAGAACTAGAAACATCAAAGGGAGACCTTCATCCCTTGGGAAAAGGCTAAACAAATTGTATAATATGGATTCAGTTATTATATTATTGGACCACAAGAAACAATGAATATGAAGAATTCAGGGAAGTTTGAAGGACTTGTATGGATTTATATGGAGCAAAGAGAGCAGAACAATTTAAACCAGTGGTTCTCCAAGTGTGGTGCAGTGATTCCCCACACCCTATACCCAGGGCCACAATAATACAAGGTATTTTCAATTCTAATATGAAAAATATTAACAAATACAACCCAGATAAATAAAAACTCTTTTTTTTTTAGGAGAAGAGAGAATCCTCAATAAGTTTTGAGTGCATAAAAAGGTCATGAAACCAAAAAGTTGAGAACTACTGATTTATATGAAGGCCATTATAATAATATAATGGAAAATAACACCTGAACAATTCTGAATTGTGATGAGAAGAGACTTACTGGGAAATCAAGCAATGTAAAAAATACCAATAAGACACATGTAATTGTTTTTAAAACATAAAATTTATATGTGAACCCTGTGAAGCTAATTATAGAATTTTCTAATGAAAAAGAAATCCAAGAGAACCTTGTAGTGCACACCAGTAAAATGTAAGCTGGAGGATAGGGACTGATCCTTTTCTTTTTTTACTTTGTATCCCTAGTGTCTAAGACATAATAGGCATTTTCATAAATGCTTGGGGGAGGGAGAGTGAAAGAGAGAGAGAGAGAGGGGAAGAGAGAAGAGGAGAGGTAGAAAGGAGGAAAGGAGAGGAGAGGGGAGGAGAGAAACTAGGAGTCAGGAAGACTTACATTCAAATCCAGCCTTAGATATTTATTAGTTGTATAGCCCTAGGAGAGTCACCCAACTTCTCTGAGCCTCAGTTTCCTTCTGTGTAAAATGAAGGTCATGGTTGCTAAGGTCCATTCCAGTTCTAAATCTATGATAATTTATGACCTTCACTGACTGAGAATTGATTTTGAACTAAAGGTGGGCGGACTACTTAAAAGAAAATTTTTCCAATACTTTCACCACCATTTAGCATCTGTATTTCAACCAAACTTCCCAATATGGTGTTATTTCCTTCTTGCATCAGCCTAAAGCCTCGAATGAAACCACATAGTGTGTTTCTATTCATAATGAAACTTATGACACAATTAAGCAATGAGTAAGTTTCAACTGCCATGGGATTTCAATCTCAGTGGTTTAAGAACTGACGAGATCCACCACATAATTACCCAAAGTCATATTTCTGGTCCTGAAGTATATGAATTATATACTCTTATTTGACAGATTGTTCTCAAATGCCCACTTCTTTTTATGCTATATACTCAACTAAAACCAGTTCTCTACAGTCACCACCAAATGAGTCATTGAGAGAAGGGGTGGGGGACAAAGAGTCACCATTTTTCTTTATCCTTTAATGAAATTTAATTTTTTTTCAAAATAAACAGAACCTATTTTCCTCCTTCCAACCTTTACCCACCACTGGGAAAAAAGACAAAGAGAAAAGAAATACCAAACCTCTGGAACAAATAAACATATTTGAGCAAAATTAATCCCATATTAGCTACAACCAAAAAATATATGTCTTGATCTGCCCCTGAGTCCATTCCCTCTCTGTAAGAAGGTGAGGCCCACTATTTTTCCTAAATGATCAAGATAAAAGGGATGAGTCTGATTTTTCCGAACAGAGATGTTTCATACTCCAAACCATATAATTTTTTATTATCCCTTCATTTCATTCTACTCTTTATAGAGCTTTCATAAATTAACAAAATAATCTATACCATAATTCATACCATTTTATAAAGCCTGTAGGTACAATAGGCTTTTGCTTCAATTTAACAGGATAATTTGTTTTAGTATTTCCTTTGAATTGTAGAGATGTGACTCCTTGGGCATACTCAGGAAATAAACACTATATGTCATGTCTCCTCTCTTAGAACATATTCCTTATTTTCCACTTTCAGCCCTTTAGGTGTCAATAGATTTCTCATGACAGAATTCTTCTGGATTCCACAAGAGTTGACTCCCATTCAGTTGTCATATTGCTTTTCAGTCATTTTTCAGTCATACCTGACTCTTTGTGACTCCATTTGTGAGTTTCTTGATAAAGATGCTGGAGTAGTTTGTAATTTTCTTCTCCAGCTCATTTTACAGATGAGGAAACAGGCAAACAGGGTAAAGTGACTTGCTCAGGGTTACACATCTAGTAAGTGTCTGGGGCCAAATTTGAACACATGAAGATGTCTTCCTGACTCCAGGCCTGGAGTTCCAACCTCTAGGCCACATGTCATATTCTTTCCCATCTCCTAACATTGGATCCTGGTTATTTCCAGAGGTGGAATAATGTAAACCAATAATTTGACTTAATAAAATTGATCCTGTAGATTTATTACTCTTCAGCAGGTGTGCGCTGGTAACTATTTAATAATTGGATGAGGGTGGGTATGGAGGACATGTACTTGTGACACAATTTTAAATTTAATCTACGTTATTAAAGTTTTCTCTATTACTTTCCTAAATTATACAATGAATCAAATAATAAATCATGCCTTGATTTTGTAGTGTGTGCAGATTTCCCATGTGTAAGGGCTTACAATATCTTGGGAGCTAGGTAAGCGTTCAGCACAACCCTACCTTGAGGCAAATCCCCATAACACAAGGGAAGAGGAAAACTGGGTAAGAGTCTAGATCATTTAAGGACTATATTTGGGGTTTGAGGATCTGGGTTCAAATCTAAGCTCCACTTCTTATTACCTGTCTGACTTGGACAAAGACAAATACCCTCTATTGGTCTTGCCTCTTTTGTAAAATAAAGAGATTAGATGTGACATTTCAAGGGTCTCTTCTAGTTCTAAATCTGGATTCCACCTCTTCAACCATATATAAGTCATTCAATTTCCCTTCACCTCAGTTTCTTCACAGATCCATTTAACTCCTATTGATTTAACAATACTGTTTTCCTTAACAGTTCAGATAATTCAGGTTAAAAGTGGTTTTGTTTGATTTTGTGTGAATTTCTAATTTAAATCCACTACTTATACAGATTGTTTTGCCTTGCTTCCAGCCCCATATTGCTCTTTCACTTTTGTCTCTGTAACCCCAGCAACACACAGTGCTTAGAACACAGTAGGTGCTTAACATATGCTGAATTTAAAGTGGAAAATGAAAATATCACCTAGCAGAAAGCCAGCAACAGCAGGGCTATAGATCAGACATGAAGCATGTAAAAGTTTCCAAGGGTACTTGTATGTATCAAGAACAAGAGGTTTCATACCTGTTACACTCCAGAGAAAATCCTGGTGAATCATCAACTGTTTGAGAAGGAAGGAAATTACCCATTAATCCATACAAAATTATTGTCTGGAATAAAGAGGTGGCATAGGGAATTCAAAATTGTCCTGGTTTCTCAACTCTTATTGTAACTTTGGTTAAAGAAAAACAATGGGAAAAGTTCCACCTTTGTAAGATTTCATCAGTTGAAGGCATCTATGAGACACTGAGCCCTTTCTCCAACAGCATCCTCTTCAACTGGTTCTACCAATTCCAGCTCACTAGAGGAGCCAATCCAGATGTTTCCTTCTCACTTTATTTTTCCTGGGTATTCCTAGGGTTATTAAAAATAGCATATATGAAGCAGCAATTCTTGATGTTTTGAAGTTCATCTCAACAGTGAGCTGAGTAAACTGCAGATTCAACAAACTGTTCAAATCCAGTTAATGTGTCAATGACCTCAGAGATAGTTATCCCTCTTTTTTTTTGAAGTTTGTGTCTTTTTCAACATATAAGGGACATATTCAACAATCTTTCTGTGAAACTCCTTTCTAGGAGTTATGGTAAACTCCCTACACAGGTTTGTTTAGGGGGAAATCACTCTCCAGGTAGCTATGTTGTTGTTCAGTCATTTTTCAGTTGTGTCCATGTCTTTGTGACCCCATTTGGGGTTTTCTTTGCAAAGGTACTCTTCTCCAACTAACTTTACAGATGAAGAAACTAAGGCAAACAGGGTTAAATGACTTGCCAGGGTCATACAGCTAGTAAGTGTCTGAGTCCAGATTTGAATTCATGAAGATGAGTCTTCCTGACTCGGGACTGGTGCTCCAACCACTATACCACCTAGCTGCTCAAGTGGGTATAGTACTTTTCAATTATAACCCCAGATACCTTCCTTATAGTATTGATCCAGACTTATCCCATAGTAGCTTTGGAGGTAGGAGGTAGGTCTATTTTTTTTTCTAAATCTCTTTAGGAAGCATTTATAAAGCATTTTTTTTTTTACTGACCAAAAGTCATTGGGAATCATATGCATAGAGATGTTAGTTGAACCCTTAAGAGTATATCATTAAGGAAGAGAGTGAAGAGAAAAGAGAAAAGCTACTAGGATAGATTTTTAAGAGACACACACACTAAGTAGTTGGGAAATAGGTGATGATCCTGCAAAGGAGACTAAAGTAGCCAAATGGGTAAGATGAGAAGTCAAGGAAAGCGAGATTCCAGGAAAGAGATGAGGGGAAAGAAGAAAAGGGTTAGGCAATAGTATCAAAAGGTCAAGAAGGATGAAGTCTGAGAAACAGCTATTGGATTTGGCAAATAAGAGTTTGTGGATACCTTCTGAGACAGAAATATCAGTGGTGGCATCAACAGGCCGATTGTAAGGTTCTCTGACTTCAGAACTACTGCTATTTCCACTACTAATATTTCAGTAGCTAGGTATTACAGTAGATAGAGCACCAGGTCTGGAGTCAGAAAAAACTGGAGTTCAAATCCAGCCTCAGATACTTACTAGATCCATGACCCTGGGCAAGTCAATTAACCTTTATTTACTTCCATTTCTTCTCCTGTAAAATAGAGGTAATGGTATCTCCATCTGGGATATCTGGAAAGGTTGTTTGTGAGAATCAAATGAGATTGTATTTGTAAAGTATTTAACACAGTGTAAGGCACAGAGTAAACACTATGTAAATATTTGTTATTAATGTTGTTACTATTATTCGATGGTACCAACACACTAAAAAGTTACTTGGAGTGACAGATCACTGTTCTATCTTCCCCTTGGTCTAGAAAAGTGATATGGAAATTGAAGTTCTGTTACATGAAGGACATATCAAAATTTATGTTTGTTCAGTGTTGTTAGTGAAGAGATGAGCAATTTACTCCCAAAGTCCACAAGAAAATGTTTAACTGGTCTTTGCAATATGGATTCAGAGACCCACAATTCTTGGTGATGGAAAGGATTTCAAGAGATCATTCATTCTAAGACCCTGCCTCAAGAAGTGAGTGGGAGGTGAAGAAGTAGAATCAGGAAATGTAGACTATTCTTTGTAGAGTTTGACAGTGAAAGAATTGGAACGCATAGGACAGTTAGTTGCCTTAGGAGTTGGCAGGGACAAGAGAAGCTGTTTTTCAGGATGTGGTAAACTTAAGCAAGTTTGTAGATATTTTTCTGTGTTCTCTTCCTTTTATTTCTTTCATCTAAATCTCTCAACTTGCATACCCTCCTACCAAAAGAGACTGCTGCTGTTACCTTCACCTTTTCCTAGTTGAAATTAACTACATTTTTATATCTTCACTGTACTACAAAGCAGCCACTTTAGAAGAAATTCAGATTTTTAAACTACCAAATAGGACACATAAGGGTAGGGAAGTTACTGTTGTTTATATAAAATTAAGCTATTAATACTTTTTCTGCAGTAGTAGTTATACAGTAGGAAAGCCAGGACAAACACAAAATCAAAAAGTAGTTTTCTCATGAAAAGATCATTAAGTAGTACATTTTTATAAACATGGATGGGTTCTCTAGGAAACCCAAGTAGATCTATAAAGAATGAAAATGTATAAATTAGCTTCTTGAGGGACCGAAAGATAATATCCTTTTGGAAGTTTAGTTTTTCTGTACCTTCTATAAAATCATATTCTTCTTATATTCTTGGCACAGCTGGTGGAGCAATAGATAGAGTGCTGGGCCTGGAGTCAGGAAGACCTGAAATCAAATCTATTTATACTTACTATTTCATCTCCTTATTTAATACTATCATATTACATCTATTACTATTTTATTTTCTTTCTATTGTCTTTACAATTGTTTATTACTATTATGTTTTATATTTATTGCTATTGTTTTATTTATATATTACTATCATATTTTCAAATCAAGGTATTTACTATCTGTGGGACCTGAGTCAAGTCACTTAATTTCTGTTTGCCTCAGTTTCCTTAAATGGAAAATGAAGATCAGAATAGATCCTACATCCTAGGATTGTCATAAGAATGAAATGAAATGAAATGATATTTGTAAAAAAGGACTTAGTGCCTGGCACACAGTAGTCACTACATAAATTATTATTCTTTTTCCATCTTCCTTTTCCTACACTGTCTGGTTTATCTGATGTTAAAATGTCTCTAAATAACTTCATGTTAAAAGTAATCTCATGTATGGGCCTTCATTCTATGCGTCAAGTTCTGCTACAGCTTCATCAAAGGAATTTTAAACTCATGTACATGCAAGCTCTGGGTTATTAAGGACTTCACAGTAAAATTAAGAAAAGGCAAGAGCTAACCCCATGTGAACTAATGTATAAATTGCATCTCTTTTCTTGTTGATGCCAAATGTTTCTTGATGAGTCTGTTGGAGATTATCTATTGTTTGTTTTGTCATCACTACAGGTTATTTCTTCAGGGTACCAGAAGTATTCTCCCTTCATTTTCAGAAAGAAGACTCTGCTCTATGGATCATTTGCATTGGCTATTAAAAACTTATACAAAAAGTCCAGGGGAGTAGTACAAACAGATCTTAGTTCATACTCCATTTTCTCTTGATATTCTTCAGTCACTTGCATCTTCTTGGTGGTGCTCATTGATGGAAACAACCCTTCATCCTAATTTCACTTATCCCCTCACTCCAACTCCATTTTGTTCTTGATGGTCTCAGAAAGCAATTTGTGTTCTTTGTTAGAGAGCTTAACCCCCTGCTAAGTCACATGATGTGGTGACAGATCATTCCTGTCTTCTCCATAGCAGGCAGGCTGTGTGCAAATAAGAACAAGCAAAATGAGGTTTTTGTTGTTTTTGGCATTCAGTTTCCCAAGCTCATTGAAAACGTCTGAGGGACTGATCTCCTTTGAATCCTGATGGTTCACAGCTGTGCTGAGTCACATAGGTTTCATGCCTTCTGGTTCTGGGTCAATCAAGAATTGAGTCTTTTTTATATATACTGGAAGGTTGATATTTTCCTTTGAGGGTTTTGCTTATGAAAAGGACCTTTGGATTCCCTAGATGGGACTCTGACAAAACCATTTGTTAAGAGTCCCCCCCCTCCCCACTACTCAGAGGTTTGTACTCTTCCATCCAGTAGTATATGTAGGTGTTTGTATTACTTTGTTCAGGCAGTAACAGTCCTATCTGTTGAATCTCTGTGCTAAATCTCTGCTTGTATTTTCTCTGTTTACATTTTTTCCACAGTCAGATTGTTAATCTTCCCCTGAACTAATGAATGACTTATATATGTTTAATTAAAGAAGGATTATTAACCCCTTTTAAGCTGTCTTTCCTTTATAAAGCAGATCAAAGGACCTGTGCTAGCCGGTCATCCTGGGTGCTAGAGTGCTTGTTAATACAGGATGGGAC
This sequence comes from Potorous gilbertii, assembly GCA_028658325.1. Classification (NCBI taxonomy): domain Eukaryota; kingdom Metazoa; phylum Chordata; class Mammalia; order Diprotodontia; family Potoroidae; genus Potorous; species Potorous gilbertii. The sequence continues at coordinate 307,144,068 of CM053771.1, read as the reverse complement.
AGGGAACAGTGGTACAAGTAGCAGAAGTAATAGTAGCATCTGAGCTTTGGGGAAAAGGGAAAAGCCTTGAGGTTGGGGCAGAGGAACTCAACCCAGATAATGAAGAGTTTTGAAAGCCTTCATCTTCTAGATCTCCAGTTGCCAACACCTAATCTTCACTCTTATAAGATGGATAGTATCATCCTAGTCAGATTTCTTCACTTCTCCATTTAATTTTCTCCCCATTCTGGTTCATACCATAGAGAAAAATGCACCTTCCTCCTACTGAACACAAATAAGAACCATAAACTCTCAATTCTGGAAGGGAAGATGATATGTAAATATCATCTAAATGGTGTTCCAAACATTTTTGATTGCACACTCCCATCAGTAAAAAAAAAAAAAAAGATTAAGCATTCATCTCCAATATGTGTATTTTTACTTATTTTTATATAGTATATATATAATATATATTATGCTAATAATTATGTATATTTTAAAACTTACATGAAAATAATACTTTAAGTTCGTGTTTGTTGCCATTTTTAAAATTCATAATAAAAAAATTTTTTAAAGATGAAATAGATATTTTATAAAGATAAAACAAAGATAGAATTATATTTTATCTATTAATGGTATAATAAAGGTGTTTGGTCTTACTAAAATATTATTAAATATTATTAGTAATAATATATTGTTAGTGTTAATCATTAAATTGAATCTATACTATTTCAGTGAGAGCAATATAATTGAATGTCATTATTTTTTTTAAATGTTGATTTAATACCAACATAAATAAAGCAATTTTTCTGGTTCTAAATTGTTTATTTCTATAACTGGTTTTAATGGTTATGATAGTCAAAAAAGACACCTCACACAAATTCAAAGACACGTAGATACAAATGGAAGGGTATCACTGGCAGAGCTTGCTGAATCATGTTAGTCATATTTTAGTTTTGTTCACCAAGGATGCAAAAGCTTCCACTGAAATTCAGCTAGTAAATTTTTGACTTGCTTGATGTCAATCAATGATTGTTACAAAAAAAACACCAAAGGAATTGAATTTTTAAATTTATTAACAAAATCCACTGAAGTTCTTCATTTCAAAAATTTTTAAACAGGTTAGAAAATTTGGTTTCCAAGAGTTAGAAATGACAAATATGATAAATACAGAGAAGCATGGGAAATTTTGCACAAACTGATGAAGAGCAAAGTAAACAAATAAGCCAAGACATATGCAATGATTACAACAATGCAAATGGAAAGAACAACCAACACAAGTGAAAGAGACAGGCATGGCCCCCCCAAAAAAGTATGAAAAGATATCTCCCCCAGCTCCTTTGCAGAGGTTGAAGGTCCATGGGTTTGAATCATACATTATCAGATTTTTCTATATATTGATCAATTTTATAGAGGTTACTTACTCTCTCATACTCTTTTTTCTTTCTTTTCTTTAAAATATGCTTTATTGTAATGGATAGCTTCCTAGGAGGAGGGAATGGAAATTATAGTATATCATTAAAACTTTATTTTGAAAAAGAAAACATCAATAAATGTCTATTGCCAAGTTGCTCTTTATGTGTGCAAATATGAAGGTTGTTTGAGCTTTTTTAAGAGGTGCCTCATTTACATTGTTTTAAGCAACCCAAAGAGGCTTCCCCGTGACTGTCCAGGGAAAAATGTTGGTCAATACATGTACAAAAATATTTATAGTGACTCTTTTTGTGTTGGCAAAGAATTAGAAATCGAAACGATGTCCATTAGTTGAGGAATTTCTGAACAAGTTGTGATATATGAATGTAATGGAATACTATTGTGCTATAGGAAACAATGAGCAGACAGATTTCAGAAAAACCTGGATTTACATGAACTGATGCTGAGTGAAGTGAGCAGAACTAGGAGAACATTGTACACAGTAACAGCAACATTGTGAGATGATCAACTTTGACAGACAGCTCTTCTCAACAACACAATGATCTAAGACAATCTCAAAAGACTCCTGGTAGAAAATGCCATTCATGTCCAGAGAAAAGAACTATGGAGGTTGAATGCAGATTGAAACATGCTCTTTTCTCTTTTCATTTTGTTTTCTTTTGTTCTTTCTCTTGGTTTTTCCCTTTTGATTCTTCTTACATAACATAAGTAATGTAGAAATATGTTTCATATGATTATACATATATAGCCCATATCAGATTGCAAGCCATCTTGGGGAGGGGGAAATGGAGGGAAGGAAAAATTCAGAATTCAAAATCTTATAAAAATGAATGCTGAAAATTAAAAATAAATAAATTTAAAAAAAAGAAAGAAGTTGGTCAGCAGTATCAAATGGAGCATAGACCATCAGATCTGACAACTAAGATCAGCTGGTAACTTTGAAAAGAGCAGCTTCATTTGAATGGAGTCAAAAATAAGGAGAAGGTTGAGAACCTGGAAGACTGACAAAAGAGGGTAACAGAGAAAGGAAGAGGGGAGCAAAATGGAGGAAAAATAATGCACTGATGTCTGCAATGAAGATCATGGCCTATCCATGCTTACTCATCCTGTGCTTCTTAGTTTTTCCCACAAATTTAGGAAAAAAAAAAGAGGATCATATCTTACTCACTAGCCACTATCCCAGACCACAGAACCTCAAGCATTTATATTCTACTTGGAATGGTCATGGGGTATGCCACATAAACAGAAATAACTATAATACAAAGTAACTTAAGAATGGATGGAACACTGGGATGATTATGAAAGGAACCTTCACCGTTATGGTGACAGTGGAGGATTGAACTGAATCTCAAAGAAAGATGAGAATTCTGGGAGGCAAAGATTAGGAGGCAATGTATTCCAGATATGGGGATGATCTTTGTGAATGTATGTCAAGCTGTTATTCCAGTTTGACTCAAACTTGAGTTTACAAAAGGGAGTAGCATGAAATCAGACTAGAGATATAGGTCAGAGCAAGAATGTACAAGATCTCAAATGCCAAGTTAAGGAATTTGTGATGACATGCACTTGTTCCAATTGTCCCTGAGGCCTGAAGTGTGTTGTCTTCTCATCTCTGTCTTTCAGTCTCTTTCTTCTCCAGGAGTCTGCTCAATCAATACGCTTCCCAATTCATCCTTTAATTTTCAATATCACACTATCTACTATCTCTTTTCTTACCTACAACCATGCTAAGTCAACTACACCCTTAAAAATCTTATGACTTGGTCATCCTCTCAAGCTACTGTTCATCCCACCCTTTCCCTTCCAAACTTCTACAAAAAATAGCCTTTTTCCATTTCTTCATCTCCTATTCACTTCTTAGCAACTTGAAATCTGGCTTCTGATCCTACTGCTGATATTTTTGTTTCAGGGTGTATCAACAAATGCTTAGCAGCCAAATCTAATTGACTTTTCTTAGTGCTCATCCCTAAGAACTTTTGACCATATTAATCAATCCCCTTCCCCACGTGCATGCCCTTTTCCTGAATAGTCTCTCTTCCCTTTGCATCTTGTCCTACCTGTTTCATCATTGTTTTTGAGTCTTATTTGCAAGATCATCCATTCCCTACCCTTATGTTCTATTACTAGAAAAAAGTGAAAACAATGTACACCAAGGGAAAATAAGGCATTATGTAACTGTTGCTGTTTCCCTCTCAACCTGATGTCTTTTTTTCTTTGCCTCATTAAAGGGGCCATCCCCTGGCTACTTCTTAAAATGGCCTATTCAACAAACAGCATCCTGGTCATCTCCAGTCATCCTAATGAATATCTGGTCACTAGAGTCAGATGGCTCTGGAGGAGTGAGACTGATGAGCTTGCACAACCCTCCCTCACTCAAAACAAAGTCAAGTGCAAGTCATATCATCATCATTTCTCTGATGGCACAGTCTTCTTCGGCAACAAAAAACAAATACAACAACCACAACAAGGCAGCATGACATAATGGAGAGAAAGCCACTCTCAGTGTCTGGAAGACCTGGATTCAAGTCCTACCACTCTAAGACTATGATTTACAAAGAAGTTATTAATTATCTACAAGAGTGGATCTCATCAAGGGACTCATCAAGAGTTCCTTTCATGAATAAATTCACAGATACAAACCAAAAATGCATTTTTAAAAGCATTCAAAGTAATTTGCCTTTACATATCAGGCCAAGTAATTTGTATTGGATCCCATAGACAACAGGGAGCCACTGGAGCTTCTTGAGCAAGGAGGGTGAGATGGTCAGACTGTGAGAAGATTATATTGTGAGCAAGGACAAAACATAAGCAGAGAGGCTAAAGCAAAGATTATACACTATGAATAGAAATTCAAGTTTGGTTTAACATTTGGAAAACTATTCATTTAATTAGTCATTTTAAGGAAAAAAACAACAAAAATCATATGATTGTATAAAATGATGAAGGAAAAATCTTTTTTGCAAAATATAACTCCCATTTCTGGGTTTTTTTTAAAACAACAACAATGACAATATGGAAGACCTTTCCTTAAAACAATATATAGTATATACTTAAAACCAACAGCTAACAGCATGTGGAACAAAAATAACCTATAATTCTTCTCAATAAATTCAAGTGTGAAACGAAGATGTCAATTGTTACCACTTCTATTTAACATAGACCTAGAAACGCTGGCAATAACAATAAGACAAGAAAAATAGAGGAAATAACCAAAGATAAAGAAGAAACAAAATTATAATTTTTGCAGATGAAATGATAATGCTATAGTTAGTTAAAAATTAATTTGAATGATAATTTCAGCAAACTTGCAGGACATAAAAAGTTAATCTGCACAAATATCCAGCATTTCTTTTGAATACCAACAAAACTCAGCAGGTAGTGGTAAAAAGAGAAATTCCTTTTAAAATTACTACATAAGGAATAAAATACTTAAGAGTCTACCTTCTCGGATATACACAAGAATTTTATAAATACATCCATAACTATTTACAGAAATATAGACCTTATAGAATATAGACCTACCATGGGTAGGATAAGTCAATATGATGAAAATGACAATGCAACCTCAATTAATTTAATTATTCAATGCCATACCAAACAACCAAAAGTTTATAGAACTAGAAAAATAATAATGAAATTCATATGGGGCGGGGCAGACTTCAAGAATGTCCAGGAAAATACAGAAGAGGAATGAGAGTGAGGGAACTTAGCAATGTCAGACCTCGAATTATACAACGTATCAAAATAGATTTGGCACTTGTCATAAAAGAGAGATCAGTGGAAAAGATTAAGTATAAGACATATGCAAGCAAATATATTCAATCAACACAAAGACCTAAGTTTCTGGCATAAGGATTCACTATTTGACAAAAAGTATTGGTAAAATTAAACAGAAGTATGGAAGAAATTAGATTTAGACTAATACTTCACAGCTTATACAAAGATAAGCTCCAAATGGATATGTGGCCTATATATAAAAGGTCACATTGGAGAATTAGAAAAACATGGAAAAAAACACCCATCAGATCCATAAATAGAAGAAAAATTCATGACTAAACAAGGGATAGAGAATATCACAGAAGATAAAAGGAATAGTTTTAATTACATGAAATTAAAAAGATTTTGCACAAATCAATAAATCTAAGTTTAAAAGGAAAACAATAGAGAAAAATTTTTGCAGCAATTTTCTCTGGTAAAGGTCTCATATCCAAGATACATAAGGAACTATTTCAAATTTGTAAGAATAAGGGCCATTCCATAATTGATTAAAGGGCTAACGATATCAACAGGTAGTTTTTAAGGGAAGAAATGCAGGCTATCTCTAGCCATTTTTTTTTAATGCTCCAAATCACTTTTCATTGAAGAAATGTGAATTAAAGCAATTCTGAGATTCTACCTTACATCCATCATGGTGGCAAAGATAATTTAAAAAAAGAATGCTAAATATTGGAGGAACTGTTGGAAAACAGATACATTGATGAATTGTTGATGGACTTGCAAATGGTTACAAACATTCTGGAAAGCAATTTTGAGTTTTACACAAAAAGTATGTAAGCTATGCATTTCCTTTGACCCAGCCATGCCACAGGTAAGCCTATACCCAAAAGAGATTAAAGAAAGAGAAAAAGATTCTACAGTAGCAGATCTTTTTTGTGATGACCAAAAAAAAAACACATAAAAGTAGAAACTAAGAAGATGCTCGCTAATTGAGGAATGGTTAGATAAATTGTGATTTATGAATGTGGAGTACTCATGCTGTTTGAAATAAGGAAACAAAATTCAAAAAAACATAGAAAGACTTAGATGAACTGTTAGACAGTGAAGTAAGTTGAACCAGAAGAATGATTTATACTATAACATTAATATTATAAAAATAAATTATTTGGAGGAGGTCTATAAATTGATGAATGACATGAATAGAACTAGTAAAACAACTCATACGATAACATTGTAAAAACAAATAACTTTCTAATCTGTAAGAACTATGATCAACACAATGCCCATTCACGATGCCAGAGCATGGAAGATAAACATGGTATCTATGACAAAGAAGTGATGAATTTAAGATGCAGATATCTTTTCGGAATTATGCTTTTGTAAATGGTCATTAAGGGAATTTATTTTTCCTGATATGAATATTTATTACAAGAAAATGTTCTCTTTTTTCCCAAGGGAATGGGAAGAGGGAAAATAGATTACTAATTTTTTTTTAAGTAAGAAGGGGTACTAAAGATGAGGATCGTTACAAGTACTTTCAAATAAGATAGGAAGGAAGGAAGGAAGGAAGGAAGGAAGGAAGGAAGGAAGGAAGGAAAGGGAGAGAGGGAAGGACCCATAGTTTGTAGAACCCTGTTATTCAGTGGTTAAGTGGCCTATCCTGCCTTTCAACTATATTATACCAAATTTTATTTTAAAATTATAGGCATAAAGGATATTGACCTTGCTCATCTTCTAATACAGCATAAGAAAAGTTTTAACTACATGCAGCCTCTTTCCTTTAGTCACAGACCAGGTTCTTGTTAACCTAGAAAAATCAGTCCTCCATGAATTTTCATTAAAAAAATCCCGTATGGGAAAGGTACTGTGTTGTGGCTAATCAGCTCCTATACCACTATATGATTTATAGATTTTTTTAACTTTCATAGAATCATAGACTTTGATAAATTCGTAGAATTTTGAGCTGGAAATGACCCTAGAGGTTACCTAGTCTGGTGCCTTTATTTTACAAATCAGGAAACTGAATTCCAGAGAAGTCAAGTGAGTTGGCCTGAGATCACACTGGTCAGAGACAGAATGTGAACCTGGGAACCTGGGAACTTTGACTCCAAATCCAACATTCTTTCCACTATGCTCCTGTGTCACTTTCCATTCTTTCCCTAGCAAAGTGGTGGCTCCTCAGGTGAATCTCTGGGCTTCTTCACTGCACCCAGTACATGAAGGGAATTAATAGCATCAGTCAGCACATGCAATGGTCTCAGTAAGAGCTCATTGGAGCAAAGTAATAGCCTTGAATTGTTTGACAAATAATCCTGATAGTCCTCTTCTTGTTACATCCTATAGTGTCATCAGGTGTGTGTGTTTATAACATCATAGTGCATTGTTGAAATTTTTCTCACCTTTGGCACAGGCTCAGAGACAGTAATGGAGGATCACCACAGGGAAAATGCATGTTCTGTGCCTGAGTCAGGAAAGGAGGCACCTTTTCTGTTAAGAGTGAATAAATAGAATTGTAGTGGGGTCAGGTGACACACTAATGTAGAACCCTAGAAGTTATTCGCTACAGTCAGCTTGAAATCAAAGTCAGACTCTCTTCTCCCAATACACTGGGCGAGTTCCCACAATTCTAAGTCACAAAGAAGAGATCTGAAATGGAAGAGAGAGGCAATGGAAGTGGTGAAGGTGGAAAGATTCTAGAGAATAGTAAAATCCTTTGTGAAAGTCTTAAATAAAACATGGACATCAGTACTTTCTGCAGCATCTCATCTCCGTCAGAAAAAATACAGACTAGCATGCAAATGTCCTGATGTCTTCACAGTAAATCCAGGACTGACCAAACTCTGCTTGCTACACTATAGGGCAGGCTAACGAGCATCAGCCTTCATCTGTGTTTCTGATTCACTGTACATATGTTTATTTAGAGATTTAATTGCGAAATCATTGAATGACTGATCTGACTCTTTTTTTCTATTTTTTTTATTTCAATATAAATTTATTTATTTAACTTTTTACATTCATTTTCACAAAATTATGGGTTCCAAATTTTCTCCCCATTTGTCCCCTCCCCCCACCCCAATACACTAAGCATTCTAATTT
>CM053771.1:307116691-307135342 GCA_028658325.1 Potorous gilbertii | reverse complement strand
GAATGGCGCAATCCTCTGGTCACCAAGAAAATAACCTTCTATGGTCTTAGTTTTTTTCCCTTTTCTCAGCATTTTCCCAGCCAGTTACTTGACTTATGAGAGTCCTCTCCACCCCCCCTGGCTTAGATCCGCTGAGCCAGTGCTTGGGGTCTGGGATTCAAATGCTGCTCCCCAGCCTCAGGGCTTTTGGCGACAGGCCTGACTGCTCTTCAATGGGAGCTTATCTGCTGGTTCTCAGATGGGGTTAGGGCTGCCTCTCAGGCTCAGTTCCCTCAGGGGGTTTATGCAGAGATCTCTTGCAATGGAGACGCTGCGGAGCCCCTGCTGCCCCGGGAGTCTCCGGCAGAGCCGCCTCCGCCTGGCCTCTGCCGCGGCCGCCGCCTCCCAGGGGGTCCGAGTCCCGGAGATCCCCCGCTCCCCTCTCAGCCCGTCTCTCTCACTGACCTGTGCGTCTGTGGGTGGAGGGACCTTCGCAGCTGCCGGAGATTCAGGTCCCGGACGCCTGCTTGGGTCTGCTCGCTCCTCTCAGTGCCGAGTGGCCGGGGAGGGGGAGGGGAGGACTCCGCTCCCGTCCGGGGTACCTTTGCGGTAGGTTTTTCAGGGCTCTCTGCAATGGAAATCTCCTTCACTGTGTTTCTGCGCAGCTTCCACTGTTCCAGAATTTGTCAGGAGTTCTTTTTAGAGGGAATTCATCGAGGGACAGATTTTTAGGGAGAAATGAAGGATTTGATTTTAGATATTTGAGGTGCCTTCAGAATATCCAGCAAACTCTATCCAGTAGGCAGTTGATAACATGGGACTAAGGATAGATACTTAAATTAAGCAGTCATCTTAGACCAGAGATGGTCTTTAAACCTATGGGAACAAATGAGATCCACAGGAAAGAAGATGATGTAAAGAAAAGCCAGGAGGGCCTAGGACAAGATGCTGAAAAAGGGGGCAACACATTCAGCTTTTGGGTCATTTTAACTATTAAGAAGCTTTTTTCTGATATCAAACTTGACTTGGTATCTTTGCAACTTCCACCCACTGCTCTGAGGCCAAACATCAAAACTCTATCCCTTCTTCCATGTGATAACTTTTTAAGTATCTGAATACAATTATGTTATCCTCCTCCCTCTCCCTCATCCCAGTTTCTTCTTCTCTAGGCTAAACATTCCCTGTTCCTTCAACAAATAAGGGCTAAATCTTGACTTGATTGGATGATCCTAACCTTAGGTTAATTTAGGTTAACCTTAGGTTGTTCTGTAATTACCACTCATAATTGGACAAAGCTAAAAAGTCAATCTGAGTAACTGGGATTGGCCTCCAGTGTTCTGGATGATGCCTATCCGATAGCACCCCCTGGTGGCTGTTCACTTGATTGAAAGCACCTGCTGAGGCCCAGGCACTGGTCTTACTACTTATCTCTATAAGAGAAAGAAATAGATGTAGTGAATAGGTTTTTGTGTTCGTCCTTCTTTTTTGAAGAGGACCATGACATCAGAAAAATGAAGACGTGACTTGTACTTGACTTTGTTTTGAGTGAAGGAAGGCTGTACAAGGTCACCAGCCTCATTTTCTACTCCTGAGCCATCTGGATGCAGTGACCAGATATTCATCAGGATGACTGGAGATAGCCCAGGATGCAGTGGGGAGCAAATGAAGGAGTGGAAAAGATAAGAGAGAAAGGATATGGAGAAGGGGAATAGAAAAGATATGAGGAATTTTAAAAGATGGCAGGTCCAAAATTGTATGCCTCTAGAAAAGATACTGGGGCAGTTAGGTGGTACAGAGGATAAAGCTCTGGATCTGCAGGCAGGAAGACTCATCTTCCTGAATTCAAATCTTGTCTTAGACACTGGCTATCTGTGTGACTCTGGACACATCACTTAACCTCATTGCCTCAGTTTCTTCATTTGTAAAATGAGGTAGAGCAGGAAATAGCAAACCACTTCAGTATCTTTGCCAAGAAAACTGCAAATGGGGAAATGAAGAGTCAAATATGACCGAAAAATGACTGAACAAGAAGAGATAGATCTAGGGGAGTCATTAAAAATCATCAAGTCTAACTTTGTTATTTTCCAGTTGAGCATAGTGAGACCCAGAGAAATACATGATTTATTCACAGTCTTATATACTTAGTTGCATAACTGGGATAAGAACCCGTGACTTGTGGTTCTTGTTGCAGGTAGAGGAGTAGAAAAGAGAGATGAGATAGCGCTCTACAGTGCACTCCCCTCCCCCCACCCCATCAGCCTAATGATATTGGTGGTGGACTATTATCTCCATTTTACTGATGAGGAAACTGAGGTTCTCTGAGGTTGACATATTCAGCATCATATAGCTAGAAAATGGGAAAGCCAGGATTTAAAACTATATCCTTCTTGGTTTCTTAGTCTATGTCTCTTTTCATAGACTGAAAAACAAGCCAGCATTCCAACAGAGCAAATGGATAGCAAAAGACTTTTGGCATTCACTGTGGTATCATTTTCCATGTCAAACTACCCTTCTTTCCAACTGAGCATGTGTGTGTGTGTGTGTGTGTGTGTGTGTGTGTGTGTGTGTGTGTGTGTTTGAGTGGGTGGGTATTTGTGAGCATGACTCATATATCCTGTTGAAGAGCTTTATAGAGGCTTTTCAATGGTATTTCTCTCCCCCAAAAAAGAAACATCAAAGAGAGACAATTTTTAAGCTTTTGACTGGCTTTCACCACTTATTATGTGAGAAAGGAGATGTCAGTAACTTTCAAAAGAGATCCCTAGATCAATGTGTTTTAGCTTTTCTGCTTAAAAATTCAATCCAGAGACCTACCAAAGAGACTATACAATGTAAGTTTGTTGAAATAAATTGAATTGTCTTGGAAGGAAGATTCCTCAGTCTGGTGTAACTGTGAGTGTGTGTGTGTGTGTGTGTGTGTGTGTGTGTGTGTCTGAGTACCAGAAAATTTAAGTTTTCTTGTGAACGGAGGAGAGGAAAACTGAGCATGCCTTGATTCAGCCTTTGAATTTGCAGCTCCAACCCCTTTGGCAATTTGGTGAAGTCTATGGATACCTTCTCAGAATCTTTTTAAATACCTAAAACAATACTTAGGATTACAAAAGAAATGTATTTCATTGCCTTATCAAAATATTTTCAAGTAAGTTCATGGACTTTTAGACTAAGATCTCGTGGTCTAAAGAATTCTTCAAAATAGGCAAAGTGAAAGAGAATGTTGGAATGAAGACATGGATGAGATCCAATGTTGAATCAATAGTTGGGGCATTTCAGGCCAGCAGAGTTTTTTGGGGTGGTGGTGGAATGGAGTGGGATTGGGGTAGATGTTCCGAAATTGTTGTTATCCTCCCATTATAGAGTCTATGAGATCTAGCCTTAGAGGTGTTTTTTTTTTTAAGATTTAAATTTATTTATTTTTAGTTTTCAACATTAATTTCCACAAAGCCTTAGGATTTTGATAAATGACAGGAGAAGATCAGGTTACTGGGAAACAAACATGTTTTGTCCAAGGGATGTTGAAGGATCTCTTTGGAAGTCAGTTTTCCTTCCTTAGAAGTAAGCTGTTAAATACCTAGAACATTGCCTATAGGGGAAAAGCCTCTCTGAGAACATACTTGCTTTCCTTCCTACTTCATTTGCCCTTGCTGCACCGAAGATGATGGCTTAGTTATTTACTAGGATCTTTCTTTTTCAGAAATTTATCCATTTCTGTTCAAAGGAGATGGGTGTCTGAAATATGATTATGAGTATTTGGCATTTTCACTATCAAACAGACCTCCCTGAGATTAACAGAAGGAATCTGCTTTAAAGAATTATGCCTATAAAGCCACAATCCAGAGAACTATGTGTGAATGAAAAAGAAAGAACTCTTGTTATGAATTCTAGGATTGTTTTCTATTTCTATTTTCTATTTCACTATTACTTTTTTTTGTCTGGGGAATAGTGCTTTATCTAGTTGTGAATTTTATGCTTGCATGTTTAGTACTACAATATACTAGCTTGATAAAAATATTAAATTCTGGACTTAGGTTGGGTTTTCTTTTTTTTTGTTTGTTTGTTGTTGGGTATTTTTTGTTGGGAGGGGCTGAGTTTGTGATTTTAATTGGTATGGAGAACTTTCAATAAGGAAACTTCCTTCACAAATATAGCTCTGCAACTACTTTAGAGTGCTAGAAGGGATGAAAGGATGATTTCCTTGTGGTCCACTACAAATATGTGTCAGTCAATCAGTATCAGTCATTAACCATTTGTTAAGCATCTAATATGTTTCAGGCATTGTGCTAAACATTGAGGATACAAAAAGAGGCAAAACACAGTCCCTGTCCTCAGGGCAATCTAATGGTGTCAGAAGCAAAACTGGAACCCAGATCTCCCATTCCAAGATCAGCCCTTTAGGCACTACCCCATATTGCCACTTGATGTTAGAATTTATTAGTTATTTTCAGGCCTTATTTCATCTCAGCCTATGTCCATATGAAGAAAGGCAAATGTTATATTAATCCAATTTTCCAAAAAGCAGCATCATACAACTGTCTGAAATTGTATGGATTTTTTTTGAGGGGGGGAGGTGGGAGAAGATGATATGTCTTAGTTTGTATTACATGAAAAATTGAATTTATTGTTTACCTTGCTTTGCTAACATAAGTAGTAACTTTAAGGACATATGGGCTAGAGGCAGGGATAGGAACTGAATTTGTTATTTTATTGGTGTAAAAAATTCCCATAAGAAGAAAATAGCTCAGCCAATGTGAATTGGCCTCAGAAATGTGCTGGCTCCAGCAATGTTTAACAGTAGGTTATCTGGAAAGAAAAAAAAAGCACAGGAGACACTTTTAGTTTTAATCTGCATGATGAACATTTTTCTCCATTTATTTTTTCTAAGTCTAGACAATCAACAAAATAATAAATCAAACCCCAATTTGTAGAGCTTGGCAACGCTTAGTAAATGCTTACTCAGGTGTAAATTGTTACAAACAATGTGATCTGCTGCCACCAGCATACCCCAGGTTGCATCTTCTGGGCAATGTTTAAGATTTATCACTCTCAACATCAAAAGTCCTTAAACTCTAGTCATTATATCTTAAAATGGAAAGTGCATGGAACTAGAAATCATGGGATCTGGGTTCTAGTCTCAATTTTACTACAAATTATCTAGGGCAGGTCATTAAACCTTCTTGAGATTCAGCTTCCTCATTTATAAGATGAATTCATCTGATCACTTACTTGTATGCTTCCTCTGAGCTCAGAACTTGTGGGTGACTTTTCTTTGTTGTGTTCCCTCACTTTCCAGCAGCAAAGAGAACATGCACCATGCTGTTGTCGATCCAAACTGCAGTTAAAGGAGAATGAGAGAGAACTCTCAGGCAGCAGACCCAGCATATTTCAAACTTTGAAACACAACACAGAAGATAAGAGATCATCTACAGGAGGGTGGTAAATTCCACTTGACTAAATCTTAGTGCTTCTCCCTGCCTGGATTAGGAGAGGGCGTCAAAACTGCACACATTTGCCCATCTTTAACAGCTATGGATGATATCCTTAATTGTACAATATCTTGATTCCCACTTCTCAATACCCTCCATCTCTCCATCTCTGTCCACGGGTAGCTCTTTTAATGCAGCAACTGTGCCATCTGTTTCAAATATTATTTCAATCCTCACTGTTTTGGGATAAATTTCATAAACTGTACTGCCTACATACACATCTAATTGAACAAATGAGAAGTCTTTCCAGTTTAAAAAAGCTTCCTCAATGACAAGAAGTGTCCAATTTCCATTCAAATGGTTACTCCGGGGCTTTAAAATATGTGTGAATCCATCTGAGAGAGGCTGATGGTGTATGAGAGGCAGATGGCTTGGTTCTGTGTAGGAAAAAAATAAGTGGTTTTTACTATCAATCTTAGTTTTTTGGCAACAGGCTGACATAATAAAGACGTGTGTATTACTGAGAATGCTTTCTAATAATGATTCTACCTTCTGTTTTCCCCCCAGAATATGGTTAACTGACTAGGAAAATCTATTTGGAGATTTTATGTTTATCTGCAATGATCAGCTTAGGAAAAAAAAGTCCACTAACAGAATTAGGGACATACAAAAAACCCCCAAAACCTATGATGCCACAGCTCTGAGAGTCTAAGAGAAGGAAGAAGTGATAATCCTGGCTTTTCTTCTGTTACAAAGTTGCGAGAGTTGGAATGTAAGAAAATGAGAATTATATGAAAACAGGGGAATTATATAACAAAAGCGGAAAAATAGGCCCTGTGTCTTTTGAAGACATCATCAGAGTCATAGTCATACTCTATATTCAGATGCATTGGTCCTGGGATTCTTTAACTTTAATCTCAGAAATTTGGGTTTCCTCTGAATATGAGGCTGGTATGAGTAAATAATACTTATTCTGGGAGATAAAGTATCAAGTGTGAGGAGCAGTAAAGAAGTCAAATTTGCTTTTGACTTTAATGTAGAGAAAGAAAGTGGAGGAATGTATTATAGACTGGAAAAATCATTTAGAGTGAGATTATTGAGCGTTTGCATTAATTACCTGAGGAAACAGGGAGCCATTGATGTTCATTAAGGAGAATGGCTTTGTCAGACCTAAGTAATGTTAGCAGGGAAAGGTGGAAGGCCTTGGTCATACACATAGTATAGACATATAGTATAGATGTAGTATAGAAAGGATTCTAACAGAAGGGAACAATTGAGTTGAGCCTTGAAGAGAGTTAGGATCCATTCCAAGTTGGATCTTTATGAATCCTGGAGAGTCCTTATCCAAACTTCTTTTCATATTGGCACATTGTATCCTCAGATGGCAGCTACATCTCTCCCATCAGAGATCTAGGGCTACATCTGAAGGATTGGGGGTATTTTTTTAATGTTATCAACAGGAAGTCTCATTCTGGTATGTTCCCTCTAATGGCTCTACCATTCCACTGCAGGGATTTCCTCAAAAGGGTGCCAAGAGTTTTGACTTATATTTGCAATAGTACATGCATTCTGTCTTGCTCTCCCCAGGTGAACATAGCATGGCAAAGAATAATACTGGGCTGTAAACAAAAAAAAAGATATTGACTCACTGACAGTATCAGAAGACAATATGATATGGGAGGAAGATTGCTGGATCTGGAATAAGAACACCAGTCTTGCTCTTGATTATCTGTTTGCCCTTGGGCAAAATGTTAGCTTCTCTAGACCTCAGTTTCCCCAGCTGTAGAATAAGGGGATTGGACCAGATGATCTCTGTGGTCCTTCTAGTTCTAAACCTATGATTCAATAAAGTTTAATATAGGCATATGAAATTAATAATATTAATAATAATAGCTAGCAAAGTTCTTTATAAAAGTTAACTCACAACAGGTAGGTGCTATTATCCCTATTTTACGGATAGGAAATTGAGACATGTAGAGGTAAAGTGACTTGACCAGTGACACAAAGACTGGAAGTATCTGAAGTCAGAGTTGAACTCAGGTCTTCCTGACTCTAATTCTACCCTACATATATTTCACTACCTTCAAGTTCATAAGCATAAGTTTAATTTTTTTCAGTTGTCAAGCATTTTTCTCTGTTACCTTCCTCTATTCCCCTAAATTTTTTAAAAAGAAAAACAAAATCCAAAAACAAAACAAAAAAGAAACAAATGGACAAGCAAAAGAAATAATTAGATTGTCCATGTCCACAAATGTGTCTCACTTTGTGCATTTAGTCCATCACCTTCTGTCAGAAGGCAGGTACACAGGTATGAATTGTAAAAGAAGCTTAATCCCAGAGAAAAGATGACATCTTGAATGCAGCTTATTAGTTAAAATTACAAGGGAGTATATAGCTAAGTATCAGAGTGGTCTCTGCTTTTACAAGGAAGTAATGGCCCAGAAAGTCTCTATTCATAGAGAATTATGTCTATCTACCTAGCTCCAAGATGAAAAGGATAGCTTACTTCCCAAAGCTGACTCCAATTTAATTCATTCCACATACATTTCAGTTTAACCAATTCAATTTAATGAACACTCATTAAATACTTACTGTGTGCAATGCAATAGGGTTACAAGGATGAAAACCTACATGTCTCTAGCATAAAAGAACTTACATTTAGTGGCTTTTTCTAATGTATTATTTTATGTCAATACTTTGGTACTAGAAAGAGACCTGAAATCATTGCCCCATTTAATAGATACTCTGGGGAGAAAAACAATCACTGACAGCAATAATTTGCAGTTGTCATTGACCTCTAAGGAGAGTCATCTCTAGTCAGAGTGCTCACCCTTTACCCTAAATGCTAACTAACCCTGTACTACAAGGACTAGGGGTGTGTGTGTGTGTGCAGGGTGTTCAGAGAGAACTAAAACCTTTGTTGTGAGGGTTTGCTGAGTCCTTTTCAGGGTTACTTATCCATCTTTGGTGTCCACTTTTCACCCAACTCTCACCCATGACTCTAAGAAGCTATAGAATGCACAATGGACATACATACCCCAGTAAAACTGTCCCAGTAGACAGGCTAAACCAGGCTGATAGGATTGATAGGCCTCAAATCCATCAGTGAGTTAAGGGAATGTCTGCCCTAAGAGTGTGAAGACTTCCCCCAGTGGAATGAGTATATGAGAACAATTTGTTCCAAAGGCCATGAAAAAATGGAATCAGGCACTGTGGCATGCTTAGAACTTGGTCAGACATGCAAGATGCCAAGGTTTTCTAGTTCATCCTAGGCTATTGCCAGTCATCTTGACTTTTGTTCTGCTACTGGACTTTGATGACTCAGGAAGAGAGTAGGGCTAATCCCTGTGCAACTCTGCCTTACTTAAATCCAATTTATGCACAAGTCAAGACCTTGTCTCATGGTGTCATTGGTCTTCTTTGAAAACAAAATTTGAATAACAAGGTATATGGGCAGTGATTCAGGGACTTTGCTAATGTGCGAATGGAGAGAGAGAAGATGGACTTTTTAAAAAGCCAATATAAAATAAAAATGACAATGATATTTTGTGAAAAACTCTTAATACAAATGCCTCTTTTTTATGTCACCACCAAAAAATAGACTATCTACTCTTCTCATTTGGGTAGAAAGAAGTCAAAACATGGATATGTGATGATACTGAAGATGAGAATTTTTTGAAATATATTCTGAAAAGGTACTGCTGATCAAGAACTTTGTTATCTAATTTTTAAGAGGCAATAATAGTCGCATCTAGCAAAATGTCTTTCCATATTAGATTCTTAATAATTTAAAATATATATGGTGTTCCAAAAGTCTTACTATAATTTGAAGGTTTAATAGATTAAGTTTTAATAGTTTAAAACTGCACTAAGACTTTTGGGATGCCTTATATATGTTACTGGCAATTACATGCATGTAATCTCTGCTACTAGTGGTGTGAGAGGCTGGTGGATTACTTGAGTTTAGGAGTCTGAACTGTCGCAAGACTGTAGTATGCAAGTGTCTACATTAAGTCTCTCACCGTGTGGTGATACTCTAGGAGAGAAGGTGTCCTGGTATGCCTAAGGAGAGGCAAATTAGAAATAGAGCAGGTCAATGCAGTCATGTTGATGAGCACTGGGGCTGGGCCTATGAGAGGCTGCTGTATTTCTAGTCTAGGTTGCCAGCATTTTAAAAATCAGTTTCCATGAAAATAGTCTCATAATGACAACAGGAGGAATCCAGATTTTTGAAAGCCCTTTTACGGAATGCTATCCTTGCTAAGTCCTACCAAGACAACAAGAGTTTGTGTATTGACCAAGTGACACATTGTATGTATTTTGTCCAAGGATCAACACAAGTAACTGTCAAAGTCCATCCACAAGTTAGCTAAAGAGTGATGAACTTTCTAGGACATGGTAACTCCTGAAAACTGCTCAGGCATAGTCAATTCTAGAAGCATTTGAACAATGGAAAATTTAATTGCACCTTGAAGGGAGTTAGGGGCATTCTAAGTAGAGCCTTTATAGATCCTGGAGAGTCCTTATCCAAACTCCTACTCACACTGGCAAGTTGTATTCAGGGATACCCCTTAAGGATTGGGGGTATCTTTTTAACATTGCCAGTATGAGGTCCCATTCTAGTATGTTTGCTCTAAATTTAATCACCAGAGGTTACTGTTCCACTGTCAACTTACCAAATTTATTTCTCCATAATATTAATTAACAAAGAAACATCACTTAATTACAAAGATATATTTACAGAAAAGAGATAGCAAGAACCAAAGTATAAAATATCATACCAAATTGGAGCTACACTTCTCCCTGTTATCACCTTGGTTCTTAGGGAGAATGGCCTCAAACTAATAAGTGAATGGTACAAAGCATTCATTTCACCAAGTTCACCACTAACTGTAATACTGCTGCTGGACAAGTCTCTATGCTGTAGGACGTGGTGTCTCAGTTACTTGGTTGATCCATTTCTGAGCTGGGTAAAGTAGATTGTTCCTCAAGATAGCTGGCTGCTGGTACTCTAGTACGGGCTTCTGTCCTTGGATCTCTGTTCCTTAGACCTCTGGATGTCTCCTAGGCCTTCTACTCAAAAAAAAAAAAAAAAAGAACAAGAAAAGAACACCAAGAGTGGATGGTCTCGTCCCAGACACAGGCCTGCCTAGCAAGCCATGCACTCACAGACTGGCTCCACAATTCAGTCTACCTCTTCCCTTTCCCCTCATTCTTCTCTCTCAGAGTACTTTGTGACCAGCAAGAAGGAAAAATAATGAATTTCTGCTTTGGAGCCTTTTGAATACACCCTTAGTTCTGGCTAAGAGCCAACCAAAGGGCTCTCATTTACTATTCAATAAATAGATAGGAAACAGAATATGTGCACTAAGGTGGAGAGCCAGGTGTCTCTCTAATCCACATTATCAGAAACTTCAAGAAGCATGTTGGCTCAGCCACCACCCCAAAGACTGCATGAGGCCTCTACACGTTCCTAAGTTTGGATTCTCATCGGATGGTCCTCCTTACACAAAAATAGAAGAAAGCCTGTGCAAAGGTAACAAGGTAGGAGGTGGAATGTTGCATATGGGGAAACATAGGCAGCATTTATAGCTAACATTTATGTAGTGCTTTAAGGTGTGTGATGTGCTTTATGAGTATTTTTTCATGTGATCCTCATAATAGTCCACTGAGCTAGGTACTTTTATTACCCCCATTTTACATTTGGAGGCTGAAAGATTATGGGACTTGACCAACATCACAAAGCTAGTAAGTGTCTGAGACAGGATCCCAACTCAGATTTTTCTATCTTCAAGATCCCTTCAAATGGATCAGCATCTCAAAACTTTCAAAGCTACATTGCCTCAATCCTGGAACTCCTCAGGGTGTACTTGATGTGGCCTAATTGCTCTTCTCATCTTCACTTTCTTTAAGACCTGCGACATCATGTACATCACATATACACAGGGGAGTGGTTCTACTTTTTCCCTGTTTGCAGCTGGTCACATTTCTCTTTGTCAGTTAATTTTCTTTTTTTTATCTTGCTTACCTAATTGCAAAGTTATTTTCCCCCAAACAGTGGTTACTATGCCAGATGTTTTTTCTTTCACTGTTTTCTTAGCTTTGAACTCTAGAAGGCTAGTTTTTGCATTTTTCCCAAAACATGCAAGAGTTCTCTTTATCTTCCATAGCCATTAACTGGAGGAAAAGCTGAAATCTTGCTCCACAAATTTCATCAAAATGGGTGAAGTATTAGAACCCGAAGGTTGTGGGATTCTACTATTCGAGACATATAGTACCACCTGAGGAAAAAAGATAATTTTTGTGTTGTACGACTGATTGAGATTATTGAAAGTGGGGTAAAATTTCCTCAAAGTCATCCATTTAACTGTATCATAGGGACAGGGTCTAAATGGAAGTATGTTCCATGTAGAATCTGCATAGAAGAGTGATTCCATATAGAAGAAGTTCATTTATGATATGACAGCGACTACATCAAGAATAAATACTGTATGATCTCATGAGTGAAATTCTTGATAATTCAAAAGAGATCAGCCTGATAATCTCCAAAGGGGGAAAATACTAAATATATGATGAATAGTTATCATCTAGACTGTCATTAAGCTAATTAGATAGTCTTTTGCATTAGTCTCTCAGTACACCGATCTTGGAAAAGCACTAAAAGTGGGCTCAAAACAGAATAAAGGACCATGGGAACATCATGATAAGAACAACACACTTCTTTACAATAAGAAACTTATGCTACTCAGGGACTATGACGTTACTGAGATTGGCAAGTATATAATAATCTGAGGAGGAAAATAATACAAACAGTTTCCACTTTTAAAATCAGCCTTTTCAATTTTTCTCCAAACTTATAATACTATAAGAAAGGGCTTGGTCTTAGTTCAAGGCTTCATTAGGTCTTTCTGTTTTTACTAAACTTTTTTTTAGAGTTCAATTTAAAATTTTTATAACAAGAAAACATTGATGAGCCCTATCTAAGAATTAGCAACGTTGGCAGGCACCTCTACAGCATTTGTAGCCCTGCTCATTCATTCTTAGTCTACCAATAATAAGCAGATATCTGTTGTAGCTGATATCAACATCAAGATTTACTGACCCAAGAAGTAAATATTGGCTCAAATGAAACTAGGGTCAATATGACCTCAGGAGAACATTAATCTTATGTGAACTGCAAAGGGAAGTCAATACCTGCATCGCTACATTCAAGATTTTATAAATTTTCTCTTGTAGGAGTATTTTCCAGAAGTATACTTTGTTTCTTGATTATCTGCCTAAGGAATGTCAACATTATATTAAAATTCCAAATAAAACTACTAACCAAAATTCCAGTGGAATTTTACATACTTGCACTCTCTCTCCCTGGCAAAGCAAGTTCTCCAGTTTATCTGGACATTTTTTGGTGGTGGAGGGTGGGGATTGGTGCTGGTACTGGGTTCAGGAAGGAAAATACTTCTGAGGTCAAAATAATCAATGATTCTGAGAAAGAAATAGAGAGGGATCCAATCAAAGTAGGAATGGATATAGAAGAGTGTACAGAAGGGAAGAAAAATAAAGTGAGGTCTCTGGACTATGTGAATTTTCACATATAATTGTTGTTTCAAATTATGAGTAATTTGATATGATGTTGTGACGCAAATAGGAACTTGGAAAGGCAGAAGTAGCAGATAAGCAAACAAATCAAGCAAAAACTCTTTGCGAAGGCTGAAGGAAAGTATAGTAAAGACTTTTTGTTTTAAAAATTACCCACCAAAACAAACAAAAAATTGTATTAAGAAATTGAGAATATGAGGTCAAATTCAAGGACTGATGATTTTGTCAGTGTGGGAAATTCCTCTACCACCTCACATCCTAATCTATCTATAACTTCCAGTCTTAGCTTCATGAAATTTAGAGAAATGAACTGATTTGCTGATCATCACCCAGCTAGTATATATCAAAGGTAACATCTGAGCCTGTCTCCCTGACTTCATGTGCAGCACTTTCTGCTGTGTGACCCTGCCTCCTAAGCTAAGAACAGACAATTGGAGATAAACAAGGATTCTGATGCCAGATGAAAGCTCCTCCTTGAAGACAGCAGGAGGCACTGCTACACTGGCTTAATTCTGTTTAACAAATATGGCACTGGGTAATACCATAGTCTCTCAGAAAGTTGTGTTCCACCTAGCCCCAGAGCCTAGGAAGGGGAAAAATCAAGTTTTCCATTAGTTCTAAAAGCTCAGGCCACGCCTGTCCCTCAACCCTTCCCTTCTTGTATATACAAGTGATGATCGCCCCAAATTAGGAAGAGATGTGTGGATTCCTACAATTAAATTCAGTTTCAAATTGTCACTTCCTGGGAAATCTCCATCTTTCTTCTTTCCTGCTATTCTAATTCCATGAACGTAGAAAATGGAGTTGATCATACGAAGACAGCTTATTTTACTGCATAAAGTCTTTATTTGTACACATGGAATCAAAAAGGATAAAATAAAATATATATTAAAATATACCTAGTACTCAGGTTATATTCCTAAGGCTCCTCTCTGTCTGTGGCAGCCCTTGATTAGTAAATGGATGCTCCCCAAAGCCAGGAATTTTTGGTTCTGGTCCAGGTGCCTTAATTCAGCAACTCCATTAGCAGCTCCAAATATGAGCAAACACATATTCCTTAACATTGTGACTGCAACTTCTGGGAAAGTAGAACCAGTCAGTTGATAATACTTGTGACCCGAGGTTCCTAGACTGGTCACTGGCCCCTACCTAAGAACAACCACCAGCAATGTGGATTCAGACACATTTCTCCTCCAGACATTTTTCATTACTGCTACATGATCTGCTTGGTTCATGCTACCAGGTTTTTTCTGCCTCATTGGTTATTTCAAGAGTTTGATCTAGTCCAAAGTTTTATGAATAGTCTTATCATGGAAATACAGAACATCTTTATGGAGATGTCATCTTTGTTTTTCCTTTTCAGCAAAGTTTCCTAGTGGCTGCTGATGTTTCATGTTGTCAAATATGTAGCTTGTGGGTGCATGTTGTTGTTGAGTCATGTCTGACTCTTGATGATCCCATTCAGGGTTTTTGTGGCAGAGATACTGGAGTGGTTTGCATCTCCTTCTTCAGCTCATTGTATAGATGAGGAAACGGAAACAAACAGGGTTAAGTGACATGCCAAGGTCACACAGGTAGTAAGTGTTTGAGGCCAGATTTAAACTCAGAAAGATGAGTTTTTCTGACTCAAGACCGAGCCCTTTGTGGGTACGTACCACCCCCCTCCCCAAGGAAGTCTCAACTAGATTGAAATGTAATTGGGAAATATTTAACAAAATAAATAACAATTAACTAGAACATAGATAATATTAACATGTGGTTTTCTAAGTCAATTTGTGGTGTTCAGGGATCCTTATATATTAGTGGCCTATTTCTATTTGAGTTTTAAATAGTGTCTAGCTCTTGACTTTAGATTATAAACTCATTGAAGATAGGGACTATCTTTTGCCTCTTTTTATAACCCTAGTGCTTAACACAGTGCCTGGAATATAGTAGGCCCTAATAAATGTTGATTGATTGATTGATTCTTTTCATGTCAGCTTACTCAATATGTATGGTACAGATCTCCAAATACTCAAGGCATGGCACAACAGGCCATAGATCCCTTGCTACATTTTTTTTTTTAAATCAAGGCTGTAATAAAAAACAATAAAAGCCAACCAAGCAAAAAAAAAAAAACAACCCAACAAACGCAAACATCAAAGACATCTGCAAGAGAAACTGTAACCAAAGAAATATTGATTTAAGACATTATGGACAAGTTTCCATCTTCCAAAGTGTAGAAGATGTTTTTTGAGCAAGCTATATCTTTTAAGGCAGGCAGTCAATAAAGATGTATTAAGCACTTATGTGCTCCAGGCAACAAGCTGGTACAGTGAATAGAGTGCATATCCTAGAGTCAAGAGGACCTGAGTTCAAATCTGTCCTTAGGCACTCACTAGCTGAGTGATCTTGGGAAAGTGACAATTCTGGTTGCCTAAGTTTCCTCATCTGTAAAATGAGCTGAAGAAGGAAATGGCAAACCACTCCAGTGTCTTTGCCAAGAAAATCCCAAATGGGGTCACAAAGAATCAGACAGAAATGAAAATGACTGAACACACACTGTGCTAGGCACTGGGAATAAAAAGAAAGGTAGAAGATAGTCCCTGCTCTCAAGGAATTCACAGTCTAGTGGAGGGGGTAAGATATAAGATGGGCAACATGATAAATTCCATGGCAAACGTCAGGGAATTTCAAAGAACTGTGCTACATAGTGAAGAACAGAGAGGAAAAGTGGAGACTTCTATTTGGAACAAGTATTTTATTGTATATATAGAAGAAATCCAGAAAACTAACTCTAGAGGGAAATATCAGTAATTGTTGGCTACATAGCTGCAAAAATTTCCTAGAATGTCAATGCTCTGATGTGGGTATTCTGTTTAGTTTTAACTGTTTAGTCAGTCAGGACAATTTTTAACTCTGATCTCAGTATTTTCTTCTACTAGTACCTTTAACAACATAGGTCAAACGTTCATTTTTTAAAGTTCAAAAGTCAAAGTTCACTTTCAAAATATTTATCAAATTTATTAAGATAGCACTGGGAAGAAAATGGAAGACATTGTCAAGTTGACTCCCAGAGAACATGAAGGAAGGAATACAGTGAGAACTTGCTTTGTGGTCAGAGTCAGTGCAGATGATGTTAAATATTTCCAAACCTTTTTCCCTTGGATTGGGAGGGCTTTTGTCCCATTTGTCTGAAGGGCCCTAGGAAAGCTTGACCTTGAGAGACTCCTTGGATTCCTTGATTTAGCATTCTTTTAATATTCCTCCCTTTGATCCTATTACCAGACATTATTTATCATTCTCTTGAGGTCCAAGTCACCAGGATTGTGGATTATGTGGACTACCTGCCACTCTCATCAGGATCCTTCCTGAGTTTGATCTATATTCCAGGCTGACCTCCCCTATCAAGACCATCCCTGGGACCCCAGACTACTTGGCGACACCTGGATTCTTCCTTCAATCTTATTCTGTATTAAATTCCTTCTGGCCTCCATGAAGGCTCTCAGATTCAGTCCAGCTCAGACCCTGTCTGGTTGAGATTCTATCTGGCCTGCTTGTTAATACAAGTACTACAAAATGCTTAGGCTCCTTAAGAATCAACCCAATATGGCAAATCTTTAATAAACTTTGTTTTTCTTTGGTTTTAAGAAGGCTTGTGTTGAATTCATTTGAGCAGGACCTAGTGTGTGGGTATGTCAAGGTCCCCAGCACCCCAAACCTCAACACAGAGAACTGAATGAAAATCAGCTCCTTCTGGAGTATGTGAGCCACTGTCAGAGCCTGAAGGCTAAATGTGCTCTTGATGAGAAAGCCTAGTCAGATTCTACTTCTGAATTAGATATAGTTGTCTAGACTAGATTAGATTAGATATTACATTAGACATTTATGAGCCTGTATGCAAAAAGAAGAGTATGTCTGATAAGGGAGGAAGCATTTTCCAGAACAGAAGTATTTGAACTCTTTTCTAATGATACTCTTCTTTGGCAGTCTAGTAAAGACTACCCCCTCTTCAGAATAATGTTTTTAAATGTACAAAGTTATATATATGTATATAAATATATGTACATATATACACATATTGTATATATAATTGTATGTACATATATATTGTATATATAATTATATGTACATATATATATAATATGTATATATATTGTATAAATAATATCAGTCCAGGTGCTTGAAAAGTCCCTTCCTTGTTTAAGGACAGACAGCACTCAATGAAGGCTGCTTCAGTTAAGAGCAAGGAAAACAGTGGAGTCAGGACCTTGAGAGCCTTGGTTGTTTTGTACATGGGGGTGGAGTAGAAAAAGTAAGCATGGGTTTTGTAGAGAGAATGTAAACTGAGTTCACTTTGGTGATTAGTGATGCAGTGAAATTGATAGATTGGAAGTTAGCAGGCCAGGTTCTAATCTTTGCTCCTAATTCACCGTATGTTGGGCAAATCTGTTTCTCACTCTAGGCCTGAATTTCCCTACAATGAGGGTTGCTGTACAGCATGATCTATAAGGTCCCTTCCAACTCATATTCCATGATCATGTTTTGGGCATAAGTATAAGTTCTCATTCTACCATTGAAAACACTTAGCTCCCTGAGTACTTTTTTGTTTTATTTTCTTTTCATACTGTAATCATTTCCTGCTATATTACAGATACCACTCACACTCTGCTTGTAACAACAAATACTAATTAAGCAAAACCAATGCACAGTGACCATTTCTGATAGGATATACCCCATTCAGCACTCATAGTTCTCTCTCTACTGAGAAGAGATCTCTCAACTCAGTTTTCCAGTCTTGACAATGAGCCTAATGCCCGATACATGAAAACAGTTATTTTGAAGGTTAGTCTTTTTATTAGAAAATAGCATAAAAACAATAGCCTTCTAAGCCTTAGTTTAGAATGAGGAGCATGAATCTTGTTATTATTCTGATTTTATTAAATATAAGTACTGAGGACCAAAAAAGGGTGTTTTTTTTTAGTAAGATAGCAGACCTTTCTAGGACCATTTCAATCCATTCATCAAAATGTTTGCAGCTTCCATTTCAAGGCAGCCTGAATCAATAAGAAGTACTGAGCAAAGAAAGTTAATCTCTACCCAAGGCATTTCATTAAATATGCATTTACAAAGAATCAGCTCAGGTATGGTGGTTATTGGTGTTAGGTAGGGTATATTACATTTGTAAGAGAAAGAAATGCATTCTTTACACTGTTCACATGCCAATGAATAGTAAAGATTTTTACTTCTTTACACAAAACTTATGTTACTGAGTTAACTACAGGCAAGTTGGGGTCAAATCCTGAATAATTACTGGTTCCCAAATGAAAGAATTTGCAACTCATTGAGAAGCAAAAATTCACCCTGGGGCTCCCCTCAAAGACAAATTTCCTGGGAATCAGATCTTTTAAAGGGACTACTAGGATGGCATTATTGATCCTTAACACTTATATTTAATAAAAACATAACATATATCGATACTTCAGATATGTTTACATAGTACAAACCCAAGAATTTGCTGTGCTCCATACCAATATTTCAGGAGCAGAAATTCACTTTTTTTCTTAACATGACAGAAGTGTTTTCAAGTTTGAAATATAATTTTTGATTTTTCCTTTTCTACTTAATCAAAATTAATGTGCTACAGAATTCTAAATTTGAAGCTATGGAAAATGAC
>CM053771.1:307104252-307116591 GCA_028658325.1 Potorous gilbertii | reverse complement strand
ATTTCTTTCTCTGAGTGTGGAAGGCATTTTGCCTTAGAAAATCGTCATTGGAATTTTTTTTTTTCAGTAAGTTCTTGTGTTATTACAAAGTTCCAAGTCTACCAGAAAAAACTCTCACACACTGTGGTCATGCACTCTTTTTTTTAAAAAAAAAGTATGTAAAACATTTCCATATCAGTCATTTTGTACAAGAAGATTTGAATGAAAGAAAAAGAAGGAAAAAATGAAAAATACCATACTTCAGTCTATATTCAATCAATATCAGTTCTTTCTCTGAAAGTGGATAGTATGTTTTATCATTAGTCCTTTGGGATTGTCTTGGATCATTGTATTGTTGAGAATAGCTAAGTAATTTACAGTTCTTTATTGAACAATATTGCTGTTACTGCGTATACTGTTCTCCTGTTGCTCACTTCACTGCATTAGTTCATATAAGTCTTTCTAGGTTTTGATGAATACGCTCTTGTATATCCTTTAATACTGAGAAAGGTTTCAGATAAGTGATAAAAAAATACTTGGCATAATTTCAGGACAATGTAGAAACAAAAGAATTTAAAGTGATTTTGTCATAATATCAAGCTGTCTAGTTAATTTTAATTTCATATTTTTATTAAATTCAGTTTGAGGAAATTATAAAGATGACATTTGTGAACTTCAAGCTAACAAACTGAATATACATATTTCAAAAAAAATATTCCCAAGAAATTGTTCTCAGGTAGTAGAAAATGGGAGATGGAAAGTTTGTGTCTTTAAAGAAGCTGCTGCTCTATTTTTGGCACCCAAACAGTAGATGATTCCAAGAGAAATTAGATTGACTTACTTCTGATGCTGTGCAATAGTGTTTCTGAGTTTTTACCTACCAGAGGAGAAAGGGAAAAGAAAAGGTGATAGAAATTCTCAAAGCCAGAGATGAATATGTTGAAAAATCATGTTATCTTGAACATCTAGAGGTAATCTAAGTGCCAATATAGTTTAATTTTTAGACTGGTTATCAACCACATTTATTTTGCTTTCATTTTTGAATGTAACAGAGATTCAGTCTTCTTAGACTGAATTTTGAGTTCTCATCTACCCCCTTTCTTCTTCAAGCTGATTGAGAAGGATTACAGGCAGACCCTGAGGTATGAATATTTTAATTAGTTTACTAGAGGGATTTATACTAACTTTTGGCTTTGGGGTGGAGGGTGTAACTGAGACTCATAAATGGGCAACATTTGAGGAGGGGCGACTGAGAGAGAGAGGAAGAGAAAGAGAGAGATACACAGAGAGAAAGAGAGGACAAATGGACAAGGAGAGTGAGACAGAGACAGAGAAAAAGAGAGGAGAGAGATACAGATAGATAACGAAGGACAGAGATGAGACAGAGAGAGCAAACAGAGACACAGAGAGAGACAGAGATGGACACAGATTTATATCTGTGTCCATGGCACTATGGCTAGTGAACTGACCTCAAATCCAGCAAGATCTGCCCTACCTCTGACATCTGTTGACTGTGTAACCTTGGGTAAATCAACCTCTTACTGTACCAGGAAACTCTAAGACTAGCTGCTACCAAAGGAGGAACCAATTTCTTTGTTAAACGTAATTTCTATAGTTAGGTGTTGCCTATACCAAAAGAATCTGTTTTAAACCCTATCCTATTTCCCTAGCCTTATCTTCAAATTGGATTACCCATTCTTCTTGTCCTTTACCCCCTTTTTGTGGGATATTGGATAAGTTTAATCTAACTGGGCCCCAGGTTCTTCATCTATAAAATAATGAAGTTAGAGAAGATAATTTCTTGGGTCCTGTTAAACTTCATCATTTTATATCTCTGATTTTAACAAGATCTTAAAGCTATTCTTTTGAATTATAAAAGGAAGTGGAATTGAATTTTTGCCGATAGGGTTCAGACTCTGGGAACCTCTTTGAACTCCCCTTGAATCTGCCCACTTAACCTGGTCTTTCATACTCAAATCTGTTATCCTTAACCTAGTCTGGCCTTCCATTGTCTGTTACCTCTTGACTGCCTATGGCACAAAGTAAATGCAAGATGTGCAAATTTGGGATATCCACCCCAAATATTCACAGGGACTATATGTGGCCACCCTGTGGTAGAGCATTCCGAGCTTGTATTGATCTGATTAGCCACAGTTGGACACACTGAAATTTCACTCTGTCATGGTGATGTCGTTTTGGTCCTCATTGAAGATGAAGGACAACAGTCAACCAACCTCTTGACTGCCCCACCTGCTTCCCACCCAAGCCCTGCATTGTCTGATAACCCTCAGTCTTCTCCAGCTGTCTTCCACCCTTGACTACACCCCAGTCTCATGAAGACCACACCGAGATCTTCCCCACAGACTTTCTGTATATGGGTTCCATCTCCACTCCGTGAAAGTGCTCAGATTCAATCCAGCCCTGACTGTTTAGCTGAGATTGTATCTGGCCTGCTTGTTAATACAAGACATTACAAATGCTTAGGCTCCTTAGGAGTCAACCCAATATGGCGAATCTTTAATAAACTTTGTTTTTCTTTGGCTTTAAGAAGGCTTGTGTAGAATTCATTAGAGCAGGACCTGGTGTGCTGGTATTTTGGGGTCCCCACCACCCCGAACCTCAACAGTGCCACAAAGCTCCAGTATTTTTGCTGTTATAAAATAGGGTTGAGGAGGAATATCTGCCCCTAATGATTTCTCAGTGTTCTCATTGTAACCCTTCACCTCTTTGATTTCCAGTATGTGAGTGCACACTAGTATATATTTATTATCCAGAGAGCACAGGATTGGTGACACATTGATGTTGACTGGGAGTGAGATGAAAGTGCATCTATCCTAGACCTGTTTGCTCCATCTCAGGGAGATGAGGGGCAATCCCCCTTACTGAGAACTGATGAAGTTAGTGGACAAAATGGCTACATCTCAGAGGAAAAACTTTGATTCTGATCTTGACTCCCTTTGTACCTAACTTGAGGAAGAAGAAGGGAGAGATATTGGGAGGAAGATTCACACTTATTATCTTGTCTGCAGACCTTTTAATTTCTGTGCTATCTCATTTGCGTTGTATATAAATCAGGCCAAAAATTCTTGTGAATGAAGTACTTCCTATGTCCCAGTACTATGCTAAACACTGGGGGAGCATAAAACAAACATCCTACATTTTAATAAAGGGAGACACACATACAGGGGGACTGGAAAGATAAGATAGTGGATAGAGATTGGGGGAAGGGTATACCTCCATTCCCACTTTTAAGAGACAAAGTACTTTTGTCTTTCAGCTCAAGTTGAGTTATGAGATATGATTCAGAAAGGAGAACCTTTCAATTCCATCCAATCAAACTTTCTCAATGTTATGATGTCTGTTTCAGATTCTTTAACATTTATGACTTCTTTTTAAAAAAAAATACCTTCAATTTTAACAACATTGGTGGCACTGGAGGTATTCACATTGACTTATTGGCTATCTGGGCCTTGTCTTCACTACCTTGTTCTCTTAATTTCTTCCTCCTGAAATGTCCTGAGGTGAACCCAGTAAATTTGATGAACCTAGAGAACCTTTCTAGAGAGTGTAATATAAAAGCAATTATCTGAATTCTTCTCTCTATATTTCTTTTTTTCTGTTGCCCCAACTCATGTAAACCATTGACTAAATTTCTTTTGAAAATGTATTATTAAAAATGCCAACACAAAGAGATATTTAATTTAAAACTGGAAGGAACTATAGAGGCCATGGAGTCCAACCACCTTTTACAGAAGAAGAAATTGAGGAACAGAGTGATAACCTGTTCAGGTCACAGATAACTCATTAGCTCCCACTCAACTACTAATTAACTTCATTTTTCATTGCAGTATTTCATCTTATTTGAAAGAATGTTACAAAGGGGACATTCTCTGGTTTCTTCGGCTTTTATTTCTCTCACTCTTTGCTTTTTTTCTTTTTTTGGGAGGTGATAGTATGAAAACCCCAGCAAAGAAAGGAAATGCTTTTCTAAAAGCTCAATATTTCAAGACAAAATGTCCATTTGTTTTCTGAAGCCACTTGTTTTGGAATTTTGCTGCTGTTAGCACTTAGCAAAAGTTCAATTTCCGGGCTCCAGAGATGGAGCTGAGGAACATTACAACTGGAATGACAGTGTGAGACAGACATACCATATCAAACTAACAGCCACATGCATTGAGGGCTGGGTTTATCATTCTCTGCCTTAGGATCCCTGTGGATTTCTTGAATATCCTTTTTAAAGACTCTACTCTCCTTTCTTTGTGAGGAACAGATGCATCTTTCCATATAGTGTAATCAGTAAAGTTCAGGAGATGTTAGGCCGGGCCATATTCATATTTCATTCACAGTATGTAGCATATTGGTAGTACTTTAAATCCACCATCTCATCAGTTACCAACTTCTTTTTTTTAAATTGGTCTCTATCTTTGTCGTTTTGAGATCAGACATAAACTCCTAATTGATGTAGTTTATTTCCTTTTTTGTTTCTTTTCAATGCAATGATTTTATCTATAATACTACTTTAAAATGCTATTTTAAAAATTTCTAACTTTGTAAAGTAGGACATTGATTCCTTCTCCTTCTTCCTCCCCCTCAACATACTTCAAACCAAAGGTTATTTTTCTTTTTGCAAAGAATATAACTTTAGATAAAAGAACATTAGAATGTTGAGTTGGAAGTTAATCTAATATAATCCTCTCACTGTACAGATGAGGAAACAGAGCCATAGAAGTTAAGTGATTTGCTCAAAGCCTGTTAACTAATAAATTGACATTCAAACTTCAGTCCTCTCACCCCCTAAACAATACTCTGTCCAGTTGTAGCATTTCTGGGCTCTGTCTCTAGGCCTTGAAATTTAGCTTTTCAAATATATGTTATCCATATAAATGACTATTTAAAAGAAACACAAATGTAAGTTATACATATATGCAAAGACCCTTAGAGGTCATCTGGTCTTAACCCCTCATTTTAAGATGAAGAAACTGAGGCTACAAAATGTTCACAGAGAGGCTTGGTTATCTGTCCAAGGTCATGCACAAAGTACATGTATAGGCTATTAAAGATTTAGTATTAAGACCTAGGATGCTCTGTATATACCTCAACATAAAAGCACACACCAGTCCTGTCAATACATTCTTTTGAGTATGCTTGTTTATATTATTTTTAATCATGAATTTATTTTGCTGAAGCTATAACATTTGGTGGAAATACTTCATGGAACATCAATGATTATTAGTTCCTGTTAGAAGAAAATTAGGGCTTTCCAACTCCCAATCCAGGACTTTTCAGGATTCTAAAAGATGAATATCTCAAGATTACAATAAATAATTTAATAATTCAGTTTATTTCAGATGAAGACACCCAGCATTTTTAAGGTTCAGGGCCAGAGGGGACTCATTATTTGAAGGTTCATTTTCAATATAATTAGCATCACACCTTCAGCAATATATGAACATTTTTATGGGTAAAATGGACCAATTTTGTGTTTAGAAATTAGTTATAGATTTTACAAATTAGTTCATTCCAGGATTACTTTTAAAAGTTTCTTTACTACAGTGGATTTGTAATCTCTTCCCAAAAGTGTTCTCTCCATCTGTGCAGAACACAACTGAGAGAAATGATTATTTTTCTTACATTAATAACCAATTATTGAATTAGGACTAAGGTTTTTCCTCTTTTTCTACTTCTCTATTCAGAAATCAGCCCCTGTTTAGGCAGTCTTTGAAGTACAGGGAAAGAGAGGGAAAACTCAGATCTGTTCAAAAGGTAAAGAAATGTTTGTTTAGGTGAATTGATGGGTTCTGGCCCATTGTGTTTTAGTCAGACAGGTCTGAATGGAAGTGTATTTCTGCTTTTGTTCAGATTACCCTAGACTAGCCTGGTCTGGGAAGAGGTAAATCTCTTTGGCCACAACTGAGCGATCAGAATTCTGTCCCCTAGACGCTCATTAGAATAAGCCTACCTCTCATTATAATGTTCATTCTCTCATTACTTGTTAACCAATTAGAGTTGATTTCTATCCTCAGGGACACTCACTCTTTCAAAGGCATGTAAATATTGAGTGGGTTCCATTTGGGGTCTTTGGCATTTGAGTGCCACTGACCCCTTTTATTAATTATCTGCCAGCATGATTAATAAAATGATTAATTACTCAGAAATGATCTTTCTTGAACTTTTTATACATCACATAACTTATTTTCATCTTGTGTTATTCTTGCATATATATATATTTATTCTTGCATATATATATATGTTCTTCTATAGTTTTTCCTTAGAGGAGTTATGTAACATGCTGGAGGACTTTCTGGAGGTTTATAATATCTTGTGCTCAACAGAGCTATACTGGACCTGTCCATCTGTTATCTTTTACATTCATTATGTGACTGACTCCTTTTTTTAATCATGCATTTCCTTCATCATACACCTTACTCTACTTCTTGTTGTAATATTCTTCAGCCTCCTTCATAACACCATGAATATTTAGAATAATTCAATTGAATAAAAACTCAATTTATACACACATTTTCAGGAACCCACCAATTATGTAAATCAAGGTATGACTACAACTTTTGGAAACAACTGTTGACAATGAGAAAAACATTATGACGATTTTTCCATTCAAATACTTACTTTCATTTATAGTCGAAGTCAGTTTGCTGACAGTCTCTATCACATGCTTTCTGATGGATGTCAATGAGAGAAAAAGATTGGCTTTCTGCTCTCCAACTTCCAAGATTATTATATTTAGAAAGAAAAATTGCTACTGAAGTCCACTCTTAATTATAGTGGTATATTGACAGCCAACCTTGATTTTTAAAAGATATACAGAAGCTATTTGTACGGTTAAGTTAGATTATGACCTTCTTTTTGCTTTTATATATTCCTGGAGCTCTCAAGTCTTTTAGACTAAGATTTATCAACATATACAGACTTGTTCCACTTTAGGAATATCATCTTTTCTTTTATAGCATTTTTGGCTGTACTTATAAATATTAATAATGTCCAAATAAGGGCTTATGGTGGGGGATATTCCCCTTCATCCCAGAATTCCAAAGTCTGACACGATCTGAGAGATCATATAGTCCTATCGCTTCTGGTATCAGATTTCTATCTATATCATATGCAATCATTCAATTTCCAGAACACCTCCAATGAAAGGTAATAACAATGGCGATAGCTATCTTATATAATGCTTTAGAAGACATTGTCTCACTTCATCCAGACAGCATCCCCATTTTATAGATGAGAAAATTGGGGTGGGTTAAGTGACCTTTACAGAGTCCTAGTAAATGTAAATTGTAAGACGAGATTTGAATTCAGGTTTTCCTGACTCGAAGTCCAGAATTCTATCCAAGGTTTTCCCTAGCTGTCTTCATAGTGAAGAAACTGCTGCTTAGGTAGGTTATTTCATTTTTTGGAACAAACTTAGTTCTTACAAAATTTTTCCTTACACTGAGCCAAAATCATGATGAGCCTCTCACTCATTTATTTCTGGTTCTACTCTCTGGGTTTGAGCAAAAGAAATCAAATATCTCTTTCATAATACAACTTCTGGAAGACAGTCCTCATGTGTCCGTAAGCCTTCTCTTCTTCAGGTTCAAAATCCTCAATTCTTTTCACCAAATTCTAAAATAGTGTGATGGTCTCCACTCCCTTTCTGGTCCCACTCCCATCTCCCATCCCATACTCCAATAGCAGTCTTATCCCTTCTTTTATTTTCTTCTTTCCTCTAACAAAGCCATTGCTTTTCGTTGTCCTTAGAATTCACTGCTAAGATAAGCTTGTAAGAAATGTTTCTGGCAAGAACCTAAGTTTAATGAAAACCTATTTGAAATTGAGTGATCAACTGAAGAACTAAATTTCGCTGTATGAAAAAGTCTCTGCCTGCTCATTTAGTTAGAATAGAATAAGGAGAATGGTGCTGAGAAAGCAGAGTTGGTAAGTAACTAACTAGTAATCTTTTTCCTAATGAGGGGGAGAGACAGACATAGGGAATTTCTTTCATAACACACATCCCTATAATCTTCCTGGGACCTTCCATACCCATGTTCCTATGATCTTCCTAAAGTCTTTAATGCCTTACAATCCTGTGTAACGCTTCTATTTCCTTTGTAACCCTGGATGAACAACATACCAGAAAGCAAAGTTTCCCTATAGGAAGGACTACATAAAGAGAAGAATGTGTACTGAAGAGTATATGTTTTATGGAAAAGGCAAATGCAGAGTGGATGGTGCGCTCTAGCGGTCATGTTTTCAGTTATTCACATTTGGGAGAGCCAATGGGCACCGGATGGCAGAGGTCATGCCCAGTGATTATTTCAAGTTGAGTTCTGGGGTCTGTGGGGTCTTATCTCATAGGGTTGTTGTATGACTAAAGTAAGATAATGTATGTAAAGTAGTATGCAAGCTTTAAATTGCTGTATATTTAAGCTGTATTTATAATTACTATAATCATGATTGTTGTAACACTTTATAAAGCTTTTTGTGTAAAAACAGCCCCTTGAATTATTTATATATTATTTAGTCATTTATTTATGTGTGTGTTTATACCATTCTGACTAATAAGGAATTTAACCTACAAGGTATATGACTAATTTGCTAGTGTCAGATGCAAAAGCTGGACATGCATCTCCCAACTCCACATTTATTACTCTTTTCACTTTACCTTGGTTAGTCCAAAGGAACATGATAGGACAAACAAGTGAAAGTCATGGGGAAGCAGATTTCAGCTCAGCATAAAGTGGAATAGGCTTGTTTTATAATAAATTGGACTTTCAGTAGAGGATGAAGGGCTGGTCACTGGAGGAATTCAGGTTTAGACA
Source organism: Potorous gilbertii (assembly GCA_028658325.1). Taxonomy (NCBI): domain Eukaryota; kingdom Metazoa; phylum Chordata; class Mammalia; order Diprotodontia; family Potoroidae; genus Potorous; species Potorous gilbertii. The sequence goes on along the minus strand of CM053771.1, from coordinate 307,107,793 downwards.
GGATAACCATCTGTTAGCAATGTAGTGGAGACTAGGTTGGCAGTCAGGAGATCTGAATTTTGTCTCTGACTTGGTAACCACTTTTATATGTCATCTTGGGCAAGTGATATTCTTGTCCTGGACCTGGGTCACAGTGTCCACATTTGAATTGTGGTGACAGTTGCTTGCCTCTTTAGTTTAGGGCAGGGTTTCTCGATCTCTCTCTCTCTGTAAACTTGAAGAGGAAAAAAATTTTTTAGCAGCCTCTAGCTGAAAGTTAGCATTTCTTTTCTTCATCAGTGTTGTCACTAGTGTGCCAAAGAGGTCCCTAACATACAAAAAGTTAAAAACTCCTGGTCTAGGGTGCATAGCAGTCACTTGTTAGCTTACTCAATTGTAATCCTTGCTTAAACACCTACTTTCTGGGACACTATGCCCTGTCTGCTATATTCCAATGACCTTAAATCCTGTGAACATGGTATAATAGAGTTAATGCTTGTCTTAACTAGATAGTCTTTACATAAGACCAAAGAATTTAAAAGAATATAATCAGCAACTATTAAAAGAACTACTAAATGGGTGATATGCTGTCACATCTATTAGACCAAGGCTGCCATTCTGATTATAGGCATTTCTCGAACCTAGAAGTTTTCAGACATAAATTGAGGCCTAAACCTAACTTGTCTCTGTAATTTCCCTCAGTATTCCTACAGTTGGTAATATTCCCCATAATTGCCTTGCATTTGCTTTATATATAAATGATTTTTACTTATCTGAGAACATATTGCATCTTTCTAATAAAATATAAGCCCCTTGGGGGTAGGAGGAGTTCCACTTTTAGTAGAAACACTTGAGAGCTGTTGAGTTTATCTAGCATGTCCAAGGCTAGCTTTGGACTCATGACTTCCCAGAGGGTTCACAGAGAAATCACTTGAGGAACTCGAAAACCAGGGACTATTCCCAACACCCCTGCTTTTCTGCTCAGGTTCTGTCACTGGTATCAACCTCAGATCCTTTTCTCTGAGAGGGGCTTGTTCTTTGAGAGTCTGAGCACATCACATCTTGTGGTTTGTTCATTGAAGGATAGGCTGAGTAGGGAGATAAACTTCTCTGTCTCATTCTTGATTTGCCACTTTGGGAATGTTTCCTCTGGCTTAAGTCTCTTGTTATTTCTACTTCAGCCCTTTTGGTGCTTTTCAACCCTTTTTTCATGTTGGGTTTATAGGTATGGCGAACTCAAAACATAGGCCTGACAACTTGTTAGATGGAACATAGACATGCATCCTTACTGTGTAGGAATGATAGTTTCTTGGCCAGGCATGTTTCGCATTGCAGGCTAGCTCTAACTGACCACTTCTATTCTCTGGAACAAAGTATTTTGGTGGGGGTGACCAGAAAGGAGTGATAGACCCCAAAGATGTAATTAAACCTCTAAAGTATTTGAGTTGGTCCCCAAGAAATAGCTACCAGTTGGAACCATCATCTTTACAAACTATATTCATTTAGTTTTTAACCACTCTAATATTTTTGCCAAGAAAATCTCAAATGGGGTCACAAAGAGTAGGGTACCCTGAACAACAACATGTTTTATAGAGTGGAGACTTGGCTTCTGGAACAGGGCTGCAATGCTTCAGTCTTCAAGTCTCTGACCTCCCATCACCTGCAAGGGCTTCCCTCTCTTCTGTCTCCATTGTGTTCTTGTGTTTCCTTGGCTCTCACCTACCATTTGATAAATCTCTGTTGAAAACTTCCCAGAATAGTTGGAAGAATCTCCCCCAATTCAGACCTTGTGGCAGCCTTGGTTTCTCCCAATGTGGGAAGAGAATATTCTCCCCAAGACTATAATTCCCAGGATTCACAATCAGGTATGTGATCCAAAAGGGGTGGAGACCACTGTTCTAGACACCTACTAGAGTTTTGTTCTTCCTAAAATAGAATGGCTAATAAATTCTTGACTTGATTTTATCACAATTTCATTCTTTAAAAGGTAGAGAATATAAAAATTGGATGTATTATCTTTTTTAAAATATTCATTTTATTTATTCTTAATGTTCTACAATCACCACCATAAAATTTAGATTTTTTCCCCTTACCTACCCCCCACCACCCCCCTCCCTCCCCAAGATGGCATACAGTTCTATATAGGACCTACACATACATTCCTATTGCATACATTTTCACTATGGTCATGCTGTGTAGAAGATCTAAAATAAATTGGAGAAATCATATAACAAATCAAAACATAATACACAAACACAAACGCACAAATGATCTGCTACATTCTGCGATTGAATTCCATAATTCTTTCTCTCAATGTGAAAAACATTTTGTCTTAGAAGACCATTGGGAATTTTTTTTTATGTCCTTGCATTGCTCTGAAGATCCAAGTTTACCAGAAAAAACTCTCACATGCTGTAGTTGTTACTGTGCACAAAGTTTTCCTGGTTCTGCTCCTTTTGCTCAGCATCAGATCATATAAGTCTTTTCAGGCCTCTCTGAAGTCTTCTTGTTCACCATTTCTTATAGTGCAATAGTATTCCATTGCATTCATATACCATAATTTATTCAACCATTCCCCAGTTGATGGCCATCCCCTTGATTTCCAGTTTTTGGCCACTACAAAGAGTGCTGCTATAAATATTTTTGTACATGTAGGACCCTTTCCCATTTTTATGATCTCTTGGGGATACAGTCCTAGAAGCAGTATTGCTAGGTCAAAGGGTATGCACATTTTTGTAGCCCTTTGGGCATAGTTCCAATCCGCTCTCCAGAATGGTTGGATGAGCTTACAGCTCCACCAACAATGAATTAGCGTTCCAACTCTCCCACATCCTCTCCAACATTTATCATTTTCCTGTTTTAGAACTGTTATCTTAAACCTGCTTTTGATCAACAAGGGGAAAATGGTTTGAAAGCAGAAATGGAAACTTTGGGACATGTGGGGGGATTAAGCACTCTATCTTAAATTTAAGATAGTGATGAAAATGAAAGTAAGAACTGAACCTACCTTTTAGTCAAGAAAGTTAAATCAAAAGATTTAGTCAGTCAACAAGTTAACAAACCTTTATAAAACACATATTCGCTAGACAATGTGCTAAGCGTTGAAGTCAGAGGAAGGAAAGAGATCAAGAGGTATAGGAAACAAGAATCAACTACCCAGCAAAACTGAGTATAATGCTTCAGGGGAAAATATGGTCTTTCAATGAAATAGAGGACTTTCAAGCATTCTTGATGAAAAGACCAGAGCTGAAAAGAAAATTTGACTTTCAAACACAAGAATGAGAAGAAGCATGAAAAAGTAAGCAGCAAAGAGAAGTCATAAGGGACTTACCAAAGTTGAACTGTTTACATTCCTATATGGAAAGACAATATTTGCAACTCCTGAAATTTTTCAGTATCAGGGTAGTTGGTGGGATTACACACACACACACATGCACACACACGTACATGCATACATGCACACACACATGCATGCACACACAGAGACAGAGAGTACAGAGTGAATTGAAGAGGATGGGATCATATCTTAAAAGAAATCAAGGCAAATGGTGAGAGAGAAATG